>JASDDO010000008.1:375683755-376302780 GCA_030015575.1 Agapanthus africanus | reverse complement strand
GCTCTGACTGACCGTCAGTCTGCGGGTGAAAGGCTGTGCTAAAACTCAATCGGGTGCCCAATGCTTCCTGGAGTTTCTGCCACAATCGGCTGGTAAACTAGGTGCCCCGGTCGGACACGATGCAAGTCGGAACACCATGCAGTCGCACTATCTCATCAATATAAACCTGGGCGTACTGAGAAAATCCGAAAGTGGTCTTCACTGGCAGGAAGTGAGCCGCTTTCATCAGTCGATCCACAATCACCCAAATAAAGTCATACCCTCGACTGGTCCTGGGTAGACCCACAATGAAGTCCATGGAGACCTGCTCCCACTTCCACTCAGGGATGGGCAAAGGCTGTAACTCGCCGGCTGGCCTCTGGTGCTCGGCCTTGACTTGCTGACAAGTCAGGCATCTCGACACAAAGTCTGTAACATCCTTCTTCATCCCGTCCCACCAATAAACCTCTCTCAAATCACGGTACATCTTGGTGGAACCTGGATGCACACTGTATACTGATCTATGTTCCTCCTCGAGAATATCACGCCTCAGTCCCTCAGAATCTGGTACGCACAGTCGAGCCCAAATCGAAGTATCCCCTGATCATCAATCACGAACTCAGAAACTCTGCCCTGCCGAATCTGCTCAATAATCTCTAAAATACGGGCATCGCCGGACTGTGCCTCGTGGATACGGTCAAGTAACTGTGGGCGTGCTCTGAAATGGGCCAGCTGTCCCCCTGTAGGAGTAAACTCGAATTGCACTCTGCTGTCACATAACACCTGCCAATCCGCCGTCAACTGCATCAGTACTGCGCTCAAACAAGATAAGCTACCTCCGGGCCTCCTACTCAGAGCATCTGCCACCACATTCGCCTTGCCCTGATGGTATAGAATCTCACAGTCATAATCCTTCACCAACTCCATCCAACGGCGCTGTCTCAGGTTCAGATCTCGCTGCTGGAAGATATACTTCAAACTCTTGTGGTCCGTGAATATCTGGCACGACTCACCGTATAGGTAATGTCTCCAGATCTAAAGTGCAAATACCACTGCAGCTATCTCTAAATCATGGGTGGGGTAGTTCTGTTCATGTTTCCTCAGCTGCCGAGAAGCATACACGATAACTCTGTTATGCTGCATCAATACACAGCCCATCCCCACTTGAGAAGCATCACAATATACCACGAACCCGCCTGATCCTGAAGGCAATGCTAACACTGGTGCAGTAGTCAGACGAGTCTTCAATTGCTGGAAACTATCCTCACATGCCTGGGTCCAATCAAAAGGAACCCCCTTCCGGGTCAATCCGGTCAACGGTGCAGCAATGCGGGAGAAATCCTGGACAAAACATCGATAATAGCCGGCCAGACCTAGAAAGCTGCGAACCTCTGTAACTGATACTGGTCTTGGCCAACGCTGAACTGCCTCGATCTTCTTCGGGTCCACACAAATACCATCTCTCGTCACCACATGACCCAAGAAGTCGACACTGTCTAACCAGAAGGCGCACTTGGAAAATTTAGCGAACAGCTGATGCTCCCTCAAAGTCTGTAATGTGATACGTAAGTGCTGCTCATGCTCCTCCTGGCTCCGAGAATAAACCAAGATGTCGTCAATAAACACAATAATGAACTGATCGAGATACGGCCTGAATACACGGTTCATCAAATCCATAAATGCTGCCGGGGCATTAGTGAGCCCGAACGACATCACCAAGACTCATAATGACCATATCGAGTACGGAAAGCGGTCTTCGGAATATCCTCCTTCCGAACCCGCAACTGGTGATAACCTGACCGTAAATCAACCTTCAAGAAGAAACCTGCACCCTGGAGCTGATCGAATAAGTCATCAATGCGGGGTAGGGGATATCTGTTCCGCACAGTAACCCGGTTCAGCTGACGATAATCAATGCATAAACGCATACTTCCGTCCTTCTTCTTAACAAACAAGACGGGAGCACCCCAAGGTGACACACTCGGTCGGATAAGCCCTTTGTCCAGCAAGTCCTGTAACTGATCCTTTAGCTCTCTCAGCTCCGCCGGGACCATCCGATAAGGCGGTATAGAGATAGGCCCCGTGCCGGGGATCAGGTCGATGCAGAACTCAATCTCGCACTCTGGTGGCAGACCAGGCAGCTCGTCAGGGAATACATCAGGAAACTCTCTCACAACAGGGACCTGGTCCAACGGAACCTCTGTGGAGCTAGTATCACAAACATAGGCTAAGAATCCCTGACACCCTTTTCTTAAGAGCTGACCAACGCGAAGAGAAGAAATCAAGCTGGGAAGGGTAGCTCTACGATCTCCCTCAATAACAAGAACCGGCTCACCAGGAAAACTGAATCTGACTGCTTTCTCACGGAAGTCCACGGATGCATAACAGGTGGATAGCCAGTCCATACCAAGAAGAACGTCAAAGTCTAGCATATCGAGGAGAATCAAATCAACCGAAGAATCTCTCTCCCCGATATGAACGGAACATGATCGGTACACGAAACGGGCAACAAACGACTCACCCACTGGTGTAATAACGACAAGCGGCTGATCTAACAGAGAAGACTCTCGACCTAACCTCGGTGCAAAGTACGTGGATACATAGGAATGTGTGGAGCCTGGATCAAATAATACCCGTGCATCAAAAGAACATACTGGCAGAGTACCTGTCACGACGGCATTGGATGCCTGTACATCCTGAGGAGTCAACGCGAAAACTCGGGCCTGTCCACCACTAATAGCTGGCTGTCCTCTGCCCCTACCTCGGCCTCTGTCTCCTCGTCCTCTCTGAACTGGACCGCCATGCCCACGACCTCTAGGAACATCTGGTTGGCGTGGAGCATCATCAGGAGTAAGAAGTAGAGCTCTCTGAGGAGGTGGTGAGGGTGGTAAGGTCACATGCGGGACTGTCGCCGCGCCCTGGCACCCCATGGTACAATCTCTGACACGGTGGTACTGACTCCCACACCGAAAACATCTTGGAGACGACTGCTAGGTCTGTGGATATGAACCAAATAACTGACCTCGTCTCAATCCTCTGCCTCCACCATCCCCCGGAAATAATCTATCGCGGTGTTTACCCATCTGCCGCTGAGCTGGCGTATCAGTACGGATCCTCTTCGGCTCAGAAACGACCGGAGTCTCAGAAATACGCTCCTCCAAAAGTAAGGCTGCATCCATCACGGCTGCGTATGTATCAAAGTGCTGAGTGCCGATGGCAAGGAATAGCTGTGTATCAAGCCCTCGCACAAACCTCTTTATTCTCTTCTCTTCTGTGTCTACTAGGTACAGAGCATATCGAGACAACTGGGTAAACTGTATATCATACTCCGACACCGTCATCCCAGGGGTCTTGCGTAAAGACTCAAAACTACGGGCTCGAGCATCTCGGACACTCTCCAGAAGAAAACGGGCAAGAAATGCAGATGTAAACTCATCCCATGTCATAAAAGGTAGACCTGCAGCTCGGCTTCTCTCTACTGAATCGTACCATGTCTAGGCAAGACCCTCCGGATGAAAACTCGCGAACTCCACCAATCTATCATCAGAACACCTCAACGAACGGCAAATCCGAGCCATCCTATCAAGAAATGCCTGTGGGTCCTCTGTCGCATCTGTACCGGTAAAACCTGGAGGTCTCAATCTCATAAACTCTTGTAGTGAAACAGGGATAGTCTCCGTAATAGCAGGAGCGACCATCTGTGCAGCTGGTACAATCGTGGTCTGTGCGGTGGAAGGAACGTCCTCGGATCTCTGTGACCGACTGAATTCAACTAAAGATCCCATCATCTGTCGCAACTCCTGCATACCGGCCTCTAATCTGGAAATACGGTCAGGATAAGGCGGATCAATATGACCCTGAGGGGTAGGCGTATCCTCCCTCTCGATCCTCGCCTCAGACGAGCCCGCTCGAATCTCATCCCTAGCGGCAGCCCGCTGAGCTCTCGTAGTTTTTGGCGGCATCGAAACTGGAATAAGAAACAGGACTGATAAGAACATTGCAATTGAATCAAGGAATGCAAGGAATCAAGAAAGGCAATACAAGCAATTATGTCCTAAGGTCACTTAGGCGGAGTACCGTATCGTAAGTATGCCGCGGATCATACCCACGCTATGCCACTCTGCTTAAGTCACCTACTCCATCTACCAAGGTCGTCCTACACTCAGAAAGGTAAAACCTACGCTCTGATACCAACTTTGTCACGACCCGAAAGTACGGAACGTGACTGGCACTTAGATTGCGGGACGTCTAAAGGCGTACCGGAACCTAAGTCAGCCAAAGCCCAGAAAAATCTAAACCAAAATCAAAAGTGAGTGAAGGAAAACCTTACATGAAAACGATTTTTAAATCAATTAAGTTACATTGAACCCCATAAAAAAAACATCAAAAATTTCTGAAAATTTCGGCAGAGTCTCCCTTGTAAATTCTATCCCCCAAAATGGGTACAACAAGATATAAAACCTGTAATCATAAAATGGCATCCCCAAGCGGGAGCTAGCTCTTCGCCCAAGGCGGATCACAACCACCTGCAATATATATATGCAATATCCAGAAAAGAGCATAAAGAAATGCAAAATGTAAGAAAACACAACGTCGGCTTAAGTGAGCTCGACCCAAAAGAAACCACATATACAAAAATCTCTCAGTCTCATCACTAGGTCGCATATAAAAATAAGAAGTGGTAGAAGGAGAATACTAGATACAATGATAGAGCAAAAGAAAAGAGATAAAAGCACTCTCGCAACCCACCTACGAGCAATGTCGCGAGTCTGAGCAAAAGAAGTCACTAACAAGATAAGCCGCCGCTACTAGGCTGATGAGTCCGACCTGCAAGACACTATGGCACAACGGGGGTGAGTTGCCAGCTCGTGAGTAGAATATAACATCTAATAAGGCAACCGTAAGAATGCACGCAAATGCGTCACAACATGTATGTCCAGATGTGATGTAATACCTCTAGTATGCATGCACATGTATGTAATGTCATTACTAAATCTTTAAGTGTTTCAAATGCTAAGAGTTCTGCATTCTAATCTTTAGAAAAAGAATATCTGTATAATAGCTAAATACCATCAAGAAATCATCTGAAACCCGTGTCAAGCATCGACACCAATATGAAATCACATCTGTCTCAATGTCTCACTGTATCAATGTCTCAAATATCGGGCTCCGTCAGTCCGGATCGGCCCATATCATCAAATCTCATGACAACGGTCGGTATCCTCCGGATATCCGCCGCGCCAGACATCACCGGTAGGTAGTCTTCCCCTGCCAGGCTCATCGTCTACAACTCGATCTTCTTGCCTCGGGGTACCATACCGGGCCCACCATGTACCCGAGACGGTTCATCCACTCCTCGAATCGGATCTCTAAATCCAACAGAAAATATGAAAAACTCATGGTGGACGGCACATACATCACGAGAAAACCGCAACTTTGTTTTAAAAATGATAAATATAAGCTTTTGTTAAATTCTTGCGGTTTTCCCCAAAAATCCAGAAATCGCAGCAATACTGAAATCCTCAAGAAAATCATAATACCCAACATGTTGTATGTGATAAATGTCTATGATATCAATGTATGCGATGTGATTTATGGCTAGAAATCTATGTAAGTATGATGATGATGCAAGGTATATACATGCTATGCGATTTCATATATCATGTATGATGCAAATGGTGACACTAAGGTAAACAAGTTCTATGGTGCTCGTGGCATGGCAATTACCAAAGGCGTGTGTGTCTCATGAATAGTGCGTGTGCAACAGAAGCCAATTGTAATGGTGTTCGTGTCCTACGAAGTGATATCGCACATGTGTATATGAATATCCAAGCAATCTAACAGATGATTAGTTATAAGGGTATGCAATGTGAATGAGGGGAGTTAGCTAACAATGCAAATCTTGCAATAAATAAAGTAATCCTAACTACGGGGTACCTCGCGCCATCCACACGATTCCCCCATAGATGAATACATCTACTCACCTGAATCCCTCGCTAATCCGATCCGACCACCGCCTTGCCTTTGCGCGCCGTGTCCGATGTTTCCGCGACCGATCCTATAATTGCATAACATACAATATAAGATTACAGGTTCATGAAATGACGCAACTCATAATATGAAATATCGACACTCTCGAATTTATCACAACGTGCACTCAGTGCGCGGAAAACGCACGAAAATCGCTAAAACCTTATCTAAAATCGTCGTTTCGGGGCAATCTTCAAAACTAAAACCCGACTAGAAAAAACCCCGCATTCGCGCACACTAATAGTCGTATGAGATGCTAATTGTATCGTTAATATATCGCAATTAGATCACCTCCTAATTTACATAAAAACCTAGTAAGCATTTGCATACCGATTTCGATGCAAATATCGCAAATTATCGATCTAACGAGCGCAACATCGCACAATTAACCATTCTAACCAATTAGATAACCAAAACCCTAACTTTAATCCATCAACCATGCTACAAACCCTAATTCAAAATCAAATCCCTTTCTTGAATTTCATAAACAAGCAATTACTACTAAATTAATACTTCAAAGTTCTATTTTAGCACATTTAAACTACAATTTTACAAGTAGATTAGAATTTTCACCTCACAAGTTTGAACCCTAGCTTGCTCAAGCCACCAAAGATGCCTCCCTTCTTCAAGTTTTTAAGCTAAATTGGTTTGAGAAGAGATTGAATTAGGATTTGCTTTGAACTTGAGAAGGAATTTGTGAATTTTTAATGGATTTTGATATAAAAATGTAGCAAAAAGGAAGTGAGAAAATGGGGGATGGCTGCAGCAATGCTCTCGGCTAGCAGCTAGAGAAGGATGGTGTGGGTTTTGTGTAGATGTTTCTAGGTCAAGAAAACCCCTCAAGTCTCAATTAATGCATTTCACATCAACTTTTTCACAAAAAACCTCATTTTAATTCATTTTTTTTATTAATTTCAAACCATAAAACTACCATCTTGCAAAGTCATGATACAATTTATTAACACTATATTTTAGTTTATAATATTTCCTAAGTGTGTAATTTACCTAATTAAATTTGTATTTAACACCAATTTAATGTATTTTTAAAAGCTTAAAATAATATTAAAAATAGTTAATTACGATTTTTTTTTATTTAACTATTAAGTAACATTCTAGTGACCAATTTATAGTAATATCTTATCTAAATTCTGTATAATTAGGTCTACAATGAAAAATACCTATTTTGACTTTTTACGGAAAAAGCTGAAAAATTTAGCCGATTACCGAAAAACTGCCTAAACGATTTTCGAAGAGTTACATTTTATTGTTTGTGTTTTATAATTTTTAGTGTGCATGTATTGGGCATTCATATCTCTTTTTCGCACTAAAATCCGTTTTTCCGACATTTTAGATTTTTGTGGATTTACGAACTGCGATCGTGGGGAGCAAAGTGTACATTCTAAGTTACAGTGATTATGAAGTATAGTGCCAAAGATCTGGGTAGTTTGAACCGCGCAAGCAAACTTTCCAAGCTATTCCGATTTAACTTCAATGGGGGTTTCTTAACCCGAAAATCTATCGGTCCGTACTTTACTAAACACCTTCTTCTCAAATCCGACTCATCCAATATAATATCTTTGCAGGATTTTTTGCAAGTTCGCCAGCAAACGCTAAACTTGACTAATCCTTATTTGTTACAGTGCCGTGCTTAAAGTAAAAAACGATTGTTTGATTCTTTGAATAATTTCTTTTTTATTAAATTGTGTATTGCATCAATTAATACGGACTTAAGGGCAAGCAAACCCCACAGCATACGGTAAAGGATTTCATCCCCTTTTCTGTGGCCCACAAATCACGAAACTAAGAATAAAGTGTACCCGCACAAAAATTTAAAAGAAATTAGACTTTAAGCCTTAAGGACTTCGCGCTCACTATGAGAAGTTAACTATATTTAGAACACCGCTTAACGGTATATCGTTCATGTGGTGTCTAAGAAAGTGTTCACGGCGAAACCGCCAAAAGAGAAAAGGTTATTTAATTAAGGACTTTCGCGAAAGCGTCAGAAAACCTCCCCTTATCTCTGCACTTACCTGGCCTCGTGATCAGTATATCTTGTGCCCGTTTTTCGACACAGCTTTACTTCGACAATCAAGTTCTTGAGCAGGTCTAGTTCATCTAGGTGAGCCCTAGACCGATTAGGTGGGTGGTATTTTTGTGTCGTGATTGTTTTTGTACAGATTCTTTTTTTGTGTATATTTCATTCTTTTGTTAATAACTAACAAAAATTAAAAAAAAAATATAAAAATAAAATCACATTCTTTTTCCCTTCCTTTTCTCTTTTTCTTCTTCATCTCTTCATATCATGGGTACCCCACCTCGAATAACTCTTGCCGAACTTTGGTACCCACAACCAAACATTACTTCTTACGGTTCTTGCTTTGGTCAAACGTCGAACGATCCATCCATGCCCAAAATTTCTTTGAAAGATCGGATAGACACATTTAGGACGAACAATTGGACACGGCAATCCACCTTGTATCAACTAATTCAACCATCACCTTCTTACGTTGATACCCCTTTTGAAAGTCCAGTTGTAACTCCGAAACCCATGTCTATTGCTGAACGTATTGAACAATCTTGTAGCTGATCTTTCACTCCTTTCACCACTGCAAATTCTTTTGATCAACAATTCCATTCACCTTCTTATCATGACGTTGATCATCACCCTGTCCAGCCATTCAATTCCTACCAGTCTTACCCGACTTTTACACCTTCCCTAGACATTGCTTCTGAACCGCCATTTAGGAGTTTCCAGTATCCAAACAACTTTGAATCTTTTATTGAAACTCCTTCACAACCCATGTCTAGTCTGGAACAGTCGTTGGAAGACTTTCGGGTAGCGTCGTACCAACATATGATGGATTTGAATGCGTCCATGGCCGCCCTCATACAACCTAGTGATTCTGTAGCTAGTTTCCAACTAGCTCCAAATTTTCCAATGTATGATGAGGCGGTAGGACAGGTTGAGAATTTGAGTGGAGAAAGTGAGCTGTACACCCTTCCAAATTAAACCTACCCATTTCAAAATTGAATCCCACAACTCCGGTTTTGAATGTCTATCAAGTGTCCCAAATAATTTATTAATTGAAGATAGAATGATTAATGAGTTGTGCGACTTTGTAGTGTTTGATTTACCTGATTGTGAAGGGTCCATTTCGAGTGAAACCACACCCAATCTTTTTGACCTCTACACCTCCACTCTAGAATCTGAATTGATTGATATCCATGCTGAGGTGTCAGAGAAATATGATTTTCTCCTGATTGAGGATATCGACACTGGGAATATTTTGGATGATGAACCCACAGTTTTGAATGAGTTTTTCTCTCCAATTCATCATCCCGAGTCTTTAACGGTTTTTCCCGAACTCCATACGCGTCTTGATGTTGATGATACATGCATGGATGAGCTAATTCTTGAGGAGACTATTGAGGAAAATTTTGAGGACGAACCAGTTTTACTTGATGAGTCGGATTTTCCGATTCTTCCTATCCCTTTAATTGACTGTGTACACCCTCCGGAACTTTTACCTGATACCCTTCCTATATCCTTTCTATCGTACCGACCATGCAAGAAACCATATCACTTTTATTTCTTATGTCTGGTTTACCAAGTTCGGCGTACCCATGTTTTCTCACGAATCTTGAGGGATTTGACCCTATTTCTCGACGGGTTGATAGATTAGCAAAATCACTTTTTACACATTAGTCATCGCAAATTGTGCTAATTTATTCACTCCATTTTCACCCTCAAGTATGTACACCATTTCTTTTTCCCTTCCTCCATTCTTCTTCTCATATACCGGGACCGTATACCACTTCTATCCCCATATGGTCTCGCGTATTCTCTATTTCTTTCCTCACCGTATTCTTTCACCAGCCCGGGCCTTATCTCGATAGAATTATTGAATGGTTAGTGCTAACTTTTGGCATGTGTAAGGCCTTGTATAAATTGATACTGTTCCCTTTCCCCCCTAATCCTGAATTTCACCGCTTAAACAGTGAAAACACTGTTTCACTTAAGTTTGGGGGGACCTTTTTGTGTATATATTTTTGCTTTGCCTTTTGTTTTGTATAAATTTTTGGGGAGCGCCGACAATTTTGACCATCTTGGTGTAGCCTGACAGTGAGGGCACTGTCAAGTTTAAGTTTGGTGGTGTGCTCGGTAAGCTTTCTTCCTTCGCATTCATTTGTATATTTTTCATTTGCATACTTATTTAAAAACCCACAAAAATCGAAATTTTTTAAAAAAACATAAAAACTTTGTCGTCAAGTTAGCTAATAAGGTAACTTAGATTTTTATTCTGAAAGTTTAGTTGATAGGTTAGGAATAACTAAATCCTAGGCCTAGGAATTGAAACCCTAAAAAAATAACCCTCATTTTGTTTAAACCTTGGTAATTATACGTCCTTACAGTTTTTTTAGAAGTAGGTAATCTTGAGTTCAGTTCTTGAGTTAAGTCAAGATGAAGGAAAAGTATTGGTGTTTTACTGAAGGATAAGTCTGAAAAATAGTTTCTATTCTTGAGTCTAAATTTAGAACGTATGTACCCTACGAACTGCACTTACACGTACCTTGAAACTTGGGATAGTAGAGGATACCTAAAAATACTCTTGCCTGAAAACCTAGTATGAAAGAAAAAACGGTATTTAAAGCTAAACACCAAAGAGCATATTGAAAAATATATCCGGTCTTGAAAAAGAAAAATAAAGAAAAAAATAAATAAATAAAGTCAAGACCTGGAAATTGCTATTTATGCTTTAAAACTCACACATTCAGTAAATGGCTGCTAGTGTCTTAAGAAGCATTAATAGTCACATGAAAGGTGTGTGAGCAACACCGCCATCATAAATTAAAAGAAGTAGTATTAGGTATTAGGGCAAAGGTACTATAGCTTGAATTAAATTCTTAATTGTAGGGGTGAAACTATACACACACGTAGGGGTATACAATCGATATTTGGAGAAAAGATAGAAATATATAATAAGACTTATGTTTCCGTAAAGTTAATAAAAATCCCTGATTGGAGACCGCACTTTAGAAGGAAAACTCAGGAGATACCGATATCTTTCTAAACTGTAAATGTATAGGATCTGGGGTTGAATAAATAGAAGGTGTGAAATATAAGGGTTGGATATTTCTAACTTAGGACAATAGAATTTCTAACATAGATACTAAACTGTAGGAATAGAATCAACGTTAACTTATGAAACTAACTTGACGGGATTTTATGGGTAGTATCCGTTGAAAAGCTTCAGGAGACAACACTCCTCCTACTAGGGACACCTAGAGCTTTAACGGCTTGTTATGCGAGCTCAGTGCAATCGCGTTCCCTGCGAAAGTGAGGCTAGCATTTTTTATTTTGCTCGGGATGAGCAAAATCTAAGTTTGGGGGTATTTGTTCATCTCAGAAAATTGCATTTTAATACCGCTCATTCTTTATCTGTTTTTTTATATATCGGTACTTTTATCTAGTGTCTGCTCAGTAATACAGATTACAGGTATCCGTGACAAAATACAGGAAATACACTTAAAATCACGGATATATCATTTGTAAGCCGACACTGCAATTGGAACTAGAAACCGATCGATATCCAAAGAGTTTTTGTGAATAAAATGTGTGCACAATATTTTGGTCCAACACAAAGCAAGTGTGCACACATGCTCTTTGGCTCATGGACCATAGATGGGGCAGCCATGAATCAAGGCAAGTGGGCAATGGAAGTGATGTGCATTAAATGTACATTGAATGCTAAAGATTTTGTTGTGATTTGAAGCATCTAGTTTCCCTCCAATAACCCTGAGTGCACACCAGGTTAATATAGAGAAAACTAGCAGCACCAATGTGATATATGGGAGCACACAACATCACTCACCAAATACGAGACCATTCCCTTTGAAAGTGGCTGGCCACATTGCTCTTCTGGCCGAGCTGGCCGGCCCTACAGTGCCCAATAGGCCCCAGTTTTGTACAGGCCCTCCCTTGCTGCCAAGTGGTCTTAGTTTTATTATTTGTTTATTTTTCTTTTGAGCCTATAAATATAGAACCAGTGAGCAAGGAGAGGGGGTCTTAGCTTGTGCTTACATTGTTTCATTCTTCATTCACAACTCTTTTGTTTTTCATTTTGTTCTCTTGTACATAGCTTGTATCCCTTGAGCTCCTTGTCTCCTCTTGATCTTGCAACCTCTTCAATGAGCTTGCAAGTTTAAGATTTGGCTATTGATCTCAAGGTTATATCTTGGACATAATAAAGATTTCATTTGCACTCTTGGGTTCTTAGTCTCTCTCTCTCTCTCTCTCTCTCTCTTTAATCTTATCTTGCTATTTTATATTCATGTTTTGCTTTCTTGCAATTTAATTCATGCTTTACTTTCTTGCACTTTATTTCTTGCTCTTTATTTACTTGAATTTATTATCATGTCATTTACTTACTTGTAATGCTTTTCATTTCTTTTCTCTTTTCATTTGTTCTTTCTTTTTGTTTGTGGTTGTAATGGTTTGTGAATATGTGTCGTTAGTAAAAGAATACGATATTGTAAGTTAAGGATTTCGTTTCCCATTCCTTTTCCCGTTATTTTCTATTAAACTCCGCTCAAACCTTACGCAAACGCTCCGTTAGGCACCCCACCCTACCAAGGTATCGGTGATCCCTAACCGCGACCGGTTGCATTCGGTTTCGCCGGAGGCTAAAGTAAAGCGGCAAGAACGGATGGATAGGGGTCAATAAGATGGATTTCATGAATACCGTGCTTAAATACCCTAATCCACGTTATTGCCGATTGCTCTAGCTTCAATTGGTCAAGACTCGGCTCAAAGGTTTGAGTACCAATTCACTAGCTTACACTATTGTATCTTTTCCTAACAAGCTTTATACTTTGCATATAACTCATAGGTTAGACAAGAACGATTCCTCCCACGTGCATTAACTCGTCAAAACAAGAACCTAAAACGCTTTGTCTTCCTGTGGATCGACCCGTACTCATTGCGTCTAGTTGCAAAGCGACACCGTCCCGATCACGGTTAAATTTTAAAACACTTAAAACTCGACATGCCAAAAGCGTGCGATCACCCCTGCACTGGGAGTTGTACTCCCAAAAAGAAAGATTTATTATTTTATATATGTATATATATATATATATATATTGAGGAGTTAAACTCCTAAGTTATTTTCGGAGCTGATGAAAGGGGACTCTTTTCTTCTACCTTGGGCCCTAGATCTTCCCCAAAGTGGGGATTTTTGGAGATGGGTCTCCTTCTTCCTCCTCTCTATTGACTGGATCTTAGAGAAAAGAGGGTGAGAATTTATAAATCTCCCATTTTGTAGATTTGATGGAAGATCCGCGTTCCCTTTCAAAGGTTTTGTGGTGAAAAACTATTTCTTTTTGGAAAAGGAAGAGTAAAACTTTTGATTTAATTCAGAAAAGGGGTAGAAGGTTTAGAACCTTCAGGAAGGAGAAGGAGGCACAAAAAACCTAGAGTTTGAGAGAAAGAAAAGTTCTTGAGATATTTTTATCATCTTTGCCTTTATAGGTTACACACTTTACATATAGCCCCTTGAGCTTTATAAAATGGTATTTTGCCCATCCTATGCCTCATGCGCTCATTTCTTTTGTACATGAGCCATGAGTTTTATAAAAATTTGGTTTTATACCCATTTTTCTTACATTTATTCATAAAAAAATACACCAAAATTATTTATTACAAAATTTTTATTTTGGTATGAGGGAGGCCGGCCGCGGGGCTCGACTTGGGATGGGCTCACTTGACCTGGGCTTGGGCCCACCTGGCTTAAGGTTGAATTTGACTTTGAGGTGGTCAACCGGGGTGTAATTTTTGATCCCAACACTCCTCTCTATAATCTCATGTGTTGAGAATCAAGAGAGAAAGTGAGATTGATAGACACTTAGAACCATACACTATATCCTAGACACTTTAGATTAGCAATCTAAAGTCTCTACTTGCTCCACTAGACTTTTAGTGTGGAGCTAGAGCCATGGACTACATCTCTCGGGTGGATCATCTTCGACGAAGGAGGACCGGTGATCAAGCTCGTTCATGGAGATTTCAAAGAGCTAGGAAAGGCGATCAAGTTCGATCCAGGAGATCTCAAGGAGTAAGGAAAGGCGATCAAACATGTTCAAGGAGATCCCTAGGAGCAAACGAAAAAGATAGAAGACCGAAGGATACGGATCTTTTGGTGATACATTTCTATCATAGTAGTTCGTTCAACCCTTTGCTTGCTAGTTTAGGTTTATGGTAGATTCTTTGATGGGTTTTTCTAGCGCCAGTTTTTAAACCATAATTTTTTTTTGTTCCGCAACGACCACGGTAGATGGTCAGGGTGCTAGGAAACCCCAACATAAACAAGTAGCATACATAAACTGAATGAAAATGAACCTGAGCTAGCCCTGAGTAGCAATCTGGTTGTAGTCCTCCTCTGTAGCTTCAACTTCCTCCGTCTCGACCGTATCTGACGAACATTCCAAGAGAAGAAAAGTAGGTGGAATGCCCATCAGCGAACTAGCGCTCGGTAACTCTCAAAAATAGGTAAGAGTAAAGAAAATGAAAAGTGTAGAATATATATGACGAGTAAGAGTATATGTTCATGGGTAAGTATATACTATAGGTCTCTATATGATCATTATGTTAACGTTAAGTTCCAAGTGCGAATGTCAATGCAGCCGTAGAAGTATTCACGAGCTCAAGAGTGGGGCCCCAGGAGTAAGGAAACAAGGGCTGTTTCATGTGTTAGCATCTGGGCTCTAGGCTATGGATGAGTTAACCCGACTGATATTCGAGTAAAATAAAAAAAGAGGTTAATACGGGACTCCTGAAGCTCCGTTGGATTCACTCAAGAAACTATCCCAAACACTCCGAGTATAATATATATAACTGGTTATTATACTTAATTGATCTGATTGATAGATTAACATGTCTTAATCGAAACCATAGATTGCAAAAGGTGTAGAATGCATTCGAGTGAGTCGAGTAATATACGAGTCATGACAATTACAATCTTGGTTCGAGTCAAGTTGGTTCGAGTAGCTTGGGTTCGAGTTCATATTCAAGTTAGGTTAGAGTTCGAGTTTGTGTTCGAGTTCGAGTTCGAGTTCAAGTTTAGATTCAAGTTTGGATTCGAGTTCATGTCTTTTCATGGGAATTGATGTAAATTGTTAAAAATCTTATGTTCGGGAGAAATCGGCAACTGCTGCACATGGACGACAGGATTTGTGTTTTTTTCAAGAAAATTGCCATTGATAACTCCGTTAAGTTGTCAAACCTGATTATGCAAGAACTCATTTTCTTCGGCTCCCTGGGGTTCAAGAGAACTGATACCGCTTAAACCTATATTAATTCTAGAGTTCTTAAAACATCGTTTGCATATCTTGAGGGGGTTTTATGAATAATATTTTAATATAGTTTAAAAATAAACCTCGAGGGTGATTTATAATATTTAGGTTTTTCATGAACATGTATTTTAATTATTATGGTATTTTAGTGATAAAACCTAGCCTTTTTGAAAGTTTATCGTATTTTTATGAAAACTACTATTTTTAGAAACTTGGTGGTATTTTAATAGAAATTCTAATCTTTCATTTTAAAAATATAGTTTTCTTAATATGTTTTCATTGAAAATACGGATTCATAATTTTTTTAAAATTAGTTTTGTTTAGAAAAGTCACGTTTCTTAAAAACCATATTTTTTATTTCCTTTCGAGACCGAATACTCCATAAGCAGTTTTGCATATCGCTATGCTGTCCCAAGGATATCCGATAATCAGCACCATCCATTAGCGGGTCCCCTGACAAAGGTTGTAAGGCGTAATTACCAAAGATTTCGAAACCGATTTAAAGAAATTCGTTTTGAAACGGTGTGGTATTTTAATGAAAAAGTTCATCTTTAAATTAACTATAACTCTAGAATACCGTGCTATGGAACTATAGTGTGCGTGTGGGGTAGGTCGTTACCCCGTAAAGTTTTTCTAAAGAAATTTAAACTAATTATCGAGAAGTGTTATACTAAAGTTCATGGTATTTTATTAAAAAAGTTTGTGATATGTTTGTTTCCTATGAAATTTTTTGTTAAATTAAAAGCTAAATGATGTGAAATTATGTTAAGGTTAATGTAGCATGTTGGTTTGCTTTAATTTGCTTATCACATGCCTTACAAATATTAAAAAGAATATAATATCGGAGATAACTCCTCTTTGTCAGTTTGTTTTAAAAAGTGGTTTTGAGATAGAAAATAATAGAGATGAAGGGACTTACTGTTTTAGGTGGTTAAAAAGAGATCGAAGAAACTCTCGGGGGTCGTGGTTTTGTCGGAGTTGCTCCGGTCGTCGAGTTTGGCTTGCTATTCTACTTGAGGGGCTTAACTCCACTTGACACTTAGAGAGTTTGAGAGAATTTTTGCTAAAATTTCAGAATGGTGAAGAGCTAGGGCATGGGGTGGTATTTGTAGTGAAGAATTACGGTTTGGGAATTAAAATTTTGGATTAAAATGCATTAAAAATGTGTTAAATAGTGAATTGAAGAGTCTCTGTTTGATTGTAGGAAAATCAAACAGTGTAGGGGAGTTAAAAGGAGTCGAAGGGTTGTGTGTGAAAAGCATGGAGGAGATTGGAGCAACTTAGACAGTCGGGGCCGACCAAATCTAAGAAACGGGCGGTCGGATTTGATCGATTTGTCTCGATATTTGTGCCATGTGTCAAGTTGAGTGTGTACACCTCATTCCGCCTGTTTGATTTTTCTGAAACTTTTCATTCTCCGTGTATTGCACGTGCAACTCTTGGGATTCCTAAAAATTAAAAAGAAAAATCTTAAAAATAATTGGGTCCGATGGGAATCGAATGCACAGGCTATGTCACAACAATGCAGGGGCTTTACCAGTGAGATACAAGTTGCTTCTTGCTTTTATTTAACAAAAATAACATTTAACTCTTACACAGGTTGTAATACCCTTTTCTGTACAATAACAAGAAATTTCTGTACAGTGATTTCAGAGTCGTTACATTCTACCCTCTTTATAAAAATTTCGTCCTCGAAATTTACAATTACATAGGGACTAATTTTCAAAACGGTAAGGGTTTCGTGTACGCATATCTTCTTCTCTTTCCCATGTTGATTCTCCTGGAAAGTCTTTTCTCCATATTACTCGGACCAAGTTTACCTCCTTGTTTCATAATGTTTTCACTTTTCGGTCCAAGATCTCAACTGGTTGGTTCTCGCAGGTTAGGTCAGTTTGTACCGTGAGCTATAAGTGATCAAGTATGTGGCTGGAGCTGCTCACATATCATCGTAATTGGGAAATGAGGAACATATTGTGCACTCCTTCCAACGAGGGTGGTAGCACTAAACGGTATGCCAGTTCTCCAACTCGTTCGAGTATGTCGAACGGTCCTATGTATCTTGGACTTAACTTACCCTTTTTGCCAAAACGTATCACTCCTCTGTTTGTAGAGATCTTTAAGAATACATGTTCTCCGAGTTCGAACTCCATATGTCGATGCTTTGCATCTTCCCAATACCTCTGTCGGTCTTGAGCTATTCGCATCCTTTCCCTAATCGTGCGAACCACGTCCGCAGTTGCCACGATCAACTCTGGTCTAAGGAGTTCACAATCTCCAACGCCATCCCAACTCAATGGGGAACGAAACTTCCGTTTGTAGAGTGCTGCGAAAGGTGCCATCCCAATGCTTTCCTGATAGCTATTGTTGTATGAAAACTCCACAAGGTATAGGTGATCTTCCCATGATCCTCTGAAGTTTAATATATAGGCTCTTAGCATATCTTCCAGGATCTGAATTGTTCGCTTGGACTGTCCGTCCGTTTGTGGATGATACGCCGTGCTAAAATTCAGACTCGTCCCCAGGCTAGCTTGCAGACTCTGCCAAAATTGTGATCAGAATCTTATATCACGATCGGAGACGATGAAAATAGGTACTCCATATAATCTCATGATCTCCTGCATGAGTTTATGAGTATCAAATATAGTACATCTTGATGATTTAAATATTACTTTAGATTTATGCTTACCTCCATGTACTTCTTTGCTAACATCTCGGTTGACTGGCCAACTCGAAATGGAATAAAGTGAGCCGACTTGGTGAGTCGATCCACAATAACCCAAATTGCGTCGTTACCCTTCATGCTGCGAGGGAGAGTAGTCACAAAGTCCATAGTAATATGCTGTCATTTCCAGTATGGGATTGGTAACGGCTGAAGTAGACCGGCAGTTCTGTGATGTCTAGCCTTCATTTGCTGACACACCAAACACTTGGCTACGCTCCTTGATACTTCTCGCTTCATTCCATGCCACCAGTAGTGTTTTTATAGATCCTTGTACATCTTTATACCACCGGGGTGTACCGAATAAGGAGAGCTGTGAGCTTCTTTCATCAGCTCTTCTCGAATAGGTCCGATTGGCATGCATAAACGGCTTCCATACTGCAAGGATCCATCTTTGTGGATGATGAAATCAGTTCGTAGTCCACTTTCTACTTGTTCTTGGATCTTTTATAGCTTGGCATCATTTGCTTGAGCTGCCTTGATCTGATTTACAAGAGTGGACTGGACTTGTAAGTTCATCAAATATAAAGCGTTACCTGGCACAACTAATTCAATCTCCAATCCATGCAATTCTTGTTGTAGCTTCCACTGAGCGGTAAGGTTTTATTGCTAATGGCTGGCGACTAAGTGCATTAGGAACTACATTCACCTTCCCAGGATGATACTGTAGGTTGATGTCGAAGTCTGCCATGAGTTCTAGCCATCTTCTCTGCCGCATGTTGAGTTCTTTCTGAGTAAATACATACTTCAGACTTTTGTGGTCCATGTATATATCCACTCATTCTCCCAAAAGATAGTTGCGCCAAATCTTGAGTACGAAAATGACTGCTGCCAATTCCAGATCATGTTGGATAGTTGCGCTCATGAACCTTTAGTTGTCTTGATGCAAAAACCACAACCTTTCCATGCTGGTGTAGAACACATCCTAATTTTTTACCGGACTCATCACAATGCACAACGAATCCGCCAGATTGATCCGGTATTAGAAGGATAGGTGCAGAGGTTAATCTCGATTTGAGTTCTACAAAAACCTTTTCACATGCTTCTGACCACACGAATGCTTCGTCTTTACGTGTGAGCTTGGTTAGGGGTGCTGCGATCTTTAAGAAGCCTTCAATGAATCGTCGATAGTATCCTGCTAAGCCCAAGAAACTTCGTATATCTATCACCGTTTTTAGTATCGGCCACTCGCTGACAGCTGACACCTTAGCTGGATCCATCGAGATTCCTTCGCGTGAAACAATATGTCTGAGAAATCCGACTTGATCTAGCCAAAACTCACACTTGCTGTACTTGTCGTAATGTCTCCAGGACAATCCGTAAGTGCTCGGCGCGTTCTTTCCGATTCTTTGAATACACCAGGATGTCATCGATGAATATAACAACAAACCTGTCTAAGTACTCTCGGAAAACTTGGTTCATCAGGTTCATAAAGATGGCAGGTGTATTGGTTACTCCAAATGACACTACGAGATATTCATAAAGACCATAACGAGTCCTAAATGCTGTCTTCAGAATGTCGGACTCTTTGACCTTTACCTGATGGCTATCCAAATGAAGATCTATCTTTGAAAGGACACAAGATCCACTTAACTGATCGAAATGGTCATCGATGCGTGGTAGTGGATACTTGTTCTTAATTGTCACTTCGTTCAGAGCTCGATAATCCACACACATCCTGTAGGAACTTTCCTTCTTCTTCACCAGTAGCACCGGAGATCACCAGCTCGAAGTACTGAGACGAATCCAACCTTTCTTTAGGAGTTCATCCAACTGAATGCGGATCTCCTTCAATCCCTCCGGACTCAATCGGTACGGAGATTTTATTACTGGTTGTGCACCGGGTTGTAAATCGATACTGAGTTCAAGAGCTCGATCAGGAGGCAAACCTGATATATCTTCCGGAAATACATCCTTGAACTCTCAAACTACCTCTGACTTCGATTCTTTCGCTTGCAACGCTGCAATCTCTGCCTTCCTTGGTTTTGTTCGATGGACGCTAGGTTCCAAGGTTTGGTCTCCACTCTTGAAATAGAACACTGGATGATCTGGTATTTCTAAAACTTCCCTCTTTTAGCGACAGTTGATGGGAGTGAAGAAAGTTCCCAGCCAGTCTATTCCCAAGACTACATCGAAGTTCGGAATGTACAGCACCTTGAAGCCCGCACAGAATTCTCAAATGCAAATGACCACTGGACACAGATCATATCCTAAAGTTTCTTTTAGAATGTCGTTCCCTAAACTGAAATTCCAGCTGGATACGAGTGGTTTAACTGGGATCGAGTTCGGAAGAACTATTGCAATATAAAGCAATGTGATGCCCTAGTGCCAAAGTGCGCGAGTGCAGGTAAGGAGGCTACTAAGATCGTACCTAATTCGTATGGGATATGTTTAGGTATAAAAAATATAAGATGACTATGAATTGAAAGGAACTTTGGAAGGGAATAGGGAAGAGATTTACCAGTGATAACCTGACCCGAAACTTTGGCCACTTCGACTGACATGGTGAATGCTTGGCGTCACGATACTTTCCTCTGTGCCTGGTTAAACACTCGGCGTTGAGGTTGAGCAGTCTGGGTGCGGGGAGCTGGAGCTGGTAAATCCAACCGGGTAGGAGGAGCTTGGATCCCCGGTCTAGCTGGAGGATTGTAGGGTGTTTACCCCAATCAGAGCAAAGCTCTGTTCAAATTCCAAGGCGGGAAACGAAGCAACGCTTCTGTTTCCCCAATAAGAGCAAAGCTCTGTATTGAAAATTAAAATAAATGAAGCAACGCTTCAGATCCCCTGCGCTGCGCACAGAGCGCCACATGTCAAAATCAGACACACCAGCGCAGGGAGCGCAGCGCCCAAGGTAGCGTACTCCTTGAAGCAAAGCTCTAAAAAAAAAATATCAGTTGCGCAAGCGCAGCTGTGCTGCGCTGTGCGCTGCGCGACACGTGTCAGCGCAACTGCGCTGTGCGCTGCGCGACACGTGTCAGCGTAGAAGCGCGCAAAAAAAAAAATTCAGTTGCGCAAGCGCAGCTGCGCTGCGCTGTGCGCTGCGCGACACGTGTCAGCGCAACTGCGCTGTGCGCTGCGCGACACGTGTCAGCGCAGAAGCGCACAAAAAAAAAACTTCAGTTGCGCAAGCGCAGCTGCGCTACGCTGTGCGCTGTGCGACACGTGTCAGGGCAACTGCGCTGCACGACACGTGTCAGCGCAGAAGCGCAAAAAAAAAAACTTCAGCTGCGCGACACGTGTCAGCTGCACTGCGCGACACGTGTCACGCTCTGGAGCATTTGCGCGAAGTAGAATTAAAATTCTGAGAAATCTTTTATGTTCTTGTTAAAACAAGAAGATTTTCTTCTGTAAAACAGAGGCCTTCGGATCAAAGATCCAACGGTGGGGAAAATTCCTCAAATCACTCAGAGAAAGATCTCTTTAACAAATTAAACTAATTTGTGGGCACTATAAAAAGGGCCCTAGACCTCAATTCAAAGGCATCAACATTTTCTTAAAAAAAGAGAGAGAAAGAGGACTCTGAAGAACTCCTCAAGAACAAAAAATGTAAAGACCTTTAGAAAAAGAGAAAGTTCTCTTATGAACAGATCATTGATCTTTAACAAAAAAAATAAAAATAAAAATAAATAACAGTGCTTTGCACTTCTGTTCTTGAATCTAAAAGATTCTTAGTGCTCTGCACTTCCAAACTGCGTTGTTGCGCTCTTAAGAGAGCGCCACCTGTCAGCCACAGAACAACTTGCGCTACGCGCTCTTGAAATAGAGGTTTGCTCTCTGAAATTGGCGCAACTCATCAGAGCGCGCCACGTGTCAGCAGCGCACTAGCGCAGCGCACTCCGCTGTTGCGCTTGCGCTCACAAGAGCATGACACGTGTCCTCACCACAAGCGCTTGCGCTCAGTAATTGGCGCAAAGCGCCTGACAAATGCAATGCATTTCTTTTCCTGAAGGGCCAGGCCCAATTAAAAGACCAAGCAGGCCTAATTAAATTGATGCTCTGCATCATTTATAAATGGGCAGAGCCCAAACGAAATAATAAAAATGCTACGCATTTTAAAAGGGGCAGAGCCCAAGCAAAACAGATACCTTGCATCATTCATAAATGAGCAGAGCCCAGAATAAATTGATGCTCTGCATCTTTATGGGCATAGCCCAAACAAAAAAAATGGAAGAAATGCAATGCAATATTTAATAAAAGTGTTGAACATTTTCAACTGGACTTAGCCCAATTTTGGCCGTAAGTCCTCAAATTAAAATTGACTGAGCATAGCTCTCTCTTAAATCAATTTATATCCGGTTCGAGGGTACATCTCCGAACTCCTCTGACGACTGTCGTTGTAATCCTTCAACGACGTCAGAGAGATGACGGGTCCCGACGATCACACATTAATATCGGACCGAAATGTCCCTAAACTAATATCGGACCGAAACGTCCTTAAACTAATATCGGACCGAAATGTCCCTAAACTAATATCGGACCGCAACGTCCCTAAACTACCTATAGACCACTATGTCCCTAAACTGGAATAATAGAGCCTCAAAATTCTCTTTTGCCGAATCTAAACGATCCCGTTTAAGTTGATCTTAGCCCCCAAACACGGCTAACGTATTCTTAAACATTCAAACGGACTATAAAACTCCAAATCAACCTTGGTTCAAGGGTACATCTCTGAACTCCTCTGACATCTGCCGTTGTAATCCTTCAACGACGTTAGAGAGGTAACGAGTCCCGATGACCAGATATTAAATGGATTATCACGTTAAGTTGATCTTAGTCTCAAACAGGACTGTCGTATCCTTAACGAATGTTTAAGTTGATCTTAGCCGCAACGCGACTAATGCATCCTTAAACTAAAAAACACCAAACCCAAATCTAAGTAAATACGGATTTGGACTAATCTACGTCCTACGGGCGACGGCATTACTCAGTCTCCGTATACAATCCACGGGCAACCACAAACAAAACAAACACCCACGACACGAAGTGAAATTCTGGAGAAGGAGAAAGTTGTTACCGCGATGCGGTAGCGTAATTAACTGCAGGGGCTTGCGCCTGCAGGGAAGAGCGTCCCCACAATAAAAAAACCCCTTACCCTGAGGGGGAATCTGACGAAGTGTGCTACATCGGCCGCATCCGTCTAAACCTCCGATACACGGTGCCATAAATCAAATTGGCATATTCGGAGAGGTGGATGGATAAAACCAAACAACATCTGCCCCGAATCTCAGCGTCAGGACATCGCGGTCCTGTGCGCCGCCATTCGGAGGGGAACAGATTCTGGCACGCCCGGTAGGACCTTTTCCACTTTCCACTCCACACTTCGTGTGTCGTGTTCGCGAACGAATCGCGGTTTACTGTGGTTGCCTGTGGATTCAAGGTACTAAGATTTGGTGTCTTGCTCCGTGCAGAAAACAGAAGATCAATGGCTTCAAACTGCACTGCCTACAACTGCAATTCTCGCTTGGTCCTTGCTGGAGGAATGACTTATGGGCCCCAAGCGGCCTCCCTTTTCAAAATGCCGGTGGAACAGGTGGCTCAAACCACCACCGGACTATTTTTTGGGACCATGCTCCCACCAATGAGCTTCAACGCCCTAATGACATTGCAAGAAGCTCCAAAGAAGTCGGTCTTCGATCGACTTACCACTGCCGCGACCCCTCTCAACAGGTCGCCCAACTCTACTGCTTCCGGTTTTAATGGATTAGGCCAGAGCTCCATCGGGCCCAAGAAGAAGCCTGCCATACCAGAAGACGTTATCCCGAAGCGGATAGCCATCCCAGCTCCCGTTCTTGGCGAAGTCACCAAGGTTGCTTCCCATGCTCGGAAGTCCGCTTCTGACAGGTTGGCCGTCCCCGTTCAACGGACGTCGATCTTTAAAAGGCTGGTACCAGCATATTCTGACCAACACGGGGGGCATGAGGAGGTCACCCCTATAGCCGAAACAACTCCATTAGCACGACATGCTCGACGTTGCTACTGGCGCCGAGTAAAGAAGGCTGGGGGCAACTTCCCCTCTGGATTTACTCCTCCAGCTCCAACGGTGGGGATCAATACTGTTGTTCCAATCGGGAACAGCTTGAAATACTAAACACGGTGCGCAGAAACTCTTCTACTGCAATGTTGAAACGAACTCCTTCAGCTGCGAAGAGTACTCCAGAGAAAAAGCTAGAATAGCCCCCTCAACGGCTGTCCTCTAAAATTTACAGAGTCTGGCGACAGGTCCAGGAGTCAGTGATTGATGAAAACTATCTCCGCCAACGGAAAAAAATGAAGGTTCGGCAAGAGAAGGATTGCTCCGTCAAGCCCCAAAAACCAATAGTTACCCGGGTGCCCATTACAACGCCCCCCTTAACTCCAATCACTCAGAAGAAAAGGAGGCCGCAAAGAGCCCCTGTGAACATGGCGAAGCATAAAAGCGCTGAACACAAACGCCCCAAATCTGGGGGCATGGTGGTGCACACTGTTTATATGGCTTCTGGAAAGGAGGAAAGCCGCACTTCCACGGGCTACCGACCGCTCACCCGATCCGTGACGAAAGCCCAGGAGCAACAACAAAAGCTTCAGGAAATGATGACTACAATGGCTGCACTCACTGAGCCAAAAGAAAGCTCTGAAACGTCTTCGGATGAGCGTCAAGAACAAGAAACCGACGCTGACTTTTTACGCAGATTCCTCGAAAAGAGGGACAAAGAAGCTGCAGAGCAAGCGGCTAACATAAAACAGATGGCGCTCCTCTTCCAAGATATGGTAGGGATGATGTTACAGCCGGACCCTCCTGCTGAAGATCCTCCGATCGTCCTTGAAGAAGACAGGGGAGAAACGTCAAATCCTCCACCGGCTCTGTCAACAGCCAAGGAGGAGGCAATCTCCAAAGCTGACTTGGACGAATATATAGCTCAGCAGATCCGGGTTCATCAGGTGAATGAAGCGGCTGGGCAAATTGCTAGAACCGGACGACCGTATCCGAGCTGGTACGACCAAATCAGTTACCCACCGGGGTATACGATCCCTAAATTCCATGTATATAAAGGGAGAGGGAATCTGCATCAGCATGTCGCTCAATTCAGGGCCTTATGCGGCAATACTGGAGGCGATGACAAATTGTTGCTACGTCAATTCGTCAGCAGCTTAGCAGAAACAGCCTTTGAATGGTATTCGGAGCTACCTAACGACTCTGTCAAAATATTTGCGGAGATGGAGCTACTGTTCACACAAAGATTCGCGAGTGCTAGTGAACGCACCCCGATAACAGCACTAATAAATGACATAATAAGGCCAGGCGAAACGTAGGTCCAATACGCAACACGATGGCGAAACCTATGGTCGAAATGCGAACAACGCATAGAAGAGGCACCTGCAGTAGGCATGTTTGTGGGCACTCTCGATCCGCAGGCGACCATCTCACAATTCATGATGTTCTTCAGGCCGACTACCTTCCAGGCCTTGATCGACAAATTAGCCCAAATGGACCAGATGGGCCATAGACCGTTTCCTCCAAAACCAGATTCCCTAAATGAGAAAGGAAAAGGGAAAGCGATCGTCGTCGCCAATGCTCAGCAACAGTCGAACAACTCAAAGACGGTCGTTCGCCAAAACAACGTGCGTCCATGCCCTTCCATCGAAGAGAGGCTAGGACGTCCTTACTCGTTTCCTCAGAATAAAACGAGAAGACTTTTCGAGCTGGCAGTGCGCAACAGACTCATTAATCTGCCGAGTCCAAACCGTCTGTCGCAGCCAGGCGATCTTAATAATCTCAATTATTGCCCTTACCACCAAACGGTAAGTCACCCGATTGAGGATTGTTTCGTCTTTAAGGGATGGATCGAGGATCAGTACCTACAAGGAAAGTTCGCGCTGTCGGAAAACTGGAAGGTAAACCCACCACAGCCGCACTCTCCAAAGAAGACGGACACGCCGGGGGCAGTTTGTTCTTTAGTCAAGGATGAAAACGATGGAGAAAACTCATCAGATGAATCCGAAGACTACGTAGCGACTTGTCATGTGATTTCTCACTCACTGACAGATAATAAAGAAGCTTCTTGCGCCGAAAAAACAATGGCGAACCCCGAATCGGAAATTCTACAGCCATCAGACGAGCTGATCGATGTCTTCCTAAATGAAATTCGTCTGAAAGCAAAAGCCAATCAAGAGCGTGAAATGGACATACTGGAAAAAGCCAAGGCATTCCCGTCAAATCAAAAGCCATCCACTGCGGATAAAAACAAATTCAAGACGAGGAAAAGGTTTGCCAAAGCTTTATCAGTAGGAATGAAGCTACCGCCCTTTGAAGAAATACTCTCGCTGAGGTAGAGATGCACCCTAACTTCTGCTTATATCATCAGAAGATCATACATCCTACCGAAGACTGGGAATCTTTTAACTGTTGGTGGCAAGGGTATGTCGCTCAAAAGCAACACTTCGACAGGACAAAATGTGAAGCTTGTAGACGTCGAAAAAATACGATAGATGATCGAAAAAGAGCCGCCGATGATTGTCATACGGACGACTCTAAGATATCGCAAATTATCACCTTTGGAAGCAACTCTGACGAAGAATCTACCCCCAACCCTTCCCTCAGGGAATCTATTTCAAAAATGAAGGAATTGAGGAGCTGCGAGAACGTTCAGCCATGCAATCGCACGCTACTCGGAAAAAATCCCGGCCCCGCAAACAACGGAGCGAACAAAAAGGATAAAGGAAAAGGAAAAATGGCCTTCGTCGCCAGCGCTCAACATCAATTAAGTGACCCTAGACCGGTTGCTCGCCAAAGCAACAAGCGGCAACCCCTCCAGGATAAGTTGAAACGTCCTTACTCTTTTCCGCAAGATAAAACAAGGGGACTGTTCGAGCTGGCAGTGTGCGACAGACTCATCAATCTGCCGAGTCCAAAACGTCCGTTGCGGCTAGGCGATGTTAATAATCCTAATTATTTCCCTTACCATCAAACGGTAGGTCATCTGATCGAGGATTGCTACGTCTTCAAGAACTGGGTTGAAGACTAATACCAACAAGGCAAGTTCGCGCTGTCCGAAAATTAGAAGGTGAACCCGCCATAACCGCATGCTCCGAGAAAGATGGATACGCCGGGGGCATCATGGTCAGTCATAGAGACAGACCCATAGACCGAAAAGTCAATAAACTATATATTCGCCTCAAATACGGCGACGGCGGACCAAGATGTCCTTAAACTAATGATGGACCGCAATGTCCTAAAACTTGTAAATGACCGAAATGTCTTTAAACTACTACCGCAGCATCCTAAGGCTGACGAGATGAAAAAAAAAATTAAATATATATATATATATATATATATATATAAAACAAACAAAAAAAACAAAAAAAGACGGTATGTCCATAAGCGAAACGGGCACGGATGAAAACCCGAAAGGGCTCTGTGAGTAAAAACAGCAGGGCTACCGGCGAGTGTTCGTGAAAACCTGAAAGGGCACAACCTCGTTAAAAGACACTTATAAGGTCCCCTCGACCTTGTAAGGAGAAACCACCCGCGTGAGATCCTTACGACTCACAAAGGGAGCAGCACACTTAGGGATCCCCACGATTCCTAAGGAGAAAATTCACTTGCGAGATCCTCACGACTCGTAAGGAGAACTCTCTTATGGGACCCCCACGGCTCATAAGATTTGAAAGTCTTAAGTTACAGAGACCTAAACCTGTGCTTAAGCAACCCCCACAACTTTCGTTATGGTCCTACAAGTGGTCCAATACTGGCTCTTATATACAATCCACGGGCGTGAATAAACATTTCCCTAACAAAGTTTCATCCGTGAATAGGGATATGCTCGTACAGCAAACAACACTTGTAAGTCCTCTCGATTTACAAGAAGAAAACCCTCTTGTAGGATCCTTACGACTTACCGAGGAACATACACTTAGGAATCCTTACGACTCCTAAGGAGAAAATACACCTACAAGATCCTCACGACTTGTAGGGAGAAATACCTTTGTGAAACCCTTACGGCTCATGAAGTCAAAAGCCTTAGTCAACAGGACCTTAACCCTGTTCGCTAAGCCACCTTTGTTCGACATCGACGGAGGCAGATGATGATTCGCTCCTGGCAATATCCCAGTTGTAGCGATACTGATGCCTAAATCGGTATCAAATTCCAAGTCCTTTCATGGCAGATGATGATTCGCTCCTGGCAATATCCCAGTTGTAGCGATACTGATGCCTAAATCGGTATCAAATTCCAAGTCCTTTCATGGCAGATGATGATTCGCTCCTGGCAATATCCCAGTTGTAGCGATACTGATGCCTAAATCGGTATCAAATTCCAAGTCCTTTCATGGCAGATGATGATTCGCTCCTAGCAATATTCCGGTTGTAGCGATGCTGATGCTGAGATTGGTACCAGATTCCAAGTTCTACGCTCGCGATAAAAATCAGCGAGCTGAAAATGCATATTAAATAGCCGAAATGATGGGGCAACTTACAACAAAAGCAGCAAGAAAAAACGTATGCACACGAAATAGCCGAAATGATTGGGCAACTCGCAATAAAAAACAGCGAGTAAAAAAAATATATAGCCGAAATGATTGGGCAACTCGCAATAAAAAAACAGCGAGTAAAAATAAAATAAACAGCCGAAATGATTGGGCAACTCGCAATAAAAAAACAGCGAGTAAAAATAAAAAAAATATAGCCGAAATGATTGGGCAACTCGCAATAAAAAACAGCGAGTAAAAATAAAATAAATAGCCAAAATGATTAGGCAACTCGCAATAAAAAGCAGCGAGTAAAAAGAAAAAATAGCCGAAATGATTGGGCACCGCGAAAAATAGCCGAAATGATTGGGCAATCTCGATTTTCGCGATATAAAAAGATGAAAAGATAGAGCATCGCGGAAAGAATAAAAAAAATGAAAGAATGAAACTTTTTGCCCTACAGGTGAAATCACATCGATCCCTGTATACAATCCAGGGGCACAAACGAAGAGGGAACCATACCTTCCCAACAGGCTCCGTCAGAAAGCAAAGCCAAATCTCGACGGTTCATAGACAGCCTAGAGACAATCTCGACATTTGTCGCAATATTGCAGACATAATATCAACAAACGAAGCAAAGGAAGATTCCTAGCTTCAGGGTTTCGACGTTGATATCTACAAATCAGAGATCACCAACGGCGTTTCTCCTCATTCCAACCAGATGCAGACGTGACGTCAACAATCGACCTCAGAGTCGCAACGAAACGAAACCATAGCAAAGTCCCTAGTTCCAAATCTTAACGGCAATATCTACAGCCTATGAATCAGCAACGGCGTTCCTTTGCAGTCCAGCAGGATGCAGATACAACATCAACAAGAGACCCCACGGTCGAAACAAAGTGGAGTGACGGCAAAATCGCAGCTCCACCTCAGCATTTGTCTCGTTACAGCAGACACAATGTCAACAATGGCGTTCCTTCGCAATCCAGCAGGATGCAGACGCAACGTCAAAACAAAGCGGAGTGACGGCAAAATCCCAACTCCACCTCAGCATTCGTCTCGTTACAGCAGACGCAATGTCAACAACGGTGTTCCTTCGCAATCCAGCAGGATGCAGACGCAACGTCAAAACAAAGCGGAGTGACGGCAAAATCCCAACTCCACCTCAGCATTCGTCTCGTTACAGCAGACGCAATGTCAACAACGGCGTTCCTTCGCAATCCAGCAGGATTCAGACGCAACGTCAAAACAAAGCGGAGTGACGGCAAAATCCTAACTCCACCTCAGCATTCGTCTCGTTACAACAGATGCAATGTCAACAACGACGTTCCTTCGCAATCCAGCAGGATGCAGACGCAACGTCAAAACAAAGCGGAGTGATGGCAAAATCCCAACTCCACCTCAGCATTCGTCTCGATACAGCAGACGCAATGTCAACGACGGCGTTCCTCCACAGTCCAGCAGGATACGGATACAACGCCGACAAAAGACCTCACGGTCAAAACAAAGCAGAGCTGCGGCAAAATCCCAGCTCCACCTTGACGTTCATCTCGATACAGCAGATGAAATGTCACCCCAGCGTTCTTCCCTCAGCAGGATTCGGACGCGCCAAAGCAAACGAAGCGAAGGCCAAATTCCTAGCTTCAGAGTCTTGACGGCAAGTCATATAAAGCCTGAAAGAAAATCGGAGATCATCTCGCACCAGCGCGGAGTGGTCACCACCTCGACGATCGTCTCAATACAGCAGATGAAATGTCACCCCAGCGTTCTTCCCCCAGCAGGATTCGGACGCACCAAAGCAAACGAAGCGAAGGCCAAATTCCTAGCTTCAGAGTCTTGACGGCAAGTCATATAAAGCCTAAAAGACAATCGGAGATCATCTCGCACCAGCACGGAGTGGTCACCACCTAGGAGATCGTCTCAACACAGCAGATGAAATGTCACCCCAGCGTTCTTCCCCCAGCAGGATTCGGACGCGCCAAAGCAAACGAAGCGAAGGCCAAATTCCTAGCATTCAGGGTCTTGACGGCAAGTCATATAAAGCCTGAAAGACAATCGGAGATCATCTCGCACCAGCGCGGAGTGGTCACCACTTCGACGATCGTCTCGATACAGCAGATGAAATTTCACCCCAGCGTTCTTCCCCCAGCAGGATTCAGACGCGTCAAAGCAAACGAAGCGAAGGCCAAATTCCTAGCTTCAACGTCTTGACGGTAACTCATATAAAACCGAAAAGACAATCAGAGATCATCCCACATAGAGTGGTCACCACCACGACATTCGTCTCGATATAGCAGACGAGATGTCAACAACAGCGTTCTTCCTCCAATAGGATTTGGACACACCAAAGCAAATGAAGGAAAGGCCAAATTCCTAGCTTCAGGGTCTTAATGACGAGTCATATAAAGCCTGAAAGACAACCGGAGATCGTCTCACATCAGTGCGGAATGGTCACCACTTCGACATTCGTCTCGACACAGCAGACGCAACGTCATCAAACGAATGGAGCCACAGTAAAATCCCTAGTTCCAAACCTCGACGGCTCACCAGCGACCTAGAGACAGCCGTGACATTCGTCTCGATACAGTAGACGCAATGCCAGCAAATGAAGCAAAGGCCAAATTCCTAGCTTCTGGGTCTTAACGACGAGTCATATAAAGCCTGAAAGACAACCGGAGATCGTCTCACATCAGTGCGGAATGGTCACCACTTCGACGTTCGTCTCGACACAGCAGACGCAAGATCATCAAACAAAGGAGCCACGGCAAAATTCCAGCTCCACCTTGACATTCGTTTCGATACAGTAGACGAGTTGTCACCCCAGTATTCTTCCTCCAACAAGGATCAGACGCGACAATCAAACAAACGGAGCCACGGCAAAATTCCAGCTCCACCTCGACATTCGTTTCGATACAGTAGACGAGTTGTCACCCCAGCGTTCTTCCTCCAGCGGGATTCAGGCGCGACAATCAAACAAACGGAGCCACGGCAACATTCCAGCTCCACCTCGACGTTCGTTTCGATACAGTAGATGAGTTGTCACCCCAGCGTTCTTCCTCCAGCGGGATTCGGACGCGACAATCAAACAAACGGAGCCACGGCAAAATCCCTAGTTCCAAACCTCGACGGTTCATCAACAAACTAAAAACAACCGCGACATTCGTCTCGATACTGCAGACGCGATGCGAGCAAAACGAAGCAAAGGCCAAATTCCTAACTTCAGGGTCTTGACGGAAACTCACATAAAGCCTGAAAGACTGTCGGAGATCATCCCCACACCAGCGCGGAGTGGTTATGACTCATCGGGGCTCGCCAAAATGAGCCTAACCTCAAGTAAAAAGTGGCATGGCAAATTCCTAACGCTTGCTCTTCCGACGGTCAAACTGCCTAGGAAGATTGCTTGAAGACGTCTTGTCCAGCCCCCGAAGGGATCAGAGACACGGCTGTCGCAGGGCTACTCGAACAGCACGATTGCCTATCGAGGACTATATCGGCTTATGCGACGGTACGATGGCCAAAACCCTAAGTACCACCAACCTTAACGGGCTTCTGTCGTAAAGAACAGAGGTTAAATGCGACGTTAAGATGTTCTTGCGTGAAACGCTCGATTCGTCTCGACTTGTGAAGAAATTGTTGAGGCGGCTCGACTCGTGAGATAAAACCTTAGGCAGTAGGCATAAAAGAAGCCTGTTTCCTAAGCACCGGGACCCTACAAATTGACCCAAAACGGTCTCTTGCATACCATCCACGAGTCTCACTCTTCAAAGTCGAGTTTCGACAGGGAGGGAAACAACCGCTTACGGGTCCTTTCGACTCGTAAGAGGGAAAAATTCTCTTATGAGATCCTTACGACTTATAAGAGAAAACCACACTTAGGAATCCTCACGATTCCTAAGGAGGAAAAAAAAAACCACCTATGAGATCCTCTCGATCCGTAGGGAGAAAAGTCTCTATGAAACCCCCACGGCTCATAGAGTTGAGAAGTCTTAGGCGGCAGATTTGAACCTACGGCCTAAGCCATTATTATTGCATGGAGAAATCAAGGTCCTTACCAGCTAATTGTAACAGTATACTGATAATAAGAGAGTGACAGAAAGAACATCCGATTTACACTTGATAAAGCGTTTAAGACATACTCATTCATGCACGTGCAAACGGTTCGGGATGAGGAATAAGACAAGATGAAATGGAAATTTTCTATTCATATCATAAAAAAGGGGGTTCTTACAATCACGGAGAAATAAATAATAACATTATTAAAATGTTACAAAGGTATGACTTCGGATCCGGGGCACGGATTAAGGAATTCAAAAGTAAGGCCATCCAGAGTTCTCCTGGCCATTCGGATGATTCTCGTGCGCAGCCTCTCGCGCTCCTGGGTGTCAAGGTCTTCAGCAAGGCCCCCTATCCTTTGATAAGCAGCGATTATCGTCGTCTGCTGGAAGACTTGATGTAGGATGTCGACGAGGTTGTCCCGCCGTTTCTTCGAGATCAGCCCTGTCAGGTACACTGAATGCACCTTGTCTTCGGCATCATCCAGCGTATTGAGCGGTAGGGCCTCATGAAACCCCGGAAGTGCTCTCCATATTGCTCCCAGCACGACCTTTAAGAGAGCTGAACGACGAGGAAGCAACCAACCACCACTTGCGTTGAGGCGACCCATGACCTCCGCACGCTGGGCGTCCGTAAACTCCTGGTTCTGTTGACGGCCCTGTACACGGATATCCTCATAAGTGATAAACTCGTGCAAGCTGTATAGACGCACCGCCATAATACCTGAAGAAAACAGTACAAGGAGATTAACAAATAAGAAAATACAGAAAGTTAAAAGTTAAACTCCTCGAGAGCAATGCTCTGCAGACAGGAGTGACACCAGTCAAAATCAGCTATGAGGAGAATTTGAGGAAAATTCCCTAAGAACATTTAGAGCTCTGCTCTGGGAAAAATGATATAATAATAATAATAGTATCAAATGCCATGAAGAACTCTTAAGAGTTCTTCTGTATGATTTGGAAGGAGAAAAGCTCCATTAATTAAGAAAATCCAAGGAAAATCTTTTAGAGAACAGAGCTCTGTTAATGGAACCCTAATAGGGTTCCCTTTAGTTCTCTTTAGATCCCCTTAGAGCAAAGCTCTGCTAAGTGAAACCCTAAATGGGTCTTCTTTAGATCAGGGATCTATTGAGAGCAAAGCTCTTAAAATTAATTTAATTTAATCAAAATTAATATTTTTACCTAAAATTCTCTAAAGTTGAAATTTTAAAAGTGTTTAAACAAGAGAGCAGGGCTCTGATTTCTGAAAGTAAAATTGTGTAGATGAAAATCATCTAAAGGACCAAAGGTCCTAGTTATAGGCATCAAATACCCTTTCAACTCCCAAGAGTTACCGCAGCGGTTGGAATTCCACCACTGTTGCGCTCACGTTTAGAGCCACGTAAGCGCAACGGTGGGGGGGCATTTGTTTACCCCAATCAGAGCAAAGCTCTGTTCAAATTCCAAGGAGGGAAACGAAGCAACGCTTCTGTTTCCCCAATAAGAGCAAAGCTCTGTATTGAAAATTAAAATTAAAATAAATGAAGCAACGCTTCAGATCCCCTGCGCAGCGCACAGAGCGCCACGTGTCAAAATCAGACACACCAGCGCAAGGAGCGTAGCGCCCAAGGTAGCGTACTCCTTAAAGCAAAGCTCTAAAAAAAAATTCGGTTGCGCAAGCGCAGGTACGCTGCGCTGTGCGCTGCGCGACACGTGTCAGCGCAGAAGCGTAAAAAAAAAGAAAATAAAAAAAATAAATCAGTTGCACAAGCGCAGCTGTGCTGCGCGACACGTGTCAGCGCAACTCCGCTGTGCGCTGCGCGACACGTGTCAGCGCAGAAGCACACAAAACAAAAAAAAAACTTAGGCGCAGCTGCGCTACGCGACACGTGTCAGCGCAGAAGCGCAAAAAAAAAATTCAGCTGCGCGACACGTGTCACGCTCTGGAGCATTTGCGCCAAGTAGAATTAAAATTCTGAGAAATCTTTTCTGTTCTTGTTAAAACAAGAAGATTTTCTTCTGTAAAATAGAGGCCTTCGGATCAAAGATCCAACGGTGGGGAAAAATCCCCAAATCACTCAGAGAAAAATCTCTTTAACAAATTAAACTAATTTATGGGCACTATAAAAAGGGCCCTAGACCTCAATTCAAAGGCATCAATATTTTCCAAAAAAAAAGAGAGAAAGAGTACTCTGAAGAACTCCTCAAGAACAAAAAAGGTAAAATCTTTGAAAGAAGAGAAAATTCTCTTATGAACAGATCAGTGATCTAAAAACAAGATCATTGATCTTTAAACATAACTAAATAAAATGAATAAATAAAAATAAAAATAGTGCTTTGCACTTTTTCATGAACATTTGGTTCTTTAAGATAAGAAAAAACTTATCTTTTCCTTTGATCTAAATTAGATTAAGAAATCTAACAGTGCTTTGCACTTTTTCATGAACCTTTGGTTCTTTAAGATAAGAAAAAACTTATCTTTTCCTTTGATCTAAATTAGATCAAGAAATCTAACAGTGCTTTGCACTTCTGTTCTTGAATCTAAAAGAATCTCAAATTAATAGTGCTTTGCACTTATAAATCTGCACTGTTGCGCTCTTGGGCTGGCGCAAGCCACCAGAGAGCACCACGTGTCAGCGCCTGAACCATTTGCGCTATGCGCTTTTAAAATAAAGCTTCGCTATCTGTGATTAGCGCAACTCACCAGAACGCGCCACGTGTCAGCAGCGCAAGCGTAGCGCACTAGCGCAGCGCACTGCGCTGCATGACACGTGTCATCACCACGAGCGCTTGCGCTCTCTGATTGGCGCAAAGCGCCTGATAAATGCAATGCATTTCCTAAAAGGGCCAGGCCTAAATCAAAAAGACCAAGCAGGCTAAAATAAATTGCAAAGTAATAAAAGGGCAGAGCCCAAATAAAATTGATGCTTTGCATCATTTATAAAGAACAGAGCCCAAAACAAATTGATGCTCTGCATCCTTTCTGGTAAAAGCCTAAATAAAAATAAAAAAAGAAATGCAATGCAAAAGCAAATAAAATGTTGAACATTTTCAACTGGACTTAGCCCAATTTTGGCCGTAAGTCCTTAAATTAAATTGACTGAGCAAGATTGCTCTCTTAAATCAATTAACTACCGGTTCGAGGGTACATCTCCGAACTCCTCTGACACCTGTCGTTGTAATCCTTCAACGACGTCAGAGAGGTGACGGGTCCCGACGACCACACGTATATGGACTGCGGGGTCCTTAAACTTGTGGACCGAAACGTCCTTAAACTAATATCGGACCGAAACGTCCTTAAACTAACGATGGACTACCATGTCCCTAAACTGGCATTGGACCACCATGTCCCTAAACTGGAACAATAGAGCCCAAACGCTCTTTTGTCGGATCTAAACGATCCCGTTAAGTTGATCTTAGTCTCAAATTGGACTAACGTATCCTTAACAAACGATTAAGTTGATCTTAGCCTCAAATATGGCTAACGTGTCCTTAAATCAAACCTTCAAACAAACTTTAGTCCTAAATTGGACTATAGATCTCTTAACCAACTTTGGTTCAAGGGTACATCTCTGAACTCCTATGATATTTATCGTTGTAATCCTTCAACATCGTCAGAGAGGTGACGGGTCCTGACAACCACACATTAATACGGACTGTGGGGTCCTTAAACTCATGGACTTATGCGTCCTTAAACCAATATCCGCCCCCAAAATGGGAATGTTGGACCACTATGTCCCTAAACTGGAACAATAGAGCCCAAACGCTCTTTTGTCGGATCTAAACGATCCCGTTAAGTTGATCTTAGTCTCAAACTGGACTAACGTATCCTTAACGAACGTTTAAGTTGATCTTAGCCTCAATTACGGCTAACGTATCCTTAAACAAAAAACACCAAACCCAAATCTAAGTAAATACGGATTTGGACTAATCCACGTCCTACGGGTGACGACATTACTCAGTCTCCGTATACAATCAACGGGCAACCACAAACAAAACAAACACACACGACACGAAGTGAAATTCTGGAGAAGGAGAAAGTTGTTACCGCGACGCGGTAGCGTAATTAACTGCAGGGGCTTGCGCCTGTAGGGAAGAGCGTCCCCACAATCAAAAACCCCTCAAGCGAGGGGGAATCTGACGAAGTCTGCTACATCGGCCGCATCCGTCTAAACCTCCGACATACGGTGCCATAAATCAACTTGGCATCTTCGGAGAGGTGGACGGATAAAACCAAATAGCATCTGCCCCGAATCTCAGCGTCAGGACATCGCGGTCCTGTGCGCCGCCATTCGGAGGGGAACATTAGGTCCTCGGTTCTGGGGGCATGCTCTAATGGCATGAGTAGAAGACCTAAAAATCAGGCACAAGTTGTTTTCCCTATGACAGTTCTTCACAAGGTGCCCTGTTCTTTGCAGTAGGTGCAAAAGTCTGGCATGTTGTTGGCGAATGAACCTACTGGCTTCCGAGATGGTCCGTTAAAAACTGGCCTTGAAAAGGCCCCTCCTGTAATCTGGTTCATAGGGCATTTCACACCGGCAGTCTGCGGCTTGCCCTTCTTCTTCACAACTATCTCATAGCGTCGGGCAGCCTTCAAAGCAAGCTCATGGGTTAGGAAATCCCCTATACCGAGTGCAGCTTGGATTTCAGGGTCCAACCCTTGCTGAAATCGTCATGTCTGGATCTCAGCAGTGGGAATAAGGTGTGCAATAAACCTATTATGATGTTAGCAGTGTAGCAAGTGATATCAGAAAATTGAATTTGAGACAATATTTTACCTATTGAGCATGGTAAACTCAGCATTATATTTATCCACCGACTTGCCCACATCAAGCCTTGCTGTAAATGAATGAATTGCTGCTCCATGTCGAAACGGGCGGTCTCAGGGAAGTACTTGGCGTCGAAAAGGTCTCAGAATGTTTTCCAATCTATCGGTTGTACGAGACGGCTCTCTTCAGCCTTTCACCATACCCTGGCATTATCGGTCAGTTGCAACTTAGCAACTCTCATCCAGGATATCTCTGGTACTTGAGCTGCTGCCAGGTCATCCGCGATCGCTTGAGCCCATTCTTCTGCCTTAAGCGGACTCTCTTTACCTGAGAAGTTCTTTGGGTGCAGTGCCCGAAACCGCTTAACTCCGGGTGCCTCGACTTCGGGACGGTGAATGAGAATAGCAGTCTGTTACTGCTGACCCTCTAATAGGCTCTTGATAGCCTCGAGAAGTACCATTTTCTCATTGATAGGAGTTGTAACGGTAGATGGTGGTGGTAGTGTAGGCGGTGGAGTATTGCTAATGATGTTTGTGCTGGTGTTGTTTGGAGATTCCATCACCTTGATATAAAAGATAGGTTAGGATATATTCAAAGAATTTAAAATGCAAGGAATGTAAATGTTTGTTGAAATCATTAATTCTTTTTGTATATTGTTTACGACTTTATGCAGAACTGACCTGCATGGGCAACCAACAAAACCTGTCATGCTCCGCTTCCCAGTAGACAGAAACGGTGATGTGGCAAGCCGGTGACATATTTATCCAGAGAAGGCCATTCCCTAAATAAATATACTAAGAGTATTAAAACAATAATACACAATATAAGAATAAATGGAGACTGCAAATTTTTTTTTCAACAAACATATTTATTTACATTCAACTTCCAATATTTACAAATATACGAGTTCATGATGGAAAGTAAATATAATAAGGAAAATGCCTAAACAAGTGGAATACATAAACTGAATCAAAATGAAGCTGAGCTAGCCTGAGTAGAGATATGATTGTAGTTCTCCTCTGTGGCTTCGACTTCCTCCTTCTCGACCGTATCTGACGAACATTCCAAGAGAAGAAAAGTGGATCGAATGCTCGTCAGTGAACTAGCGTTCGGTAAGTCCTAAAGATAGGTAAGAGTAAAGGAAATGACATGTATATAATATATATGACGGGTAAGAGTATATGTTCATGGGTAAGTATATACTATAGGTCTTGTTCATCTCAGAAAACTGCATTTTAATACATCTCATTCATTATAAATTTTGTTATATATCGGTACTATTAATGAGTGTCTGCTCATTAATTACAGATTACAGGTATTCGTGATAAAACACTGGAAACACACTCAAAATCACGGATATAACGTTTGGGAGCCGACACTGCAATCAGAACAGAAAACCGATCGATATCCAAAGAGCCCTTTTGCAATAAAGACGTGTACACATTTTTGGTCCAACACAATGCAAGTGTGCACATGCTCTTTGGTATATGGACCATGGTGGGGCTGCTTTGGCACACACAAATGATGAATTGTGCAAGTGGTGGGCACATGTGAGGTGATGTGTGTTAAATGCATAAAGTTGTGATATGATGTAATGCTTCATGTTTCCCTCCAAATTTCTTAGTGCAAACCAGGTTATTAAAAAGAAATCAAACAAAACCTGAGAGATTATGGAGTGAACTAGATCACCACAGCAAAACGAGCCCATGTGCTCGGATTTATACCGGCGAGCCCCCCATGAAAATCCGGCGCCGCCGGTCTCCTTGCTCCAATCATCCTCATTTTTTTTCTGGTTATTTCTTAGGGTCACATCAGTCCATCTATATTCTTTGTTTATTCTGGAGTTGAGCCTATAAATACCAGAACAGATATTGAGCAAGGGGACCATGTAACATATACTCCATTTTTATAGTTTCTTTTGTTTTTGGTTTAGCTTGAGAGTTGAGTGGGCTTCAACTTGGTTTCTTCTTCTTCTTCCCACTTGAAGCTTTCTTTTGAGAGCTTCATTATGGAGCTTGAATAAGTTACCAATATCTTGTACCTAAACTTCTTCAAGTGTTAATAATATTGTTGTTTTTTTGATTACTTGTTTCTTTTTCTTATTTTCTTTTCTTTTTATCATGCTTAACTAATATCTTTGGTTGTGGCAATGGTGAGGAAATGAGATGAAAGGTTTTGCCTCCTCCTCCTCTTGTTAATGTTTAATGTGCTTATATATATGATTCTAACTTAAAGATTGTTTATGTATTGATATGGTATGGTATTTTGAAACATGGTTACTTTGTAACCTCCTCATATACCATATTCACTCCCTTTTCCCATTTCAATGTTTAAGTTAAAATCAATTTAGTGTTAAGGTTGCTAGGTTTAGATATGGTATTTTGTGATCAAGTGCTTGACAATCGCTTGGTTTCATATACTATATACTATCACAAACACTCAGCAAACAGATCAGTCGAAAATATTGCATTCTTAACACATCAATTTTCTTACTCTTTCTAATCATCTAAAGGCGTTTGGAATAAATATAGCACATATTAGCAATTCGTCTGCAAAATATCAAATAACATGTGTTATACATTATAACCGTCTTTATGAGGGAAATTGAGTGTTTATTACTACACGCATGATATTGTATCTCTCAATACTTTATCGAGATTGTGTGTAGGAAATTCATCAGGTTAAAGAACCGGAATCATAAAAGTGTCGATAAAATGCAGCAAGTCAAAGACTTGAGATCTGGCAGCAAACAAGAAATAATTATAAGATTCCAGACATCAGAAAACAACCCTAAAGCCAACATCAAACAAGACAAAGAAGTTCACACAAAGATCTCCTCAAATGGCCGCGGATCCGCGGCCGAGTTAGGCCGATCCGCCGCGTATCCGCGGCCGATTCGATTTGTCGACGGTGGAAACTTTTTGCAGAAGTTCTCTTTTAACTGCCAAACTTCTTCAAGACGCTTCAAAGTCCCTAAAAATCTCCAGAAGCTTCATTACAACAGCCAATCTTCTAGTGTAAGCTTGGTATCTACCTAACTTCCTATGAAAGCCTCATAACAACCAAGCTTTTAAGAGAAGATAGAGAAAAACTATAAAAGGAGACCTATGGATTCATTACAAAGGTTGTTCATTAGTTGAGTTGTTAAACATTGAACCAAATCGACAAACAAGTTGAGTGACACAACTTGTTATCAAAACCCTAGCTCAAATCCAATTCCAAAGCCAAATCAAGATTCATCGAGAACAAATCAAGCAAGCAAATGAAGATCCTTTGAAGCAACGCCGATCATCATCCGAGCAAGAGATCCACGACGATCCGCGACTCAAGAAGATCGATGCGGAGCTAATTTCGGCGGATCTAGTTACCTCCTCAAATTTTGTAACCTCGAATTGGGTGAATGTGTACCTAATCGTCGATTAATAAAGGTGAAAAATTATAAATCTTTCTTTCTTTATGTTCTTGCATTATGAAAATTTATCGATTCTTGATTCTTTCATTTTTCATGATGTATGAGTGAAATCTCCGCTTGTAGAGGAATCGAGAGAATAGGTAGATGATGATGAAATTCTTGAACGATTCTTAAGTCTTATGAGGTTTGTTAACTCTAGGAAATTGAATCATCGAAGACCTAATTTTGAGCGAGATCGCTTTCTTAAATGTTTTCGCTCCAAATTAGAGATCAACGATCGGTGATTTTCTTGACTAGAGGATAAAATTTGAATGATAATCAATGAAAAGACAAGAGATGGTGAAGGAGAAACCCTAGTTTCTTCAATAAATCCCTAATCTTCGTTGATCGTCATTGATCTAGCAACAAATCCTCAATAGATAAGATTTCGTAATCTTTAGTTTTCATGATCACTACTTATTTGATCGATTCCTATAAGCTCCTTTACAAATCTTGATAATTCAATTGGTTTGGACATTTTCTTGGTCTTTATTAATTCTTGATTCTAGATCTACTTTCTTTATGTTTCTTGAAACTAAACCTCACAAATCTTGAATCATTTTCTTTTATCTTTTCTTTTCAACTCAACTAAAACGATTTCGAACAAATTCATACAATCTCATTGGACGATCCGTATTCGCTAACGAAACTTCAATAGACACCGTTAATTGATTGCGGTTAAAAATTTCTTTGGTTGTGATCTTTTACACTTTTCAAAACACGAAATGAAGATGATCAATCAAATGGCGCCGTTGCCAGGGATCGTGTGCTAATTTGTTTGTTTTTGCAATTTGAGTTGAAAAATTTTATTATTCCATTAGAATTTTTAGATAAAAATCGCATCAAGTGCTTAACAATTTGTTGTGATTATTTGCAAGGGAATCTGGAAGCACTGGAGCGAGAGGAAAAATTTTCAGAGCATCACAGAGAGTTCATAGAGGCAACAGGAGTCTCTGTGAAAATTTTTGTGCAGGAATCTCGTCAGTAGACCGCGGAACCGCGGCAAAAGGAGGTTTCTCGCGGCGGATTCGCTGCTATTATGAGGCTTCAGTGCTTCAAAATTTTTAGGCCCGTCTCTGACTTTCTTATCTCTTCCCTGCTCTGTTCCATTAACCAATTTCTGCAGGTTTCTTTGCAAAATTCGCAGCGCCGCAAAAAGAAAATTTGTTGCGTGTTTGATCTTGGTTGTTTGCATATTTTAACACGGAAATTAAGGGACAAAAGACTAAATTCAGATTAGGTGGGGATTTCATTACCCTTCCTAAGCCTCAAAAATCACAAACTTGCATCCGCATCACCCCCATTAACTAAAAAATATCTAGCCAGGACTCTAAGGACCGTTGCGCTCATTTAGGACAAAAGAAGGTTGTGGGTAATCTATTGCTTATCCGCGTTTCTTTTTCAGTGTCTAAGGCAAGTGTGTCTAAGGCAAGTGGTTACTTAATTAGGCCCACTACTTACGTAGTGGAGAACCTCCCACTTACCTGGCCATAGAAGGGATAAAGAGACAGTAGAGAATCTTTCTTGCGACTTGTCTTCTGGAAGTCTAGGTGCGGTCTAGTGACTTGACCTAGGTGACCATTAAATTTAAGATTGCTTGTGCATTGTTTGTGTGAATTTTTCAAAAATCCATATTTTCTTTTTAAAAACAAACACCAAACCAATTTTCCCCTAATTATCACAGCGCTGCTATTTGTGCTAAACCATTTAGTGCATGCTCGGCTGGACACGGGATTCTAGTGCCCGTCTTATTCGCGTTCCTCCTATCGACTTCGAAGTCGGTATTTCTAAATCTACTTTTTCTTCACCCATTACCACACCCACTTCGATGGAAGGTTCTCCATCGAACTTCTTTAACACTACTCTGCCACCGTCCGCAGGTGCGCAGAATTCGCCCCGCATCTCTCTCCAAGAGAGATGCTACCTTATGCGGGGTCCTCTTTCAACCTGTCTCACCATTCCACCAGCCAATAGGGACAATTTTGAAATAAAACCTCAATATATCAATCTTTTATTAAAATTTCACGGTCTCGAGTTTGAAGACGCATACGTTTTTATTACCAAATTTGAAAACGTATGTGCTATGATGGGTACTTCACAGCTTTCTGTGGATGCTATGAGATTACGTCTTCTCCCGTTCACTTTGTGTGATATAGCCGAGAAGTGGGTTTATAACACAGCCGCACATTCTATTTCGAACTGGGGAGAATTCGTAACAGCTTTCCTAAAGAAGTTCTACCCTAATCATAAAACAGCTCGAGTCCGTAGTGAAATAAATCAATTTACCCAGCTTCCAAATGAACCATTCAAGGATCTGTTAGTTCAATGTCCTCATCACGGAATCCCTAGATGGAATCTATGCAGAATCATATTTGAGGGTAGTAATTCTACAACAAAACAAAATCTTGAATCCATGTGTCAAGGCACCTTCATGACTAAAGATGATGGTGAAGCCTGGATATTTTTAGAAGATTTCGCTGAAAAACCTTTACGGTGGGAGAGTGTAAACCAGTCATCGTCTAGGGGTGGCATTCATCAACTGAATGTTTCCATAGGAGTTAGAGCAGAAATGGCAGCAATGCAAAAGAAACTCGAAGCTATGGAACATAAATTTTTAGCAGCCTCCCTAAATCAGATGTCACTCTCCAAAACTGTTTGTGGATGCTGTTCTGATCCATCTCATTTGACGGAAGAATGTCCATTGAATTCTCCGTTTCAAGGTCAAGAGCATACCAATGCCGCTATCCAACAAAAACCTAGAAACGATCCGTATTCCTCCACTTATAATCAGGGTTGGAGGAATCACCCTAACTTTGCTTGGAATCAATCACAAACTCAAAACACGGTTCCAAATCAAAACAATTTCCAAAGGGGCCCTCCACCACAACAGCAACCACTTCAAATAAGTCAGCACCCCTACCAATGACAAATCTTTCAAAATCCGGTCAACACACCTTCACCGTATTGTCCTTTGCAATTGACCGGTACTGATAACTCCTCTTCACTTGAACGGACTTTTGAAATGTATGAAACAATCCATTCAAATGTCGGTTGAATTTAAGTCTTCCCTCGATAAGATCCAGAAAAACTCTGACTCCCAAAGTGAGAGTATTAAATCGATGGAAGCACAAATTTCTCGATTAAATGCCGAAATGAGTGTCAGAGAGAAAGGGAAACTTCCGTCTCAACCCCTACCGAATCCTGGACATTCACAACATTACAATGTGAATGCAATTACAACGTTGAGATCTGGAAGAGTGCTGAATAATCAAGTCGGGGAAGAGATTGATAATCATGAAGAATTAATCAATAACACCCTGGCTTTCACTTCCACTTTTCCTTCCACATCCACTTCTACTTCTAATCCTACTTTATCTACCCCACCATTTTCTTGCGAGCCTATTCTTCGTTTTCCTCAAGGCTTGAACTCTCAGCATACCTCTTCTAGTCCACCAAAGACGATCCCAACTCATATTCTGGGATCACTTCCACACACACCACCTTCTCTAATGTTAGACCCAGCTATGATTGCTAAAGCTCCTTATCCGAATCGGTTAAGGGGTAACAAATCGAGTCCATATATGGAGAAGATTATGGAAATGTTCAAACATGTTAACATCAACATCCCTCTCCTAGATGCTATCCAACAAGTTCCGTCTTATGCGAAAATTCATAAGGACTTTTGCACTAGGAAGAGGAAGACTCAAGTGCCCAAAAAGTTCTTCATGACAAATAATGTTAGCACTGCTTTTACCCCACAGTTACCAAAGAAACGTAAGGACCCTGGCTGTCCTACAATCTCGATTTTTATTGGGGGTAAAAACATTAACTGTTCTCTACTTGACCTTGGTGCAAGTGTTAACCTGCTTCCATACTCTGTCTACGAGCAGTTAGGGATTGGAAAGTTGAAACCATCTCATTGCACTCTCCAAATGGCAGACCGTTCAATAACCAAACCTAGGGGTGAACTGGAGGATGTGTTGATAAAAGTCGAGAAATTCATATTCCTTGTGGACTTTATTGTTCTTGATACACAACCTGTAGCAAACCCACGGAACCAAATTCCGATGATTCTAGGTCGACCTTTCCTTGCCACTTCCAATGCTGTCATTAATTGCCGAAACGGTTCTATGAACCTATCTTTTAGAAAAATGACAATTGAACTGAACATTTACAAAATTGGAAGTCAACCGTCTGAACCCTCTGCTCACATACTTGATGTCTGTTCTGTCCACGAGATTGCTCCTGAAAGTTGCGAAGTTGATGAATTTTGTTTTGAAAATCTCGACGACACTAGCACATCAATGTTTGATCTTTCACATCTTAGTGACGACACTCTTTCCACTCCTGCGTCTGACACTCTTGACTCTTCACCTTCCGAGTCTGTATCCTATGCAGGCTATGAGCTTCTTCATGACTCCGAATATCATTCACTGACCCCACATTCTATAGTTTCTCTGCCAACATTAGATCTAAAATTATTACCTTCACATCTTAAATATGCATATTTAGGTGAGAACGAGTCTTCACTTGTGATCATATCAGCTTCTCTAGCCTCAGAGCAAGAGAATGCGCTTTTGACGGTATTAAGATCTAATAGCCAGGCGTTTTGTTGGACTATGGCTGACATCAAAGAGATTAGTCCCTTGATTGTTGAACATCATATACATCTGATGGATGAAGCCAAGCCAACCCGAGAACCACAGAGACGGTTACACCCCGTAATGAAGGAAGCGGTAAAGAAAGAAATCGTTAAATGCCTTGACAGTGGTATCATTTACCCAATCTCTGATAGCCAATGGGTAAGTCCAATTCATGTCGTACCTAAGAAATCTGGATTCACGGTCATAGTAAATGAGGCAAATGAGCTAATCCAAACACGTGCTCAAACTGGGTGGCGTGTATGTATTGATTATAGAAAACTCAATGCCGCAACGAGGAAAGACCACTTTCCTCTACCTTTCATTGACCATATGTTAGAACGCTTAGCTGGATGTGAATACTATTGCTTCATGGACGGATACTCTGGCTATAACCAAGTCCCTATTGCCGAAAAGGATCAAGACAAAACCACATTTACTTGTCCTTTTGGTACTTTTGCTTATAAACACATGCCCTTTGGGTTATGCAATGCTCCCGCTACATTTCAGCGGTGTATGATGGGGATATTCTTGGACATGGTTGAGAATTTTCTGGAGATTTTTATGGACGATTTCTCGATATTTGGAGATTCTTTTGATGAATGCCTATCACATCTTGACGCAGTTCTTACTCGTTGTATAGATAAGAATTTAACCTTGAATTGGGAAAAATGCCATTTCATGGTCCAAGAAGGAATTGTGCTTGGACATGTTATTTCATAGGAAGGCATTGAGGTTGACAAATCTAAAATAGATGTCATTCAAAACCTTCCTCATCCTAAATGTGTCAAAGATATACGATCCTTTCTTGGCCATGCAGGCTTTTATCGGAGATTCATTAAGGATTTTAGAAAAATTGTTAGACCCTTAACTCTTCTCTTGGCCAATGAAACAACCTTTCACTTTGACTCCGATTGTGAGGCTGCATTTGACTCACTTAAAAACTCTCTCACTACAGCCCCCGTTCTATCATCTCCAGATTGGAACCACCCGTTTGAGCTTATGTGTGATGCATCAGATTTTGCAGTTGGTGCAGTCTTAGGACAGCACATTGAAAAGATGCCACATGTGATCTATTTGTTAGGTCCACGTTACCCACCCCGGTTCTTTCGGGGAGGCGGAATAGGTAAAAATCAAAATTTTCCTAACTAGGTAACATGGACCATTCATGAAGGATCTTTGCTAAACAAAAACTAACAATTAAGCTACAAGTTCTAACTACTATGTAGAATGGTTATACCTAGGTCTTGAACTCCTTCTCTTCTTTTGGTGGTTCTCCTCCTTGCTTGCTCCTTGTAGTGGCTTGAACGGCTCCTCCTCGTCATCTCCTCTTTGCCGTAGATGGATCCACCCGAGGGCCTCGAACTTGAGCTCCTATCTCAACCTAGAGATAACTAAGGTGCTTGGTTTGCTAAACCTAGAACCTTAGAATGAGTAGAGGAGAGTTATGGTGGTTTTGTCTCAAAGGTTCATGATTTCCAACTTATGGAACACTTGAACCTTGAGAGAGGAAGAGGGGGAGCTTTTTTTCTAGGAGAGAGAAAGAAAATGATAGAATGAGCTCTTATAATGCAACCATGCTCACAAAAGCAAAATAATAATGATAATAATAATAATTAAGAATTGTGATGGTTAGTTTCAATGACCATTATCATTTCATGCAATTATTGCATTTTGTAAAGAACAACAAGTAAACAAAAGTCATAGCAAAGAAATGATGATGGTCAACAAGTCAACAATGGCCAACCGGTCAACAAAGTCAACAAGTCAACAAAAGTTAAATGTTCAACTCAACCATGACATAATAATCCTTAATTAATATTATTAATCATATTTCTCATTCTCATTAGGGTTTAGAAAAAGTCACCGGTCAACAAGTCAACCAAAGTCAAATGGTCAACAAGTCACCCAAATTCAAATGGTCAACAACCCTAATGAGAATCTTCTGCCTCTGCCTCTGTCGACTGTGCATACACACCCGCATCCGTGTTCCAAGGAACACGAATACACTGAGACAAAACCAATCCCAAAACAAGTACTAAGATCTGGCTTAAACCAAAGCCCGCTAGTAATAACTGTCCGGACACCAAACGTGCACAAGTGCGCGGATGTGAACGAACCCCGTCGCAAAACCATGAAACCTCCACTCTGTTTTGCCCAAAGGCGAGTAACCCTCTGTGTGGGACTCTAAAGGCTCGACACTATGCTGGCAGTGGGTTTAACCATAGGCCGCAAGTGGTACTAGCTGTACGTAACGGTCCCCAGGTAGATGCCGACAAGAAGACTGATGAGGTGAACCCATCCTAACTCCTACTGAGCCTGAATGTGACAATCTCCGTACAGTCCGGTCTGTTCGTCTGAGAATATCGCATGGCGGGCCAAGGGGGCGGTAAACGTCAGTCCCCTAATAGCGGTACAAGTCGTGTCAGAGTGTAGCCCAAAACACCCTGAGAATCTACTGGAAAACCTACCAGCAATTCTCGCTTGCCCTGGCCAGGGACGACAATGTGTAATTGCTTTCCTAGACACAGCGCGATATCAACTCCCAATAACGGGAGAGACGAATCCTAACTAACCGTCACTGCCTCCAAGTGCTTCGGGATTGCACCCAACTACTACCTGTTTGCACGACTCAGTAGAGCCATGGTAGGGTAGTAATCTAAGAACAGTGGGAACACACTCGAGGCGAAGTGACAGTGTCAAGTCAGTGGACTAATCTGTACTCATGTCACCTGGGAACTGTTAACTGACGATAGGTATAATACCAACCAACAGTTCCCGACGAGTCATGTCCAGTGTACTCGTAACCTAACGAGCACCTGCATACTATCTCCAGTACGACGTACTGATGGCTGTGGGACAGACCATCTCCCCTGCTGGGAAGAGAAGCGTATGCACCAGTCTACTCTGGAGTATCGATGCCCTGTCTCGATAATCCTACGACTAGGGACCAAAATAAGGATGTGCTTATAGACTATCCGGTCCCCTAGTGTGATCGCCATCACAACGCCGGTAGTTAATCAAAGATCTTAAGGGCTCCATCAATATGTATTAGCGATATGTTAAAAGAAACATATACACATATTAAGATAGAAACAAACCAAGTAGCATACTACTATATCGGGCAAGACTGTCGTAAAACCGTATATATATATCCCAAGACTCCAAAATGTGGTATACAACCTAGTACTATACAATAATGGCCTCTAGGGCATACATATCCAACACAATTATGCAAGTAATACTCTGAATGATGCTCAAATTAACTATACAACTACCGAAAAAGAACTTTTTGCGGTTGTATTTGCATTAGAAAAATTCAGGCCTTACTTGATTGGCTCACCAATTGTTGTATACACTGACCACTCCGCCTTAAAACATCTTTTGGAAAAGAAGGATGCTAAAGGTAGGCTAATACGTTGGATCCTTCTATTACAAGAATTTGATCTTGCTATTAAAGATATGAAAGGATGTGAAAACGTAGTAGCCGACCATCTGTCGCGCATCTCTTCTTCACCCGTGACCCTGCCAATCAATGATTCTTTTCCAGATGAACAACTCTTGAAAGTATCCACCGAACCTTGGTCGGGGATACTGTGAATTATCTTGCTACAGGACTTATTCCCCGTGAATGGTCGAAATAGGACAAACATCGATTTCTATCCGAAGTAAAATACTTTTACTGGGATGAACCCTATCTGTTTAAGTATTGTCCTGACAAGATAATTCACAGATGTGTCCCTAATGATAAATTCAAGAGTTTTCTATCTTTTTGTCATGATCAAGCATGTGGGCGTCATTTCGGTCCTCGAAAGACGGCGGAAAAGATTTTGCAATGCGGTTTTTATTGGCCGACTTTATTCAAAGATGCATTTGATCATTGCAAAACCTGTACACAGTGTCAACACACGGGTAGGATTTCTTGGAGAAATGAGATGGCACTTTAACCGATTCTGGTGGTTGAAATTTTTGACATTAGGGGTATTTATTTTATGGGTCATTTCCCAACTCTTTTGGGAATCTGTACATATTGCTTGCGGTTGATTACGTCTCGAAATGACTTGAAGCTATTCCTTGTCGCACTAATGACAAAAATGTTGTCATTAAGTTCTTAAAAGAAAATAACTTTTCACGATTTGGACACCCACACGCTATTATTAGCGATAACGGGACACATTTCTGTAATCGGTCTTTCGAGAGTTTGATGCGGAAATATGCAATCAACCACAAACTTTCGATACCATATCATCCCCAAACGAGCGGGCAAGCTGAGATTTCAAACAGACAAATCAAACAAATTTTGGAGAAAACAGTTTCTAAAAATCGAAAAGATTGGTCAACTAAATCGACAGATACTCTTTGGGCGTTCCGAACTGCATATAAAACCGATCTAGGTATGTCTCCTTACAGATTAGTGTTTGGAAAGGTTTGTCACCTTCCGGTCGAGATTGAGCACAAAGCAATGTGGGCCATTTGTAAATCAAGCTTTCAACTTTCGGAAGCTGCAATTAAACAAGCTAAGCGAACTCCGCGATGAAGCTTACGATAATGCTGTGATTGTAAAGAATCGGACTAAGGTATTTCACGATAAAAACATTTTGAGAAAAACTTTTACACCTGGTCGACAAGTCCTTCTTTATGATTCACGTCTCCATCTCCATACGGGTAAGCTAAAATCTCGGTGGAAAAGACCTTTTGTTGTGCGGTATATATACCCGCACGGGGCAGTTGAGATTGAAAATGTTGAAAACTGTACGATTTTCAAAGTAAATGGACATATATTAAAACCGTATTTTTCCACTGACCGCACGGAGAAGCTCCTGTTTTTACAGGAGCCGCTTTATCTTGACTAAAATTCCTCCGTCTCACCTCCATGTCTTGAAAAATACTGTATCATCTTTAGAATGGAGGTGAGTGCAAAAGAATAAGTTTGGGGGAGATTTTCATGTTCATATATTATTGCCCCCGTTAATAAATTTCCTCCCAAGTCTACAGGTTTCTGAGATTTAACAGATGGCAACAGTAAGGACACTGTTGTAAACAGGTTTGGGGGAGGTTTGTACTTATTTACGCATCATTTTGCATCATACTTTGCATAAGCACAAAACATAAAGAAAAAATATTTAATATTTAATTTTATAATAAAAGATTAGATAGTGAAAAATTATATCCAAAATATTGGAAAAATTTAAGAAAACCTAGAAAGTTTGAAGTTTTCTTAAAAGAAACTAGTAATAAATAGTTATGAGACGTTGTCCCAAGGGTTAGTAAGATGAAAGAAGTCACTAATCTGAGGATAAAAATAAGCCTGAAAAATAGTTATATTCTGAAAGCCAAACATTTGAATGTTGATACCCTACTATACGCACTTACACACATCTTGAAACTCGGGATATTAGAGAATACCTTGAAATGCTCTTGTCTAAAATCCAAAGTATGAAGAAAATAATGAATGAAAAATAAAAATATAAAATGGTGAAGAAAAATGAACACAGGTGTTGTTATCACCAAGGCAACATAAAAAAAAATATAGCGAGGGTGCTTCATCACCTAGTGCCTTAGACCAACTGGTTTGGGAGTCACTGCTAAGCCTTAGGTGTTGCAAGACGAGTAAAATGCTACTTATGCCTAATCGGCGAGCACATAAGTAATCGGTCGGTTAGTACCTCAAGAAGTATTAATGGTCGCATGAAAAGTGTGCGATCAAATTCATCTAAATATTCACCGATTAAAAAGTACTGAGGTAGATGGACAAGAGTATGATAGCTTGAATTGAACTCTGCGAGTGTAGGGATGTCTTTTACACACACGTAGGGGGTATATGATCGGTGTTTGGAAGAAAGATAGGAATGAAGAATAAAGATGATGTTTTATTGAGGTATGATGTGATTTCTAACATCTTTTCATCACTATTAAGATAGGACTCATGACAACTGAAAAGGTAGTGTAGTTGGAAACTATAATTTTCAAAGTCCTTCTTTTAAAATTCTTATCTTTATTTGTAACTTTCACAGTCATCCTTTTATTATGGGATTTTGTGGGTGTAATCCGCTGAAAACCTTCAGGAGACAACACTCCTCCTACTAGGGACACCTAGAGGTTTAAAGGCTTGTTGCATGTACTCAGTGCAATCGTGTTGCCTACGAAAGTATGCTTGTTAGTTTTTTCTTTTTCTTTATCTTCTTCTTTTCTCCTTCACCTGAATAAAAGATATTTGCTCGAGACGATCAAAATTAAGTTTGGGGGAATTTGATCAGGCGAAAATATTGCATTCTTAACACATCAATTTCCCTATTCATTCTAATCATCTAACGATGTTTGGTATAAATATAGAACATATTAGCAATTCGTCTGCAAAATATCAAATAACCTGTGTTATACATTATAATAGGTTTTATGAGGGAAATTGAGTGTTTATTACTATACGCATGATATTGTATCTCTTAATACTTTATCGAGAATGTGTGCAGGAAATTCATCAGGTTAAAGAACCGGAATCATAAAAGCGCCGATAAAATGCAGCAAGTCAAAGACTTGAGATTTGGCAGCAAACAAGAAATAATTATAAGATTCCAGACATCAGAAAACAACCCTAAAGCCAACATCAAACATGACATAGAAGTTCACACAGAGATCTCCTCAAATGGCCGTGGATCCATGGACGAGTCAGTCCGATCCGCAGCGGATCCGCGGCCGATTCGACTCGTCGGCAGTGGAAACTTTTTGCAGAAGTTCTCTTTTAACGGCCAAACTTCTTCAAGACGCTTCAAAGTCCCTAGAAATCTCCAGATGCTTCTCTACATCAGCCAATCTTCTAGTGTAATCTTGGTACCTACCTAGCTTCCTATGTAAGCCTCATAACAACCAAGATTCTAAGAGAAGATAGAGAAAAAACTATAAAAGGGGACCTATGGCTTCATTATAAAGGTTGTTCATTAGTTGAGTTGTTGAACATTGAACCAAATCGACACACAAGTTGAGTGACACAACTTGTAATCAAAACCCTAGCCCAAATCCAATTCCAAAGCTAAATCAAGATTCATCGAGAACAAATCAAGCAAGCAAATGAAGATCTTTTGAAGCAACGCCGATTATCATCCGAGCAAGAGATCCATGACAATCCGCGACTCAAGAAGATCGATGGAAAGCTAATTTCGGCGGATCTAGTTACCTCCTCAAATCTTGTAACCTCGAATTGAGTGAATGTGTACCTAATCGTCGATTAATAAAGGTGAAAAATTATAAATCTTGCTTTCTTTACATTCTTTCATTATGAAAATTTATCGATTCTTGATTTTTTCATTTTTCATGATGTATGAGTGAAATCTCCGCTTGTAGCGGAATTGAGAGAATAGGTAGATGATGATGAAATTCTTGAACGATTCTTAAGTCTTATGAGGTTTGTTAACTCTAGGAAATTGAATCATCGAAGACCTAATTTTGAGCGAGATCGCTTTCTTGAATGTTTTAGCTCCAAATTAGAGATCAACGATCGGTGATTTTTTTGACTAGAGGCTAGAATTTGAATGATAATCAATGAAAAGACAAGAGATGGTGAAGGAAAAACCCTAGTTTCTTCAATAGATCCCTAATCTTCGTTGATCGTCATTGATCTAGCAACAACTCCTCAATAGATAAGATTTAGTAATCTTTAGTTTCATGATCACTACTTATTTGATCGATTTCTACAAGCTACTTTACAAATCTTGATAATTCAATTGGTTTGGACATTTTCTTGATCTTTATTAATTCTTGATTCTATATCTAATTTATTTATGTTTCTTGAAACTAAACCTCATAAATCTTGAATCATTTTCTTTTATCTTTTCTTTTCAACTCAACTAAAACGATTTCGAACAAATTCACACAATCTCAATGGACGATCCGTATTCGCTAACGAAACTTCAATAGACACCGTTAATTGATTGCGGTTAAAAATTTCTTTAGTTGTGATCTTTTACACTTTTCAAAACACGACACGAAGATGATCAATCACAAACTCAACACTAAAATCATTTTCTTTCACTCACTAATTTTTGTTTTTGATGTTGTGGTATGCTTGCTAACTCTCGTGCTTGGTGTTGACACCCCAAGCTTGGACATACAAACGGTAAGTGAACAAAACGGATTCGTTTCGTGTTTTGCGGCGAATATCAGAATTTGATGATTTGTGCTTCACAACCGTCTTGACAAGTCATGTTTCATGCTGGGATCAATGTAAAGATGGACAACTCATGATAAAGGGAGCGTCGAAGGAATCGTTGCGATTCGACCTTCCGAGCCAAAACCACAACCACTTCTTTCTTAACTTGTTTTCTTTGTTATCTTGTTTTCATATTCTTTCTATTTTTAGTGACAAACCAAACCATTCATTATTTGTTGAACCTTAAACAACAAGACCTAATACACAATTCCCTGCGGATCGACCCGTACTTACCGGCTTGCTACAACGCGCTGTCCGCTTGCGGTTTATAAATTTTAAAACGAGAACGAGCTCGCATGCGCATCCATTTTCTTAAAACGTTTTCATTTCCAAAACATACGCGTTTGCACGCGCGGGTGAATTCCCAACAAGTTTTTGGCGCCGTTGCCGGGGAGTTGGTAGTATTGGGTATTGTTATTTCTAGTTCTTACTAACAAATCTAACTATTAACTCAAAATTTTCAAAACTAACACAACAAACATTCTTTTTACTTTGTTCTCTGTCCTTCAGACCTGCTATCACTCTGAAATTAAATTAAAAAATCAAAGTATACGAATAGATTAATAATATAGCCTAGAGAACTCAAACAAAATTCAATCACCTTTGAAATTCATTTCGCCAGCGACATCAATGAAAAATCCGGCCTCGCCGGGTCAAGTGTGGGGGTTTTGGTTTTTTCTTTTTATGTGATCTACAGTGGCTTGTTGGTATTCTAGTGGTATTGTTTGATTTTTGTAATTTTTTGTGTGCAGGAATTGGGGCATATATATCGCTTTTTGACACTAAATATCATATTTTTCCGACATTTCAGTTTTTAAGGAATTACGACCAGCGATCGTGCGGAGCGAGGCTCAAATTCAATGGCAAAACGTTAGTGAAGTCTAGTACCAAAGATGCGGGTAGTTTGACCCACGCAAGCGAACATTCAAATACCCGTAATCACTTCAAAGGGGTTTCTTAACCCAAATCGCATCGGTACGTATTTCCTAACACATTCTTCTCAAATCCGACGCATTCCAATATTTCTATCTTCTGCAGGATTCTTCACACAAACTTGCCACCAATTGCACAGAGAACTAACCCGTATCTGTTGCCGCATTTAAGCCTAAACGAACAAGAATTGCTTAAATTGCTTGATTTCTTAAATTCTTTTATTGATTGCGCATTTGCATCTTAAATACGGATATTAAGGGCATGAGCAAAAAGATACGGTAAAGGATTTCATCACCTTTCTTCGTAGCCCACAAATAAAAAAACTGCATTCTTGCATACCCACAGTAATTTAAAATCAACTGGAACTTTGACTTTAAGGACTTCGCGCTTACTAGGAGAAGTTAATTATGTTTAGAACACTGCTTAACGGTATATCGTTCATGGGGTGTCTAGGCAAGTGTTCATGAGAAAGGGTTGTTCTAATTAAGGAACTTCGTTAAAGCGTTGAAAAACCTCCCCTTATCTCTGCACTTACCTGGCTTCGTGATCTGTATATCTTGAGCATGTTTCTCGACACAGTTTTACTTTAACAATCAGGTGATGTGATATTCTTTGTTTTTGTGACATTTGTGAATTCTTGTTAATATGGGAGACACACAATTCAATTCAATTTTTCACGATTCTTATTCTTTTGTTTATACTCAATCCCAATTCATTTGTTCAAATTGCCAAAATTCTTCCCACATTCATGACAACTGTCCTTTCTTAGGGGGTGACCAACCGTCCCAGAGTTTTGATAATGGTCACCCACCTAACACTCTTGAACCCAGTCCCACTTCAACCATAGACCAAATGATAAAATTTAGAGAAAGAGGTCGACATATTGACTGCTTTAGTATCACCACCATCACAACCCCTTCAACCCGAAACAATTGAACCATCATTAGGGAATGATAGTGAGATAGATGCTAAGTTGACCGCTTTAGATAAAGGTATTGAAATAATGACTGCGGTCGAGAATCAATCAGCTTCGACGCTAGCCCTGTTCATACAACAGTCTGAATAATTATTTCATGCTCAAGCTCAATTTTTGGCTAGAATAGAAGAACAAGCGAAACATTTAGCTGAGAGGATTTTAGGGAGTGAACACAGTCAATCGGAACCCAATAATGTTAATGTCCGTCATCTAGGAAGTCATCCAAGTGAGATAAACGATCATACAAATTTTGATGATTTCATAGATGATGATACAAATGAATTGACCGAGTATTACCAGGAGACACTAGAAAACCCTCTAAGTCAGTCCACCACCAGCCTTCAGGTATCTACTGAGCCTCTTGTCACTTGTGATTTAGAGATTGATTTAACCAAAATTTTACTTGAAGAGGAAATTCTTGAACCGGCTGATTTTTGCACTCTAATTTTAGAAGAGGAACCTTGTGAATTTGTCGGGTATGGTTTAGATAGATTGTTTGAAGAGATCAATGATCAAGAACCCACAATTTTTGTATCACCTAGTGATATTGTTTCGGAAGAAACATTAGTGTGTGAACCTAATTTTTTAGATGACATGAACCTACCCATTTGTGAATGTGATGAGGGAGAAATTGTATCGGGAGAGTCTGTGAGCTATAACAATAGGAATAGGATTGTTAAAGATCATAGGGAGGAAGACAACTTTGAAAAACATTCTTTCATGTCGAGTTTTGAGGAAATTTTTGCGGATGAACTTGATATTCTGGTTGAGCTTGAGTCAGGATCAATTTGGGAACATCCTGAGAACCTTTCTTTTACCGAACTTTTTGCGGATGAACTCAAGTTTTTAAACGAACCTGACTTAGGAACTCAACATGTGCTTTATGAACATTCAATTCATCCAGGAAACAATTCTTTGACCTCTTCAAAACTTCATCTTCATCTTCAACGTCTTCCGATCCATACATACACATGCCCATGCCCTTCACTAACATCTAACATATACCTTTTCTTTTTTCTTTTTATATACATATTCTTTTACCAGCCATTGGACTATATAGACAAAATCATTAAATGGCTGGTATTAATTTCTGGACTAACCCAATCTTTTAACATGTATATGTTGTAATTAGTCTTAGGTTTTTTCTTTTTCTTTAAATAAATTTCTCACCCTGATGTCTAAGTCTAGCTACTGGAGACGGAGGAAACGATGAGGACATCGTAAAACTTTGTTTTGGGGGTGAGCACTGCATTTGTTTTGCTGTATCATGTGTATATTCTGCATTGCATACATATTAAAAAAACCAATAAAAATTGAAAAAATTTCTTCAAAAAACATAAAAACTTTTTCATGTTAGCTAGCGGGGGAACTTAGATTCGAAATCTGACAGTTCGGTTGATAAGTTAAAAATAACTAAATCCTTTTTGTGAGATTGATAACCCGAAAACTAACCCTCCTCTGTGTTTAACCATAAGCTGATATACGTCTTTTATAACACTTTACACGTGTCATATGTTTTTGAGAATTTGATGAAAGTCTGACATATCTGTTAAACTTTTAAAAATTGATAAACATCTTTAGGATCAAACAGGTTTGTTCTGAATTAAGTAATATCAAGATTAGTTCACAAGGTGAAATGGATATGAAGGATATTATTGAGGTTTTAATAGAAGATATAAGTCTGAAAAATAACCTATCTGGAACCTTGTTGGAGTGATTACACACCTTATCCATATGTAACGTCTTCGGATTTAAAAGAAATACTGATTATATCTCCATTTTCACTGAGTTCAGAATATTTTAAATAAAACGAGTCTTTTGTTTTGCGGCATTGGTAACTTGGGTAATTAAGTCCTTGGGGTGTCTTCACACCTAATATCCTAAAACCATCTGGTTTGGGAGTCATTGACCTAAAGCTCGCTAAGTTTTCAATCGCCAAATAAAACAAGCTAAGTAAGTATTCTCTCTGAGTTAAAAGTCCTCACGGTTCTTTGTGGGAGAATAATCTTGGCGGAGACTAGTTTTCTATTAAAACAGTTTTTTCGCGGAGATATGAAGGTTTGTATTTATAAATACGTTTTGCACGATAACGAAAGGTGTGTATAAACTAGAACAGGTGAATGGTAGGAGCGAAAACTAAGACTTAGGTTCTCTATTAAAAAAAGATAGAAATTATGACTTGAAACCTAACTTGAGAACAAAAACTTGAGAAAATCTTATCTCCTTTCAAACTCATGTGATCCTTCAGAAGTTTGTCCTGGTCCGTAATTATGGCATGATAACCCTAATCAAAGTTCTTAAAACCTTATGGACATTATCCGCACAATCACGTAAAGACGCGTATGAGTTTATGTTAAACAAATTGTGAGGAGTGAAAAATAAGGTTTAACGTTTCTAACTTGGGTAATAGAACTTCCAACTTGATTCTTAACCTTAAGATCAGAATCAACAGTTTCTCCACGACGCTAACTTGACTGGATTTTGTGGGTGCAATCCGCTGAAAACCTTCAGGAGACAACAATCCTCCTACTAGGGACACCTGGAGGTTTAACGGCTTGTTGCACGTGCTCAGTGCAATCGCGTTCCCAGCGAAAATGAGGCTAGGATTTTTTATTTTGCTCGGGACGAGCAAAATCTAAGTTTGGGGGTAGTTGTTCATCTCAGAAAACTGCATTTTAATACCTCTCATTCATTATCAATTTTGTTATATATCGGTACTATTAATCAGTGTCGGCTCAGTAATTTCAGATTACACGTATTCATGATAAAACACTGGAAACACACTCGAAATCACGGATATAGCGTTTGGGAGCCGACACTGCAATCAGAACAGAAAACCGACCGATATCCAAAGAGCTCTTTTGCAATAAACACGTGTACACATTTTTAGTCCAACACAATGCAAGTGTGTACATGCTCTTTGGTACATGGACGATGGTGGGGCTGCCTTGGCACACACAAATGATGAATTGTGCAAGTGGTGGGCACATGTGAGGTGATGTGTGTTAAATGCATAATGTTATGATGTGATGTAATGCTTCATGTTTCCCTCCAAATTTCATAGTGTAAACCAGGTTATTAAAAAGAAATCAAACAAAACCTGAGAGATTGTGGAGTGAACTAAAGATCACCACAGCAAAACGAGCCCTTGTGCTCGGATTTAGACCGCCGAGCCCCCCATGAAAATCCGACGCCGCCGGTCCCCTTGCTCCAATCATCCTCATTTTTCTTATGGTCATTTCTTAGGGTCACATCAGTCCATCTATATTCTTTGTTTATTCTGGAGTTGAGCCTATAAATACCAGAACAGATATTGAGCAAGGGGACTATGTAACATATACTCTATTTTTATAGTTTCTTTTGTTTTTGGTTTTGCTTGAGAATTGAGTGGGCTTCAACTTGGTTTATTCTTCTTCTTCCCACTTGAAGCTTTCTTTTGAGAGTTTCATTATGGTGGTTGAACAAGTTACCAATATCTTGTACCTAAGCTTCTTCAAGTGTTAATAATATTGTTGTTTCTTTGATTACTTGTTTCTTTTTCTTATTTGCTTTTCTTTTTATCATGCTTAACTAATATCTTTGGTTGTTGTAATGGTGAGGAAATGAGATGAAAGGCTTTGCCTCCTCCTCCTCTTGTTAATGTTTAATGTGCTTATATATATGGTTCTAACTTAAAGATTGTTTATATATTGATGTTGTATGGTATTTTGAAGCATGGTTACTTTGTAACCTCCTCATATACCATATTCACTCCCTTTCGCCATTTCAATGTTTAAGTTAAAATCAATTTAGTGTTAAGGTTGCTAGGTTTAGATATGGTATTTTTTGATTAAGTGCTTGACAATCGCTTGGTTTCATATACTATATACTATCACAAACACTTAGCAAACTCAACACTAAAATCATTTGCTTTCACTCACTAATTTGTGTTTTTGATGTTGTGGTATACTTGCTAACCCTTGTGCTTAGTGTTGACACTCCTAGCTTGGACATACAAACGGTAAGTGAACAAAACGACTCGTTTCGTGTTTTGTGGCGAATATCAGAATTTGATGATTTGTGCTTCGCAACCGCCTTGACATGTCATGCTTCATGCCGGGATCGATGTAAGGACGGACAACTCATGATCAAGGGAGCGTCGAATAAATCGTCGCGATTCGACCTTCCGAGCCAAAACCACAACCACTTCTTTCTTAACTTGTTTTCTTTGTTATCTTGTTTTCGTATTCTTTCTATTTTTGGTGACAAACCAAACCATTCATTATTTGTTGAACCTTAAACAACAAGATCTAATACACAATTCCCTACGGATCGACCCGTACTTGCCGGCTTGCTACAACACGCCGTGCACTTGCGGTTTATAAATTTTAAAATGAGAACGAGCTCGCATGCGCATCTATTTCCTTAAAACATTTCCATTTCCAAAACATACGTGTTTTCGCGCGCGAGTGAATTCCCAACAGGTCTCTATATAGTCATTATGTTAACGTTAAGTTCTAAGTGTGAATGTCAATGCAGCCAAAGAAGTATTCACGAGCTCAAGAGTGGGGCCCCAAAAGCAAGAAAATATGGGCCCGTTTTATGTGTTAGCATCGGGGTTTTAGGCTGTGGATGAGTCAACCCGACTGATATTCGAGTAAAATAAAAAAAGAGGTTAATATGGGACTCCTGAAGCTCCGTTGGATTCATACAAGAAACTATCCCAAAAACCCCGAGTATAATATATATAACTGGTTAATATACTTAATTGATTTGATTGATTGACTAACATGTCTTGATTGAAACCATAGATTGCAAAAGGTGTAGAATGCATTCGAGTGAGTCGAATAATATGCGAGTCATGACAATTGCAATCTTGGTTCGAATCAAGTTGGTTGGAGTAGCTTGGGTTCAAGTTCATATTCGAGTTTAGATTCGAGTTAGGTCAGAGTTCGAGTTTGCGTTCGAGTTCGAGTTCGAGTTTAGATTCAAGTTTGGATTCAGGTTCATGTCTTTTCATGGGAATTGATGTAAATTTGTAAAAATCTTATGTTCGGGAGAAATCGGTAACCGCTTCACATGGACGGTAGGATTTGTGTCTTTTTCCAAGACAATTGCCAATGATAACTCTATTAAGTTGTCTAACCTACTTAGGGAAGCACTCACTTTCTCCGGCTCCCGGGGCTTAAGAGAAATAATACTGCTTAAACCTATATTAATTCTAGAGTCCTTAAAATATCGTTTGCATATCTCGGGGGGGTTTTATGAAAAATATTTTAATATAGTTTAAAAATAAACCTTGAGTGTGATTTATAATATTCAAGGTTTTCATGAACATGTATTTTAATTATTATGGTATTTTGATGATAAAACCTAGTCTTTTTTAAAGTTTATGGTATTTTTATGAAAACTACTATTTTTGGAAACTTGGTGCTATTTTATTAGAAATTATAATCTTTAATTTTAAAAATATAGTTTTCTTAATATGTTTTCATTGAAAATACGGATTCATAATTTTTATATATATATTTTTAAAATTAGTTTTGTTTAGAAAAGCCGTGTTTCTTAAAATCCGTATTTTTTAATTTCTTTTCGAGACCGAATACTCTGTAAGCAGTTTTGCATATCGCTATACTGTCCCAAGATTGTGCGATAATCTGCACCATCCATTAGCGGGTCCTCTGACGAGGGTTGTAGAGGCGTAATTTCCAAGGATTTCGAAATACGGATTTAAAAAAACCCATTTTGAAACGGTGTTGTATTTTAATGAAAAGGTTCATCTTTAAATTAACTATAACTCTAGAATACCGTGCTATGAAACCATAGTGTGCGTGTGGGGTAGGTCGTTACCCCCATAAAGTTTTTCTAAAGGCATTTAAACTAATTATCGAGAAGTGTTATAGTAAAGTTCATGGTATTTTAATGAAAAAGTTTGTTATATGTTTGTTTCCTATGAAATATTTTGTTAAATTAAAAACTAAATGTTGTAAAATTATGTTAATATTAATATAGCATGTTAATTTTCTTTAATTTTCTTATCACATGCCTTACAAATATTAAAAAGAATATGATATCGGAGATAACTTCTATTTGTCGGTTTGTTTTAAAAAGTGGTTTTGAGATGGAAAATAATAGAGATGAAGGGACTTACTGTTTTAGGTGGTTAAAAAGAGATCGAAGAAGCTCTCGGCGGTCATGCTTTCATCGGAGATGCTCCGATCGTCGAGTTTGGCTCGCTTCTTCACTTGTGTGGCTTAACTCCACTTGGCACTTAGAGGGTTTGAGAGAATTTTTGCTATAATTTCAGAATGGTGAAGAGCTAGGGCATGGGGTGGTTTTTATAGTGAAGAATTACGGTTTGAGAATTAAAATTTTGGATTAAAATGTATTAAAAGGTGTTAAATGGTGAATTGAAGAGTCTATGTTCGATTGCGGGAAAATCAAACAGTGCAGAGGAGTTAAGGGGAGTTGAAGGGGTGTGTGTGCAAAGCACGGAGAAGATTGGAGCAATTTAGACCGTCAGGGCCGACCGAATCCAAGAAACTGGCGGTCGGATTTGATCGATCTGTCTTGAGATTTATTCCACGTGTCAAGTTGGGTGTGTACACCTCATTCCACCTGTTTGATTTTTCTGAAATTTTTTATTTTTCCGTGTATTACATGTGCAACTCTTGGACTTCTGAAAAATTAAAAAGAAAAATCTTAAAAATAATTGGGTCCGATGGGAATCGACGCACAAGCTAAGTCACAACACTGCACGGGCTTTACCAATGAGCTACAAGTTGCTTGTATTTTATTTAACAAAAATAACTTTTAACTCTTACACAGGCTGTAATACATTTTCTGTACAATAACAAGAAATTACCGTACAGTGATTTCAGAGTTGTTACATAATAAGTGTAAAATCTGAAAAAATGGAAATGCAGCCCACGATTTTTAAACTTTTTCCTCCGGGTCTTATTCGACTAAATAAAATTCCCGACGAAATAATTACGATACCCGATGGAATAAATGTTTTTTCGTTGTATTTTTTTGTTGGACATTACCCGACGGAATATCTTTTTTCCGTCGGATCCCCATTTATTCTGTCGGGTGATCTTCGACGAAATAAATCTATTTTTCTTGTAGTGACAGATTCATGGTGATACCGATGAGGGGGAGAATTTTCAAGTTGAAAATCAAGATAATGCACAACAGGAAATTCCTACTGCACCGAATGAACACGAAGAACAAGAAAATTCTATAGCTCCGGTTAAATCAGATAATTCAATAACTCCAGTCGAAGCAGACTTGCGTTGTCTATTCGTAAAATTTCTCCTCCCATTTGATGATTTTCATTTATATAATATCTTTTCCTATTGAAAAATATGTGTGCTATAAAAAACTTTATTAAAATTATTTTGCATATTTGAGTTCAATATCGAATGAATACGAGCCTACTAATTTTAATGATGCTAAATCTCAACATGCGCGGAGGGAAGCTATGAAAGAATAACTTCGGGCTTTGCATAAAAATTATACATGGGATATTGTTAAATTACCGGAAGGTAAAAAATCTATTGGATGTTTGTTCATCATGATTTATTGCTTTATATACCACACATTCCTACCCCAATTGTATATAAATAAATTCTATTAACTCTTGACTGCTACCTAAGTACAGAAAACAGGTCTAGAAGTCAAAGAGATGAAAATTGAACTAAAAACATTGCATCTGAGCTCGATTTTTAAAACAGGATCTGTCTCTGGTGCAAAGTTACTGAAAACTTGATAAAATTTCTCATAGCTGAAAAAGGGCATCTACATAACAACAGAAGAACACAGGAAAAAAATGAGACCATTTGCTCAGAACTTGACGCAGATCCGCGGTAATGACAGTTCAAGTTGATCGGGGATCGCGGTCGAGCGCAAGCGATTGGGCTCGATTTTGGGCCCGTGCCACGTCATCAGACGGTTACTCCCTCAGAGGTTCAAGAACTTCGATAGCAAATCTATAAAAGAAGCAAATCAGAATTGAATTGGTGTTAATTTTTATATCTCATTTTATTTTTTAATTTGAATCGTAATTTTCACTTTTAGAGATAGATTTCTTCCTCCTCCTTTTTTGTTAGCTTTCTCATGGCTATCAATAGAGGTTGAAGCTTAGGTTAGTTGATTTTCTCTTCTCCACTTCTAAATCCATTCAAATTGTAGTAGATCATGAATTTAATGATGAATTGATGGTAAATTGAAAATCAATTTGGAGTTCTTCCTTCTCTCTCTCTCTCTCTCTTGTATTGCATTAAAATACCTTGTGTTTTTGTGATGATCTTCTCTTGACTTGTTTTAGTTTCTTTTTGATAACGATGATGGATTGTGAGTAATAGATCTTTTGTCTGGGAATTTGAAAGTGTGGATGTTTGATTAATGATCTAATTTAAACTTTCTCCCTTTTGATCACAGTGTGATATGAAACTCTAGTTCCATCATTTTAATTACTCCTTGAATAGACACTGTCTCTTTTCTAGTCTAAGCCCAGTATGGAAAGGCTAGCATGTTTCCGTGATCTATGAGGGGACTAATTAATCTTGAGCTAGAAGTTAGTTCAAGTCTAGGGAATGTTAGTTAAGGTTTCTTAGGTGATGAACTTGAATATGGATACCTTTGCCTCCTTATTGAGCAATTCCACCAAGGTCCCTTAACATTATCCTTTAGCATTGATTTAGCATCATCTGATTCAAGTTAGGTTCAATTTAATGTGTAGAATTTGATTCCATGTCTATCACCCTTTGTGGTGTATGTTTGATGGTTTGTATTCATAACACGTTGATTACACCTAGCTTTTGTACTTAACTCGCTAAGATCAAGTTAGTATGGTATTTGATGGATCATTATCCTCCATCTTTGTGGTGAGTGCTTGATGGTCCATATTCTTACCAACAACTTGAGTTTGGTGAAGTGATTAAGAGAGGGAGAGTTGGTTAGGTTTTCTTGATATCCTTCACTAGTTTCAAATTCCCAAGCAAAACCCTTTCCATTTGCATACTCATTTCTTCTTAAAACATTCATAAGACTATCTCAAACAAAGATTTGATAACTTGCATTAAAAACATGAACTTAGCCCTTGATTTCCGAAGGAACGACTCTGTTGGCTATAGTGCCCTCAAGGAAATTATTGTAATCGCAGGCAGGCGATTATGATGATTGAGGGAAGACCTACACAGTTAGAACAGTCTTACTCGAGATGATAGTATGCTATATTGTTTGATTTTATCATCATGTACTACATTATGTGGCATTACGGATCATTATTACATGTTGGTAGAGCCTATAGGATTCTTGCTTGATTACCAGGGTTATGATGGTGATCATACAAGTGAGGCCGGATAGTCAATAAGAAAATCCTTAAATGTCCCTAGTCGTGGAAATATCGAGACTGGGTATCGATATTCCAGAGTAGACTAGTGTATATGTTTCTTAACCCCAATGAGGGGCGATGGTCGGTATCACATCCCTTGGTGTTAGTTAGTCACCAAAGATTGTATACAGATGCTCATTGGATTATGAATTACACTGGATGGATTCGCCGGGAACATGCTAGATGGTATTATGTTAGTTATATATATGCCTTAGAGGCCATTACTGTACATACGATGTATATTGTAGTGGATGCTTGGACATATATAGGGAGGACTTTCTTGCTCGACATGATAGTATGCTTTCTGGTTGCTCTTTATCTTAACATGTACTCCGATTGTCTCTATGTTACATGTTGATAAAGCGCTTAGGATGAGTACTTGACTACCAGGACTATGATGCAGATCATACTAGTAGGGACAGTGTAGTCTCTAAGTACATCCTTCAAATGTTCCTAGTCGTAGGTGAATCGAGACATGGCATCGATATACCAGAGTAGACTAGCGTATAACTTCTCGACCCATTCAGATGGGCGATGGATGATCCCATATCCATTGGTGTTTGAGATCAGAGACAGTATTCGGGTGCTCAGTGGAGACTGGGTACCCTGGACGGACTCGCCGAGAACTCCCAGATGGTATTATACCTCACGTCAGATGGCAGTTCTCTGGTGACACTGGTACAGGTTAGTCTGTAGACTCGAGATCGTCATAGATTCTTATGTGATTCCCACTGTGCTTTGATTTCCATCATACCACGTCCAAGAGGGCGTGAAAAATGGTGTATTTTGGGTACAGTCCCGAGTCATATGGAGGCAATGAGCGATAGGAGGGGTTTCTTCTCTCCCGGTATAGGGAGTTGATGTTGCGCTGTGTTCGATTGGCTATAACAGGAAGTCCTTGGCCAAGGCAGCTTCAGAGATATACTGGTAAGTGTTATCAGTAGTTTCTCGACCCATTATGAGCCTCATATCAACACGACTTATCGAGTTATTGGGATCTGACGTTTACCACCCCTAGACGAGATATGCTGTTGGAGATAGTGACCTCAAAGTCAATTATTGGATCGCAGGTACGTGATTGCAATGATTGAGGCAGGACCTATACCGATATGACAGTCTTGCTCGAAATGATAGTATGCTATCTGGTTTGTCTTTATCATCGTATACATACTTTAGTTCACTATTGCATGATGATAGAGCCCATAGGATTCTTGCTTGACTACCAGCAGTATAATGGCGATCATATACGTGGGAGCTGGGGTCTGTAAGCACATCCTTAAACGTGTCCCTAGTCGTGGGAGTTTCGAGACAGGGCATAGATACTCCAGAGTAGACTAGTGTATACAGTCAAGGCCCTGACGAGGGGCGGTGGCCGGTCTCACAAGCCATTGGTGTTAGTTGGTTCACCTAAGATGTATACAGGTGCTCATTAGGTTATGAGTACACCGGACAGGACTCGCCGGGAACATGCTAGTTTGTATTATACATATCGTCAGACAGCAGTTCCCTAGTGACATGTGTACAGGTTAGTTTGTCGACCTGAGATCGTCATTTGTCTCGTGTGAGTTCCCATTGTGCTTAGATTACTACCCTACCACGCTCAAAGGAGTTGTGCAAACAAGTTTTAGTTGGGTACAGTCCCGAGCCATATGGAGGCAGTGAGCTGATCGTCGGGGATTCGTCTCTCCCGGTATTGGGGGTTGATGTCGTACAGTGCACGGGTGGCCATCACTGGAAATCCTCAGCCGAGGTAGTGAAGAATTACTGATTTGGATCAGTAGTTTCTCAGGTAGTGATGGGCTTCATACCGACATGAATTATCGCGTTATTAGGAGACTGACTTTATCCACCCCCCTAAACTCGATATGTGATACTCTTTAGACGAACAGACCGGACTGTATATACATTGTCACTGTCAGGCTCAGTAGGGTTTATGGATGAGTTCGCTCGTCAGCTTCCCTTCCAATCAATACATAGGCAACCGTTACGTACAGCTTGTACCTCTGACGTGCTAGTGGTTATACCCAGTGCCAGTATGTTGATGAGTCATTAGAGTCCCCCACAGACACTTTCCCAAGTTCGGGCGAAACGTTGTAGAGGCCGTATGGTTTTATGGCAAGGTTCGGGAAATGCACATGCGTTTTCGCACGTGTCATTTTTCGGGCAGATAATACTGGTCTGCTTTAGTATAAGCCGGATCGGAGTATTATACTGTGTAGATATAATATCTTTGTCTCAGTTGCATTTGTATTCGGTCGTAATATAAATGCGGGTATGTTTATACTGATACAGGGTTATTTTGAAATTCGTTTCAGGATCACTTTTGGAAGTTGCCAGTTTCCAGTTTTCTATCAGCCGTATTTAACATTCGGTTAAATACGGATTTATCTTTTCTTCTTGGGTGAGTCATGAGGTGAGTCGTGTGTCTGGAAGCTTCTAGAGTTTGTGAGGTGTTCTTTGTTCATTGGTAGCATTTAATGAAAGGGTGACTAAGGTTAGTGAGTCACCTTCGCATTAATGTTTTTTGTTAACCTTAAGATATTTTGTATGAGATCTTTTATCTTAGGCTTACCACTTTTCTCCTACACTCACCCCCCACCTCCTTATATATGGCCGGCCCCTCCCCTCCTTCTCATGCTCTCACTTGATTGATTCATTTGGTTAAAAGATTATGATAGTTTAGGTGTATGGAAATTTCATAGCTCATTTCATTCCATCACCCGACTCAAATGGCAACTTCATTAACCGTTCGTCCATAGTTTTGGACGTAACGAGACAAAGTGTTCTACTCATTCTCTACATCATCTTGGTCGTCTCTTTTGGCAAACTTGACGACCGAGTTGCCTCGGTCCAGAGGCGGGAGCCCGTTTAAAGATCTGTCGACGTGGTGCCACCTGGACGAGAAGATTGGAGATTCAGGAGATTGGAGCAGCCGCAACAAAGCGTGGGATGATGGTTGAAGACCGAAAGACTCGGATCATTCGGTATAACAATTCTACCCCCTTTACAATATGTCAGTTTAGCTTTAATGGAAGATCCGGGTTATAATACGCGATAGCACCGGTTTGTAAAAAGTTTTTGTTCCGCATTTGGCGTCTGTTAGACGGCCGGGGCGCTACCGTGGACTTACAGTGGTATCAGAGCCTCACCATTAAGCTATACTAACTTGTGCTAACGCGTTTAAAATATCGATCGAACGGATTTTCGAAAACCGCAAATTCCAAATTCAAAGTTTCTGTTAATTTTAAACAGTGTCTAAAAATTATTTTTACCATCTCAGAAAAATAAGCAGGCTTTTTAAAGAATAACAGAGAAGTACAGTCCACTGAATCGTCCGTACGACCGCGGAACCGCGGTCAAAGCCAAGCTTTGACCGCGGAACTGCGGCCGTCTTGGCGTTTGAGTTGGTCAATTTTCAACTGTTGGTTCTTTGTTGAAAATTGTGGTTTTTGGTATAGTTCTTTTTGGCCCAGTTTTTGTTACTGTACAGCAGATGTACGTGGGGCCCATTTCGGGAAATTTTGTCGATCGAAATTTTAAATTTGTTAGTATGCAGTACTTACTTTATATCTTCGACCAGGAATGTCATTTGATCGGTAAACCGCGTCTGATTGCTATAGTTCTTTTAGACGGGTTTGCGAACGTGACATTCACGTTGATGTTCTGTGTTGTACTGTGATGTTGCAGATATGTCGTGGTGGATAGTAGTGTGCAATGGTAGTGCAGTTTCAATTTATTTGTACATTTGATATTGCGGGGCAAGCGTCCAACATGTGGACTGCCGTCACTGCCTGTTTGTATAATATTCTTTTGGGGCACGACCGGGTCGAGGTCGATGTACCCGTTGTACATATTTTTATTTTTGTACTAGGTTTATCCCGCGGAAGAGTGCACGGATAGCCGGGTTCTGGAGGGCAACGGTTCCGTATCTCATGGCTTTGAGAGGCAGAGGGACCTCACTCTAGAATTGGCAGACTATTCGCCGCACTCGTAGGGGGTACAGGTTGACCCAAGGAGGGGTGCTCAATTTACCGGATTCCGTGGAGTGCCGGGTGTTCCATTCACTATGTTGTGGGGGACTACCTCGCTTCAGGTTTTGGCGGGTAACTTGCTGTACCCGTAGGGGTCTAGGTTTAATTGCACAGGCTATCCACACGACCAGGGGAACGTCGGGTTTCAGTAGCGGCTCTGTGAAACCCGGGGATCCCAGATTATCTGTATTATTCTGTGATGCTTATTACTTTTTTGTAATGTTGCATATTATCATGCCTGGAGCTATTATTGTATATTGGTATATATACTATTAGATGTTGTATATGTTTTACACCCGCGCTAGTCCAGCCCCCGCTCTGTCGTTAGTTAAGTAACCTAACGGGTGATGACGGGACACAGTGACGAATGCAGATGGTATATACGTACATTTTATTTTCGTTCTTTTCTGGTGTGATTGATTGATGGGACTGCATTGATTCTTATCAATGCAAGGATAAAACAAACCTATATTTGATGTTGTTGGAACAAATTTTAAAAGGTGTTATTACAAAGATGTTTCCTTTTGTTTTGCATAGCGGTATTCAGTTAGAATATCCTGCACCTCATTCCACGAGGCAAGGGCCGAGATCCCTTCACCGGAAGTGACCCCTTGGGCAGAAGTTTACGTCAGGGTAATAACTTCAATATAGTCGATTATAAGTTGCTTTGCATCGCGGTATTCAGTTGGAATATCATGCACCCCATTCCACGAGGAAAGAGCCGAGATCCCTTCACCGGGAGTGACCTCTTTAGCAAAGGTTTTTCGTCACTATATTTTTATAAAAAGCTATCAGGTTCCTTCAACGAAATCAAGTTCATTACGTTAAAGGTTTTTCGCCAAAAACCAGCCGTAGCCCTCCGTCATTTCTTTTGGGTATTCAGTAGTATTCGAGCTATGCATTTTAGCCAAAGTTAAGGCATAGTGTTTGGTAGCTGCTGGGTATTCATCTGTTGCGTAGATAGATGAGTTGGTTTGGGACAGTCGTTCTGCCATTTTGGCACAAGAGCATGTGCGGGTGGGTTCAAATTGACCTGGATAGTGACGGGTAGAACTTGGCATGTGACTTATGACATTTTGACTAAAGCCAAGGTTATAAGAGTATGGGGCAAAAATCATATCGGGAGTTTCAAACATACAGGAAACTTGCCAGGCGCGCATACATTCTGGAGTGTGATAACTTGAGTGGCTTCCATCAAGTTATCATGCGATGATAGTTGGATCCCGATTCCTATTGATGAGTTGGTTTACTCTTCGGCTGATCCCGACTAATTCTTCTTTCAGATCTGGAGGAGAATTTGAGATTACAGTGAGAGGTTTCCAGATTAGATAAAGTGATAACCATTCTGATCTAGGTTAGAGTGCACGCAGAGTGTTTCTTTTCTCTCTCTCTCTCTCTTTGGCAACGACCTTTGACCGACCCTAGACTATGACTCAGTGACCAAGTTGACCGAACCTTCTTAAAATACTGACTTTTGGATTGTCCGAGTTGCATAAGTCATTGCCGCTTCTTCTTTTACCCTTTGCATTTCTCAGAACACCCTGTATTACTACGGACATCCACTTCCATTGGATAGATCCATCATATGGTTATATACGAACTCGAAGGGATTTCTTCGAGGATGGATCCAGGTTCAAGAGAAATTGAATTAGTTTATTCAGTTGTCTTTTATTATCACCTTCTCTCAGATTGCGAGGGCTCCTTAGTTTAGTAGAGTACACCTATTACGCTTATTGGATAGTCTTATTCCAAACCATAGGCTGGTGCCGAAAGGTAGGGAATGAAGAAAACCAATTAGTCTAAGTAGGGTGTGCAGAAGGTAATATGTAAAGACAAGATAAAGGAATTAGAAAGAGGGAAAAGTAAATTGCGACTGCTACCATTCACGACCAAACCGCGTACTTCATCGCCACTCCTATTTCACCTTTGCTTTTTTCCCCGGTTCGGGAGAAATAGAATAAGGTATTATTCAGTTGTCTTTTATCATCACCTTCTCTCAGGTTACGAGTACTCCTTGGTTTAGGAGGTACGCCTATTATGCTTACTGGATAGTCTTATTCCAAACCATAGGCTGGTGCCGAACGGTAGGGAAGGAAGAAAACCATTTAGCCTAACGAAGGTGTACAGAAGGTAACGACCAAAGACAAATAAAGGGATTTGGAGAGATGGCAAAGAAATATACGGTTATAGTCATGAATTGGTTTATGAAAGAGGCATTACTATGAATACCAGAATACCCCTATGAAACATTTTAATGTTTCAGTGCATTGTTAAAATAAAACTGATTTCCCAATTAGATACTTACTCCAGGGTATGTATTTACCAGGTATGATTCTCACATCTGTATGGTTTTACAGATGATGAGTGGGAGTAAATTATTGGGAATTAGGTGATCATCCTCATTATATCGGAATTCGTTGTAATTGGTGATATTTGAGGAAATCGCCTGGGTACAGTTTTCAACCTACGACACTCAGGTTTTGAGTTATTCAACTCAGCGGACTTATACAGAGTATTGTATGTTGTCCAGTGTCCGTAAGGACAAAGGGGTAGGTCCTCGTACTATGTTCTGTTTACTTGTAACTTCTCTAGTTTTTAGACAAGTGTTTCGTAGAAATACAATGTCTAAGTTTTAAGAAGTTGTGGGTATAAGAATAAAGTAGAGAACCAAGTATCGCAAGTATCGGGATTCTTCAAAGAAATCGAAGATGTAGATTCTTGTGATTGGTATTCAAGTAATGATTTTGAGAAACTTGTTTCTTTTTCAGGTTACTCATAATTGGATGGATTCCTAAGTTGAGTAATGCTGAGTAGCCACTTTCCATTAAGTTGATATGCACTGGAGACAGCTGCATAATTTGAATCTGGTTCCAATTAAATTAGTGCCTATATTTCTATATTGGATATATAATGGTTCATATCTTAACGATGTTAAGGTACAGGGAGTTTTCCAGCTTATGCTTAAAACCAGACACTGGATAACTCAAGGCACGTTTCTGTAATGGCAGTTTGTGGGTTGACCCTGGCTTTGACGAGGGTTGACATTTCTACCATCTGGAAGATCAATAGTGATATTGTTCTTAACTCGCCATAGTTTTGTTAAAATGGAATTTTTCAGAAAACGGTACTGGGAGTATGGTAGAATTGGAAGTGATTCCAGAACCGCAAACGATTACGGAAAATTTAATAAGACCTATATATTCAATCAGGTTTGACATTTTAATAGCCACTCCGCAGATATGGTGGGTAACCTCAGACACCCGAGAGGTACTCCGATAGCCTCAAGGACGGTGACAGGGAGGTTCTTGTTTACCCAAACTTGACACTACTGTTGTTCCAGACTATGAGACCCGGCAGAAGGATAAGTATAGCGTCGTTCTAAACTTCTTTTAGAAGTACACGTATATATTATTCTGCCAGAGGGTTGTCGTAGTCAGTGGGAGCAGCGGAAGCATAGTGGGAAAGTAGCTTATGTCTATTTATAGGCTTGAGCAGATATAGCGGAGATAAGATCATCTATTTTTGATGTGAAAGTCATGGGTTTGACTTTATCAGAATAGGGGATGGATCTGTTAAGAAGGTAGTAGGGTGTGATGTCCTGGTATTTGGATGACATACACAGAGTAGGAAGTAAAATTCCTATACTACGGTCGGTTGTACTTTAGTCGTCACACAGTTGTTTCTCCAGACAGGACATGGATATAATATCAGACATTCTGGTTTCTAGATCTATGGTTTTAGATCTGGATTTGGGTAGTTTCCCAATGTGGGTACTGTGACAGTATTCTAATAGTTTTTAGAATAGATGACTCCTGGCATGATGGTGTACCTGCAGGTGATGGAGTCACCCTCTCTAAAGGTGTCTTACAGACTAAAGGAGAGAGGTATGTGCATGATTGGCAGATCACTTGCTTAAGCAATTGAGTCAATCATGAGATGTCAAGTACCACACCAGATATTGTTTTTGCACTAGATGCGATAAGTTTATATTAATCCAATCTTGGAGAAACATAAGGAAGTAGTTTTAGAACATAAGTGCATGTTCTACAGATTTGATGACGGCAGCCTCCTTCGGGAGACGGTATCATTCCAGGCTTCAGAGGTGACATGGATGACAGAGTGATTGTCAGGGTTATAGTTTTCCCTAAGATGAGGGACAATATTATGGATAGGTGGTCCAAGAGGATACTGTGGGAGCCTTGCTGCTGGATACTGATTAGGTTCAGTTATCGATACAGTCTAAGAAGTTTGAATTTGGAGTTCATTTATAAACTAGGTCCCATCAGATATTCAGACATATTCTAAGACAGGTATTACTCAATTCGGGAGATGGCTTTCTCCGCGAACTTGAGATTAAGAGAGACATAGAAAGAAATATCAGGGCGGATCCACTCACTGAGGCTATTTCTCGAACACAAGAGTTTTACAAACTAGCTTTGTGAAACTGATTAGTAGAGGAGTTGGGTGTTCGGTATCACACGGGCTGTGAGTATGCGACATCGCAATAATTAGCCTTAAGTGCAAGTGGAAAATTGTTGGAGATAGTGCCCTCAAAGTCAATTATTGGATCGCAGGTACGTGATTGCAATGATTGAGGCAGGACCTATACCGATATGACAGTCTTGCTCGAAATGATAGTATGCTATCTGGTTTCTCTTTATCATCGTATACATGCTTTAGTTCACTATTGCATGATGATAGAGCCCATAGGATTCTTGCTTGACTACCAGCAGTATGATGGTGATCATATACGTGGGAGCTGGGGTCTATAAGCACATTCTTAAACGTGTCCCTAGTCATGGGAGTTTCGAGACAGGGTATCGATACTCCAGAGTAGACTAGTGTATACAGTCGAGACCCCGACGAGGGGCGGTGGCCGGTCTCACAAGCCATTGGTGTTAGTTGGTTCACCTAAGATGTATACAGGTGCTCATTGGGTTATGAGTACACCGGACAGGACTCGCCGGGAACATGCTACTTGGTATTATACATATCGTCAGATACCAGTTCCCTGGTGACATGTGTACAGGTTAGTTTGTCGACCTGAGATCGTCATTTGTCTCGTGTGAGTTCCCATTGTGCTTAGATTACTACCCTACCATGCTCAAAGGAGTTGTACAAACAGGTTTTAGTTGGGTACAGTCCCGAGCCACATGGAGGTAGTGAGCGGATCGTCGAGGATTCGTCTCTCCCGGTATTGGGGGTTGATGTCGCACAATGCACGGGTGGCCATAGCTGGAAATCCTCAGCCGAGGTAATGAAGAATTACTGATTTGGATCAGTAGTTTCTCAGGTGGTGATGGGCTTCATACCGACACGAATTATCGCGTTATTAGGGGTCTGACTTTATCTACCCCCTAGACTCGATATGCGATACTCTTTAGACGAACGGACCGGAATGTATATATATTGTCACTGTCAGGCTCAGTAGGGTTTATGGATGAGTTCGCTCGTCAGCTTCCCTTCCAATCAATACATAGGCAACCGTTACGTACAGCTTGTACCTCTGACGTGCTAGAGGTTATACCCAGTGCCAGTGTGTTGATGAGTCTTTAGAGTCCTCCACAGACACTTTCCCAAGTTCGGACGAAACGTTGTAGAGGCCGTATGGTTTTATGCCAAGGTTCGGGAAATGCACGTGCGTTTTCACACGTGTCATTTTTCGGGCAGATAATACTGGTCGGCTTTGGTTTAAGCCGGATTGGAGTATTATACTGTGTAGATATAATATCTTTGTCTCAGTTGTATTTGTATTCGGTCGTAATACAAATGCAGGTATGTTTATACTGATACGGGGTTATCTTGAAATTCGTTTCAGGATCACTTTTGGAAGTTGCCAGTTTCCAGTTTTCTATCAGCCGTATTTAACATTCGGTTAAATGCGGATTTATCTTTTCTTCTTGGATGAGTCATGAGGTGAGTTGTGTGTGTGGAAGCTTCTAGAGTTTGTGAGGTGTTCTTTCTTCATTGGTAGCATTTAATGAAAGGGTGACTAAGGTTAGTGAGTCACCTTTGCATTAATGTTTCTTGTTAACCTTAAGATATTTTGTGTGAGATCTTTTATCTTAGGCTTACCTCTTTGCTCCTACACTCACCCCCCTCCCACCTCCTTATATATGGCCGGCCCCTCCCCTCCTTCTCATGCTCTCACTTGATTGATTCATTTGGTTAAAAGATTATAATAGTTTATGTGTATGGAAATTTCATAGCTCATTTCATTCCATCACTCGACTCAAATGGCAACTTCATTAACCGTTCGTCCATAGTTTTGGACGTAACGAGACAAAGTGTTCTACTTATTCTCTACATCATCTTGGTCGTCTCTTTTGGCAAACTTGACGACCGAGTTGCCTCGGTTTAGAGACGGGAGCCCTTTTAAAGATCCATCGACGTGGTGCCACCTGGACGAGAAGATTGGAGATTCAGGAGATCGGAGCAGCCGCAACAAAGCGTGGGATGATGGTTGAAGACCGAAGGACTCGGATCGTTCGGTATAACAATTCTACCCCCTTTACAATATGTTAGTTTAGCTTTAATGGCAGATCCAGATTATAGTATGCGATAGAGCCAGTTTGTAAAAAGTTTTTGTTCCGCATTTGGCGTCTGTTAGACGGCTGGGGCGCTACCGTGGACTTACATATGCGACATATCAGACGAAGAGACCGGACTGTACGGTAGTGTTACTGACTGGATTCGCAGGAGTGTGAGCAGGCTTGCTTATTGATCTTCTGATCGCTCAATACCCGGGTGGCCGTTACGTTTGGCAGACCGCTTGCGGCTTGTGGGTGTTTGATATGATCATCACCTACTGCCGGCGTATTGACCAGTCTTTAGAGTCCTACACAGGGGTTTCCTGGCTCAAGAAAAACGGAGTAGGAGCACATATGAGATATGTCCGGGACCGAGATTAATACGATATGAGATACCGTATTCTATTCTCGCGATTCGTGACATTGATCGATTGTATACGATATAGCCGGGTTATCGGATCAAGTATTGATTCGATAAGTTGTTACACATGATATTAGTCGGTTATAGCCGGATTATTAAATGAAGTGTTGATTTAATAATTTAATGTATAATTATATATTTTATATATTACATTACATTAACTAGTATTAGCTCACTTATGATTTCTTTTTTCATATTGGATACATTAATGTATATGTGATATATGTTAAATGTATTATGCTTGGTTACATATGCAACTAGGGTTTGTAGAGACTAAACCATGCTAGGGTTAAGATTAGGGTTTTTTATTTATCTTTATGTTATTCAAAAAGTATGGATAATTGTCATGGTTGATAATTATTGAAATCTTGTAGAAGCTTCATTTCTTCTTTGACTTTATCCAATCCTTTTGTCTAGCTTGAGATATTTTTGACCTAACATTTAACTATAGCTTGTGGTTAACTCTCTACAAGGGTTAAGCATGACATGCTTAACCCTTGGTTGCATTTCTAACCACACAAATAATTCATTTGGATGAATTATTGATGAGAGTTCTTCTTCTTCATTTTCTTCCTCCTAAAAAAGCTTGCTAGCTTCAATGGTGGTTTGAGAAAAAGTGTGAGAAAATCAATTCTAAAGTGAGCCCACTTCCTACTTTATCATCCTCTACTACTTTCCATATAGTATAGGGTGTTCTCTTCACAATGTTCATGACCTAGTGAAGGAATAGCTTGAGATAGTGTCTCCCCGACGTAGATCATCTTCGGCCTCGAAGTCTTCGAAGCAAGCACGTTCGTTTCTTTTACGGAGCCTCTCTAGAGTCCGGAGCTTGAGAACACAGCGGAGGGGACTACTACACAGAGCTATTTGAAGTGAAGGACCAGTCTACAAAGGTTGTATTCCTTGGTCTCTTTTCATATTGCAAAGTGTTTGCATATAGTTTTCGTATTATTTCTAGTTAATGATTCTAGTTAGGGTTAGCTAAAACGGCAAAATTTTAATTTGGCATGGACGATGCCTCCCGAAACCTTGCTTCCGTTGTAGGTAACCCTGCAGTGGTATCAGAGACATGCTAGAAATTTATACGGATTTTGTTAAGATTACGAAACCGAAACAACTCCGAAACTTGAAACGGAATACCTGCTTGCTGTCGATTTCAAAAAGTTGTCAAAAAATTTTTTAAACAAGTACAAAGTGATGTATGAGATATATCATAAACATAGACAAAATTTGAGGGCATTTTGGTAAATTTAGGCCGGCCACCACCCATGCCATATCGGCCAAAACCGAGCACCCACCCCTGAATATTTGCATGTATTCCAGTGACTTGGTTTTGATGTTTCAGATGTTGTTTATTTTTGCTAATTTTGCATGTGATGTAATTTTACACTATAAGTAATTCGGAGTGTTTCGTATTCGTAGATTTAACATTGTTTCGGGTGTTTCACATATTTTCTAGACAATGTTAAAACGTTCGATCGAATGTCAAAAACCCATTTTTTCAAGTTTAACGTATTCGGAAAAATATGCAAGTGATTCTATGGACCCTCTAGAAGAACGTAAACCTTAACTTGATTGTGTGGCCGTCAAAACCATCACTTGAACCCTAAGGTTTGTGATAGTTTAGCGTTTCACATGTGACGCGTTGGTTTGACCCTTCTACGGCTGGTTCATAGGTACAGTGGCATCTTCTGGGTATTACTAAAACTGTGCTCAAGTGTTGAGCTGTCGGGAAATTGTGGGACTTTGATGAATCGATCGAAGGGTTTAACTTCGTTCGGATATTATGTGATGGGATGCAATATTTGGAATCCACATGTAGTTATGAGATAACTAATTTGAATGTTATAAATCTAGCAGTTTAGTCTCAGATGATCGGTTGCCACGGGATTTTGATGTGATCAAAATTCCTTCGCAATCACGTAGCATACGCGGATACTCGCCGGGTAAACTTAATAGATAGCCACGCCCCATAGCCCCGACTAAGTGACTGTAGGAGAACCCCGTCGCCAAAAGCATCCGTTCGGGTGCTCACGGCAGCGGTGTTCCGCCTTAGTGCACTTCATCGACGGCATCGGGGGTGTGGCCGTCTACTAAAGTTTCCGATAAGCATTCGATCAAGTTGTCGGGAATCTTGTTGAATTGCCTGACTGGATATTGAAAAGTGTTTTCGAGATCGAGACTAAAATGCGGGGTTTATAATTGTTAGGCATGCGATGTCTAAGGAATTCATTTGGTTAGGCATGTGATGTCTAAGGTGGTTGCGGATTCCAACTGTTGTAGTTTTTCACTTTCTTTTCTGCGACCGCAAGTGTAATATATGGTGTATCGCCGGTTTCGGTGCTATATGTTAATGACAATTGGGATACACATATTTACTTACGTTGATGACATGTGATGTTATGTGTTACTTGGATATGCCATATTGGATCGTCGTGTTTGAATAGCCGTGGGTTTTATGTGAGATGAGAGTTTTTTATTTTCATTCATGTAAAATTCATTGTTTGTAATATTTTTTATTGGGGCACTTCCGGGTTGAGGATGATGTCACCATTGTATATTATTTACTTTTCCGCATTAGGATAGACCCAAGGTAGGGAGCACAAGTAACCGGATTCTAGGGTCCAGTGGGAGCACAAGTAAATCAGAGCGACGTTGGATCAAAGATCCAATGGTGATTAAAAATCACCAAGATACAGAATAAGCTCTGTATGGGAAAATATTTTCCGAATATTGTTAAAAACAAGAAAATGTCTTCTGTAAAACAGAAGTCCTTGGATCAAAAGATCCGACGGTGGATAAATTCCCCAAATCAATTAAGAGATCTCTCAATGAGAGATTTCCTCAACTAAGTCAACAAATCAGCCTCCACTATATAAAGACCCCAAAACTTCAAGTCTAAAGAGGAGATTCCCCCCCCCCCCAAAAAAAACTTCAAATTAAAACAAGAAAACAGAGACAAAAACCACATGATATGTTTAAAAGAAAAAAGAATTTAATTCTCTAGAGAAAAGAAATTCTCCTCAAAGAAAAGAAGAAATCCTAGGTAAGAAGGAACAAAACACAGAGAACATCTTATCTCTTCTCCCCTCCATAAGAGTTTAACTCTTCTAAAAGAACTTAGTTCTTCCTCTGGTTGGGATCAGCAGAAGCAGATCTCCCCAGAAGTTGAGAATTTAATTCTCATCGGGGAGATTCTGTTATATAAATTCAAACCTAGGTGAAAGAACTAAGTTCAAAGAATTTAATTCTTACAAAACAATAGGCTTGAAAGTCTCAAAACTCAGGATCTCTATGCACGTAGAAATATTAGCACCCAACATGATAATGGCACATCACGTGCTCTCATGTGAGCACCCTTGATGAACAAAAGAGGACAACTGAGATTGGCTCACGTGATCCCATGTGACCCCCAAATAGTGCTTAACACTTATAAAGGAAAAAGGGAATAAATCAAAGGCAGTTTCCATTTTTGGGGTGCCACACGTGATCCCACATGACCCAATAATGCTTAGCGCTATGGAAAAACAAGGGAATAAACCCAAAGAAACAACGCCCACTTTCAAGCACCTCACGTGAGCGCCTCAAATTTCAGTGTTTAACACTGCTTTAAAGCCGCACGTGGGAGCACGCGAGCTCTGAGCATATACTAGTGTTTAACACTATGAGAGGCCAATATTAGCCAAACTTAGACCAAATCTCCCGAGGACAATCAATTGTGTCCCTCATGCTCAGGGTCCCCCAAACAGATCTCATTCCTAAAGATAGCTAATGAGCTCCTAACAGATGGCATAAAAAATGATGTTCATCCCATCCCCCCTCAGTCGGGACATTGGTTCAAGGGTACATCTCTCCATACCTCTGATACATGTCATTGTAATTCTTCATCGTCCTCAGGGAGGTGGTGGGTCCCGACAACCAACAACTTTTTGGTACATTTCCAAACTCATGTATACACCCCAATGGACCGTAATGTCCTTAAACAAACTATGGACTGCAACATGTTAGTGTATATGCCCTAGAGGCCATTACTGTATCATACTAGTTTGTATATTACTTAATGGAAGCTTGGGATATTCACCTTGTATAAACAATCTTGCTCAAAATAGTAGTATGCTACTTGGTTTGTTTCTACTTCAATGTGTACTTGTGTTTATTTCAGTATATCACTTATACGCATTAGTGGAGCCCTTAGGATCTTTGCTTGATTACCAGCGTTGTGATGGCAGTCACACTAGTGGGGGCTGGGTAATCTATAAGCACATCCTTATACAGGTCCCTAGTCGCAGGACTATCGAGACAGGGCATCGATACTCCGAAGTAGACTAGCGTATGCGCTTCTCATCCCAGTATGGGAGATGGTCTGTCCCACAGCCATCAGTACGTCGTACTGGAGATAGTATACGGGTGCTCGTTGGGTTACGAGAACACTGGACAGGACTCGTCGGGAACTGACAGGTTGGTATTGTACCTATCGTCAGTTATCAGTTCCCAGGTGACATGAGTACAGCTTAGTCCGCTGACTTGACACTGGCACTTCGCCTCAGGTGTGTTCCCACTGCACTTTGATCACTACCCTACCACGGCTCAAAGGAGTCGTGCAAACCGGTGGTGGTTGGGTGCAGTCCCGAAGCACTTGGACGCAGTGACGGTTAGACAGGATTCGTCTCTCCCGGTATTAGGGGTTGACATCGCGCTGTGTCTAGGAGAGCCATTACACGAGTAGTCCCGGGCTAGGGCAAGCGAGATATACTGGTAGGTTCCAGTGTTATCTCAGGGTGTTTTGGGCTTCACTCCGGTACGACTTGTACCGCTATTAGGGGACTGACGTTTTACCGCCCCCTAGGCCCGACATGCGATGTATTAGACGAACAGACCGGACTGTACGGAGACTGTCACATTCAGACTCAGTAGGAGTTCAGATGGGGTTTCACCTCGTCAGCCTTCTTGTCGACATCTACCTGGGGACCGTTACGCACAGCTAGTGCCGCTTGCGGTCTGTGGTTAAACCCACTGCCAGCGTAGTGTCGAGTCTTTAGAGTCCCACACAGAGGGTATTCGCCTCTGGGCAAAACAGAGTAGAGGTCGCATGGTTTTGCGACAGGGTTCGTTCTCATCCGCGCACTTGTGCACGTTTGGAGTCCGGACGGATTTTACTTGTTGGCTCTGGTTTGAGTCAGATACCGGTATATGTTTTGGGGTTGCTTTTATCTCTCAGTATTCATGTTCCTCGGAACAAGAATGCAGGTGTGTATGCACAGTTATTTGAGGAGGAGGAAGATGACTTTCATTAGGGTTTCGGAACGGGTGCGTGTGCACAATTGACAGTCGTCTTTTTCCAAACCCTAATGGATTTATGTTTTATCAATTAATAATATTAATAAAATGAAAAGTGTCATGGTTGGTTTTTGTTGACTTGTTGACCATGGTTGGTTTTTGTTGACTTGTTGACCATGGTTGACTTGTTGACCATGGTTGAAGATTTGACCATCATCATTACAAAAGCAAGATGCTTTTTGATTCTTGCAAAACCATTTAATGTTGGTAATGATAATGGTCATTCTAAAACTTTCCATCAACCTTTTCATTATCATTATTATTATTATTTGATAATTCTTTTTCTTTTGCATTATGGTTGCAAAAGGAAAAAGAGAGCTCATTCTATCATAACTCTTCTCTCTCTTCATTTCATCTTCTTCTTCCTCTAGCAAAAGAGAAACCTTCTCATGTGTTGAGAATCCTTCTCTTTTAAAAGAAAAGCATCCCTTAGACACTCTCTACTCTTTCTAGGTTTATGGTTTAGCAAGCCGGAAACCCTAGTTCACTCAAAGCACGAGGAAGAGCCCAAAGGTTGAACCTTCGAGGTGGATCCATCTTCGACGGAAGAAGGCGACAAGAAGAAGAGAACCATCAACCTCTACAAAAGTTGAAGAAGAAGGAGTTCAAGTTTAGGTATAACCATCCTCATCCGAGTAGCTAAATCTCTTTAGCAAGTTTGCTAGTTTAGTTTAGACACGATCCCGACCTTGTTTAGTCCATGTTTCCTCTTGCGATAAAAATTTGTTTTTCATACCGTTTTCGCCTCCCCGTAAGCACCGGGGGTCGCAATATGGACCTACAGTGGTATCAGAGCCTAACTAAACTTATACTAGCTTGGTAGTGAAGTGTAACGAAGTTCGGAAACGAAAAATCACAAAACCGGAAAAATTACAAAACCTGAGTTTCTGTTGAAATTTTTTTGGCTCAAAATGAAAAACTTTATACTTGTAAAATCATCTCATGGTTTTGTGAGTGCACCCATGAAAAACGATCCACTGTTGCGCTCAAACCGCCGCCCTTCCGCGGCACGAGGTAGGCATGTGCCGCGGAACCGCCGCGCTTTGTCGTCTTCTCTGCATCGTTTTTCGTGCAGTGTGTTTGTCTGTTGGTTTTGGGATTTTTAAAATATATTATATGTGCCCAGATTTTCCAGAACTAAAATTCACTTTTGGGGTCCTATAATTCCGTATTTTTTTTTCCGAACTTCACTGCACTTTGACTATGATGGTTATATCTGTGATGCTTGCATGTATTGAACGTCGGCTAATCGCTATATGTCGATTAGTCGGGGTTATACATTATCTGTGTTTGATATTGGAATGTGTATATGAATGTGTTGGACTGTCGCGGGTGAATAGCCGGGGTGGATGTGAGATGAGCTTTTGTTTTTCTTTCATTCATTGTAAATGTAAATTGATGTAATATTATTATTTGTTTGGCCGCACAACCGGGTCGGGGTTGTAGCCGTCATTGTATAATTCTTTTTACTGTTTTTGCTCCTAGGATAGACCCATGGAGGTGTGCACAAACTGCCGAGTACTTGGCGGGTAGTTTGCCGCACCCGTAGGGGTCTTGGGTGGGGTATTTGGCTATTCACCGCGACCGTGTAATCCGCTTTTCGTTGCAGGCTCGAACGGATTGCGGATTCCTAGTATATCCAATGCATTCATCTGTGATCTGTAATGTCTACTATTGCTATATCTATAACTATTTAGGCGTTGCTTATGTTTTACAGCCGCGCTAGCCCAGCCCCCGCTCTGTCGTTAGTTAAGTAACCTAACGGGTGATGACGGGGCCCCGTGGCGAATGCATATGGCATAAGCGTACGTCATATTTTGGTTGTTTTCTGCAATGGTAGGATTAAATGATGGGACGCATTAAAAGAACTAATGCAAGAATATCACGCATTAAAAGAACTAATGCAAGATAATAAACCAAGTTAAAGTCGTTGGAACACTTTCGAAAAACCACTCGGTTCTTTTCAAAACTAACTTTTAAATGCGGAGATTGAGCCACTCCTTTTAAAAGCTATCTCGTTCCATCGATTATATCAAGTTCACTACGTTCACGGTTTTACCAAAACCATTCGTAGCCCTCCGTCGCTTCGCATGAATAGGCAATAGTATTCAAGCTATGTATTTTGGCCAAAGTCAAGGCATAGTGATTGGTAGCTATTGGGTGTTCATGTGTAGCATAGATAGATGCGTTGGTTTGGGACAGTCGTGCTGCCATTTTGGCCAAAGTCAAGGGTAGGTACGGATGGATCCAAATTAACCTGGATAGTGACGGGCAGAACTTTACATGTGACTTATGATATTTTGGCCAAAGTCAAGGTCATAAGAGCATGGGGCAAAAATCCACATCGGGAGTTTCATAAGTACTGAAACTTGCTAGATTTGCATACCATTTGGAGTGTGGTGATTCTGGTAGGATTCCTTCAGTTTCGTCACGCGATGATATTTGGATCCCGATCCTACTGTGAGTATATGCTACTCCTCGGGAAATTTCTCACTAAACGATCAATGCTATAAACCTAGTAGGTGCCTAGAAAGGTGTTAGCGGGGATACGCCCCCAGGGAAAAGAGGTTATCTAATTAAGGAACTTCGCGAAAGCGTTGGAAAACCTCCCTCGAAGTACCGACACTGGCCTGGCTGAACGGTTAAGCAAGTATTATGCGGTGGGATTGATCCCGACTAATTCTTCCTTTATGGTTTGAGGAGGGATTCGAGAGACAGTGGGAGCCATCCTGTTTAGACAAATTAAAAACCATTCTAAACTTGCAAGAGCATCGTGCTAAAGTGTTTCTTCTCTCTCCCCCTGCAGCGACCAAATCGAAATGACTGGACTTAAGTTACTTCTAGATAAAAATATACTGACAGGGCCAAACTACAAAGATTGGCTCAGGAATGTCAAAATGGCAATCACTTACGACAAGATGGGGTATCTTCTTACCACCAAAGCTCCCCCCGTCCCAGGTCCCACCTCCAGCGTCGCGGATAAGGAAATCCGTAAGACTTGGGAGATTGATTGCGCGAAGGCCAAATGCCTCGTGCTTGCCTCTATGGACAATGAACACCAGAGGAGGCACGAGAATATGGATTTGGAATCCATATTTCTTCATACAAAAGAACTGTATGGAGAGCAGTCTCGTATCGCAAGATACGAATTGTCGAAGAAGTTATTTTCGGCAAGGTTGGCCGTCGGATCATCGGTAGCGGACCACGTGCTTAAGATGATTGGCTACATTGAGGAGCTCGAGGAACTTGGGACCACGTTGGAAAGTGAACTTTATACGGATTTAATCCTCCAGTCCCTTCCATCCACTTACGCCCAGTTTATACTGAACTTCAACTTACAAGAAAAGGAAGTTGAACTTTCAGAACTCCTAAACTTGCTGAAAAGCGCAGAGGGCACCCTACAGAAAGGTAGGGAAACACCCGCTTTGTTTGTAGGAGGATCTTCTTCCTCTAGGTCCAAGGCGAAAGCCAAGGGAAAGAGGAAGAAAGCCTCCGCCAAACCAAGAGGCGGTGTTAGTAAAGTGGGTACGAAGGGAAAGGAAAAAGCAACAAAGCTTGCGGGGAAGCTTATAGGAAAGGAAGAATGCTTCTATTGTCATAAGAGTGGACACTGGAAGAAAGATTGCAGGGCTTGGAAGGCCAAGACACAGGAACTGAAGCAAGTTGCGGCTTCAGCTTCAGGTGTATATGTTATTGAAAACTGTCTTTCTATAAACTCTACTTCCTGGGTATTGGATACCGGATCAGGATCTCATATCTGTAATTCTTTGCAGGCGTTGAAAAACCGTAGGTTTTTGAAGGCAGGTGACATGACCCTCAGAGTTGCGAACGGAGCTAGCATGGATGCTAAAGCCGTGGGGGACTATCACCTGGGAATGACAGATGGGCATGTTTTGGTTTTGCGTAATTTCTTTTTTGTACCCAACGCAACTTGTAATATAATTTCTGTATCTTTGGTTTCTAAAGAAGGTTATGAATTTGCGTTTGTAAGTAATGTTGTAAACATTCACCTTAATCAAGTTCTGATTGGGTCAGGTACACTGAGCAATGGTATATACGTATTGAACCAACCATAGATTTTCAATGTCCAGAATACACACAAAAGAAAGTCTCCAGAAATCAATCAGACTTTCTTATGGCATTGTAGACTGGGTCACATCAATGAGAGAAGGTTGACTAAGTTACATACAGAAGGATATTTTGATTCATTCGAATATCAATCGTATGCCACTTGTCAATCCTGTCTCAAAGGAAAGATGACAAAGACTCCGTTCACTGGACATGGAGTAAGAGCGAGCGAGCTCTTGGGGCTCGTACACAGCGACGTGTGCGGTCCAATGTCTACACATGCGCGAAGCGGTTACTCTTACTTCATTACTTTTACGGATGATTTCTCAAGGTACGGTTATGTCTTCTTAATGAAACATAAGTCCGAAGCTTTTGAAAAGTTCCAGGAATATAAGAATGAGGTAGAGAAACAGACCGGCAAAAGTATCAAGATTCTAAGATCGGATCGAGGTGGAGAATACTTAAGTGCCGAGTTCCTGAATTATTTAAAAGAGAACGGAATTCTCTCTCAGCTTACTCCTCCATACACTCCGCAACACAACGGTGTATCGGAGAGACGGAACCGAACCCTATTGGATATGGTACGGTCCATGATGAGTAACGCTGAGTTACCGTGATCCTTCTGGGGGTATGCGCTAGAATCAGCCGCATACCTTTTGAACCGAGTTCCTACTAAGACTGTGCCTACTACACCTTATGAGATGTGGTGTGGGAAGAGGCCCCATCTCAGTCACATTAAGACTTGGGGAAGTCCAGCTTTTGTTAAAAAGCAGCATGCGGACAAGCTCGAGGCGCGCTCAGTACTGTGTAAGTTTGTGGGATATCCAAAGAACTCCAAGGGATATCTCTTCTACTACGCAGAGGAGCAAAAAGTTCTTGTTTCTCGTCAAGCCCACTTTTTAGAACACCAGTTCTTAGAAAAAGAAATAAGTGGGAGCGCAGTAGAACTGGAAGAAATTCCAGAACCACAGACTATTACTGAAAGCTTAGTGGAACCAGAGAGTTCAAAAGAACAGGACATTCCTTTGCCGCTCCGCAGGAATAGTAGGCAGTCTCATCCGCCCGAGAGATACTACGGTTTTCTCATAGACGGGGATAGAGAGGATTGCATCATAGATTATGATGAGCCTACTAGCTTCTAGCAGGCCGTTCAGAGCGTTGACTCGGTAAAATGGCTGGATGCAATGCGGACCGAAATGGAGTCCATGTACACCAACAAAGTATGGACGTTGGACATTGCTCCAGACGGGGTAAAACCCGTAGGATGCAAGTGGATCTTCAAAAGGAAGATTGGTGTAGATGGACAGGTTGAGACCTATAAATCTAGACTTGTAGCAAAGGGTTTCCGTCAAAGACCTGGCTTGGACTATGACGAAACCTTTTCTCCAGTGGCTATGCTGAAATCCATTCGGATCCTTCTTGCCATTGCTGCCTTCCACGATTATGAGATTTGGCAGATGGACGTAAAGACCGCTTTTCTGAATGGAAATTTAGAGGAGTGTGTCTATATGGATCAGCCAGAGGGTTTCATTCAGAGTGGGAGCAGCGGAAAGGTGTGCAAGTTGCTTAAGTCCATCTATGGACTAAAGCAGGCATCGCGGAGTTGGAACATCTGTTTTGATGAGACGGTCAAGGAATTTGGCTTTATCAAAAATCCAGATGAACCATGCATCTATAGTAGATTTGTAGCGAGAACTGTAGTATTCCTCGTTTTATACGTGGATGACATTCTCTTAATAGGAAATGACATTCCTATGCTACAATCTGTCAAGGGGTTCTTGTCACACAGGTTCTCCATGAAAGACCTGGGTGATGCCTCATACATCCTGGGGATCCGGATCCATCGTGATAGATCCAAGAGGATATTGGGACTTTCTCAGTCCAGGTACATCGACACCATAGTGAAGAGATTCAGTATGGAAGATTCCAAGCGCGGTAACCTACCGGCTTGTCACGGGATCACCCTCTCTAAAGAGATGTCTCCCAAGACTGATTTGGAGAGGGATCGCATGTCTATTATACCCTACGCTTCTGCGGTAGGCTCTATAATGTATGCGATGTTGTGTACCAGACCGGATGTAGGTTATGCACTGAGTGTGGTAAGCCGGTATCAGTCAAACCCTGGGGAGAAACACTGGATAGCGGTAAAGAACATTCTCAAGTACCTGAGAAGGACTAAGGAGATGTTCTTGGTGTATGGCGGAAAAGACCTCCAGATCGAGGCCTTTGCTGACTCCAGCTTCCAGAGTGAAAAGGATGATTCCAAGTCCATGTCGGGTTTTGTCTTTACCCTCAATGGAGGGGCGGTGTGTTGGAAGAGCTCCAAACAAGAAACCGTTGCAGACTCGACTATGGAAGCGGAATACATTGCTGCATCTGATGCCGCAAAAGAAGCTGTCTGGATGAGGAAGTTCTTGAAAGAACTTCAGGTGGTTACGTCCATTGTTGACCCAATACCTCTGTATTGCGACAACAACGGGGCTATAGCTTTAGCGAAGGAACCCAGGTCCCATCAGAGATCCAGGCACATCTTGAGGCGGTATCACCTGATCAGGGAGATCGTGGATCGCAAGGAGATCGAGGTTCGGAGGGTTGCTTCAGAAGAAAACACTGCAGATCCATTCACCAAGGCCTTACCCCAGACTCAGTTCGAGCGGCTGATCGAGATGATAGGTCTTCGATACGCCAGTACATGGCCTTAGTGCAAGTGGGAGATTGTTAGTGTATATGCCCTAGAGGCCATTACTGTATCATACTAGTTTGTATATTACTTAATGGAAGCTTGGGATATTCACCTTGTATAAACAATCTTGCTCAAAATAGTAGTATGCTACTTGGTTTGTTTCTACTTCAATGTGTACTTGTGTTTATTTCAGTATATCACTTATACGCATTAGTGGAGCCCTTAGGATCTTTGCTTGATTACCAGCATTGTGATGGCAGTCACACTAGTGGGGGCTGGGTAATCTATAAGCACATCCTTATACAGGTCCCTAGTCGCAGGACTATCGAGACAGGGCATCGATACACCGGAGTAGACTAGCGTATGCGCTTCTCATCCCAGTGTGGGAGATGGTCTGTCCCACAGCCATCAGTACGTCGTACTGGAGATAGTATACGGGTGCTCGTTGGGTTACGAGTACACTGGACAGGACTCGTCGGGAACTGACAGGTTGGTATTATACCTATCGTCAGTTATCAGTTCCCAGGTGACATGAGTACAGCTTAGTCCGCTGACTTGACACTGGCACTTCGCCTCAGGTGTGTTCCCACTGCACTTTGATCACTACCCTACCACGGCTCAAAGGAGTCGTGCAAACCGGTGGTGGTTGGGTGCAGTCCCGAAGCACTTGGAGGCAGTGACGGTTAGACAGGATTCGTCTCTCCCGGTATTGGGGGTTGACATCGCGCTGTGTCTAGGAGAGCCATTACACGAGTAGTCCCTGGCCAGGGCAAGCGAGATATACTGGTAGGTTCCAGTGTTATCTCAGGGTGTTTTGGGCTTCACTCCGGCACGACTTGTACCGCTATTAGGGGACTGACGTTTTACTGCCCCCTAGGCCCGACATGCGATGTATTAGACGAACAGACCGGACTGTACGGAGACTGTCACATTCAGACTCAGTAGGAGTTCAGATGGGGTTTCACCTCGTCAGCCTTCTTGTCGACATCTACCTGGGGACCGTTACGCACAGCTAGTGCCGCTTGCGGTCTGTGGTTAAACCCACTGCCAGCGTAGTGTCGAGTCTTTAGAGTCCCACACAGAAGGTATTCGCCTCTGGGCAAAACAGAGTAGAGGTCGCATGGTTTTGCGACAGGGTTCGTTCTCATCCGCGCACTTGTGCACGTTTGGAGTCCGAACGGATTTTACTGGTTGGCTCTGGTTTGAGTCAGATACCGGTATATGTTTTGGGGTTGCTTTTATCTCTCAGTATTCATGTTCCTCGGAACAAGAATGCAGGTGTGTATGCACAGTTATTTGAGGAGGAGGAAGATGACTTTCATTAGGGTTTCGGAACGGGTGCGTGTGCACAATTGACAGTCGTCTTTTTCCAAACCCTAATGGATTTATGTTTTATCAATTAATAATATTAATAAAATGAAAAGTGTCATGGTTGGTTTTTGTTGACTTGTTGACCATGGTTGGTTTTTGTTGACTTGTTGACCATGGTTGACTTGTTGACCATGGTTGAAGATTTGACCATCATCATTACAAAAGCAAGATGCTTTTTGATTCTTGCAAAACCATTTAATGTTGGTAATGATAATGGTCATTCTAAAACTTTCCATCAACCTTTTCATTATCATTATTATTATTATTTGATAATTCTTTTTCTTTTGCATTATGGTTGCAAAAGGAAAAAGAGAGCTCATTCTATCATAACTCTTCTCTCTCTTCATTTCATCTTCTTCTTCCTCTAGCAAAAGAGAAACCTTCTCATGTGTTGAGAATCCTTCTCTTTTAAAAGAAAAGCATCCCTTAGACACTCTCTACTCTTTCTAGGTTTATGGTTTAGCAAGCCGGAAACCCAAGTTCACTCAAAGCACGGGGAAGAGCCCAAAGGTTGAACCTTCGAGGTGGATCCATCTTCGACGGAAGAAGGCGACAAGAAGAAGAGAACCATCAACCTCTACAAAAGTTGAAGAAGAAGGAGTTCAAGTTTAGGTATAACCATCCTCATCCGAGTAGCTAAATCTCTTTAGCAAGTTTGCTAGTTTAGTTTAGACACGATCCCGACCTTGTTTAGTCCATGTTGCCTCTTGCGATAAAAATTTGTTTTTCATACCGTTTCCGCCTCCCCGTAAGCACCGGGGGTCGCAATATGGACCTACACAACATCCCTAAAATAAACTCTATGGACATTGATTTCCTTAAACCGAATGGACCGTAATGTCCTTAAACTAATTACGGACCGTAACATCCCTAAACTAAACTCTATGGACTATGATGTCCTTAAACCCAATGGACCGCAACGTCCCTAAACTAAACTCTATGGACTATGACGTCCTTAAACCCAATGGACCGCAACGTCCATAAACTAAACTTTATGGACTATGACGTCCTTAAACCCAATGGACCGCAACGTCCCTAAACTAAAACGATAGAGCCCAAATGCTCTTTCGTTGGATTAAAATGATCCCAAAATCATGTTGAGTAGATCTTAGTCTAAAATTTGACTAACGTATCCTCAACAAACATTTAAGTTGATCTTAATCTCAAACGAGATTAATGAGCCTTAAATCAAACCAAACCCAAATCTAAGAAAATACGGATTTGGACTAATCCCCGCCCTACGGGTGACAACACAAATTAGTCTCCGTATACAATCCACGGGCAACCTAAAACAAAAAAACACAAATGACACGAAGTGAACATCTGGAGAAGGAGAAAGTGGTTATTGCTATGCGGTAACGTAATTAACTACAGGGGCTTGCGCCTGCAGGGAAGAGCGTCCCCACAATCAAAAACCCCTCGCAAACGAGGGGGAATCTGACAAAGTCTGCTACAACGGCCGCATCTGTCCAAACCTCCGATACATGGTGCCATAAATCAACTTGGCATCTTCGGAGAGGTGGACGGATAAAATCAAATAGCATCTGCTCCTAAAATTCAGGGCAGACGTCCTAACATCCCGGTCGCATCTTTCGGCGGTAAACAGATTCTGGCATGCCCGGTGGGACCTTTTCCTCTTTCCACTCCATACTTCGTGTGTTGTGCACGCGAACGAGTCACGGTTTAATATGGTTTCCTCTGGATTCGAGGTACTAAGATTTGGTGTCTTGCTCCATGCAGAAGAGAAATTGACATCGATGGCTTCCAACGGCACCGACTGCAACGGAAACTCCCACGCCGTCCCTACTGGAGGAGTGACTTATGGGCCCCAAGCGGCCTCTATCATTGCGATGCCAGTGGAGCAGGTGACTCAGGCCACCACTGTATTGTTCTTCGGGACCATGCTCCCACCAATGAGCTTCAATGCCTCAATGCCATCACAAGAGGCTCCAAAGAAGTCGGTCTTTGATCGGCTTGCAACTACCACAGCCCCTCTCAACGGGTCGCCCAAGTCTACCGTCTCAGTCTTCGACAAGCTAAGCAAAAGTTCATGTGGGCCCGCGAAGAAGCCCACAATACCTGAAGGGGTTATCCCGGAGCGGATAGCCATCAAAGTGGCTTCTCCTGCTAAGGGATCGGTCTGCGCAAGACTGGCCGTTCCAACTCCTGCTATGGGTGAGGTCATTACAAGTGCTTCCCCTATTCGAAAGTCAGTCTTCGATAGGTTAGACGTTCCCTCTCAACGGACGTCAGCCTTCGACAGGTTGGCACCAAAAGCAGCCTCTCATCAAAGCAAGGGGTATGACAAGGTCGCTTCTACAACTGAGGTGATCCCATTCGCAAGACACGCTCGACGTTGCCACCGACGCCGAGTGAGGAAAGCCAGCGGTTGTTCCCCCTCTGGACTTACCTCACCAGCTCTAATGGTGGAAATTGATGCTGCCGTTCCAACTGGGAACAACTTCGAGCTGCTCAGGAGGGTGCACAAGAAATCTCCAACCGCCATCTTGAAGAAGTCTCCTCCGCCTGTCAAAAACACAACACAGGTGAAGCCAGAACAGCCTCCTCAGCGGTTTTCCTCCAGGATCCATAGGGTCTGGCGATGTGTCCAAGACTCTGTAATCGATAAAGACTACTCCCGCCAATAGAAGAAAATGAAGGTTTGCCAAGAGGATGACCATCCCTCTGCCATACCACGAAAGGTATCGTCTGCATGGGTTACTGCCGCAACGGCCCCCTCAACTTCGACCTCCTATAAAAAGAGAAGGCCAGTGAATCAACCACCACCGCAGAGAACTTCTGAGCGTGATGGATCCAAACGCCCCAAGTCTGGGGCATGGTTGTGCATACTGTCTACATGGCATCCGAAAAAGAGGATAGTCGTGCTTCTATGAGTCATCGACCACTCACACGGTCAGTAACTAAAGCTCAGGAGCAACAACAAAAGCTCCAGGAGATGCTGACAAAGATGGCCGAACTCACTGGGCAGAAGGAAAGCCCGGAAGTATCGTCGGATCAACGCCAGGAACGGAAAACCGACGCCGTGTTCCTCCGAAGAATGCTTGAAAAGAAAGATAAAGAAGCCGTGGAACAAGCGGCCAACATAAAACAAATGGAGCTCCTGTTCCAAGATATTGTAGGGATGATGATCCAACCGGATCCTCCAGCTGAAGACCCTCCAAGAGTAATTGAAGACGACAGAGGGAAGAGATCGAACCCTCCTCCAGCTTTATCGGCAGCCAGAGAGGTGACAATCTCGAAAGCTGCGCTTGATGACTACATAGCTCAAAAAATACGAGCTCATCAGGCAAACGAAGCGGCATGACAAGTCGTCAGAACTGGGCGACCTTACCCAGGATGGTATGACCAAATTAAGTACCCGCCAGGATATACGATCCCTAAATTACATATATATAAGGGGACGGGCAATCTGCACCAACACGTTGCTCAATTCAGAGCTCTATGCGGCAATACTAGAGGCGATAACAAACTATTGTTTCGCCAATTTGTCGGCAGCTTGGCGGAGACAGCATTTGAATGGTATTCGGAGCTTCCGAATGATTCCATCAAAACATTCACAGAAATGGAGTTGCTATTCACCCAGCGTTTCGCGAGCGCTAGCGAACGCACCCCGATCACGGCATTGATCAATGCCAGGGTGAAGCCAGGAGAAACTTGGGTCAGTATGCAATTCGGTGGTGGAACCTATGGTCGAGATGCGAACAACACATAGAAGAAGCTCTTGCTGTGGGCATGTTCGTGGGGAACCTGGATCCGTAAGCAACTATATCCCAATTTATGATGTTTTTCATGACGACCACCTTCCAGGCCTTGATTGAAAAGCTGGTCCAAATGGACCAGATGGGCCATAGGCCTTCCTCTTCAAAGATGGATCCTCGGAATGAAAAGGGGAAAGGGAAAGCGACCTTCGTCGCCAATGCTCAATAACAACCGAGTGACCCGAGACCGGTTTTTCGACAAAGAAACAAGCCGCGATCCTTCGATGAGAAGTTAAGACGTCCTTACTCATTTTCCTGGGATAAAACAAGAAGACTGTTCAAACTGGCAGTGCGCAACGGGCTCATCACTCTGCCGGATCCGAGACACCCATCGCAACCTGGTGACGTCAACCATCCTAACTATTGTCCCTACCACAGAGTAGTGGGTCACTCAATCGAAGATTGCTACGTCTTCAAATAACTAGGTTGAAGACCAGTACCAACAGGGTAGGTTCGCGTTGTCTGAAAACTAGAGGGTAAACCCGCCATGATAGCACGCTCCTAAAAAGGTGGACACGCCGGGGGAATCATGCTCATTTATAGAGGAAGCTCTATAGGAAGTTGTTCTTTCGGCTAAGGCCAAGAAAATGCTGAAGGATCTTCAAGCTTGTCCGGCGATCATGTGGAAAAGCCCGCTAGAGCCAAAGATTATTGAGGAGATGCTGAAACCGCGTCCAACACCGAGAGTTGGTAGCGATAGGCAAAATACCCAGGCCCAGCTGTCAAAGTCTTAGAAGAAAAAGAAGAAGACCAAGAAGCCCGCGCAGCCTAACGACAAGCGCACGAATCTGCAAAAGCATATTGACGCGGTGGAGGAATACAACTAGAAGGTGCGAACCCTAGTCACGCTTCAGGAGTTTCTCAACCATATCCTTGAAAGTGGAGATTACGACAACGATGAGGGAGACGACGTGTCAGAAGAACCTGAAGATTATGTGGCAAGTTTCCACATGATCTCTCATTCGTCGCTAAATAACGAAGAAGCTCACTCGGCGTTAGAAGATAACATACAGCAGCTGGGGGAAGGAGCAGTGCCAAAATCCTTGGATTATGTGACAAGGACTATCAAGGGGGAGCCTACTTGCTCATGTATATGAAGGGCGAAAGACCTTTCCGGCCAATAAATGGCCGATTCCTTAAGAAATACTATGCCTGACGAGTCACAGCCCAGGTTGATGATAGATGATGACGATTGTGTCCGCTCGCTGCCTTCCTGAGTACCAAACTCTGTATATGCTATCCGGCAAAACTTCGTCGCAGAAACGTACAACGGACCGAAACGTCTTTAAGCTACTATGAACCATAACATCCTTAGGCTAACGCGGAAAAAAAAAACGGTACGTCCATAAGCGAAATGGGCATGGATGAAAACCCGAAAGGACTTCGTGAGTAAAAACAGCACGGCTATCGGCGAGTATGTGAAAACCCGAAAGGGCGCAGACTAGTTTAAAAAAAATTCATGCACACTTACAGGGTCCTCTCGACCTTGTAAGGAGAAAATACCCGCGTGAGATCCTTACGACTCACAAAGGAGCAACACGCTTAGGGATCCTCACGATTCCTAAGGAGGAAGTACACTTACGAGATCCTCACGACTCATAACGAGAATCCCCTTATGAGACCCTCACGGCTCATAGGATTCAAAAGCCTTAAGCAACAGGGATCCGAACCTGTACTTAAGCCATCACATTCCCCAAATTGCCCTGTAAATGGATATTGATCCTTGTATACAATCCACTGGCATAAATAAACGTTCCCTTGCCTAACCCCACCGATGGTGCGAAATTCCCCCATTTGGTGTACAACACTTGTAGGTCCTTTCGACTTGCAAGGAGAAAATTTCTCTTGTGAGATCCTTACGACTTACAAGAGAAGTATCACTTTGGAATCCTCATGATTCTTAAGGAGAAAATACACCTATGAGATCCTCACGGATCGTAGAGAGAAACACCTTTATGAGACCCTTACAACTCATAATGTCAAAAGCCTTAGTCGGCAGGATCCCTAACCCTGTCTACTAAGCCACCTTTGTTCGATAGAAGCGAAGGCAAGTGATGATTCGCTCCTGGCAATATTCCAGTCGCAGCGATGCTGATGCTAAGATTGGCATCAGATCTCAGGTCCATACTCACAACAAAATCAGCGAGCCAAAAATACAAAAAAAATGTATACAGCCGAAATGATCGGGCAACTCTCCATAAAAAGAAACGAGTAAAAAGAAAAATAGTCAAAATGATTGGGCAACTCGCAATAAAAAGAAGCGAGTAAAAAGAAAAATAGCCGAAATGATTGGGCACCGTGAAAAATAGCTGAAATGATTGGGCAATCGCGATTTTCACGATATAAAAAGCTGAAATGATAGAGCATCGTGGGAATAAATAAAAAAAATGAAAGAATAAAACTTTTGCCCTATAGGAAAGTCCATAGTGACCCCTGTGTACAATCTATGGGCATAAGCGAAAGGGAACTACATTTCCCCACCGGGGTGCGTCAAAAGGAAGTCAGATCTCGATGACCACATCTACAACTTAAAGATCAACAACGGAATTTCTTCTCACTCCAACCGGATGCAGACGTGACTTCAACACCTGACCTCAGAGTCACAACGAAGTGGAGCCATGGCAAAGTCCCTAGTTCCAAATCTTGACAGCCACATCTACTGCCTGGAGACCAACAACGACGTTCCTCCTCATTCCAGCAGGATACAGACGCGACATCACCAATCGGAGCCACGGCAAAGTCCCCTGTTCCAAGACTCTACGGTTCACAGACAACCTAGAGTTAGCCAATGACCTCCCCGCCGGAACAATGCTCCGTCTCAGAAATAAGTCAGCCAATGACCTCCCCGCCGGAACAACGCTCCCTCTCGGAAACAAGTCATCCAATGACCTCCCTGCCGGAAAACAAGTCAACCAATGACCTCCCCGCCGGATCAATGCTCAGTCTCGGAATCAAGTCAACTCACGAACCTCTCGATTCAGGGAAATCACCAACCTTGGCGAGAACCTTTCGATTCATTTCGACCCGCAAGGAAATTAGTGTCTTCGCCAGAATCTCTTGATTTGTCTCAACCCCAGGAAATCAGTGTCCTTGGTAAAATCTCTCGATTCAGGGAAATCAACGTCCTTGGTGAGAACCTTTCGATTCGTTTCGACCCGCAAGGAAATCAATGTCTTTGAAGGAACACTCGATTCGTCTGGACCCCAGGGAAATCAGCGTCCATGGCAAAATCTCTCGATTCAGGGAAATCAGCGTCCTTGGCGAGAACCTCTCGACTCGTTTCGACCCGCAAGGAAATTAGTTTCTTTGCAGGAATCTCTTGATTCGTCTCGACCCTTGGGAAATCAGTGTCCTTGGCAAAAATCTCTCGATTCAGGGAAATCAGCGTCCTTGGCGAGAACTTCTCAACTCGTTTCGACCCGCAAGGAAATCAGTGTCTTTGCAGGAATCTCTTGATTCGTCTCGACCCCAGGGAAATCAGTGTCCTTGGCAAAAATCTCGATTCAGGGAAATCAGCGTCCTTGGCAAGAACCTCTCGACTCGTTTCGACCCACAAGGAAATCAGTGTCTTTAAAGGAATCTCTCGATTCGTCTTGACCCCTGGGAAATCAGTGTCCTTGGCAAAACCTATCGATTCAGGGAAATCAGCGTCCTTGGCGAGAACCTCTCGATTCGTTTCGACCCGCAAGGAAATTAGTGTCTTTGCAGAAATCTCTCGATTCGTCTCGACCTCTGGGAAATTAGTGTCCCTGGAAAAAACCTTAATCCAAAGAAACCAAAGTCCTTGGCGAGAACCTATCGATTCGTTTCGACCCGCAAGGAAATCAGTGTCCTTGCAGGAATCTCTCGATTCATTTCGACCTCAGGGAAATCAGTGTCCTTGGTAAAACCTCTCGATTCAGCGAAATCAGCATCCTTGGCTGCGAGAACCTCTCGATTCGTTTTGGCCAGCAAGGAAATCAGTGTCTTCGCAGGAATCTCTCGATTCGTCTCGATCAGGGAAATTAGTGTCCCCGCGCATGAAAAGAAAATTCTCTTGTGAGATCCTTACGACTCTCAAGAGAAAACACACTTAGGAGTCCTCACGACCCCTAAGGAGAAAATACACCTGCGGGATCCTCTCGAACAGTAGGGAGAAAATTCTTTATGAGTCCCTCATGGCTTATAAAGTTGAAAAGTCTTAGGTGGCAGATCCTAACCCTGTCTCCTAAGCCACCACTACCCTGCAAAGAGGTCAAGATGGACTATCTATGGGCCACACTCTACGAAGTCGAACGTCGACAAGGAAGGAAACAACCACTTACAAGTCCTTTCAAGTCGAAAGTGGGAAAAATTCTCTTGTGAGATCATTACGAATTTCAAGAGAAAACACACTTAGGAGTCCTCACGACCCCTAAGGAGAAAATACACCTGCGGGATCCTCTCGACCCATAGGGAGAAAAGTCTTTATGGGACCCTCATGGCTCATAAAGTTGAAAAGTCTTAGATGGCTGATCCTAAACCTGTCTCTTAAGCTATCGCTGCCCTGCAAAGAGGTTAAGATAGACTATCTATGGGCCACACTCTACGAAATCGAACGTCGACAAGGACGGAAACGACCACTTACAAGTCTTTTCGACTTGAAAGTGGGAAAAATTCTCTTGTGAGATCCTTACGACTCTCAAAAGAAAACACACTTAGGAGTCCTCACGACTCCTAAGGAGAAAATACACCTGCGGATCCTGAAGCTGAATGCATGCGGACTAAAGAAAGATTTTCCTATGGTTCCTCTCGACCCGTAGTGAGAAAAGTCTTTATAAGACCCTAACGGCTCATAAAGTTGAAAAGTCTTAGGTGACAGATCCTAACCCTGTTTCCTAAGTCATCGCTGCCTTACAAGGAGGTCAAGTTGGACTATCCACGGGCCACACTCTCCGAAATCGAACATCTACAAGGAGGGAAACAACCACTTACAATTTCTCTCGACTTGTAAGCGGAAAAAATCTCTTGTGAGATCCTTAAGACTCTCAAGAGAAAACACACTTAGGAGTCTTCACGACCCCTAAGGAGAAATTACACCTACGAGATCCTCACGACTCGTAGGGAGAAAAGTCTTGATGAGACCTTCATGGCTCATAAAGTTGAAAAGTCTTAGACGGAAGATCTGAACCTGTCTTCTATGCCATCGCTGCTCTGCAAAGAGATCGAGGTAGACTATCTACGGTCACATTTTCCAAAGCCACATTCGCCGATGAAATAAAGAAGTTACTTACGGATCCTCATGATTCGTAAGGAAAAATACCTGAATGAGATCCTTAGGACTCATGGAGGCGATGAACACTTAGAAATCCTCATGATTTCTAGGGAGAAAATACATCTACAGAATCCTTTCAACTCGTAGGGAGAAAAACCTTCTTGAGACCCTTACGGCTCGTGAAGATGGAATAAGTCTTAGGCTACAAGAACCCTAAAGTTGTCTCCTAAGCCTTCAATTCTATGGCCATGCATAACTCTACACTACTTTACCCACGTACATATTTACATGGGCAAAGTAGTGGGGGCATTTGTTCCCACCAAAATTTTGGCTCAAAACTTGCTCCCTTAAAAAATAATAACAATAAAATAAAAAGAAAAAGAAAAGAAAAACTCAACATGCAAAGCATGTAGGTGCTTCCTCGGATAGAATTAAATCCTATGATGGCGCCTCACGTGCTCCTCACGCGGGCGCCATTGTGCAAAGCACAAAAAGAAATCTATTAAATAAGAGTTAAGCTCTTAGGAGGCAGGGCCTCACGTACCTTGCACAAGGGCGCCAGCACTAAGAGTTAAAAACTCTGAGGCAGCGCCTCACGTTCCTTGCACGAGAGTGCCAACGCCCAGAGTTAAAAACTCTGAGGAAGCGCCTCACATGCAAAGCATGAGAGCGCCAGCGCCAAGAGTTAAAAACTCTGAAGCAGCGCCTAACATGCAAAGCATGAGAGCGCCAGTGCCAGAACTAAAGTTCTTTGCTATTGGATCAAAGATCCAACGGAAATGATAAATCATCAGAGCACAAAATTAAATTCTGATTGAGGAAATACTCCTCAAATCTTTTTAAACAAGAAAGGTTGCGCTCTGTAAATCAGAGCACCATTGGATCAAAGATCCAATGGTGATTAAAAATCATCAAGATACAGAATAAGCTCTGTATGGGAAAATATTTTCCCAATCTTGTTAAAAACAAGAAAATGTCTTCTGTAAAACAGAAGTTCTTGGATCAAAGATCCGATGGTGGATAAATTCCCCAAATCAATTAAGAGATCTCTCAATGAGAGATTTCCTCAACTAAGTCAACAAATCAGCCTCCATTATATAAAGGCCCCAAGACTTCAAGTCTAAAGAGGAGATTCCCCCCTATAAACTTCAAATTAAAACAAGAAAATAGAGAGAAAACCCCCTGATAAGTTTAAAAGAAAAGAGAATTTAATTCTCTAGAGAGAAGAAGATCTCCTCAAAGAAAAGAAGAAAGCCTAGGTAAGAAGGAACAAAACACAAAGAACATCTTATCTCTTTTTCGCCTCCACAAGAGTTTAACTCTTCTAAAAAGAACTTAGTTCTTCCTCTGGTTGGGATCTGCAGAAGCAGATCTCCCCACAAGTTGAGAATTTAATTCTCATCGGGGAGATTCTGTTATGTAGATTCAAACCTAGGAGAAAGAACTAAGTTCAAAGAATTTAATTCTTACAAAACAATGGGCTTGAAAGTCTCAAAACTCAGGATCTCCATGCACGTAGAAATATTAATACCCAACATGATAATGGCACATCACGTGCTCCCACGTGAGCATCCTTGATGAACAAAAGAGGATAACTGAGATTGGCTCACGTGATCCCACGTGACCCCCAAATAGTGCTTAGCACTTATAAAGCAAAAAAGGAATAAGTCAAAGGAAGTTTCCATTTTTGGGCGCCTCACATGATCCCACGTGACCCAATAGTGCTTAGCGCTCAGGAAAAAACAAGGGAATAAACTCAAAGAAACAACGCCAACTTTCAAGCGCCTCACGTGACCCAACGTGAGCGCCTCAAATTTTTAGTGTTTAACACTACTTCGAACGCCTCACGTGACCCCACGTGAGCGCCTCAAATTTTTAGTGCTTAACACTACTTCAAGGGCCTCACATGACCCCACGTGAGCGCTTCAAATTTTTAGTGTTTAACACTACTTCAAGCGCCTCACGTGACCCCATGTGAGCACCTCAATTTTTTAGTATTTAACACTACTTCGATCGACGAAATTTGTTCGATCGACGAAAAGACTTTTCTCGACCATTCATAAGGTCTAGAAGGAGGTGCAGGGGTCAGTGATCAATAGAGATTACTCTCCCCAGCCAAAAAGCTAAAGAGCCGTGATATACGCTCTTCCTATCAATCGAAGGAGGCTCCTGCAATGATGGCCCCTCCGAAACTGTCCTCTCACAAGAGAGAAAGGTCAGAGAAGATGCAAAGGTCCGAGGCCTATTCTAAGGACCCGCATTCCAAACGCTCCAAGACTGGAGGATTAGTAGTTCACACCATCTATATGGTGAGCTCCAAGGATGAGAGCAAGACTTCTGTATCCTACTGACCAATCACACGGTCTATAACAAAAGATCTACAAAAGCTGTAAGAGTTGATAGCTCAGGCGGCTAAAATACTGAGTCCTCCACCCGGTGCAAATCTGGATGACTCTTCTGAGGAACGTATAACACCCTAGTGTATTTATACTATATTTATTTTGGGTTATTTCAAATCTTGCGGTAAAATTATTTATTATTGCTTTTGGGTTGCGGATGGTGAAATTAGTAGTTGCGGTTATTATCCTACTCGACCCACATGTTTGAAACCCATCATGTTTCAAGATTATATTAAATATTTGCTAGTACAGAGTATCCGTGCAAATCTAGATATGATACACATATAATATATTTCACAGATCATTTAATAATACAAAATGAAAATCAAATAACATATTTTAATATCTAGCCTTGCATGTCATCACACCCCATATCATGTGGTGGCACCAATATATCATGTTCTTGTCTTAATTGTTAAAACAGACTCGTTTTGATCGCTACGTATATTTACGTAAATCTGTACTTGGGGGTATACATTTTTATTGACAGGATATCGCATTATGGTTTAAACTTTTATTTATATTCTCCATATTTGAAAACTAGATTTTTAGAAGGGACCCGGGTAATATTTGGAGAAATCTAGTATTAGCTGTAAAATCCTATATATAAATAATATTCTATATAACTAAAACTGTTAACTATATATATATATATATATATATATATATATATATATATATATATAATATTATTAATATAAAATATAACTCTCCCTCTCTCTTTCTCATGTCTCTCTCCCCCCTCTGTCGCTCTCTCTCTCAGTCTCTCCCTCTAACCTTTTTTCTCTTTCTCTATACATTATATATATAATATATATTAATAATTTATAAAACCCACAATTCTCTCTCTTCCTCTCATTCTTCTTCCTCACGTCCCAGAAACCCAAAACCTACGCTCGTCCTCACCCCTCACTGCCGTTCACCCTCTCCTGATCTCGTCCTCACCATCACCGCCCCTCTCAACCTCGCCTCCCCCTCTTCTCCTCCTTCTCCTCCCGATCACCTGACATCCAAAGCACCTCCTGCACCTTCCTCGACCAAGAACCCATCGCCTACAACCCGCTCCCTCGTCACCACCATTCGTCCCCTCACCAGCACCGCCCCCTCTCGTCGTCATCACCACCTCCACCTCTTCCTCTTTACCTCGAGACTTCCCTTCCTCCTCCCCAGCAAACCCGACGCCGATAAACCCAACACCCTAATGTGCCGGTAACCCTCGTCGCCGGGACCCCTCGTTACCGCCCTATCACCATCGCAACACCTCTTCACCTCCTCACCTCCCAGCAACACCCCAGACCATCATCACCACCAACTCCACACTTCCCCGATCACCTCTAAGCTCACAACTCTTTTCCCCATCACCATCACCTCGCCGTTGTCGACCCCATCACCTCGTCGTTGTCGACCCTGTCACCTCGCCGTTGCCACCATTCCCTCTGCACATCTCAAGAAACTCTATAGCAACAGGTCCTTTCTCTTTTTCTTCTTCTTTTCTTTTCTTGCATTCTTTTCTTTTATAGATTCTGGCCATCTCGCCGGAGTTGCGCGCGTCGCTGATGATCCAGAAGACCCAGTCATTGTCGTCATCTAGCCCATTCACTATGTCACGTCACTGCTTAGCCAGGTCCAGTCCTGCGCGCGTATGTTTGCATCGCGATGTTATTTCGACATCGGACGTGACATTCGTATCACGACGTGAGATCTGATCAGGCAAGTTATAAACTTGCAACATGCTATGTTACTATATCAATATTTATTTAATAAATGATAGTGCATGTGCTTTATTATTCAGCAGAATTTACCGATTTACCGTGTTTTAGTATCCGTCTATATCCGTACAGATAATCGTTTATCTAGTTGCATGCCGGAACATCATGATATCATTATACTACTATATCAGTTGAATATGCTATCTAGTTTGCATCATATATGATGATGGATGTATAATAGTTATTACAGATAGATACATATACATCCTGGCAGCAGTTGTGTTGCCGTATTTCGATATTGATTTCAGTTTCACATTTGGTATCTATTTTGGTTAATATACATTACATGACAAATTCACGATACACTACCAGACTTGTTACTTGAAGATTATTGCTAATACTAACAATCCTGATTTATTTGTCCTGACGGACATGACTTGTTGTCTGTATAGACAAAACCTGTACCTGCTTGATCCTGTGTTGGAATTAGATTTATATCATCAATACCCGACTTGAACACAAAACCTGGAAAAAAAGGGAAATCAAGAATGTAACTGAAACGTGGCTCAAGAGGATATTATTATTGTTTGCCGTAATTCCAGGCGTTATGGAATAAAACATTGTTTATTGTACCGTGATCCTGTGGGGAATGAACGGGATATATTGTACCGTGGTCCCGTAAGGTATGAACGGGATATATATTATTGAGTTACGATGATGGTTACATTAATTGATTTCAGAGACATCTAGAATAGATAACTTAGAAGCACAGACTTTAGGATACACATCACATACATACACCTCACTGTTTTACACATGTGTTTATTTATTTATACTCATGTTAATCATATCATCCTATCCTGGTTACTATTATTCTTTTGATATTATGGCGCACTGATGTCTGGGTTTTGTCTGGCCCAATTCCTCTACCTTTATCGCAGGAAGATCAAGAATACTTTAGTACTTAAGTCGAGCAATGAGGAGTTGAACGTGTATTGTTAGAGATGCTTAGATTATTTATTTTAGCAGTTTTATTTCTATTGATGTGAGCCTATATTGGTACGTGATTCAGATGTTATTATTTATTGGATCTTGATTCGTTTCCTCTTTATGCATTTTCTTGAATATATTTATTGTGGCAGATGAACATGTATTAGCTAGATTTATATTTTACTGTTCTTGATATCCGCTTGACAGCCGTAATGTGACGTTGGTAGGATAATTCCTAACCATAGGTAGCATGGTTGGCTCCGTCACGTGCCGCGTTTACGTATCTTGGGAAGCGGGGCGTGACACGATTTGTTTGGTATCAGGGCCATAAGTTTTCGGTTAGCTGGGGCTTGGTTAAATTTGTAGTTGGGTATGGTGTCCAATACTGTTAGTTATATGTATGACCTAGAGGCCATTACTATATATAGGATGTATATTGTAGTGGATGCTTGGACATATATAGGGAGGACTTTCTTGCTCGACATGATAGTATGGTATCTGGTTGCTCTTTACCTTAACGTGTACACTGATTGTCTCTCTGTAACATGTTGGTAAAGCCCTTAGGATGTGTACTTGACTACCTGGACTATGATGCGGATCATACTAGTGGGGACATGGTAGTCCATAAGTACATCCTTCAAGGTCCCTAGTCGTGGGTGTATCGAGACGGGGCATCGATATACCAGAGTAGACTAGCGTATACCTTCTCGACCCATATAGATGGGTGATGGATGATCCCATATCCATTGGTGTTTGACATCAGAGATGATATACGGGTGCTCAGTGGAGACTGGGTACACTGGACGGACTCGCCGAGAACTCCCAGATGGTATTATACCTTACGTCAGATGATAGTTCTCTGGTGACACTGGTACAGGTTAGTCTGTAGACCCAAGATCGTCATAGAGTCTTGTGTGATTCCCACTGTGCTTTAATTTCCACCTTACCACGTCCAAGAGGGCATGCAAAACGGTGGTTTTTGGGTACAGTCCCGAATCACATGGAGGCAATGAGCGATAGGAGGGGATTCGTCTCTCCCGGTATAGGGAGTTGATGTTGCGCTGTGTTCGATTGGCTATAACCGGAAATCCCTGGCCAGGGTTGCTCAGATTTACTGGTAAGTGTTATCAGTAGTATCTCGAACTGTTATAGACCTCATATCGACACGACTTATCGAGCTACTGGGGTCTGACGTTTACCACCCCTAGGCGAGATATGCGACATATCAGACGAGCAGACCGGACTGTACGGTAAGTGTTACTGGTTGGATTCATAGGAGTGTAAGCGGGCTTACTCGTTGATCTTCTGATTGCTCAATACCCGGGTGGCCGTTACGTTTAGCAGACCGCTTGCGGCTTGTGGGTGTTTAATATGATCATCACGTACTGCCGGCGTATTGACGAGTCTTTAGAGTCCTGCACAGAGGTTTCCTGGCTCAAGCGAAACGAAATAGGAGCGCATATGAGATATGTGCGGGACCGAGAATAATACCAGTATGTGATATTGCATTCTATTCTCGCGATTTGTATCATCTGTCGGTTATATGTGATATAGCCGGGTTACCGAATCAAGTGTTGATTCGATATATTGATACACTTGATATTAGTCGGTTATATGCAGTATGACCGGATCATTAAATCAAGTGTTGATTTAATGATTTAATGTATAATTATATATTTGATAAATTACTTTACATTAACTAGTATTTGTTCACTTAAGATTGATTTTCTCACTTGATTGTGCACATTGTATATATGATATATGTTTGTGCACTAGTTTGTATCATGTTTGATGATACATGCAAACTTGGGTGTATGTTTGCTTTAAACCATAGTTTAGGTTAATGGTTAAGGTTTTATTTATTTATTTTCTTTATTTTTGGCAAGAAATAAAATGGTGGCTTGTTTTGTTTTACTCTTGAAACTTCATGAAGCTTTGAAAGTCTTTACCATTTTGTTTCTTTCTTTAACCTAACCATTTACCTAAACCCTAGTTTATTCTATACATGAGTTTACTTCACCCATTGTTGTATTATGATAAGTCTTCACTTGTTTTTTTCATTTTAATGATTATTTATATTCTTTTCTTCTTCTTCTTCTTCATGATGAAGAAAAGAAAAACTTGCTAGAAAATTCTAAGTGATGAAATCAAGTGCGAAATCTAAATCCAAAGTGAACCCACTTCCTATTTCTTCATCCTCTACCACTTGCCATGTTGTATAGGGTGTTTTCTTCACAAAGTTCGTGACCAAGTGAAGATGGAGCTTGAGTTTGAGTCACTTCGACGTAGATCATCTTCGGCATCAAAGTCAACGACCTAGCCCGATCATTTCTCCGACGAAACCATCGCTAGAGTCCGGGAATCGATGATCACAGCGGAGGGACGTCATCACGGAGCTAAAGAAGTGGAGCACCGGATCTACAAAGGTTGTAATCCGTTTCACCTAGTAGCAAAGTAGTTTGCTTGCATTTGTTTTCACATATCCTCTAGTTAACGATCTATATTAGGGTTTCTCGGCACATAAAATTTGAATTGGATATGTTTGATGCCTTGTTGAACCTCTTGAGTGTGCCTAGGAAACCTACTGTGGTATCAGAGACTAGCTAGAGCTTTAGGTGAAGTGTAGATGATGTTAGAAATCCGATCGAACCCCGAAACCCTAACTCAAACCCTTCTCTGTACATTTTCTGAAAATGTGGATTTTTCCAAATTAAAAATTGTCACAAAATTCAGCAGGGTTTTATAGGAGTTACTGTGCAGCACGTGACCATAACTCGACTAAAGCGCCGCGGAACCACGGCCCCACCCTGGCTTGCACGGCGGTTCCGCGGCCATATTAGTGAATTTTGACACGTGGTTTGCACAGTAATCTCTCTCTGTAAGTGTTGTGTTTTATGGGAATTTTTAACTTATATTCAACAGTTGAATTTTCTGGGTTGTATTGGGGATTCGATAATTCGATCGGAAACTTTAACTTCGTCTGTGTGTTTTTCCGGGTATTTTAGAACATGTTAAAAAGTTCGACCGGATATAAATACCCACTTTTTCCCCTGTCGGGAAATTTCCAAGTGTTGGATTTTTCCGTAGTTTAAAGACGTTCTAAGTAGTGCAAGTAACACGATGGACCCACTTGAAGACAACAAACCTTAACTCGATTATGTGACCGTCTTGAACCGCCCTTTGAACCTTAAGGTTTGGGGCAGTACGGCGTGCCACATGTGAGGCGTTGGCTTGACCCTTCTACGGCTGGACCGTTGGTACTGTGGCATGAAATGGATGTTTTTAGACTTATTTCATGTGTTGAGCTGTTTCGGGAAAACTTAGGTGTTTGATTGTTCGATCGGAAAGTTTAACATTTTCTATTTATCTGGAATTTGATGCAATATTTGGAATCCACAAGTAGTTATGAGATAACTGATTTGGATGTTATAGACATAGCACTTTAGTCTCACTTGACCGGTTGCCAAGGAATTTTGATGTGATCAAAAGTCTGTCGCAATCACGTAGCAAACTCGGATACTCGCCGGTAAACTTAATAGATAACCACGCCCCATAGCCCCGACCAAGTGACTATAGGAGAACCCCGTCGCCGAAAGCATCCGTTCGGGTGCTCGCGGCAGCGGTGTTCCGCCTTGGTGCACTTCGTCGACGGCATCGGGGGTGCGGCCGTCTACTAAAGTTTGCGACGAGCATTCGATAGCATATCGAGAATCTTGTTGAATCGCCAGACTACATATTGAAAAGTGTTTTCGATATAGAGACTAAAATGCGGAGTTTATAATTGTTAGGCATACGATGTCTAAGGAATTCATTTGGTTAGGCATGCGATGTCTAAGGAGGTTGCGGATTCCAAATGTTGTAGTTTTACACTTTCTTTTCTGCGACCGTAAGTGCAATATGTGATATCGCCAGTTTCGTTGCTATATGTCAACGACAATTGGGATGGGCATATTTACTTACGTTGATGACATGTGATGTTATGTGTTGCTGGATATGTTATATTGGATCGTCGTGTTTGAATAGCCGGGGTTTTTTTTATGTGAGATGAGTGTTTTTCTTTTTCATTCATGTAAAAACTTGTATGTAATATTTTTTTATTGGGGCACTTCCAGGTTGCGGATGATGTCACCATTTGTATATTATTTTCTTTTCCGCATTAGGATAGACCCAAGGAGGGGAGCACAAGTAACCGGGTTCTAGGGTCCAGTGGGAGATCATCTCGAGGAGTCGAGTCCGGGTCTCCTAACCCTAGAATTGGTAGGGTTGCTTGCCACTCTCATAGGGGTCTAGGGGTGCGGGATTGGCTATTCATCACGACCGTGGAATCCGTGTATTATACAGGCTCAAAATAAAACACGGACGTCCTAGTATATCCAATATTTCATATGATATTTTCTGCTGCGTTATCTGTGATGTGATCATGTGATATGTTCAGATAGATATTATGTATAGTATATATGATATATTGTATAGACGTTACTTATGTTTTACACTCGCGCTAGCCCTGCCCCGCTCTGCCGTTAGTTACCTAACCTAACGGTGCACGAGGGGACATCGAGGCGAATGCGGATGGCATAAGTGTACGTCGTATTTATCTGTGATGTTTAGGTAACTTGAATGATGGGACTTCATTAATGTGATTAATGAAAGAAAAGAAACCTAAGATGTTGTGGAATCGAATTTTCAAAAACAGGTAACTATAGTTCTTGCTTTGCATCACGGCGTTCCTTGTAGAACATCCTGCACCTTATTCGTTAGGGAAAAGGCCGAGATCCCTTCACCGGGAGTGACCCCTTTAGCAATAACTGGCAGATGCTACAACCCTCGGTTTTTCTTTTGATTGCTTCTATTGTTTTTGCTTTGCACAGCGGTATATATGATATATCATGCACCTTATTCGATGAGGAAAGGGCCGACGATCCCTTCACCGGGAGTGATCCCTTTAGCAAAACTAGAAAAGCCTCAAAAACACTCCATTTCAAAATTCATTCGATTCTACAACGATATCAAGTTCATTACGCAATGGGTTTTCAGAAAAACCTGTCGTAGCCCACCGTCATTTCAGATATGTTGTATATAGTATTCGTGCTACATTTGTTGGCTTTCGTCAAGGTGTAGTGTGCGGTAGCTATATGCTGCTTATCTGCTGCATATGATGCTATTGGATTAGGGTAGTCGTACGGCTTTGTTGGCTTTCGTCAAGGGTCGTGCGGGTAGGTTTAATTCAATCAAGAAATGACGGGTTGAACTTGACTAGCGGGCTATGGTTTGTTGGCTTTCGTCAAGGTCATAGCACGTTAGGGGTAAAATATTATCGGGAATTTCAAGTGTTGAAATTTGCAATGAGATTGCATACCTTCTATGAGATAGTTGGATCCCGATACCCGCTGTGAGTAAGAGTTACTCCTGGGAGAGTTTTACACAATACAATTAGCCGATCAAGTAGGTGTCTAGAAAGGTGTCAACGGGGTTACGCCTCTGGGAAAACGAGGTTTACTTTAATTAGGTCCGTGTGAAAGCACGGGGAACCTCCCTCAAAGTACCGACACTGGCCTGGCTGAAAGATTGGCGAACTTGTAGCGTGTAATTAATCCCGGCTAGTCTTTCCTTTTAGGGTTTGAAGGAAGATTTGATTAAAACAGTGGAAGCCATCCTGATTAGATAAAATAATAACCAATCTGATCTTGCAAGAGCATACGCTGAGTGTTTTCTTCTCTCTCTCTCCAGGTAGCGACCATATCACGCCTTAATCAAGATAATAATACGGATGTATTGACGAACCCGCTAGTTATACTGAGCAGGGGAACGTTGGTCCCGCTCTAACTTATAATTGTTATAAGACAGAGCAGGAAATAGGGGAATACCAGGATTCCCATGACGCCCAAACGAAGAAAGTGCATGTTGATTCATCATCTTCGGGTGTGTTCGTTACATAGAACTGTTTCTCAGTATCCTTTACGTCCTGAGTATGTGATACCGGATCAGGATCCCGCATATGTAATCTGTTACATGGGCTACAGATAGGTAAAGAACTGAGAACGGGTGATAAGTTTCATGAGATAGAAAATGGTACAAGTGTTGCAGCCAAGTCTGTTGGTCACTGTTACCCTGTATTACCAGTACATTGATTCTGAACGAATGTTATTAGATACCGAACCTGATATACAAAATCATATCAGTCTCTTTATTATTAAAGAAATGATAAAATTTTGTATTGTTGGATATTGTTTTGAACATTTCCTATATCAAAAGTTGATCGGTTCAGGCACGTTATCTAAAAGCATTAATGTTCTAAATCAAACTACAGTTCTTAGTATGCGGAACACACACAAGAGGAAGAGTTCAGAAATGAACGACTCCTTCTTGAAGCATTGTAGACTAGGTCATATCAATACGACCCGACTGTCTGAAGTTACATTTAGATGCATATTTAAATTAGTTTGAATTTACATCTTGTGAAACTTGCCGGTCATGTCACAAAGATACGATGACCACAGCTCTGTTTGTTGGAAACAGAGAAAGAGTTAGTGAACTCTTGGGATTGATACATGCTGATGTATGAAAGTCCCCTGTCTATATATACCAAGACCGGTTCTTTGTACTTAATTACATTCACTGATTATCTCTCAAGATTCAGATATATGTTCCTGATTGAAACACAAGTCCGAAACTTTTGAGATAATCACAGAATATAAGTTAGAAGTAGAGAACCAAAATACGAGTATAAGTATTATGTCCTTTGATGTGATCAGGGAGGAGAATACTTGAGCACGAAAATCTTGGACTATTCTAAAGGAGAATGAGATTCTCTCTCAGCATTACTCCTCCGTATACACCATAGCACGTTGGTATATCGGGGCGGATCAATAGCACCCTATAAGATATGGTGTGCTCTATGATGAGTACTACTGAGTTTCCTATTTCCTTTTGGGAGTTATGCGCTTAAGAAGCTGCATACCTATTGAATAGGGTTCCAATCAAATTAGTTGCCTACCACTTCATATGTGATATGGAAAGGGAAGAGTCCATATCTTAAGTTTGTTAAGATTTAGGGTTGTCCGGCCTATGTCTAAAAGCAAAATCCGGAAAAGCTCGAGGCAAGGTCAGTTATGTAGAACTGGAAAGGTTCCGGCTATACAAACTGCAGCTGATGATTTGACAGAACCAAAGAATTCAATAGTCCCCGACGAACCTCAGCCTCTCCGCCGATCTGGTAGGGTTCCTCATCCGCCTGAGAGATACTTCGGTTTCTCAATGACAGTGGGAGCAAGGAATGCATCATGAGATGATGACCCAACTAGTTTCGAGCTGGCCATCGAGAGTAGGGACTCTGTAAGAATGGCTGGATGCTTAGCGATCTGAGATGGAATCCATATACACCAACAAAGTATGGACTTTGGTTGCTATATCTGAAGGGTTAAATCCCCATCAGGAGCAAGTATATCTTGAGAAGATTACTTGGTGTACATGGAAGAGTTGAAACTTTCAAAGCTAGACTTGTTAAAAGTTTGCATCATTGACCAGGTATGGATTATGATGAAACCTGTTCTAAGTAGCTATGCTTAAGTCCATCCAGATCCTACTTGCCACGGCTACATACCATGACTACGATATCTGGCGGTTGGGTGCCATGACTGCTTTTCTAAATGATGTTTTAGAAGTGTGCGTCTATAAGTACACAGCCAGAGGGCCTCGTAGACAGTGGGAGCAGCGGAAACGTGGGCAAGATGTTTTATGTGATAAAGCAGGCATCGCAGAGTTAGAACGTCTGTTTTGATCTGCTAGTCAAAGAGTTTGACATCATCAAAATGGTAGATGAACCTTGTATAAACAAAAAGGTAGTAAGGAGTATGGTGGTGATCCTCGTAGAGTACGTGGATGACATACTCTTGATAGGGAAGGCGTTTCCTATGCTACGCTAGGTCAATCTCCGCTTATCACAAGGATTCTCCATATAGGATCAAGATGATACCTCCTAAATCCTGGGTTTTGGATCTATGAGATAGATCTAATTGAATGTTAGGATTCTCACTAGATGTAGTGAGATGGTATCAATCGATCCTGGGGAGAATCACTGGAAAGGTTCCAGAGTGATAAGGACGACTGAATGTCGGTCACATGCATTGTCTTTACCCTCAGTAGAGGGACGGTATGGTGGAAGAGTTCCAAGCTAGATACCGTGGCAAACTAGACGATAAAGGCTGGTAACATCGCTATTAAAGATACTACCAAAGAGGAAGTTTGGGTGTATATTGGTTCATAAGATGAACTTGGTTCCTACCATTGTGTGTGACAATGGAAGTGTGGCTTTGGCCCAGGAACCCTGGTCCCATCAGTGACCCAGACATATTCTGAGGCAGCATCACCTGATCATGGAGATAGTAGATCCCCACGGTGATTGAGGTTAGGAGAGTAGACTCAGAGGACAACACGGCGGATCCACTCACAAAGGCCTTTTCCCAGAGAGAGACTTATATGGGATGGTTGAGTATTAGATACTGCAACCACTGCTATAGATGGCCCCAGTGCAAGTAGGAGATTGTTAGTTATATGTATGCCCTAGAGGCCATTACTATACATAGGATGTATATTGTAGTGGATGCTTGGACATATATAGGGAGGACTTTCTTGCTCGACACGATAGTATGCTATTTGGTTGCTCTTTACCTTAACGTGTACACTGATTGTCTCTCTGTTACATGTTGGTAAAGCCCTTAGGATGTGTACTTGACTACCTGGACTATGATGCGGATCATACTAGTGGGGACATGGTAGTCCATAAGTACATCCTTCAAGGTCCCTAGTCGTGGGTGTATCGAGACAGGGCATCGATATACCAGAGTAGACTAGCGTATACCTTCTCGACCCATATAGATGGGCGATGGATGATCCCATATCCATTGGTGTTTGACAATAGAGATGATATACGGATGCTCAGTGGAGACTGGGTACACTGGATGGACTCGCCGAGAACTCCCAGATGGTATTATACCTTACGTCAAATGGCAGTTCTCTGGTAACACTGGTACAGGTTAGTCTGTAGACCCGAGATCGTCATAAAGTCTTGTGTGATTCCCACTGTGCTTTGATTTCCACCTTACCACGTCCAAGAGGGCATGCAAAACGGTGGTTTTTGGGTACAGTCCCGAATCACATGGAGGCAATGAGCGATAGGAGGGGATTCGTCTCTCCCGGTATAGGGAGTTGATGTTGCGCTGTGTTCGATTGGCTATAACCGGAAATCCCTGGCCAGGGTTGCTGAGATTTACGGGTAAGTGCTATCAGTAGTATCTCGAACTGTTATAGACCTCATATCGATACGACTTATCGAGCTACTGGGGTCTGACGTTTACCACCCCTAGGCGTGATATGCGACATATCAGACGAACAGACTGGACTGTACGGTAAGTGTTACTGGTTGGATTCACAGGAGTGTGAGCGGGCTTGCTCGTTGATCTTCTAATCGCTCAATACCCGGGTGTCCGTTACATTTAGCAGACCGCTTGCGGCTTGTGGGTGTTTGATATGATCATCACCTACTGTCGGCGTATTGACGAGTCTTTAAAGTCCTACACAGAGGTTTCCTGGCTCAAGCGAAACGAAATAGGAGCGCATATGAGATATGTGCAGGACCGAGAATAATACCGGTATGTGATACTCTATTCTATTCTCGCGATTTGTATCATCGGTCGGTTATATGTGATATAGCCGGGTTACCGAATCAAGTGTTGATTCGATATATTGATACACATGATATTAGTCGGTTATATGCAGTATGACCGGATCATTAAATCAAGTGTTGATTTAATGATTTAATGTATAATTATATATTTGATATATTACTTTACATTAACTAGTATTTGTTCACTTAAGATTGATTTTCTCACTTGATTGTGCACATTGTATATATGATATATGTTTGTGCACTAGTTTGTATCATGTTTGATCATACATGCAAACTTGGGTGTATGTTTGCTTTAAACCATAGTTTAGGTTAATGGTTAAGGTTTTATTTATTTATTTTCTTTATTTTTGGCAAGAAATAAAATGGTGGCTTGTTTTGTTTTACTCTTGAAGCTTCATGAAGCTTTGAAAGTCTTTACCATTTTGTTTCTTTCCTTAACCTAACCATTTACCTAAACCCTAGTTTATTCTCTACATGAGTTTACTTCACCCATGGTTGTATTATGATAAGTCTTCACTTGTTTTTTTCATTTTAATGATTATTGATATTCTTTTCTTCTTCTTCTTCTTGATGAAGAAAAGAAAAGCTTGCTAGAAAATTCTAAGTGATGAAATAAAGTGAGAAATCCAAATCCAAAGTGAACCCACTTCCTATTTTTTCATCCTCTACCACTTTCCATGTTGTATAGGGTGTTTTCTTCATAAGGTTCATGACCAAGTGAAGATGGAGCTTGAGTTTGAGTCGCCTCGATGTAGATCATCTTCGGCATCGAACTCAACGACCTAGCCCGATCATTTCTCCGACGAAACAATCGCTAGAGTCCGGGATCCCGATGATCACAGCGGAGGGACGTCATCACGGAGCTAAAGAAGTGGAGCACCAGATCTACAAAGGTTGTAATCCGTTTCACTTAGTAGCAAAGTAGTTTGCTTGCATTTGTTTTTGCCTATCCTCTAGTTAACGATCTATATTTAGGTTTCTCGGCACATAAAATTTTAATTGGACATATTTGATGCCTTGTTGAACCTCTTGAGTGTGCCTAGGAACCCTACAAATACATTGTCCTTAAGACCTAGAATTTTAGAAACTTGTCCTGCCACATATTGTCTTGTCATTCAAATTCTTGAATCTTATATCTCCCTTAACTCTTGTATCTTGACGATATGAAAATGACTTTGCATTTCAACTTAGAATCCTCCCAATTCCTTATTGTTTTTCCTTTCTTATTCCTTCAATTCTGATAGTAGGATTTGGGCAACTTGAATGGAGTTATGTGATTGTAACTATGTACCGTGGCATGGTTACAATGCGGTACTCTATTTAAGTAACCCGGAGTCCTATTTTGATTCATTTTCTTGACTTATGGTCATTGTATTACCTTGTTTCTTCTCAGTGTCATTACTTACGAGTTTATATCTTATCATGAACTTGAAACCAACGGCCTCAATATATCCTTCATCTTTCCTCTTGTCCCATAGTGACCAGTCCGTCTGCGTTTCAAAGAATAAGGAGAAATACAGGAGAACATATGATGATTGCAGTAGTTTGAGATTAACCCCAGCGGAAGCTGGTACAGACCGCTTTAAGGCCGATCAGATGGTTGATTGAAGAAGTTTTGACCGACCCGTTTCAGAGTAGCACAGCGGAAGAGTGGTGGGCTAATAACCCACAAGTCTTATAACAAACTTGTAAATTCATGACGAAAGGAACTATTTACTGAATGGAGAAGTTCATAAATAAGTTGTAGATGAAGCGCCGATAGCTGTTCGGGATGTCATGGATGTGTTCAAGAACATCTCGAGTTTACCGTCTAAACGAGATGTAGAGTTCGCGATTGATCTTATTCCTATAGTAGCACCGATTTCTAAAGCTTATTATCCAATGGCGCCGGTGGAACTAGAAAAGGTAAAGAAACAAGTTGCCAAATTATTAGAGAAGGGTTGGATTCGCAGCAGCAATTCACCCTGAGGAGCTTTAGTTCTTCTAGTCAAGAAGAAGGATGGCACGTAGAGGATGTGCATTGATTATCGAGAATTAAATCGGGTGACTATTAAGAAGAAGTACCTAATCCTTCGCATCGGAGAATTATTCGATCAACTTAGTGGCGCGAGAGTATTCTCGAAGTTGGATTTGCGATCCGGATATCATCAAGTTCGAGTGAAATCAGAAGATATTTGCAAGACAGCGTTCCGAACTCGATATGGGCATTACGAGTACTTAGTGATACCATTTGGAGTTACTAACGCACCAACAATATTTATGGACTTGATGAACCGAATCTTTTTACCATATCTGGACCAGTTCGTAGTGGTGTTTATTGATAATATTCTCGTCTATTCGAGGAGAAAAGAAGCACATGCAGAACACTTGAGGATCGCACTATAAACATTGAGACAAGAAAAGTTGTATGCTAAGATGAGCAAGTGAGAGTTTTGGCTCGAAGAAGTGAAGTTCTTGGGTCACGTTTTATCCAGAGATAGAATTGCAATTGACCCTGAAAAGATTGCAGCCATTCATGTTTGGCTGATTCTAAAGAACGTAGGGGAGATCTGGAGTTTTCGCCGGATATTATAGAAGGTTTATGGAGAACTTCGCTTGAATAGTAGAATCATTGACCAAGCTAACATGAATGGAGGTACCATTCGTATGGACGGAGAAATGTGCGTTCGCTTTAGAAGCGTTGAAGCAAAGATTGACCACCGCTCCTATTCTGACAGTGCCAGATGGTTCCAGAGGGCTGGTTATTCACAGCGACGCATCTTAGAAAGGCTTTGGATGTGTTCTAATGCAGCATGGGAAGGTCATAGCCTATGCGTCAAGATAATTGAAGACTCATGAGAAGAACTACCCAGCTCATGATTTGGAGCTAGCAATAGTGATTTTTGCTTTGAAGATTTGGAGACACTACTTATTGGGTGAAAGGGTAGATATATTTACCGATCACAAGAGCCTAAAGTATTTGCTCACGTAGAAAGAGCTCAACATGAGGCAGCGTAGATGGTTAGAGCTGATGGATGACTATGATCTTGATCTAAAATACCATCCGTGAAAAGTTAATATAGTATCGGATGCTCTAAGTCAGATTCTAGTAATATGGATGTTGACTGCACAAAAAGAGATTATAGCTGATCTTCAAAGGTTCGAATTGGAGATTGTAATGCCAGATTTTTTGGGACAGTTGATGCAGTTACAAGTGCAGTCATCCTTGATCCATAACATTAAAACAGCGCAGTTGCACGATACAACATTATAGAAGTTTCAAGAACAGGTAGAAGCGGGATTTCGAACGGATCTGTTAATTCATGAAGATGGTTCGTTACGATATGGGAGCCGTTTATGTGTGCCCAAAGGAGTCGTTCGTGAAGAAGTTTTGAAGGAGACTCATAGTTCCGCATATTCCGTACATCTGGGAGGTACAAAGATGTACATAGATCTGGGAAAACATTTCTGGTGGGAAGACGTGAAAAGGGAGATTGTTCACTATATATTGAAGTGCTTGGTGTGTTAGCAAGTCAAGCATAAACATCAAAGGGTAGCTGGTTTGTTGCAATCACTTCCGATTCCTCAATGAAAGTGGGAACACATAACCACGGATTTCACGACCGCCTTACCACGAAGTTCAAAGGGCAATAATGCATTTTGGGTCATTGTCGATCGATTGACCAAGCCAGCTTATTTCATATCATTTCAAGTTGGTCAGTCGACGGAGTCTTTGGCAAAGCGGTACATGTAGGAGATCGTGAGATTGCATGGAGTACCCGTGGGCATTGTTTCCGATTGTGATACCCGATTTTTATCACACTTTTGGAGGAGTTTGCAGGAAAGTTTAGAATCTCGCTTGGAATTTAGCACCGCTTATCGTCCTCAAACAGATGGCCTGTCTGAAATAACGATCCAAAACTCTTGAAGATATATTGAGAGCATGCATGTTAGACTTCAAGGGTTCATGGGAGGATCATTTCCACTTGGTGGAGTTTTCATACAATAACAGTTTCAGGCGACTATACAGATGGCTCCATTCGAAGCATTATACGGTCATAAGCGTCGTTTACCTATCTATTAGGACGATGTTGGATAAGAAGATTATTGGGACCGAATTTTATTGTGCAAATGGTAGAGAAAGTTAACATGATCCGAAATCATATGAAAGTGGCACAAGATCGGCAGAAAAGTTGGGCTGATACTGGACGAAGACCTCTGGAATTCGCAGTTGGTGATCTTGTATTCTTGAAGATATCACCGAACAGAGGAGTGATCCGATTTGGTAGTCAAGTCAAGTTTAGTCTTCGATTTGTGAGGCCATTCGGTATTATCTAGCGTGTTGGAAATTTAGCTTATCGATTAGTTTTACCTCCATCCTTGGCGGGTGTTCATGGCGTGTTTCAAGTATCTCAACTCCACAAATATGTTAGAAATGAGACGCATGTCCTAGATCACTAGGAACTGACAGTAAGGGAAGATTTAACATATGAAGAGCGACCAATGACGATTGTGGATCGCTGAGAAAAGTCCTCAAGAATAAAGTTATCTCACTATTACTCATTTCTTGGGGGAGTCATTCGCACGAAGAATCTACTTGGGAACGTGTAGACGAGATCCGACAGAAGTTTCCACACCTCTTTTCTTAGATCCGTGTTTTCTTTTCTTTTCTTGTTCCGTGAATTTCGAGGACGAAATTCTTTTGTCGTTGGGTATAATGTAACACCCTAGTGCATTTATATTTTATTTATTTTGGGTTATTTCAAATCTTGCGGTAAAATTATTTATTATTGCTTTTGGGTTGTGTATGGTGAAATTAGCAGTTGTGGTTATTATCCGACCCGACCCGCATGTTTTAAACCCATCATGGTTCAAGATTACTGTAAATATTTGCTAGTACAGAGTATCCGTGCAAATCTAGATATGATGCACATATAATATATTTCACATATCTTTTAATAATACAAAATAAAAATCAAATAACATATTTTAATATCTAGCCTTGCATGTCATCACACCCCAGATCTTGTGGTTGCACCCATATATCATGTTCTTGTCCTAATTGTTAAAACAGACCCGTTTTGATCGCTACGTATATTTACAAAGATCCGTATTTGGGGGTATACATTTTTATTGACATGACATCGCATTATGGTTTAAACTTTTACGTATATTCTCCATATTTAAAAACTAGATTTTTAGAAGACCCGGGTAATTTTCGGGGAAATCCGGTATTAGTTGTAAAATCCTATATATAAATAATATTCTATATAAATAAAACCGTTAACTATATATATATATATATATAATAGTATTAATATAAATTATAACTCTCCCTCTCTCTATTCTCTTTCTCATGTCTCTCTCTGCCCCCCTATGTCTGTCTGTCTCTCTCTCTCTCAGTCTTTCTCTCTCTATACATTATATATATAATATATATATTAATAATTTATAAAACCCATAACTCTCTCTCTTCCTCTCATTCTTCTTCTTCACGTCCCAAAAACCCAAACCCCACGCTCGTCTTCACCCTTCGCCGCCGTTCACCCTCTTGCGACCTCGTCCTCACCATCACCGCTCCTTTTGACCTCGCCTCCCCCTCCTCTCCTCCTTCTCCCCCCGACCACCTGACATCCCGAGCACCTCCTGCACCTTCCTTGACCAAGAACCCATCGCCTGCAACCCGCTCCCTCGCCGCCACTATTCTTCTCCTCACCATCACTGCCCCCTCTCGTCATTACCACCACCTCCACCTCTTCCTCTCCACCCCGAGACCTCCCTTCCTCCTCCCTAGCAAACCCGACACCAAGAAACCCAACACCCTAACCCGCCGGCAACCCTCGTTGCCGGGACCCCTCATCCCCGTCTTATCACCATCGCAACACCTCTTCACCTCCTCGCCTCCCATCAACACCCCAGACCATCACCACCACCAAATCCACACTTCCTCGATCATCTCCAAGCTCACAACCCTTTTCCCCATTGCCGACGGTAGCACCTCATCGTCATCGACCCCGTCACCACCATCCCCTTTGCACATCTCAAGAAACCCCACAGCAGCAAGCCCTCTTTCTTTCTTCTTCTTCTTCTTTTCTTTTCTTACTTTCTTTTCATTTCTAGATTCCGGCCGTCTTGCCGGAATTGCGCGCATCGCCGATGATCCAGACGATCCAGTCACCGTCATCATCTATCCCAGCCACCATGTCACGTCACTGCTTAGCCATGTCCAGTCCTGCACACGTAAGTTTATATTGCGACGTTATTTCGACATCGGATGTGACATACGTATCACGACGTGAGATCCAATCAGGCAAGTTATAAACTTGCAACATGCTATGTTACTATATCAATATTTATTTAATAAATGATAGTGCATGTGTTTTATTATTCAGCATAATTTATTGGTTTACCGTGTTCCAGTATCCGTCTGTTCCGTACTGATAATAGTTTATCTAGTTGTATGCCGGAACACCATGATATCATTATACTACTATATCAGTTCAATATGCTATCTAGGTTGCATCATATATTGTAATGGACGTATAATGGTTATTACAGATATATACATATGCATCCTGGCAGTAGTTGTGTTACCGTATTTCGATATTGATTAAAGTTTCGCATTTGGTATTTATTTTGGTTAATATGAAAGTCTACCCTAGCACCATTATGAAGTTTTAGTAGCATCAAGCATGCCAAATTTTAAAATTTCTAGGTGCTAAGTTAGACTAACAAGATCTTAACTAGAATAATTAGGGTTAAAACCTATGATGATATGAAATACTAGAGAGAAGGAAAAGAGTTTATACCCTCGTAGATCGAGTCCTTCCCTTCTTTAGCTCCGGGTTGTGGTCCATGCCACTCCACTATGCTCCACCTTGAGTTGAATGAACCTCCTTCGTGATCTTCGCGCCGAAGACGATCCACCCGAAGTCTCTCTAGCTCAAGCTACCTCTACACTAAACTCTTTTTGTGTAGGAAACACGCTACACTTGATTGCTACTCAAGTGTAGGATGGTGAAGTAGGGGTGTTGGTTTGATCACTAATATGTTCAAAACTCCCTGACTCATATCACAAGTTAGGGGTTGGAGTTTTGAAGCAAATAGAGGAGGAAGAAGATCAGAGCAAGAGAGTGAGCTCAAGAAAATGGCTAAGTCAAAAATGAATGATTGAATGGCTCAACATAAAAAAACCCTCACTTATTCAAGCATCCATTATTTTCAAATTGAAAAATAGAGCCATGCTTGAATAGTGAGTCAAGAGGAAATAAAATATAGTATAAAGCCATACTCAACCATACTCTCTATATCTTCTCTTTTTCCACCTCATTTTTCATTTTCCAAAAATGGAAAAACATCCATGCTTCATTTAATAATATATATATATATATATGTCATATATATATATATATATATATATATATATTAATAAAGCAATTAGTGAGCTAATAATATTAGTTGATATATATAATTATATCAAATATAATTTATATTAAATTATTAAATCAACACTTGATTTAATAATTCGGTTATATCACATATGACCGACTAATATCATTTATCTATGTATCACATTATTAAATCGAAGCTTTATTCGATAATCTGGTTATATCACATATAACCTAACTTGATAAAAGATAACTGCCAGGTTACAATACGGTATCAAATACACGTATTTAATCTGGCCCTCGCACATATCAGCATATGTGCCCTACTCCGTTTCGCTTGAACCAGAAAACTTCTTTGTTGGACTCTAAAGACTCGCCATTACGCCAGCAGTAGGTGATGATCACATCAGTCACCTACAAGTCGTCAGCGGTACTAGCTGGACGTAACGGCCACCCAGGTATTGAGTGATATGAAGATCAACAAGCAAGCTCGTCCATACTCTCCATGAAGCTTATCAGTAACACTACCATACAGTCCGGTCTCTTCGTCTAATATGTCGCATATGATGTCTAGGGGTGGTAAACGTCAGACCCCAGTAACATGATAAGTCATGCCGATTTCTGGCCTATAACGGTTCGAGAAACTACTGATCTTATCTGTAAATTTCAGCAGCAACCTTGGCCAGGGACTTCCATTTATAGCCAATCGAGCATAGAGCAACATCAATGCCCAATACCTGGAGAGATAAAACCCTCCTATCGCTCATTACCACCATGTGACTCGGGTTTGTACCCAAAATCCACCTGTTTGCACGTCTCCTTTGAGCGTGGTATAGAGGAAATCAAAGCACAGTGGGAGCCACACAAGATTCTATGACGATCTCGGGTCTGCAGACTAACCTATACCAATGTTACCATAGGACTGCTATCTGACGATAGGTATACTACTGACTAGGAGTCCTCGGCAAGTCCTGTTCGGTGTACCCATTCTCCAATGTGCACATGTGTACAATCTTTGATGTTACACACCAATGGTTGTGGGATCATCCATCGCCCTCTAAGGGACAAGAAACGTATACACTAGTCTACTCTGAAATATCGATGCCCTAGTCTCGATATCCCCTCGACTAGGAAATGATTAAAGGATGTATTTTTGGACCACCCTAGCCCCACTAGTATGACTCATCATAATCCTGGTAATCAAGTACATATCCTAAGAGCTTTACCAACATGTTAGAGAAAGACAATAAAGAATACCAGTCAACATGTTAAGATAAAGAGTAACCAGATAGCATACTATCATGTCGAGCAAGAAAGTCCTCTATATATATGTCCAAGCATCCACTATAATATACATCAATGTACAATAATGGCCTCTAGGGCATACGTATTCCCAACAATCTCCCACTCTAAGACCATGTGTTGTAGTATCTCATACCCAACATCCCAAAAAGTCTCTCAAACTGCATTTGGGGGAAGGCCTTCGTGAGTGGATCTGCTATGTTGTCCTTCGTGTCAACTCTCCTGACCTTGATCTCCCGGCGATCTACTATCTCCCTGATCAGGTGATACCGCCTAAGAATATGTCTGGATCTCTGATGGGACCTGAGTTCCTTGGCCAAAGACACAGCTCCATTGTTATCACAATACATAGGTATTGGATGCTCGATGGATAGAACCACACCAAGCTCAGCAATGAACTTCTTCATCCAGACAACCTCTTTGGCAGGATCATTGGAAGCGATGTATTCAGCCTCCATCATCGAGTCTGCTATGGTATCTTGCTTGGAACTCTACCAACACACTGCCCCTCTATTGAGGGTAAAAACAAAACCCGTGACCGACTTACTATAGTCCTTATCACTCTGGAAGCTCAAATCGGTAACGGATTCTACCTGGAGTTCACCATTACCATACACCAAGAACATTTCTTTAGTCCTTCTCAAGTACTTAAGAATGTTCTTCACAGCTGTCCGTTTCTCCCCAGGATCTGATTGATACTTGCTCACTACATCTAGTGAGTAAGCTACATCTGGTCTGGTACATAACATCGCATATATGATAGAGCCTACCGCCGAAGCATAGGGTATCCCTTGCATGCGAGCCCTCTCCAAATCAGTCTTGGAAGATATCTCTTTGGAGAGAGTGATTCCTGAGCAAGCGGGTAAATTACCTCGCTTGGAATCTTCCATACTAAACCTCTTTAGTATGGTGTCTACATACCTGGATTGGGACAATCCCAACATCCATTTAGATCTATCTCTATAGATCTTTATCCCCAGGATATAGGAGGTATCACCTAGATCTTTCATGGAGAACTTATGTGATAAGAAGAGCTTGACCGAGAGTAGCATAGGAATATCATTCCCTATCAAGAGTATGTCATCCACATACAATACGAGGAAGACCACCTTACTCTCTACAGTCTTCTTATATATACATGGTTCATCTAAATTTTTGATGAAGTCAAACACTTTGACAGCTTCATCAAAACAGATGTTCCAGCTCCGCGATGCCTGCTTCAATCCATAGATGAATTTAAGCAGCTTGCACACCTTTCCGCTGCTCCTACTGTCTACAAAGCCTTCTAGCTGTGTCATGTACACGCTCTCTACTAAATCACCATTTAGAAAAGCGGTCTTGAAGTCCATCTGCCAGATTTCGTAGTTATGGTATGCAACAATGGCAAGTAGGATCGTGATGGACTTAAGCATAGCGACAGGAGAAAATGTTTCATCATAGTCGACGCCAAGTCCTTGACGAAAACCTTTTGCTAAAAGTCTTTCTTTGAAAGTCTCAACTTTTCCATCTACACCAATCTTCTTTTTGAAGATCCACTTGCTCCCAATGGATTTTACCCCTTCAGGAGCAACTTCCAAAGTCCATACTTTGTTGGTGTACATGGATTCCATCTTGGATCACATAGCATCCAGCCATTTCACAGAGTCTCCACTTATGATGGACTGCTCGAAACTAGTCGGGTCATCATCTTCCATGATGCAATCCTCGCTCCCACCGTCTACGAGAAAACCATAGTATCTCTCAAGCGGATAAGGAACCCTACTAGATCTGTGGAGTGACTGGGGTTCGTTGGGCACTATTGGATCCTCCGGTTCCACCAAATTGTCAGTTACAATTTGTGCAGCTGGAACTTCTTCCAGTTCCACCTCATTACCACTAATTTCTTTTATAAGAAATTCCTTTTCTAAAAAGGCGGCATATTGAGAAACAAACACCTTTTGTTCCTCAGTGTGGTAGAAGATTGTTGGGTTACGCCAGCGCCCCGGCCATCATTCCGTGGCCAAATGCAGAACAAAAAATTTTAGAAACCGGCTCTAATGGAACCCTAATCTACGGATCTTCCCATAAGCCCTAGATAACACAAACATGCAAAGGGCTAGAGTGGTTATACCGAACGATCCGTGTCCTTCGATCTTCAACCTCTGTCCCAAGCTCCTTGCGGCTTCCTGGATCATATTTGATCTCCGGTCTCCCCACCTCGAAGAAGATCCACGTCGAGGGTTTGTAATATGGGCTCCGACCTCAAAACCGAAGCAACTCGGGTATTTAGTTTGCTAGCCTAGATAGCCAAGATGAATTAGAGTGTGTTTGTGATTACTTTGTCTCAATACGCCCTAGGTTTCTCAACACATTAGACATGTAGGGTGGAGGTATAAGATGCCATGGAGTGAAGAGTGTGAGCTCATTTTTGCCTAACCAACTAAAGAAAAATCGTGGCTGCTTTGTGTTTGTGTTGTGTGAGTTATCTTATGTTGTCAGCAAAAACAACTCAAGAAAAACCACTCTAATCTCACTATCTCACCATAATAATATCTCACAAAATATCTCACACAAAAGAAAACCAAGCATGACTCATCTGTAGGGTTCCTAAGCACACTAATGAGGTCTCACAAGTGATCAAACATGCCCAATTCAAATTTTTCATGTGCCTACAAACCCTAATACGGATCGTTAACTAAATAATAAGGCGATGCAAGCAAGTAAACTACTTTATTGCTAAAGAAAAGTGACTACAACCATTGTAGATCCGGTCCTCCACCTCTCTAGCTCCGTGTTGACAACCCTCCGCTGTACCCTTCGGATCCCGGACTCTCGCGGTGGTTTCATCGAAGAATTGATCGGGCTAGGTCGTCGACTTCGATGCCGAAGATGATCTACGTCGAGGCAACTCAAGATCAAACTCCAACTTCACCAAGTCATGAAACTTGTGAAGAAAACACCCTATGCTACTTGGCAAGTGATAGAGGATGAAGAAATAGGAAGTGGGTTCACTTTAGAATTGGATTTCTCACTCTTTTTCTCAAGTTTCCATTAATGGAGGCAAGGTTTCTTCTTTGTTGAAGAAGAAGAAGAAGAAAGAATATGATAAGTTATTTTAAAATAGAAAACCAAATGATACTTATCATAATCTCAACCATGGTTTAGTGTAGAGAACTAACTAGGGTTTGAATGGTTAGGGTTAGGAGAAGAAGACAAGAATGGTTACTTTAGTCAAAAGTGCATGAAGCATCAAGAAGTTTCTTGAATGAAAGCAACCATTTTTGTTTTCCTTTTCCTTTTTTTTTAACCAAAATAAATAGATAAATGAATAAATGAGTAAATCAAAACCCTAACCATTAATATAACCATTGTTTAAGTCTTTACACAAACCCAAGTATGCATGTATCATCAAACATTATACAAACAAGTGCACAAAAATATATCACATATACAACTTGTGCATTTCAAGTGAGAAAATCCATTTAAAGTGAACAAATACTAGTTAATGCAAAGTAATATATCAAATATATAATTATGCATTAAATCATTAAATCAATACTTGATTTAACGATCCGGTCATATCGCATATAACTGACAAATATCCAAGGTATCGGCTTATCGAATCAATCCTCGATTCGATAACTAGGTTATATCACATACAACCATTCGATACATTCATCGCGAGAATAGAATACGGTATCACATACACGCATTATTCTCGGTCCCGCACATATCTCATATGCGCTCCTATTTCGTTTCGCTTGAGCCAGGAAACCTCTGTGTAGGACTCTAAAGACTCGTCAATACGCCGGCAGCAGGTGATGATCATATCAAACATCCACAAGCCGCAAGCGGTCTGCTAAACGTAACGGCCACCCGGGTATTGAGCGATCAGAAGATCGACGACCAAGCCCGCTCACACTCCTGTGAATCCAACTAGTAACACTTACCGTACAGTCCGGTCTGTTCGTCTGATATGTCGTATATCTCACCTAGGGGTGGTAAACGTCAGACCCCAATAGCTTGATAAGTCATGCCGACGTGAGGTCCATAACATTCGTGAAACTACTGATAACTCTTACCAGTATATCACTGCAACCCTGGCCAGGGATTTCCTGTTATGGCCAGTCGTGCACAGCGCAACATCAACCCCCAATACCGGGAGAGACGAATCCCCTCCTATCGCTCATTGCCTCCATGTGAATTGGGACTGTACCCAAAAACCACCTGTTTGCACGCCTCAGTAGAGCTGTGGTAGGGTGGAAATCAAAGCACGGTAGGAGACACACAAGACTCTATGACGATCTCGGGTCAACAGACTAAGCTGTACCAGTGTCACCAGAGAACTGCCATCTGACGTGAGGTATAATACCATCTGGGAGTTCTCGGCGAGTCCGTTCAGTGTACCCAGTCTCCACTGAGCACCCATATACCATCTCTAATGTCAAACACCAATGGATATGGGATCATCCATCGCCCATCACATGGGTCGAGAAGATATACGCTAGTCTACTCTGGAATATCGATGCCCCGTCTCGATATTCCCACGACTAGGAACATTGAAGGATGTACTCATGGACTACCCAGGCCCCACTAGTATGATCTACATCATAGTCCTGGAAGTCGAGTACACATCCTAAGGGCTTTATCAACATGTAACAGAGAGACAGAAAGTATACATGTTAAGATAAAGAGCAACCAGATAGCGTACTATCATGTCGAGCAAGAAAGTCCTACCTATATATGTCCCAGCATCCACTACAATATACATCCAATGTACAGTAATGGCCTCTAGGGCATACATATAACTAACAATCTCCCACTTGCACTAGGGCCACCTGTAGTAGTAGTTGTAGTATCTAACACTCAACCATCCCCTAAAAGTCTCTCTTTGGGAAAAAGGCCTTCGTGAGTGGATCCGCCGTGTTGTCCTCTGAGTCTACTCTCCTAACCTCGATCACCCTGGAGATCAACTATCTCCATGATCAGGTGATACTTCCTCAGAATATGTCTGGGTCACTGATGGGACCAGGGTTCACGGGCCAAAGCCACACTTCCATTGTCATACAATAGTAGGAACCTAGTTCATCTTATGAACCAATATACACCCAAACTGCCTCTTTGGTAGTATCTTTAATAGCGATGTTACCAGCCTTTATCATCTAGTTTGACACGGTATCTAGCTTGGAACTCTTCCAACATACCGTCCCTTTACTGAGGGTAAAGACAATGCCTGTGACTAACATTCAGTCGTCTTTATCACCCTGGAACCCTTCCATTGATTCTCCCCAGGATCGATTGATACCATCTCACTACATCTAGTGAGAATCCTAGCATCCAATTACATCTATCTCATAGATGAAAACTCAGGATTTAGGAGGTATCACTTTGATCCTATTGGAGAATCCTTGTGATAAGCGGAGATTGACCGAGCGTAGTATAGGAAACTCTTTTCCTATCAAGAGTATGTTGTCCACGTACAATACGAGGATAACCACCTTACTCTCTACTACCGTTTTGTATATACAAGGTTCATCTACCATTTTGATGAAGTCAAACACTTTGACTATCACATCAAAACAGACGTTCCAACTCCGCGATGCCTGCTTTATTATGTAATGCAACTTGCACATGTTTCCGCTGCTCCCGCTGTTTACGAAGTCCTCTGGCTGTGTACTTATTGACGTTCTCTTCTAAATCAGTATTTAGAAAAGTAGTCATGACACCCAACCACCAGATATCGTAGTCATGGTATGTAGCAATGACAAGTAGGATCTAGATGGACTTAAGCATAGTCCCTGGAAAAGGTTTCATCATTATCCACGCCTGGTCGATGACGAAAACCTTTAACAGGTCTAGCTTTGAAAGTCTCAACCTTTCCATCTACACCAAGTAATCTTCTCAAGATATACTTACTCCTGATGGGGATTTAACCCTTCAAATATAGCAGCTAAAGTCCATACTTTGCTGGTGTACATGGATTCCATCTCAGATCGCTAAGCATCCAGCCATTCTTACAGAGTCCTTACTCTCGATGGCCTGCTCGAAACTAGTTGGGTCATCATCTCATGATGCATTCCTCGCTCCCACTGTCATCGAGAAACCGAAGTATCTCTCAGGTGGATGAGAAACCCTACTAGATCGGCGGAGAGGCTGAGGTTCGTCGGGGACTATAGAATCCTTTGGTTCTGTCAAATCATCAACTGCAGTTTTGTATAGCTGGAACCTTTCCAGTTCTACAGAACTGACCTTGTCTCGATTTTGTCTGGATTTTGCTTTTAAACATAGGCCGGAAAATCTCAAATCTTAACTAACTTAAGAGATAGGCTCTTCCCATACCATATCTCATATGGAGTGGTAGGCACTGATTTGATTCGAACCTAATTCAATAGGTATGCAGCTTCTCAAGTGCACAACCCCAAAAGGAAATAGGTAACTCAGTAATACTCATCATAGAGCACACCATATCTAGTATTGTGCGATTGCTCCGCCCCGATACACCGTTATGCTTTGGTATATTTAGAGGAGTAACACTGAGAGAGAATCTCATTTTCTTTTAGAATAGTCCAGGAATTCTATGCACAAGTATTCTCCTCCCTGATCTTATCACAGGACATAATACTTATACCCGGTTTTTGGTTCTCTACTTATAACTTATATTCGGTGATTATCTCAAAAGTTTCGGACTTATGTTTCAACAGGAACATATGACTGAATCTTGAGAGATCATCAGAGAATGCAATGAAGTACAAAGAACCGGTCTTGGCATGTGTAGACAGGAGACCTTACATACATCATAATGTATCAGTCCCAAGAGTTTACTAACTCTTTCTCTGTTTCCAATATATAGAGCTATGGTCATCTTATCTCTGTGACATGACTGGCAAGTTTCACAAGATGTAAATTCAAACTGATTTAAATATGCATCTAAAATATAACTTCAGCCAGTCGGGTCGCATTGATATGACCTAGTCTACAATGCCTCAAGAATGATTCATTCATTTCTGAACTCTTCCTCTTATGTGTGTTCTGTATACGAGGAACTGTAGTTTGATTTAGAACGTCAATGCTTTTAGATAACGTGCCTGAACTGATCAACTTTTGAAATAGGAAATGTTCAAAACAATATCCAACAATACAAAATTATATCCTTCTTTACTAATAAAGAAACTGATATGATTTTGTATATCAGGTTCGGTATCTAATAACATTTGTTCAGAATCAATGTACTGGTAATACAGGGTGACAGTGACCAACAGACTTGGCTGCAACACTTGCCCCGTTTTCTGTCTCATGAAACTTATCACCCGTTCTCAGTTTTCTATCTTTTTGTAGCCCTATGTAACAGATTACATATCTGGGATCCTGATCCGGTATCAAATACCCAGGATTCAGAGGATACTGAGAAACGGTTCTTTATAATGAACACGCCCGAAGGAGATGCATCTCATGCACTTTCTTCGTTTGGGCGGCATGGGAATCCTGGTATTCCCCTATTTCCTGCTCGGTCTTATAACAATTATAAGTTGGACCGGGACCAACGTTTCCCAACCCAGTATAACAAGCAGGTTCGGTCAATACATCCATATTATTATCTTGATTAAGGCGTGATATGGTCGCTACCTGGAGAGAGAGAGAAGAAAACACTCTGCGTGCGCTCTTGCAAGATTAGATTGGTTATATATTTTATCTAATCAGGATGGCTCCCACTGTTTTTATCAAATCTTCCTTCAAACCTTAAAAGGAAAGACTAGCCGGGATTAATTACACTCTATAAGTTCGCCAATCTTTCAGCCAGGCCAGTGTCGGTACTTTAAGGGAGGTTCCCCGTGCTTTCGCACGGACCTAATTACAGTAAACCTCGTTTTCCCAGAGGCGTAACCCCGTTGACACCTTTCTAGACACCTACTTGATCGGCTAATTGCAAAGTGCAAAACTCTCCCAGGAGTAACAATTACTCGCAGTGGGTATCGGGATCCTACTATCACATAGAAGGTATGCAATCTCATTGCAAATTTCAACACTTGAAACTCCCGATAATGGTTTTTACCCCTAGCACCTATGACCTTGGCTAAGGTCAACAAATCATAGGTACTAGTCAAGTTCTACCCGTCATTTCGTGATTAATTAGACCCACCCACATGACCCTTGGCTAAGGTCAACAAAGCTATATGACTGTCCTAACTAATCGCATCATATGCGGTGTAGGAAGACATCACTTACCTACCGTACACTGTGCCTTGATTATGGTCAACAAACACAGCACGAATACTAAGTACTCTACTTCCTAAAATGACGGAGGGTTGCGAATAGTTTTTATGAAAACCTTTAACGCTTTGAACTTGATCTCGTTGCGGAATCAAATGGTTTTTTTTTTAGGCTTTTCTAGTTTTGCTAAAGGGGTCGCTCCCGGTGAAGGGATCGTCGGCCCTTTCCTCGTCGAATGAGGTGCGGGATATATCATATATATCACTGTGCAAAGTAGAAACTATAGAAGCAATCAAAAGACAAACCGAGTGTGTAGTATCTGCCAGTTATTGCTAAAGGAGTCACTCCCGGTGAAGGGATCTCGGTCCTTTCCTCTTCGAATAAGGTGCAGGATGTTCTACAAGGAACACCGCGATGCAAAGCAAGAACTGTAGCTACCTGTTTTATTTTAAAATTTTATTCCACAACATCTTTTAGGTTTATTTTCATTCATTAATCTCATTAATGAATATCCCATCATTTAAGTCCACCTAAACATCACAGATAAATATAACGTACGCTTATGCCATCCGCATTCGCCTCGGTATCCCGTCTGCACCGTTAGGTTAGGTAACTAACGGCAGAGCGAGACAGGGCTAGCGTGGGTGTAAAACATAAGCAACGTCTATATAATATATCATATATACTATATACTATATCTATCTGAACAAATCATATGATCACATCACAGATAACGCAGCAGAAAATATCATATGAAATATTGGATATATTAGGACGTCCGTGTTTTCAATACGAGCCAGTATAAGACACGGATTCCACGGTCGTGATGAATAGCCAATCCCACACCCTTAGACCCCTACGAGAGCGGCAAGCAACCCTACCAATTCTAGGGTTAGGAGACCCGGACTCGACTCCTCGAGATGGTCTCCCACTGGACCCTAGAACCCGGTTGCTTGTGCTCCCCTCCTTGGGTCTGTCCTAGTGTGGAAAAGTAAATAATATACAAAGGGTGACAGCTTTCGTAACCTGGAAGTGCCCCAATAAAAGAATATTACATACAAGCTTTTACATGAATGAAAATGAAAAACACTCATATCACATAAAACCCCCCCGGCTATTCAAACACGACGATCCAATATAACATATCCAGCAACACTTAACATCACATATCATCAACGTAAGTAAACATGCGTATCCCAATTGTCGTTGACATATAGCAACGAAACCGGCGATATCACATATTACACTTACGGTCACAAAAAAGAAAGTGTAAAACTACAACAGTTGGAATCCGCAACCTCTTTTAGGCATCGCATGCCTAATCAAATGAATTCCTTAGACATCGCATGCCTAACAATTATAAACTCCGTATTTAAGTCTCATTATCGAAAACTCTTTTCAATATCAAGTCGGGCAATTCAACAAGATTCCCGATATCCTGATCGAATTCTCGTCGCAAACTTTAGTAGACGGCTGCACCCCCGACGCCGTCGACGATGTGCACCAAGGCGGAACACCGCTGCCGCGAGCACCCGAACGGATGCTTTCGGCGACGGGGTTCTCCTACAGTCACTTGGTCGGGGCTATGGGGTGAGGCTGTCTATTAAGTTTACCCGGCGAGTATCCGCGTAGCTACGTGATTGCGACGGACTTTTGATCACATCAAAATTCCGTGGCAACCGATCAAGTGAGACTAAACCGCTAGATTTATAACATTCATTCAGTTATCTCATAACTACTTATGAATTCCAATTATCGTATCACATTCCGGATAAATAGAAAATGTTAAACTTTCCGATTAAACATTCGAACACCCAAGTTTTCCCGAAACAGCTCAACACATGAAATAAGTTTAAAAACATTCACTTTGTGCCTCAGTACCAACGGTCCAGCCATAGAAGGGTCAAGCCAACGCCTCACATGTGGCATGTCGTACTGCCCCAAACCCTAAGGTTCAAAGGGCAGTTCAAGACAGTCACATAATCGAGTTAAGGTTTGTTGTCTTCTAGAGGGACCATCGCGTTACTTGCACTACTTAGAACGTCATTAAACTACGGAAAAATCCAACAATTGGAATTTTCCCGGCAGGGGGAAAAAGCGGGTATTTATATCCGGTCGAACTTTCTAACATATTCTAAATTATCCGGAAAAACACAGACAAAGTTTGACAATCCGATCGAATCCTTGAACTCCCAATACAACCCAGAAAACTCAACTCTTGAGTGCAAATTAAAAATTCCCAGAAAACTCAGCACCTGAAGAAACAAGTTACTGTGCAAAAATTGAAGACTGATCTCATCATATGGCCGCAGAACCGCCGCAGAAGCCAAGCTTCTGCCGCGGTTCTGCCGCACTTTAGCCGTAACTTTTGGTCATTTTTGCACCGTAATTCTTAGAACTTCCTGCTAAATTTTTTAATAATTTTTAATCTGGAAAAAACCCAGTTTTGAAAAAATGTCCAGAGAGGGTTGAAATCTAGGGTTTCGGGGTTCGATCGGGTTTCTAACATCGTCTATGCATCGCCTAAGGCTCTAGCTAGGCTCTGATACCACTGTAGGGTTCCTAGGCATACTAATGAGGTCTCACAAGTGATCAAACATGCCCAATTCAAATTTTTCATGTGCCTACAAACCCTAATACGGATCGTTAACTAGATAATAAGGCGATGTGAGCAAGTAAACTACTTTATTGCTAAAGGAATGTGACTACAAGCTTTATAGATCCGGTCCTCCACCTCTCTAGCTCCATGTTGATGACCCTCCGCTGTACCCTTCGGATCCCGGACTCTTGCGGTGGTTTCATCGAAGAATTGATCAGGCTAGGTCATCGACTTCGATGCCGAAGATGATCTACATCGAGGCAACTTAAGATCAAACTCCAACTTCACCAAGTCATAAAACTTGTGAAGAAAACACCCTATACTACTTGGCAAGTGGTAGAGGATGAAGAAATAGGAAGTGGGTTCATTTTAGAATTGGATTTCTCACTCTTTTTCTCAAGTTGTCATTAATGGAGGCAAGGTTTCTTCTTTGTTGAAGAAGAAAAAGAAGAAGAAAGAATATGTTAAGTTATTTTAAAATAGAAAACCAAATGATACTTATCATAATCTCAACCATGGTTTAGTGTAGAGAACTAACTAGGGTTAAGTCGAATGGTTAGGGTTAGGAGAAGAAGACAAGAATGGTTACTTTAGTCAAAAGTGAATGAAGCATCAAGAAGTTTCTTGAATGAAATCAACCATTTTTGTTTTCCTTTTCCTTTTTTCTAACCAAAAAAATTAGATAAATGAATAAGTGAGTAAATCAAAACCGTAACCATTAACATAACCATGGTTTAAGTCTTTACACAAACCCAAGTATGCATGTATCATCAAACATGATACAAACAAGTGCACAAAAATATATCACATATACAACTTGTGCATTTCAAGTGAGAAAATCCATTTAAAGTGAACAAATACTAGTTAATGCAAAGTAATATATCAAATATATAATTATGCATTAAATCATTAAATCAATACTTGATTTAACGATCCGGTCATATCGCATATAACCGACTAATATCCAATGTATCGGCTTATCGAATCAATCCTCGATTCGATAACTAGGTTATATCACATACAACCATTCGATACATTCATCGCGAGAATAGAATACGGTATCACATACACGCATTATTCTCGGTCCCGCACATATCTCATATGCGCTCCTATTTCGTTTCGCTTGAGCCAGGAAACCATTGTGTAGGACTCTAAAGACTCGTCAATACGCCGGCAGCAGGTGATGATCATATCAAACACCCACAAGCCGCAAGAGGTCTGCTAAACGTAACGGCCACCCGGGTATTGAGCGATCAAAAGATCGACGAGCAAGCCCGCTAACACTCCTGTGAATCCAAACAGTAACACTTACCGTACAGTCCGGTCTGTTCGTCTGATATGTCGCATATCTCACCTAGGGGTGGTAAACGTCAGACCCCAATAGCTTGATAAGTCATGCCGACGTGAGGTCCATAACATTCGTGAAACTACTGATAACTCTTACCAGTATATCACTGCAACCCTGGCCAGGGATTTCCTGTTATGGCCAGTCGTGCATAGTGCAACATCAACCCCCAATACCGGGAGAGACGAATCCCCTCCTATCGCTCATTGCCTCCATGTGAATCGGGACTGTACCCAAAAACCACCTGTTTGCACGATTCAGTAGAGCCGTGGTAGGGTGGAAATCAAAGCACAGTGGGAGACACACAAGACTCTATGACGATCTCGGGTCAACAGACTAAGCTGTACCAGTGTCACCAGAGAACTGCCATCTGACGTGAGGTATAATACCATCTGGGAGTTCTCGGCGAGCCCGTTCAGTGTACCCAGTCTCCACCGATCACCCGCATACCATCTCTGATGTCAAACACCAATGGATATGGGATCATCCATCGCCCATCACATGGGTCGAGAAGATATACGCTAGTCTACTCTGGAATATCGATGCCCCGTCTCGATATTCCCACGACTAGGAACATTGAAGGATGTACTCATGGACTACCCAGGCCCCACTAGTATGATCTACATCATAGTCCTGGAAGTCGAGTACACATCCTAAGGGCTTTATCAACATGTAACAGAGAGACAGAAAGTATACATGTTAAGATAAAGAGCAACCAGATAGCGTACTATCATGTCGAGCAAGAAAGTCCTACCTATATATGTCCCAGCATCCACTACAATATACATCCAATGTACAGTAATGGCCTCTAGGTCATACATATAACTAACATCATCACCATGAGTCACCAAGTGCATGCACCAAAGAAACAAAGCCTAAACTCACACTCACACTTTCCACCTCACTAAACATTTAAACTAAATGTTTAATGCAAAAAAGAAAATGGCAACTTTTAAAGTAAACTTGTAACGAATTACAAGAATACCCCTCATCCGTATATACATACCCACATCCGTATTCCGACTGAATACAAATACAACGAGACGAAAATAATCCAACAATATAATACTAGGATCCAACTTAAACCAAAGGCCACTAGTATTATCCGTTCGATCATGATCCGTGCACAAGTGCACGAATATGATCGAACCCTGCCATAAAACCATACGGCCTCTACAACGTTTCGCCCGAAGCAGTGAAATCCTCTGTGTGGGACTCTAAAGACTCGTCAATACGCTAGAAGTGGGTTTAACCACAAGTACGTTAGTGGCACTAGCTGTACGTAACGGCTACCCAGGTATTGAGCGAAAGGGAGGCCGACGAGCAAACTCATCCTAAAACCCTACTGAGCCTAACAGTGACAATATCCGTACAGTCCGGTCCGTTCGTCTATGAGTATCGCATATTGAGTCTAGGGGGTGGATAAAGTCAGACCCCTAATAACTTGACATTTAGTGTCGGTATGAAACCTATCACCACCTGAGAAACTACCTATCCTAGATCAGTAATTCTCGACTACCTTGGCCAAGGATTTCTGGTGATGGCCATCCGTGCACACTGCGACATCAACCCCCAATACCGGGAGAGACGAATCACCTGACGATCCGCTCACTGCCTCCATGTTACTCGGAACTGTACCCAACTAAAACCTATTTGTACGACTCCTTTGAGCCGTGGTAGGGTAGTAATCAAAGCACAGTGGAAACTCACACGAGACAAATGACGATCTCAGGTCGATAGTCTAACCTGTACACATGTCACCAAGAAACTGCTATCTGACAATAGATATAATACCAGCTATTATGTTCCCGGCGAGTCCGTCTGGTGTACTCATAACCCAATGAGCACATGTATACATCTTAGGTAAACCAATTGAGACCAATGGGTTGTGAGACCGGCCACCGCCCCTCGTCGGGGTCTCGATCAGTATACACTAGTCTACCCTTGGAGTATCGATGCCTAATCTCGAAACTCCCATGACTAAGGAAATTTTAAGGATGCGCTTATAGACCACCCAACTCTCACGTATATAATCACCATCATACTGCTGTTAGTCAAGAAAGAATCCTATAGGCTCTATCAATATGTAATAGTGATCTGTAATGTCACTTGAAGCATGTACACGATGATAAAGACAAACCAGATAGCATACTATCATCTCAAGTAAGACCGTTCTACCGGTATAGGTCCTCCCTCAACCATTGCAATCACATGCCTGCGATCCAATAATTGACTTGAGGGCACTAAAGCCAACAAAGTAGTACGACTGTCCCAAACCAACACATCTATCTATGCAATAGGAAAATAGCAAACAGCTACCATACACTATGCCTTGACGAAGGTCAATAAATATAGCATGAATACTAAGTGCCACCCGTCTGAAATGCCGGAGGGCTACGAATGGTTTTTTTCAAAAAACCTTTAACGTAATGAACTTGATATTGTTGAAGGAACCGGATAGCTTTTTACAAATATATAGTTGTGAAAACCTTTGCTAAAGAGGTCATTCCCGGTGAAGGGATCTCGGCTCTTTCCTCGTGGAATGAGGTGCAGGATATTCCTACTGAATATCGCGATGCAAAGCAAAAAGTAATCGACTATAGTGAAGTTATTACCCTGACGCAAACTTCTGCCCAAGAGGTCACTCCCAGTGAAGGGATCTCGGCTCTTGTCTCGTCGAATGTGGTGCTGGATATTCATAACCGAATATTACTGTGCAAAACAAAAGAAAACGCCCTTGTAATAACAGTTTTTGAAAATTTGTTCCAACAACATCGAATAGGTCTGTTTTCCTTGCATTGATCAGAATCAACGCAGTCCCATTAATTAATCACACCATAAAAGAACGAAAATATGATGTAGTATATGCCATCCGCATTCGCCACTAGGCCCTGTCATCACCTGTTAGGTTACTTAACTAACGACAGAGCGGGGGCTGGACTAGCGCGGGTGAAAAACATATACAACATCTGCTAGATATATATATATACACACACACACACACACACACACACATACAATAATCACTCCAGGCATGATAAATGCAATATCACAGATAAGCGATAAGTATCACAGAATAATACAGATAATCTGGGAGCCCCGGGTTTCCTTCGAGCCGCAAGTGAAACCCGACGTTCCTCGGGTCGTGTGGATAGCATGTGCAATGAAAACCTAGACCCCTACGAGCGCGGCAAGTTACCCGCCAAAACCAGAAGTGAGGCAGCCCCCTTCATCAAAGTGAATGGGCCACCTGGCACTTCACGGAATCCGGTAACCTGAGCACCCCTCCATGGGTCAACCTGTACACTCTACGAGTGCGGCGAATAGCCCGCCAATTCTAAACTGAGGCCCCCTCCTTCTTAATGCCATGAGATGCGGACCCGTTACCCTCCAGATCCGTGCAGTCCATCTCGGGGTAATCCTAGTACAGAAAAGAAAATATGTACAACGGTGATATCGACCTCAACCCGGTCCTGCCCCAAACAAATAATATACAAACAAGCAATGACGGCAGTCCACATGTCGGACGCTCTCCCCGCGATATCAAATGTACAAATAAAACTAAATTGTACTATCATTGCATCCAAGTTATCCACCACGACGATTCCTCCACAACACAGCACAACACAGAACATCAACGTGAATGTCATGTTCGCAAACCCGTCTAAAAGAACTATAGCAATTAGACAAGTTGTACTGATCTAATGATATTCACGGTCGCAGATAGTAATGTATGTACTGAAAACTATGACATTATAATTTCGCACGCAATTAGCAAACTAAAACAATTTCCAAAACCATGAAAAAACAATGAGCTAAAGTTCCAAAAACCGACCGTATAAAGCTAATTCGGAAGTCCGAATTAAAATGAAACGCGCCCGAACATTCGCGGGGAGTTAGAGCATGAACATAAATTCGAGTCGAGGGACCTAAAGGGGGGTACCCCATCCCTGAGGCCACCACGAGATGGCCAGGGGGTGAGGCAGACCCGAAACTGCCCAAGGTGGGGCAGTTTCGGGTCCCCACCACCAAGACCACCTTGTGGTGGTCTTGGGGAATGGGCCCATCCATTCCGTCCCCCCAGGGGGTTGCCAGAGTGCCCATGCACCACCCCGCGGCTTCTCAGTTCAAACCGTGAGCCTGTGGGGTGTGCAAACATCTCAAACTTTCAGTTTTTGAAACTGTTTTTGTCGGCAGTTTTTGCACGACAAGAACAATGGATTTCTAATGTCTCAAAGAGTTAACTAAGGATTATGGAGTGTCTATGATACCATGTTAGGTTACACCAACATCCTGGCCATCATTCCGTGGCCAAATACGGAACAAAAACTTTTAGAAACCGGCGCTAACGGAACCCTAATATACGGATCCTCCCATAAGCCCTAGATAACACAAACATGCAAAGGGTTAGAGTGGTTATACCGAACGATCCATGTCCTTCGGTCTTCAACCTCTGTCCCAAGCTCCTCGCGGCTTCCTTAATCATGTTTGATCTCCGGTCTCTCCACATCGAATAAGATCCACGTCGAGGGTTTGTAATACGGGCTCCGACATCAAAACCGAAGCAACTCGGGTATCTAGTTTGCTAGCCTAGATAGCCAAGATGAAGTAGAGTGTGATTATGATTATTTTGTCTCAATACACCCTAGGTTTCTCAAAACATGAGATATGTAGGGTGGAGGTAGAAGAAGATGACATAGAGTGAAGAGTGTGAGCTCATTTTTGGCTAAGCAACTAAAGAAAAATCTTGGCTGCTTTGTGTTTGTGTTGTGTGAGTTATCTTGTGTTGTGAGCAAAAACAACTCAAGAAAAACCACTCGAATCTCACTGCCTCACCACAATAATATCTCACACAAAAGAAAACCAAGCACGACTCATCACCATGAGTCACCAAGTGCATGCACCAAAGAAACAAAGCCAAAACTCACATTCACACTTTCTACCTCACTAAACATTTAAACTAAATGCTTAATGCAGAAAAGAAAATGGCAACTTCTAAAGTAAATTTATAACGAATTACAAGAATACCCCTCATCCGTATATACATACCCGCATCCGTATTCCGACTGAATACGAATACAACGGGACGAAAATAATCCAACAATATAATATTAGGACCTGGCTTAAACCAAAGCCCACTAGTATTATCCGTCCAATCATGATCCTTGCACAAGTGCACGAATATGATCGAACCCTTCCATAAAACCATACGGACTCTACAATGTTTCTCCCGAAGTAGTGAAACCCTCTGTGTGGGACTCTAAAGACTCGTCAATACGCTGGCAGTGGGTTTAACCACAAGCACGTCAGTGGAACTAGCTGTACGTAACGGCTACCCTGGTATTAAGCGAAAGAACGGCCGACGAGCAAACTCATCCTGAAACCCTACTGAGCCTGAAAGTGATAATATCCGTACAGTCCAGTCCGTTCGTCTATGAGTATCGCATATCGAGTCTAGGGGGTGGATAAAGTCAGACCCCTAATAACTTAGCATTTAGTGTCGGTATGAAACCTATCACCACCTGAGAATCTACCGATCCTAGATCAGTAATTCTCGACTACCTTGGCCAAGGATTTCTGGTGATGGCCATCCGGGAACAGTCATCAACCCCCAATACCGGGAGAGACGAATCCCCTAACGATCTGCTCACTACCTCCATGTGGGTCGGGACTGTACCCAAATATAACCTGCTTGCACGACTCTTTTGAGCCGTGGTTGGGTAGTAATCAAAGCACAGTGGGAACTCACACGAGACAAATAATGATCTCAGGTCGATAGACTAACCTGTACATATATCACCTGCTATCTGACAATAGGTATAATACAAACTAGCATATTCCCGGCGAGTACGTCCGGTGTACTCATAACCCAATGAGCACCTGTATACATCTTAGGTGAACCAACTGACACCAATGGCTTGTAAGACTGGCCATCGCCCCTCATCGGGGTCTCGATCAGTATACACTAGTATACTCTTGGAGTATCGATGCCCAGTCTCGAAACTCCCACAACTAGGGACATTTTAAGGATGTGCTTATAGACCACCCAACTCTCACGTATATGATCGCCATCATACTGTTGGTAGTCAAGAAAGAATCCTATGGGCTTTATCAACATGTAATAGTGATCTGTAATGTCACCTCAAGTATATACACGATGATAAAGACAAACCAGATAGCATACTATCATCTTGAGTAAGACCGTTCTACCAGTATATGTCCTCCCTCAATCGTTGCTATCACGTGCCTGCGATCCAATAATTAACTTGAGGGCACTATAGCCAACAAAGATATATCCATATGAATCTTTTGGATATCCCACAAACATGCACAAAACAAACCTTCCTTCGAGTTTGTCCGAATTTGCTTTTTAACATAGGCCGGACAACCCCATATCTTAACTCGTTTAGGAGATGGTCTCTTCCCATTCCATATCTCATATGGAATGCTAGGCACGGATTTGGTCAAACTCTATTCAATAGGTATATGGCTGTCTTAAGCGTATAACCCCGAAAAGAAATAGGTAACTCAGCAGTACTCATCATAGAGCGCACCATATCTAATAGGGTATGATTCCTCCGCTCCGATACACCGTTGTGCTGTGGCGTATATAGAGGAGTAAGATGAGAGAGAATCCTATTCTCTTTTAGATAATAACGGAATTCCATGCTCAAGTATTCTCCTCCCCGATCCGATCTAAGGATTTTAATACTCTTACCCGTCTGGTTTTCAACTTCGCACTTATATTCCTCGAATTTATCAAAAGCTTCAGACTTGTGTTTCAACAAGAACATATGTCCGAAACTTGAGAGATCATCGGTGAATGTAATAAAGTACGAGAAACCATTTCTGGCATGTGTAGATATAGGACTGCATACATCACTATGTATCGGCCCTAAGAGTTCAGTAGCTCTTTCTCCATTTCCAGTAAACGGAGTTTTGGTCATCTTGCCTTTGAGAAATGACTGGCAAGTTTCATAAGATGAAAACTCGAACGGAATCAAATATCCATCTTTATGCAACTTTGGCAGTCTTGTCGCATTGATATGACCTAGTCTACAGTGCCTCAAGAAGGCTTCTTTCATTTCTGAACTTTTCCTGTTGTTTGTGTTCTGTACGTTAAGAACTCTATTTTGATTCAGAACGTATATACCGTTACATAACGTACCAAATCCAATCAACACTTGATTTTGGAAAATATTCATAATATTATCCTCTAATGTGAGATTATATCCTTCTTTAGTTAGCAAAGAAACTGATATAATATTGTACATCATCTTTTGGTACATAGTAATAGTCATTCAGAATTAATGTATTACCATTTGATAATACATGGTGATATTCGCCAACAGCCTTGGCTGGAACAATTGCACTATTCCTTACCGTTAGAGATTTATCACCCTTTTCCAATTCTCTACTTTTCTTTAGCCCATGTAACAAATTACATACGTGGGATCCTGATCCGGTATCCAATACCCAGGACGTAGAACAAACTTAGAAACAGTTCTCGGTAACGAACACACCCAAAGAAGATGCATAAACATACTGTTTCTTCGTACGGGTGGCACAAGAATCCTGATATTCCCATGTTCCTAAGGAACCAATGTTCCCTAGCTTAGTATAATAAGCGGATTTGGTCAATACATCCATATTATTATCGTGATTAAGGCGTGACATTGGTTGCTGCCTGGAGAGAGAGAGAGAAGGAAACGCATTAGCGTGCGCTCTTTGCAAGATTAGATTGGTTATTATCTTATCTAATCAGGATGGCTCCTACTGATTTTATCAAATCTTCCTTCAAACCATAAAATGTAAGATTAGCCGGGATTAATTACACCCTACAGGTTCGCCAATCGTTCGTCCAGGAAGGTATCGGTACTCCGAGGGAGGTTCCTCGTGCTTTCGCACAGACCTAATTAAAATAAACCTCATTTCCCTAGAGGCATAAACTTGATGACACCTTTCTAGACACCTACTGGATTAACTAATTGTAAAGTGCAAAACTCTCCCAGGAGTCACTCTTACTCGCAGTGGGTATCGGGATCCAACTATCATATAGAAAGTATGTAATCTCATTGCAAATTTCAACACTTGAAATTCCCGATAACGTTTTTACCCTTAGCAGCTTATGACCTTAACTATGGTCAACAAATCATAATTGCTAGTCAAGTTCTACCCGTTCATTTCTTGATTGAATTAAACCCACCTGTACGACCCTTCACTATGGTCAACAAAGCCGTACGAATGTCCTAATCAATCGCATCATATGCTTTATAGGAAGACATCACTTAGCTAACGTACACTACGCCTTAACTAAGGTAAACAAACATAGCACGAATACTGAGTACTCTACTTCCCAAAATGACGGAGGGCTACGCAGGTTTTTAAGAAAATCATGAGCATAATGAACTTGATATCATTTTAGAATCTGATGATTTTGAAAAGGAGTGTTTTTGAGGCTTTTGCTAGTTTCGCTAAAGAGGTCACTCCTGGTAAATGGATCTTAGCTCTTTCCTTATCGAATGAGGTGCTGGATATTCATCAAGGAATACCACTATGAAAAGCAAGAACTAGAGAAGCAATCAAAAGACAAAACCGAGTGGGTTGTAGCATTTACTAGTTTCGCTAAAGAGGTCACTCACGGTGAAGGGATCAAGCTCTTTCCTCATCGAATGAGGTGTTGGATATTCATCAAGGAATACCACTATGCAAAGCAAGAACTAGAGCTATCTTGTTTAAAATTTTGATTCTACAACATCTTTAGGTTTCTTTCTTTTCATTAATCTCATTAATGAAGTCCCATCATTTAATGTTTCCTAAACATTACAGAAAAATGAAATGAAAATAGAACGTACGCTTATGCCATCTGCATTCGCCACTGGGCCCCGTCATGCACCGTTAAGTTACTTAACTACCGGCAGAGTGGGGGCTGGACTAGCGCAGGTGCAAAAATAAGCAACATTTATTATATATCATATATATAATATAACATTCATCTCACGCAGTTATATGATCACATCACAGAACCAAGCAGCAGAAACAACATATGAAATATTGGATATACTAGGATTTCCGTGTTTTAAATTTAGCCAGTAATGTAAAACACGGATTCCATGGTCATGAAGAATAGCCAAACCTACATCCCTAGACCTATACGAGAGCATAAAGTAACCCTACCAATTCTAGAGTTAGGAGACCCGGTCTCAACTCCTTGAGATGGTCTCCTACTGGACTCTAGAACCTAGTTACTTGTGCTCCCCGTCTTTGGTCTATCCGAATGTGGAAAAGGTAAATAATATACATCAATGGTGATATCATCCTCAACCCGGAAGTGCCCCAATGAAAGAATATTGCATATAGATTTTATATGAATGAAAATAAAAACTCTCATCTCACATAAAAAACCCCGGCTATTCTTACACGACGATCCAATAAATCATATCAACAGCAACACATAACATCATATGTCATCAACGTAAGTAAATATGTGTATCCCGAAAACTCGTTGACATATAGCAACGAGATCGGGATACCCCACATATTACACTTACGGCCGCAGAAAAGAAATAAAAACTACAATAATTAGAATCCGTATATCCTTAGACATTATAAACTCGGAATATCTCATATTCCGGATTTAATGACTTCTATAAACCTTGTATTTTAGTCTCAAATTGAAAACACTTTTCAATTACTTTAGTCGGGTAATTCAACAGAATTCCCGACTACATTATCGAATACTCGTCGGAAACTTTAGTAGATGGCCGCACCCCGATACCGTCGACGAAGTGCATTAAGGCGGAACACCATGGCCTCAAGCACCCGAGTGGGTGCTTTTGGCAACGGGGTTCTCGTATAGTCACTTGGTCGCGGCTATGGGGCGTAACTGTCTACTAGAGTTACCCAGTGAGTGTTCGCGTACAATACGCGATTGCGACGGAGTTTTGATCCGAATCAAAACTCCGTAGCAATCGATTAACCGAGACTAATACACGAGGTTTATAATATACTAACTAGTTTTCACAAAACTAATTATTTGGATTCTAAAAACTGTATCACATATCATCAAGATCTGTACAACGTTAAACTTTTCGATCGATTTAGCAAACACCCACAAAATCCAGAGATCTCAACTACTTGAGAATCAATAAAAATACCCAAAGGGTGCAAAATATAAAAATGGTGCAGCACAGAAATAAGAAGCACACAACCCCTCAAATGGGCGGCAGAACCGCGGCCAAAAAGGGGTTTGCACCACGGTTCCGCGGTCATATGAGTGAGTTAGGTGCTCAAATTTTCTGGGGCTCCATAGAAAACGCTGCATGATTTTTTGGATATTTTTAATTACGAAAATTCCAACGTTTGAAAAATTCGACAGAAAGTAGTAAAAATCGGGTGTTTCAAAACCGATCGAACACTTTAATATCGTAAAGACCTACCCAAATGTTCTATCTTAGCTCTGAAACCATGAAAGTCTACCCTAGCACCACCATGAGGTTTTAGCAGCATCAAGCATGCAAAATTTAAAATTTCTAGGTGCTAAGTTAAACTAACAAGATCTTAACGAGAATAATTAAGGTTAAAACCTATGATGATATGAAATACTAGAGAGAAGGAAAAGTGGTTATACCCTCGTAGATCGAGTCATTCTTTTCTTTAGCCCCGGGTTGTGGTCCACGCGACCCCACTAGGCTCCACCTTGAGTTGAATGAACCTCCTTGGTGATCTTCAAACCGAAGACGATCCACTCGAAGTCCCTCTAGCTCAAACTACCTCTACACTAAACTCTTTTATTGTAGCAAACACGTTACACTTGATCGCTACTCAAGTGTAGGATTTTGAAGTAGGGGTGTTGGTTTGCTCACTAATATGTTCAAAACTCCATGATTCACATCACATGTGAGGAGTTGGAGTTTTGAAGCAAATAGAGGAGGAAGAAGATGAGAGCAAGAGAGTGAGTTCAAGAAAATGGCTAAGTCAAAAATGAATGAATGAATGGCTGAACATCAAAACCCCTCACTTATTCAAGCATTCATTATTTTCAAATTGAAAAATAGAGCCATGCTTGAATAGTGAGTCAAGAGAAAATAAAATATAGTATAAAGCCATACTCAACCATACTGTCTATATCTTCTCTTTTTCCACATCATTTTTCATTTTCCAAAAATGGAAAAACATCCATGCTTCATTTAATAATATATATATATATATATATATATATATATATCAAATATATATATATATATATATATATTAATAAAGCAATTAGTGAGCTAATAATATTAGTTGATATATATAATTATATCAAATATAATTTATATCAAATTATTAAATCAACATTTGATTCGATAATCTGGTTATATCACATATAACCTAACTTGATAACAGATAACTGCCAGGTTACAATACGGTATCACATACACGTATTTAATATGGCCCTCGCATATATCAGCATATGTTCCCTACTCCGTTTCGCTTGAACCAGGAAACTTCTTTGTGGGACTCTAAAGACTCGTCAATATGCCAGCAGTAAGTGATGATCACATTAATCACCTACAAGCCGTCAGCGGTACTAGATGGACGTAACGGCTACCCGGGTATTAAGAGATATAAAGATCAACAAGCAAGCTCGTCCATACTCTCCATGAAGCCCATCAGTAACACTATTGTATAGTCCGGTCTCTTCGTCTGATATGTCGTATAACATGTCTTGGGGTGGTAAACGTCAGACCCCAGTAACGTGATAAGTCATGCCGATGTCTGGCATATAAAGGTTCGAGAAACTACTGATAACTCTTATCAGTAAATCTTATCAGTAAATCTCAGCAGCAGCCCTGGCCAGGGACTTTCAGTTATAACCAATCGAGCATAGCGCAACATCAACCCCTAATACCGGGAGAGACGAAAACCCTCCTATCGCTCATTGCCTCCATGTGACTCGGGACTGTACCCAAAATCCACCTATTTGCACGTCTCCTTTGAGCGTGGTAGGAAGGAAATCAAAACACAGTGGGAGCCACACAAGACTCTATGACGATCTCGGGTCTACAGACTAACCTGTACCAGTGTCACCATAGGACTACTATCTAACGATAGGTATACTACCAACTAGGAGTCCTGTTCGGTGTACCCATTCTCCAATGAGCCCCTGCGTACAATCTTTGATGTCACACACCAATGGTTCTAGGATCAACCATCGCCCTCTAAGGGATAAGAAACGTACACACTAGTATGCTCTGGAATATTGATGCCCTAGTCTCGATATCCCCACGACTAGGAACCGATTAAAGGATGTACTTTTGGACCACCCTGGCCCCATTAGTATGATCTCGTCATAATCCTGGTAGTCAAGTACATATCCTAAGGGCTTTACCAATATGTGAGAGACAGACAGTAAACAATATCTGTCAACATGTTAAGATAAAAAGTAACCAGATAGCATACTATCATGTCGAGCAAGAAAGTCCTCTATATATATGTCCAAGCATCCACTATAATATACATCAATGTACAATAATGGCCTCTAAGGAATACATATTCCCAACATAATATACATTACATGACATGTTCACGACACACTACCAGATTTATTACTTGAACATTATTGCTAATGTCAACAATCCTGATTTATTTGTCCTGACGGATGTGACTTGTTGTCTGCATAGACAAAACCTGTACCTACTTGATCCTGTATTGGTATTAGATTTATATCGTCAATACCTGACTTGAACACAAAATTTGGGGAAAATGGGAATCAAGAATGTAACTGAAACGTGACTCAGGAGGATATTATTATTATTTGTCGTGATTTCCGGCGTTACGGAATAAATCATTGTTTATTATACCGTGGTCCCGTGGGGAATGAATGGTATATATTATATCGTGGTCCTGTGGGGCATGAACGGGATATATACTGTTGAGTTACGATGAGCATTACATTAATTGATTTCAAAGACTTCTTGAATAGATAACCTAGAAGCACAGACTTTAGGATACCCATCACATACATACACCTCACTGTTTTACACCTATGTTTATTTGTTTATACTCATATTAATCATATCATCCTATCCTAGTTACTATTATTCTTTTGATATTATTACGCACTGACGTCTGGGTTTTTCATGGCCCAGTTCCTCTACCTTTATCGCAGGCAGATCAAGAGTACTTTAGCAGTCAAATCGAGCAATAAGGAGTTGAACATGTATTGTTAGAGATCCTCAGATTATTTATTCCAGTAGTTTTATTTCTATTGATGTGAGCCCATATTAGGACGCGATTCAAATGTTATTGTTTATTGGATCTTGATTCGTTTCCGCTTTATGCATTTTCTTGATTCTATTTATCGTGGTAGATGGACATGTGTTAGCTCGATTTATATTTTACTATTCTTGATATCCGCTTGACAGCCGTAATGTGACCGTGGAGGGATGATTCCTAGCCATAGGTAGCATGGTTAGCCCCGTCACGTGCCGCGTTTATGTATCTTTGGAAGTGGGGCGTGACAAAACGAGCATACCAGGAGTCTGATATGGACCACCTAAAGCGGATGCTCCAGAAGAAGGATGAGAAAGATGCAGAATTGGAGCCCCGAATGGATAAGATGTCCCATTTTTTCCAAAGTATGCTCAGGATGATGACTCACCCCAAACCACCAGTAGATGAAATGCCGGTGGTCGTGGTCGAAGAAAAAGGAGATACTTCCAATCCTCTCCAAGCCTCATCAATAGCAAAGGAGGGGGTTATCTCCAAATCACAGCTGGTCGAATACATCGCCCAGCAGTTCAAGGCTCACTTAGCCAGTGAAGCCGCCGACAAGTTGATAAAGACTGGCCGACCATACTCAGCGTGCTATGTCAGATCTAGTACCCGCTAGGATACACAATTCCGACGTTCCCCATATAAAGGAACCGGAAATCTGAAGTAGCATATCATCCAGTTTAGGTCCAAATGTGGCAATATTAGGAGTAACGACATATTGCTCCTGTGACAGTTCGTTAGCAGTCTAGCGGTCATATCATTTGAGTGGAATTTGGAGATTCCCAATGACTCGATCAAAACTTTTGATGTGATGGAGCTCTTCTTCTGCCAAAGATTTGCTAGTGCAAGCAAGCGTACGACCGTAACCGTCCTGGTCAATGAGAAGCCCAGATCAAATGAGACCTGGATCCAGTACGTGATGAGATAGAGGACCCTTTAGTTCAAATGTAGATAAAGTATCGCCGAAGCTTCGGCCATAAGTATGTTCGTGATCACTCTCGATAAGAAGACGCAAGCATTCCTATATCTGGCCCTTCCTAGCCCAATGACTTTCTAAGAGCTCATAGACAAGTTGGCTCACCTGGATGCAATAAAACAAGGACCTTCCTCTTCCAATGAAGATTCGTAGAACTCCAAAAGAAAGGGTAAGGAAACATTTGTCTCTAACACGCAACAACGACTGAACGGTCCTAAAGCACCTGGTCGTCAAAATGACAACAACATGGGACCCTCACTTGAAGAAAGAATTGGACGGGAATATTCCTTCCCTCATGATAAAATGAGGAAGTTATTCGACCTCGCAATAAAGAGTGGCTTTCTAATATTGCCTGAGCCACGGTGATTGGCCCTAGCCCCTAACGTTAATAGCCCAACCTATTTCCCATACCATCGGCTGGTAAATCATCCGATCGAGGATTTTTACATGTTCAAGAACTGGGTCGAGGAACAGTATAAACATGACAAGTTTATACTCTTCGATAAATGTAAGGTGAACCCTCCACATAAGCGCATCTCTAAAGGGACCAATACGCAGAGGCATCATGCTCGGTCGTTGAAGAGACCCCGTGGGAGGTGATATTGTCTTCCAAAACAAAAAGAATGCTAAAGGATCTTCAGGAATGGCCTGCGATCAGGTGGAAGAGTTCACTTGAACCGGAGATCATATTAGGGATGTTGAAGCCGCATCCCACTTCGAAGACCGTTGATAAAAGGAAAATCCCTAAAGTTAAGAAGTCTTCTAAAAAGAAAAATAAGAAGAAGGCAAAGAAGCCCGTACAACCAGCCGAGTATCTTGACAGCCGTACAAGCATCCAGAATTACATAGACACACTCGAAGAATATAATCAGAATGCACGTTCGTCCATTACTTTTGAGGAGTTTATTAAGCACATCTTCGAAAATAACAGACATGATGGGGATGATGACTCAGAGGAGGGAATAGAAGGTCATATGGAAAGTTGTCGCATGGTCTCTCACTCCTCCATCTATGAAGATGAGGCTCCACCTGTATCCGAGAGCGACTCTGATGACCAGAGGGAAGAATCGGTACCTAAAGCCCCAAGTTTACAACAAGACTCAGTTGAGAAGCTCCTAAGGGAAGCCTTCCAAAGAAGCCGGGAAAATCAAAAGCGTGAGCTGACTGTCTACAAGAAATCTAGGAAGCAACGCCTGGAAAGGGAAACAATGGAAAAGGAGAGCTATGTAACTCCTCAACGAAGGCAGAACTTGCAACCGAAGTAGAAGATACTGCTAAAGAAAGGCACGGCTGAGAAACATTTCGCCAAGGCTTTATCCAAAGGGATGAAGCTGCTGCCTTTAAAGATGTACACCCGTGGGGTTATGAACTTCGAAGGTGGAGAAGAGCATCCAAAATATTGTATTTACCATAGAAGGGTTTGTTATCCCATCAACGAATGCAAGGTATTTGGGAAATGGTGAAGAAAATACGTTCTCCACAACAAACATCTGAAAACAAAGAAGCGGATGGCTAAGGCTCACCCGCTCCAACTTGATAGTCCCGAGGCTAACGGCCTAGCGAGGACGATCACCGAAAGCTGCCATATGATCAAGGCTCAAACTTCGGAAGAAGGAAGTTCGATAGTACCAACGTTCATAAGTGATTCAGAAGATGAACCTTCCGTTGACCTCCCCTGTATAAGCTTCTCATCAGGAGGCGAAGGAAAGGCGGAGGACTGCGACAACATCCGTCTGCGGAACCGCACTCTCCCAGAGAAGAATCTCGGACCTACAAATAATGATCTGGAGAACTGAGACAAGGGTAAAGGGAAAATAACCAAAGAAATTACCCTTGATGAAGAGGTGGCCAAAGAAATTGCCGCCAAGGATCTCCCCGAGAAGAATAAGGCCGACTACAATGTGTTCACTCACCTGAAGAAGTTACCTTCACATTTGAGCATAGACGATGCTCTGCTTTTGTCAAAAGAATTGCGAGAATCTTTAATTAAGGCCCTCAAAGAACCGAACAGCTTCCAAGAACATTTTATAGAGGAAGCGATGAAAGACAAGATGACGGAGGTACACGGCCGGCATCTCCTTCAGCGAAGAAGATATTCTCCTAGGGACTTCGAGCACAGTTGACCGCTCTATATCACCAGGTACTGCGATGATCAAAGGATAAATAAAATTCTCGTCGACAACGATTCTTCGGTCAACCTCCTTGATGTTTAGGTGCTCAAGCAGCAATCTATGAATGTACGATACCTTGGCAGATAGAAAATCACTATCATCATATTTGAATCCCAGTCTTTAAGAACGTTGGGATTCATAGTGTTGACACTCCACTTTGGACAATTCGTCACTGACGTCAAATTCCAAGTCATTGAAGGAAAGAACTGTTATAAATTTTTGTTGGGTAGACCTTGGCTATAATAGTATGGCATCATCCCTTTTACACAACATCAGTGTATGAAGTATTCAAGGATGTTCAAGAGCATACCATCACAGGGGAGCTCAATCCGTTCTCGATCAACGAAGTACGGAATATAAAGATGCAAAGTACTTCTCATTGGACTATGAAAAGACAGAAAAGTGCAGCAAGCCCAAGGACAAGCAAGTTCACGCGGCAATCATCCTTGTCTTTGGAAGCGACTCCAAGGAAGAAATAGTACTCACAAGTCAGCCTCCAAAGGAATCCGATAAACCAAGGTCGTCAAATCCTATTCCGATCTTCGGCCATGACTTAAAGGAAGAAGCTAATACAGTTTTCTCCATTCATCTACGGGTGAAGGTCATCGATGAAGAAAATTGAGCCCTGCATATTACAATGGTTCCACCGTATCTGTACAAAGAGCTCGATGCACTCAGCACCTACCACATGCAAGAGTTAGTAACCTTCCACGTGCTTCCCAGATATAAAAGAGAAAATATGTTCTCTTTTATAAGTGAAAAGAATCCAAGGTGGATGTTCCCTCATAAACTGAGGCGGCGTCTTATGTGAAAGGCACGTGAGCACCGGCATGCAAAGCACGTGGACATTTAGGCCAGCGCCTTATATGAAAGGCATGTGAGCGCCAGCGTGCAAAGTACGTGGACATTAGGGCCATCGCCTCACGTGAAAGGCAAATGAGCGCCGGCGTGGGAACCTGTTTCGGTAAGAATTAAATTCTTTGGCTACGCCCATGTGCATAACATATGAGCGTCAGCGCCTAAATTAAAGCCGTTTTGCTTCTGTAGAATTAAATTCTAAATAAGAAAGATATTCTCTGTTAAGCAGAGAGCCGTTGGATCAAAGATTCAATGATGATAATAAATAATCATCATTAAATGATAGAAATAAATTCTATTCAAATGATAGAATTAAGTTCTATTAGGGAAAAATATCTCCTTGATCAAATTAAACAAAAAAGGTATTCTCTATCAAACAGAGAGCCGATGGATCAAAAATCCAATGGTCATCAAAATATAGAATTAAAATTCTGTATGGGAAAATATTTCCCTAATCTTTCTAAAATAGAATGATATACTCTGTTAAACAGAAAACTTTTGGGTTAAAAATCCAATGGTCATTAAAAAAAATTTTGAATCAAAAAATAGAATTAAATTCTATGCATGGGAAAATATTTCCCTAATCTTGTTAAAAACAAGACAAATATATTCTTTTAAACAGAATGCCTTGGATCTAAAATCCAATGGTGATTAAAAAATCACCCTCTGATTGAGATCTCTCAAATAAGGGATTCTCTAAACTAATCAACAATTTTTCATCACCTATATAAAGGACCCGATACTTCAAGTCTCATAAAAAAGAAGGAGAATCAACCTCATAAGGTGATAAAAAGCTACACCTGAGAATTTAATTCTCTTGCTGAAGAAAAAATCTTTCTCCCCTCAAATCCTAGGTAAAGAAAAAGAAACAGAGATCAAAATATTTTCTTTGCCTAATATATATGTATACAAGAGTTTAACCCTTTATAAAGAACTTATTTCTTTCTCTGGATCTGAGATCCGTAAGACAAATCCCAATAAATTGAGAATTTAATTCTCATCGGGGAGATTTTGTTCTTCAGAATCAAGATCTAAAGGAAAAATTAGATATGAGAAAAGAAATATGAAGAAAAGAAATGGAATGTATATTCCAGAAGTTTAATTTCTCTAAAAACAGGGTTTAACCCTATATAAAGAACTTAGTTCTTATAAAAAAAATAGAACAGAAGAAACTTAGTTCTAAAAAATCCAATCCTAGATTTTCAAAATAGAGATCTTGGTGATCATCAATGGTCAAAACACCAGTAACAGAAGTTTAACTTCTTTTAAAAAAATAAAAAGAGATTAAATCTCTAAGGGCTTAGCGCCTCATGGGAAACACACGTGAGCGCCCATAAATGAAGGCTCAGCATCTCAGGTGAAACACACGTGAGCGCTCAAAAGATTCCCTAAGTGAGCGCCTCATGTGAAACACACGTGAGTGGTTATAAATGAAAGCTCTACGCCTCACATGATCCACATGTGAGCACTGTATAAAAAGCTCTTAGCACTATATATTCAAAGTGCTTAAGTTCTTAGCACTGACAGGGCAATGCCCAATTCTGAGTGCCCAACGTGATACACACGTGAGCGCCAGAGCAGCAATTGGATATCATATCCATAGTCAAAATACTAAGTGCTTAGCACTACTGAATGATGGAAAAAGTCCAAGATTGAGCCTAAAATTGGCTAAGTCTCTGAAATTTCTTTGCAACCGAGCCCATATGCACTGTTGCTGGATCTTAACAAAATTTAATGATCCTTAACTATATTTCTAAGTTGATCTTAGTCTTAATAAAAAACAGGTTAACGGTCCTTAAATAAAATAAAATACTCTTTGAACCGACGGAACATACAACCTAAGTTCAAACCTAAATCCAATATATATGGATTTGGACTAATTCGTGCCCTACGAGCGATGACATAAACTAGTCTCTGTAAACAATCCATGAGCAACCTTAATAAACAAAAATACAATATGATATGAAGTGACCTACCGGAGAAGGAGAAAGTTGTTATCGCAACGCAATAACGTAATTAACTGTAGGGGCATGCGCCCGCAGGGAATATAGTGCCTACAAATGACAGGGAATCTAATGAAGTCTGCTACATCGGTCGTATCTATCCAAACCTCCGATATACGGTGCCATTAATCAACATGGTATATTCGGAGAGGTGGATGGATATGTCCAAATAGCATCTGCCCCTAAATTCAGTCTAGACGTCTCCGCGTCTCAACCCGTTTTCGGAGGTAAACAGATTATAGCATGCCCGATGGGACCTCTTCCTCTTTCCACTCCACATTTTGTGTGTCATGTTTCACGAACAAAATCGTGGTTCGCTATATTTGGTAGTGATATATTCCTTAGAGGCCATTATTGTATCATACTGGTTTGTATATTACTTAATGGAAGCTTGGGATATACACGGATGTAGTAACAATCTTGCTCGAAATGGTAGTATGTTACCTGGTTTGTTTCTACCTCAATATGTGCATGTGTTTCTTTCAACATATCGCTTATACATATTGGTAGAGCCCTTAGGATCTTTGCTTGATTACCGGCGTTGTGATGGTAGTCACACTAGTGGGGGCTGGGTAGTCTATAAGCAAATCCTATACAGCTCCCTAGTCATAGGATTATCGAGACAGGGCATCGATACTCCAGAGTAGACTAGTACATACGCTTCTCATCCTAGCAGGGGAGATGGTCTGTCCCACAGCCATCGGTGCATCATATTGGAGATAGTATGCAGGTGCTCATTAGGTTATGAGTACACCGGACATGACTCGTCGGGAACTGTTGGTGTGTATTATACCTTTCGTCAGGTAGTAGTTCCTAGGTGACATGAGTACAGCTTAGTCCGTCGACTTGACACTGCTACTTCTCCTCGAGTGTGTTCCCACTGTACTTTGATTACTACCCTACCACGGCTCAAAGGAGTCTTGCAAACAGGTAGTAGTTGGGTGCAGTCCCGAAGCACTTAGAGGCAGTGGCGATTAGATAGGATTCGTCTCTCTCGGTGTTTTGGGTTGATATTGCGATGTGTTCAGAAGGTCATTACACAAATTCCTTGGCCAAGGCAAGCGAGATTTACTGGTAGGTACTCCAGTGGTTTCTCAAGGTGTTTTGGGCTACACTTCGACATGACTTATTGCGCTATTAGGGGTCTGACGGTTACCGCCCTTAGGCCTGATATGCAATACTCTTACAGACCGGACTGTACGGAGATTATCACATACAGGCTCAGTAGGAGTTCAGATGAGTTAGCTCATCTGCTTTCTTATCGACACATACCTGGGTAGCCGTTACGTGCAACTAGTACCGCTTGCGGCTTGTGGTTAAACCTACTGCCAGCGTAGTGTCGAGTCTTTAGAGTCCCATACAGAGTGTTTCCCTGCACCGAGCAAAAGGTGTAGAGGCCGTATGGTTTTACGGTAGGGCTTCGATCACGTACATGCACTTGTACACGTATGATGATCGGACGGATAATACTAGTGGGCTTTGGTTTAAGCCGGATCCTAGTATTGTATTGATGGATTCATTCGTCTCATTGTATTCGTATTCTTCGGAATGCGAATGCGGGTATGTATATACGGATGAGGGGAATTTTCGTAAATTCTCGGGAAAGCTTCTAGAAGAGGATACTTAATTAGGGTTTAATTCTTTTTGGATTAAACAAAATTGGGTGGAGGAATGAGGTGGAGTTTCACATTGAATCTAGCATAGCTACTTGGTGACTCACGGTCATGACTCATCACTAGATATTTATGAAGCATACTCAATATTTTGTTGTGATATTTATCTCATAAATTATTCATATGCTTTATTTTTATAAAGAGCGGGCAGCCAAGCGTTACTCAAGTTCTCACTTCACTCTCACCTCCACAAGTGTTCTTCTTCTTCTTCTTCATCAAAACCCTAATCCTCTCATGTGTTGAGAATCATAGGGTTCCAAGAGACATATCAATTCATATTCTCACTCTACACCACCTAGGACTTCTAGTTTAGGGAACTAGAAGCCGTAGTTATCTCAGATTCGAGGTAGGTGCTTGGACTATAGAATCTCGGGTGATCGTCTTTGACTCGAGGAGGCCGTCGAGATTTCCCGATATGTTTTCGATCCTTGGAGCTGATGACGAGGTGGAGGACAGCGATGAAGACCCGAAGGACTTGGTATCTAAGGCATAACTTTCATCCGAGTAGTTAAACTTCATTGCAAGTTAACTAGTTAAGGTTTAGCATCAATTCTGGAGTTCAAGTCGGTGTTGCGAGCTTTGAAAATCATTTTTTTAAATATTCCGCCTCCCCGCGAACATGCGGGCTGCGTGACATTGACTTACAGTGGTATCAGAGCCTACTAAACCATAGCTAACTATTTAGAATATGTGTAAAACTACGAAACCGAAATAACTCCGAAACACGAAACCTAAATTCTGAGTTTCTGTCAAATTTTTCCGAGCCTCTAAATTTTTGTAAACAGTTGCAGAGTGCTCTACTTCTTGTGAAATGAACACACACCAAAAACGAGGTATTTTCACCTTTTTCTTACCGGCCACAAGCTCAAAAATACCGGCCTCACCTTTTTAGTTGTGGTGAAATTCTTTGAATTTTGGTCTCTGTTCTAGTTGCTTGGATTAAGGTCTCAGGTGTTATTTGTTTTTGCCAATTTTGGATATACTGTTATCTTTTTACTGTGGCAATACGAAGTGTTTCGAAGTTGTAGTTTTAACGTTGTTTAAAGTTTTAAGTTGTGATATATGTGTTTGGAAACGTCGACTAATTGCTATACGTTGATTAGTCGAGGTTGCACATATCTGTGTTGCTGTTCTTGTTGGTTTGTGTATATGAAATTTATTGGATCGTCGTGGATGAATATCCGAGGATATAAGATGATGGCTTTTCATTCTTTCATTCGATATAAAAAAATGTAAAGTGATGTAATATTCTTTTGCGGGGCACATCCGGGTTGAGGTTGTAGCCACCGTTGTATTATTTTCTTTTACTGTTTTCTGCTCTTAGGATAGACCCAAGGTGGGGTGCACAAACTACCGGATACTTTGAAGTGCCCAGTGGCCTACTCACTTTGATGAGGGAGGTTGCTTAACTCTGGGTATTTGGCAGGTAGTTTTCCGCACCCATAGGGGTATGGGATGGGGTTTGGTTATTCATCACGACCATGAAATCCGTCTTTCGTTACAGGCTTAAATGAAATGCGGAATTTCTAGTATATCCAATATGTTCATCTGTGATCTAGAATGCTTATTATTGCGTCAGACAAATTTTTATTATATATATGCTATATAGTAGACGTTACTTATGTTTTTTACCCGCGCTAGTCCAGCCCCCGCTTTGGCGTTAGTTAAGTAACCTAACGGTGTTAGATGGGCCCAGTGGCGAATGCGGATGGCATAAGTGGACATGGTATTTTCTTCTTTTTCTGTGATGATAGGTGTAAATGATGGGACTACATTACATTAATGCAAAGCAAAAAAACCAAAGCTGAATTGTTGGAACAAATTTTAAAACCATTCGGTTATTTTAAAACAGGAGACTTTTAAATGTAGAGCTTAAACCACTCCTTTTAAAAGCTATCAGGTTCCTTTGATTATATCAAGTTCACTACGTTCACGGTTTCACCAAAACCATTCGTAGCCCTCTGTCATTTCATTTGAATAATCAGTAGTATTCAAGCTATGTATTTTGACCTTCACCAAGACATAGTGTTTGGTAGCTGCTGGATATCCATCTGTAGCATAGATAGATGCGTTGGTTTGGGACAGTCATACTACTATTTTGGCCTTCGTCAAGGGTATGTACCCGTGGGTTCAAATTAACCTGGACAATGACGGGTAGAACTTGACATGTGACTTATGATATGTTGGCCTTCGTCAAGGTCATAAGAGCATGGGGCAAAAATTCACATCGGAAGTTTCTAAAGAAACTTAAATTTGCTAGAGCTGCATACCATTTGGAGTGTGATAAAGTTGTAAGTCGATGTCGCGCACCCCGCGGGTTCGCGGGGAGGCGGAAAACGTAAAAAATGATTTTTAAAAAGCACGCGACACCGACTCGAGCGTCAGGATCGATTCTAAACCCTAACTAGCAACTACTTATGAGGTTAACTACTTGGAAAGAAGTTTATACCTTACGAAAACATGTCCTTCGGGTCTTCTTTTCGCTGTCCTCCTCCTCGTCATAGGATCCATGGATAGTTTGGATCGGCATTTCCTCGTCGATCCTCTCATGTCAAAGACGATCCATCCGAGAGTCTGTAGATCGAGCTCCTACTTCAAATCCGAAGTAACTAGGGCACCTAGTTCGCTACATTAGATGACCTAGATTATGTAAAGTATATAGATGGATTAAAATGTCTCCTTTTGTGTAACTCCATATATTTGCGATTAGTGTTAATTAGACGATAATGCAGGTTTTCTGTAAAAAGTTTACCAATTCGGTTTCCTCACATTTATAACATTTAATTAATAATTTATTATTATTTGTTATGGATTGAACACACTTGTGCATGTTAATGTGAGGGTGTGTTTGTGTTAATCTAGTTTAGCAACCTTGACACCTTGATCTAATCCATACCTTAAGCTAATCTTTCCTTGTTTAACCTTAACCTTAAACACCTCGATATTTGTGTGAGATATTTGTTTTGGATGAGAGAGGTGGTTAGGTGAGTCATGGAGGCCTTAATGAGCATTTAATGTTGCTTTAATTGAGGAGAGGGAGAGAGTAAGTGTAAGGGTGCACTCATCCTACACTCACCCCCTCTCATCCTAATCACCTCACCCTCTCATTCTCTCTCACTCTATCTCTTTCTCATCAATTTCTTCATCTCCCTTCACTCTCAAACTGAAACCTTCATCAATCCCACTAAACCAAAACCAAACATCATCAAATCTTCATCAAATCCCTTTTCTAGTCTTGTTTTGCCTCAAGATCCATTGGAGGTTGGAAAGCTAGGATCTTTGAGCTTTTGTGGTTAGGTAATGATCTTTATCTATTAAGTATGTGCTTTTAGTGTTGTGTAGCTTATTTGTTTTAGTTTAGAATGCTTAAAGTAAAGTTTCTTGCACATATCGTATTTTTAGTGTCATTTTATGATATCTGTGATCTGCTGTGACCCAGAGTGTGTACAAGAAAAAATCTAGCAATGTAATTGTGTTGTACTAGAGACCCTAAGCCTTCACCTGAAACAAGAACCCCTTCGGCTCGGTTTTGGCCGGCGAAACATAGTGTAATTCCGGCGAGCTCGGCTAGGTAGTGGAGTTTGGGTTTGGGTTTTTCAGGGTAGCTGTCTGCAGTTGTTTTAGTGTGTTTAGTCCTGCTTGATTTTTATGTTTTGTCTGTATACAAAATCTGGGATCATTTTGCTAGTTTCTTGTGTTACGATTACTTGTGTTACGTTATCCGACACGGTGCGTGTACTTTGTGTAGTTTTTGGCTCTTGGGTTGGTTTCGTAGTGTCGCTATGAACGTTAGCCACTAAACGAACACTTGAGAGTATGTTTGGAGTTGGTGCGTCGGCCAAACGTAGTGGTTACGTGTTTTTGGTCGATTGCTAATATACACTTGTTATTGTTATTTTATGATCTTAGGGACGTAGGCGAGGTCTTCGGGCGCTGCGAAGAAGGGAAAGCAAGCGGTTGGCTTTACTTAGCCCAAGATCATCTGTAAGTAGATTTAACATCTACAGGGGAATCGCCTGCATGACGTTATGCGTCTGGGCTAGATTTAATGATATGATTCTTGATATTAAGTATATAGATATTGATTGTGCATGTATACCTTTGTTGCATACCTCATTTTCCTATCTGCATATGGACATAGTATTAATGAGACACAACACCATTATTGACGGTTCATGTTACACGAGCACTAATTGTATGCTACACACTCTCCGTCGATAATTGCCATGACATGCACAACCCATATACATATGAGATATAGTTTACACTTATACACATATGATATTGTATTGGTTAGGGACATTGAGACATTGATTCATATTCCTTTGTGCATGACATATAGCATAACTGTATACCTACATGCTTACGCATATGCCTTGTCATGCCTACATGCTAGCTACCCTATACCTATATGGTATTGTACCATTAGAGATAGGTATATACACATATGAGACACAGCTACGTGTACACATTGCATATATACTTACATGTACACATACCTAGCTTGATATAGCTACACATATATCTATAGGGTATTGTATCATTATTGACATGTATATACACATACCTAGCTGATATAGCTACACACATACCTGGATGGTATTACATCATTATTGATAGGTAGATACACATATCTTGCTTTACCAACATGGTTATGCATACCTGACTATAGCTACATGTTTACCTTTATATGATGTTGTATGGATTTTGGAGAAATTAGGGACCGCATGATATACTTAATAACTTGTTGTCATTAAATAGCGGGTTTTCCTTTATATGCTCATATTACCGTTTCATGTTGAATATATTATATTTCATGGATTTCACATTGAGATATGGTTTTCATATGATGTTTTCTGGATGTTTTACTCCTGCGTATATATATCAGTGGTATGGGACGCTGATATATATATGGATATATATGGTATATACATATCAATGGTATAGGACGCTGTTATATATGTACACCTACCTAATATATCATCATAATGATCTATGCAAATATACTTATTCATTACTTGATATTTTCTGGATTTGAGGACCGTGGTAATTCATGAAATTATGCATTGTTTGAAAAACCAAGTTCCTCTTAATATGATATTTTGATACTTCCACTTTGAGATTTCTCGATTCTGAGTATTGTATACCCCACGCGAGGAGTGGAGTGCGCTGTGTGCGTGTACATGGTAGGGCCCGGAGGTACCCCGGAGTAAGAAGATCGCAGATGATGGCGTTGAGCTCGAGGCAGGGGATACTACCTTACCGGTGACAGTACTTGGTTCCGGCGGTTATCGTGGGGATATCGACCGGAGTCGTGGACGTATGGATATGTGGAATCCGAGTGTCGAAGATGGGCACTCATGTTTCTGATAAAGCGTATGGTACGTGCATATCTGGGCCGATCCGGACTGACGGAGCCCTAGATATGAGGGGCCGATCCGGACTGACGGAGCCCTATATATATATAGGAGTATTTATATGTCGGTGCTAGACACTAGTTTTCATGATATTTTCGGGTGTCGATGTTAGACACTCAGGTTTCATGAGACTTACAGGACGTGTTTTATTCCGTACTCCGCATTTATTTGATATGCATTGCTTCATGTATTAGTAATACCTGATAGAGTACATTTCATGACTGTTGCATTGCATATTGCCATTTATTGCTATCAGCTTGCATGTGATAGACCATCGCAGTACGTGCATACTTGCAATTACCTGTATATGTTATTTACTATTCATGAGTTAGCAAATCACCCCCATTGTGCCACAGGGTTTTTGTTGGTTGTCCCTCAGAGCAGTCCTTGGCAGGGCTTTCTTCCTATCGTATCATCTTTTGCTGCGGATACCGCTACGGCTGACTGGGTGCAGTTTTACTATAGGTGGGTTTTGCGGTTATCCGATGTTGCTCATTGTATATTCGTTGTATCCAGTACTCTCCATCTACTATTTCATGTATTGACTTAGAGACGAGTTGTGGGGACGATATTGTATATTATTTTGTGACTTTGGAGGTCTTTTTTGATGTTTCACTTTATATCGTCTTTTCTTCGCTACGGCGTCGTATATCTATTGTGGTGGTTGTTTTCCGCCTTTCGGCGTGGATTTACTCCCGTTGGGGATGCTTTTACTTATATTTTTATGTTGTTTCCTTTTTGGGGGCTTGTTTTACAAAGGAGGTGCTGCCAAATTTTAAAGAAAGTAAATTTGGACTTTAAAGAATTTTGATTGAGATTTCAAAAGTTTTAACAATGTTCTTATCACTTACTACTTTTGATGGTTTAGATTGCTGGATTTTCGTCTTACTTAGATTGCGTTACGCCTGTGGACGTTGCGTGGTTTAAGGGCCGTCACGTGCCTTTTTCAGGTCGTGACAAAGTTGGTATCAGAGTGCTAGGTTTTACCTTTCGGAGTGTAGGATAACCTTGGTATAATGGAGTAGGTAGCTTAAGCAAAGTGATGTAGCGTGTGTATGTCTGCGGCATACTTACGACACGGTACTCCGCCTATGTGACCTAAGTACTAATTGCTTGAAATTCTTTCCTTGATGATACATATCCTTGTGATTCGATTTCCGTGTTCTTATCGAATCCTATTTCCATTTATAGCCTTTATACCGCCGATGAATATGAGGGCTCATAGTGAGGCAGCGAGAGCCGAGGTCAGAGTTGACTTGTTTGGGACGAGGACTAACCAGGACGGTATGCTCGTCGCACAGGAGCAGATTGATCCGCCTTCGATAGATCGTATCGCTAGGATTGAGGCAGATATACAGGACTTGCGCCAGATGATGAGGTCGTTGGTTGAGGCCAGTCGAGCACAGCGACAGGAGGTTGCCAACCCTGTTACCCAGTTATTCCTTGCTATCAGCACACACCATTGTGTCACGTATACAGCAGCAGTAGATACAGCCCGTTTAGATGAGGAGCATCTTCCCGAGACCTTGGGAGTTCCGAGACTGAGGAGGACTCGTGCAGGTGTATCAGCCTGGAGACAGAGGTTTAGACGCCACCACAGATATCGTTTAGGTCATGGGTGTAGCTGAAGCTTGGGACGAAGATAGTTGTTTAGCTCATATTCCCAGGAGGATCAGCAGCCATCGTTTGGATGTTTTCGATGCGGGAGCCTTCAACACTTCATCAGACATTGTTCCTTGGAACCGTGTCAGACTTATGTTCAGAGAGGTCGTGGTCGCGGATGGTTCGTTCAGAGGGGACATGATGGTAGAGGAGCGGGTAGAGGGCAGGCATGAGAGCTTTCTTCTACTCATCGGGACGCGTGGGTGTCCAATGCAGATTTTTCAAGTAATCTTTTTCGTGTGTTCCTTTGATGCGTATGTTGTTTAATTTGGGATCTATGCACTCGTTTGTTCTACACACTTCATGCCGTGGTTGGGCCGAGAGTTGTGTTTGCTAGATCAGCTGTTTGTTATGTTTACTCCAGTTAGCGATTCCTTGGTTGCGCAACACGTGTTTCGGTTGGGTGCCAATTGGTTAGGACATAGAGATTCGTCCGTCGATTTGATCCTTCTAAAGATGTTGGACTTTGACGTTCTCCTGGGCACAGACTGGTTAGTTACGTGCGATGCGTCTATGGACTGCCGCGATAAAACAGTCAGGTTTTGTTTTCCCGTAGAGTCAGTTCTGGTTGTGCAGGGGGAACAGTGGTGCCATCCCTCACAGCTTGATTTCAGTCTTTTTCGCTAGTCGGCTTTTGAGGAGAAGATGTCGAGGATCTTGGCTTTCATTAGTGATACCGGAGCCAGAGTAGATGTTAGTGTATATGCCCTAGAGGACATTACTGTATCATACTAGTTTGTATATTACTTGATGGAAGCTTGGGATACTCACAGTTGTATAGGCAATCTTGCTCGAAATGGTAGTATGCTACTTGGTTTGTTTATACTTTAATGTGTACATGTGTTTCTTTTAGCATATCGCCTATACACATTAGTGGAGCCCTTAGGATCTTTGCTTGATTACCAACGTTGTGATGGCAGTCACACTAGTGGGGGCTGGGTAATCTACAAGCACATCCTTATACAGGTCCCTAGTCGTAGGACTATCGAGACAGGGCATCGATACTCCGGAGTAGACTAGCGTATGCGCTTCTCATCCCAGCAGGGGAGACGGTCTGTCCCATAGCCGTCAGTACGTCGTACTTGAGATAGTATGTGGGTGCTCGTTAGGTTACGAGTACACTGGACAGGAATCGTCGGAAACTGTTGGTTGGTACTATACCTATCGTCAGTTATCAGTTCCCAGGTGACATGAGTATAGCTTAGTCCACTGACTTGACACCGTCACTTCGCCTCGAGTATGTTCCCACTGTACTTTGATTACTACCCTACCACGGCTCAAAGGAGTCGTGCAAACAGGTAGTAGTTGGGTGCAGTCCCGAAGCTTTTAGAGGCAGAGACGGTTAGACAGGATTCGTCTCTCCCGGTATTGGGAGTTGATATCGCGCTGTGTCAAGGAGGGCCATTACACATAGTCGTCCCTGGCCATGGCAAGCGAGATATACTGGTAGGTTTCCAGTGTTATCTCAGGGTGTTCTGGGCTACACTCCGACACGACTTGTACTGCTATTAGGGGACTGAAGTTTACCGCCCCTAGGCCCGCCATGCGATATTCTCAGACGAACAGACCGGACTGTACAGAGACTGTCACATTCAGGCTCAGTTGGAGTTCGGATGTGTTCACCTCATCAGTCTTCTTATCGGCATCTACCTGGGGACCGTTACGTACAGATAGTACCGCTTGCGGCCTGTGGTTAATCCCACTGCCAGCGTAGTGTCGAGTCTTTAGAGTCCCACACAGAGAGCTATTCGCCTTTAGGCAAAACAGAGTAGAGGTTGCATGGTTTTGCGACAGGGTTCGTTCACATCCGTGCACTTGTGCACGTTTGGTGTCCGGGCAGTTATTACTAGCGGGCTTTAGTTTAAACCAGATCCTAGTATACGTTTTTGGGATTGGTTTTATCTCGTTTGTATTCGTGTTCCTCAGAACGTGGATGCGGGTGTGTATGCACGGTTGACAGAGACAGAGACAGAGGATTCTCATTAGGGTTGTTGACTGTTGACTTTTTCTAAACCCTAATGAGAATAAGAAATATGATTAATAATAATATTAATTAAGTATTATTGTGCCATGGTTGGGTTGAAAGTTTGATATTTGTTGACTTGTTGACTTTGTTGACCGGTTGACTATTTTAGACTTGTTGACCATCATCATTTCATGGCTATCATTTCATGGCTATGACTTTTGCTTGCTTGTTGTTCTTTACAAAATGAGTGCATGAAATGATAATGCCATTAACATGAACCATCACAAAATACTTAATTATTATTATTATCATGATATTTTTGGTTTTTGAGAGCATGGTTGTAAAAAGTGATTCTCATTCTATCATTTCCACTCTCTTTCATCCAAGCTCTCCCTCTTCCTCTTCTTCATGGCTCTCATGTCTCATGAGTTGAGAAGCATGAGCCATTGAGATAAAACCCTAAAAACACTTCTCTACTCACTCTAGAGTACAAGGTCTAGCAAGCCAAGTATTTTAGTTTCCTCTTGATTGAGGTAGGAGCCCAAGGTAGAAGCTTTCGGGTGGATCCATCTTCGGCACAAGGAGACGACGAGGTGAGGCCGATCCGACCACTACAAGGAGAAGAAGAGAAGGAGTTCAAGACTAGGTATAACCCCTTACACAGTACTTAAACTTGTAGTTAGGTTGCTAGATGTTAGTTTAGCAAAGATCCTTTTCTAGAGTCCATGTTACCTTCATCGAAAAAATTGTTTTTCACCATTTCCGCATCCCTGAAAGAACCGGGAAGGGTAACGTAGACTTACAGTGGTATCAGAGCCTAACTAAACACTATCTAGCATGTTAGCAAAGTATCTAGAATTTCGATCGGAGAAAAAAATCACAAATCACGTCCGAAAACCATGCTTGCTGTTGATTTTTAAAACAGCTCAAAAAATAATTTGACATATCTTAAAAATCGTCTCAGGGTTTTCTGTAAACACACAGCAAAAACGATCCAGCGAGTCGACCAACTCACCGCGGAACCGCGGCCAAAACAAGCGTTTGGACGCAGATCCGCGGCTGAGTTGACTCGGTCGTGGATCGGTTTTGCTGCAGAGTGTTCTGTGTGATGTTTTGGGATTTTTGGAATATGTTGTTTCTGCCAAGATTTTCCAGAAAACAAATTTGTGTTTGGGGTGGTTACAAATCCGTATTTTGATCGAACTTCTATAGACTTTAGCTAATGGGTTATATCTGTGATGTGATATATGTATTGAACGTCTACTAATCGCTATACGTCGATTAGTGGGGGTTATACATATCTGTGATCTGTAATGTTGCTGGTATGTGTATATGAATTCGTTGGATTGTCGCGGATGAATAGCCGGAGGGTTGTGAGATGAGAGTTTTCTTTAACTTTTCATTTGATGTAATATGTAATTGATGTAATATTATTTGTATGGCCGCACATCCGGGATGAGGTTATAGCCACCATTGTATATTATTGCTTTTACTATTTTTGCTCCTAGGATAGACCCAATGTGGGGTGTACAAACTACCGGGTACCTCGAAGTGCCGAGTGGCCTACTCACGTTGTTGAGGGAGGTTGCTTCACTTCGGGTATTTGGCGGGTAGTTTGCCGCACCCGTAGGGGTCTAGGGTGGGGTCTTGGCTATTCATCACGACCGTGTAATCCGCTTTTCGTTGCAGGCTCGAACGAAACGCGGATTCCTAGTATATCCAATGTGTTCATCTGTGATCTGGAATGGCTATCATTGCATCTGACAATGTATATATCTATATATGATATCTATTTAAGCGTTGCTTATGTTTTGCATCCGTGCTAGTCCAGGCCCCGCTCTGTCATTAGTTAAGTAAGCTAACGGGTAATACTTCCATTGTAGACAACCCAACAGTGGTATCAGAGCCATGCTAGAAATTTATACGGATTTTGTTGAAATTACTAAACCGAAATACTCCAAAACTTGTATCGCCAAAACCTGCTTGCAATCGATTTTAAAATGTTGTCATAAAAATTTTCAAACAAGTACAGAGTGATGTATATGATATATCATGTAACGTTTTAGAAAAACCGTAATGCGAAATTTTCCGTTTTAAGGTAAAATTGTCGGTATTTTCCATTTTAACCCGTCTGTGATCAAACGTCCATATAAACTTGCTGGCACCTAGTTTTGCTAAAATAAAGTTAGTGCGCAAGCTTTGGGGGTATATGGGACGTTTTGGTTCAAAAAGATTTTTTCCCTATTTTAATATTAATTTTTTTTGTGATATTTACATTTTGGGAAAATTCTCCAAAATTCGTATCTTTTCAAACAAATCAAGTTTAGGTAAAACCAAACCCTACTTATAATATCTAGATATTCTTGTGAGAAAGGGAATTAAGTTGTTTTTAAGAAAGAATTGAAGGAATGAGGTGGCATGTGCATGAATGAGCATTAATGAGCATTTATCACATGATTTAGCTAGAAAACCCTACACAATTCCTCATACTTCCTCACTTGGCCGAATTCTTCTTCATTCTCCTACCCTTGATCATTTCATTTCCCTTTTCAACAATTCCAAATCATTAAATTTCCAAAATAAATCACAAAATACTTTAAGTCTTAAGTTTTGCTTCTTTGATCACTTGGAGCTAGGAAAGCTTGGATCTTGGGAGCAAGTTTTGATAGGTATAATCCCTAAACTGATAATTAGGAGTTTTTATGATGGGTAGCTCGTTGGTTTTTGTTTAGAACTCTTTAAATATTGATTTGTGCAATATCATGTTTTTAGTGTCTTTTTAGAACCTCTGTGATCTGCTGCGACGTAGAAATTTTTCTGAGTGACCAAACAAGATTTTAGTGATGTACTAGTGAACCTAAGACCCCACCTGAGATACGAGACCCACCCTACCGGGCCTGACCGGCGACCGCTTTGCAAATTCCGGCGACACCGTTTTTTGGGGGGACTTAGGTGTTGGTTTTTTTGTGGGTAGTTATCTGCAGTGATTTAAGGGTGTTTGGTACTGTTTAAATTTTGAGTACTTACAGTATGAAAAATCTGGAACTGTTTTCCTATATTCTAGTGTTTTGTGTCCGCGCGATACGTTATACGACACGGATCGTGCACTTGGTGTGATTTTTCTCTTAGGTTGTTATCGTCGTGTCGCTACGTACGTTAGCCACAATACGAACACTTTAGAGTAGGTTTGGAGTTGGTGTGTCGGTAAAACGTAGTTGGTGCGTGTTTTTAGTCGTTTGCTAATACACACTTGTGTTACGTTTTGTTGTTTTAGGTTCGCAGGCAGGGACTTCGGACGCTGCGAAGAAGGGGAAACAGGTGGTTGGCTTTACTTAGCCAGGCTGGTTGGTGAGTAGATTTAACATCTACAGGGGAATCGCCCGCATGGCGTTATGCGTCTGGACTAGAATTGTTATGTTTTGTCACATATTCTATTGCATGTATAGAGTTGCGCCTACACATTACTACTTGGTTATTGTTGTGCTTGGACTAGTATCCTTAGGACACTGCACTATTATTGACGGCTTATGTTGCACGAGCACTGATTGTATGCCACACACACCGTCAATAATTGCCATGACACGCACAACACCCTTATAGATATGACATATAGCATACCTGTATAATTACATGCTAGTTACCCATATACCTATATGGTATTGTACCATCGTGATAGGTATATACACATATGAGACATAGCTATATGTACATCTGGCATACATACATACTTATACCTGTTGGGTATTATGGATAGGTATAGACACATACCTTGCTACAGCTACTTTGACATCATACATACTTATATATGTACATGCATATCTTGCTATACCGACATGGTTACGCATACCTTGTTATAGCTGCATGTTCACCTGTCTTTGATGTTGCATTTGATTTCGGAGAAATCAGGAACCGCATGATATATTTAATAACTTTTTGTAGTTAAATAGTTGTTTTCCTTTATATGCTCATATTACTGTTTCATGTTTCATATATTACATTCATGGATTTCATATAATGTTCTCTGATATTTTTACTCCTACGTATATATAACAGTAGAATGGGACGCTGTTATATATGCCTATACATATATATTAGTGGAATGGGACGCTAATATCTGTGTATTGATTCATGCATTCATACGTATTCATTACTGGTTGTTTTCTGGATTTGAGGACCATAGTGGTTTCATGGAATTATGCAAGTATTCTTGTTCTTTGCTTGATATTGGATGGATCCACTTGAGATTTGTTTTATTACCGATACGGGGATCGAGAGTGTCGGTGTTTGGCACTTAAGATTCAAGGACGTATATTACCGATACAGGGATCGAGAGTGTCGGTGTTTGGCACTTAAGACTCGAGGACGTATAAACATGTATTTATGTGTCTATGCTAGACACTTGTTTCATGATGCTTTTGGGTGTCGATACTGTACCTTCACCTTATATGAAACATACAGGATATGTGAGATATATTAATATTAGACATACAGGATATGTGAGATATACTGATATTGGATATACAGGGTATGTGAGTTATACTGATGTTGGACATACAGGATATATGAGATCTACATGATATTGTAAGGTTTTTAGGCACGCTAATGAGGTCTCACAAGGCATCAACCATGCCAAATTCAAAAATTTCCGGTGCCGAGAAACCCTAATGCGATCGTTGACTAGAGTTTAAGGCGAAACATGCAACTAGTTAACAACTTAACCAAGAGTGAACGAAAATACAACCTTTGTAGATCCGGTCCTCCACCTCCATAGCTCCATGACGATGTCCCTTCGCTGCGATCATCGGATCTCGGACTCTAGTGTTGATTCCATCGGAGAAATGATCGGGCTAGGTCGTTGACTTCGATGCCGAAGATGATCTACGTCGAGGCAACTCAAGATCAAACTCCAACTTCACCAAGTCATGAAACTTGGGAAGAAAACACCCTATACTACATGGCAAGTGATAGAGGATGAAGAAATAGGTAGTGGGTTCACTTTGGATTTGGATTTCTCACTTGGAATCATCACTTAGAATTTTCTAGCCATGGTTTCTTCTCTTCATGAAGAAGATGAAGAGAATGAAAAAGAATTATCAATTATAGAAAAACAAGTGATGGTTATCATAATGCAACCATGGTTAAGTGTAGAGAATAAACTAGGGTTAGGTGAATGGTTAGGGTTAAGGAAAGAAACAAAATGGTCAAGCTTTCAAAGCTTCATGAAGCTTCAACAAAAAACAAAAGTAGCAACCATTTCATTTCTTGTCCAAATATAAATGAAAAGAAATAAATAAATAAGTAAATCAAACCCTAACCATTAACTTAATCATGGTTTAATCATACACACCCAAGTTTGCATGTATCATCAAACATGATACAAACTAGTGCACAAAACTATATCATATATACAATGTGCACATTCAAGTGAGAAAGTAATCTTAAGTGAACCAATATTAGTTAATGTAAAGTAATATATCAAATATATAATTATACATTAAATCATTAAATCAACACTTGATTTAACGATCCGGTCACATAGCATATGACCGACTAATATCCAATGTATCGACTTATCGAATCAATCCTCGATTCGATAAACAGGTTATATCGCATACAACCAATCGATACATTCATCGCGAAAATAGAATACGGTATCACATACATGCATTATTCTCGATCCCGCACATATCTCATATGCGCTCCTATTTCGTTTCGCTTGAGCCAGGAAACCTCTGTGTAGGACTCTAAAGACTCGTCAATACGCCGCCAGCAGGTGATGATCATATCAAACACCCACAAGCCGCAAGCGGTATGCTAAACATAACGGCCACCCTGGTATTGAGCGATCAGAAGATCAACGAGCAAGCCCGCTCACACTCCTGTGAATCCAACCAGTAACACTTACCGTACAGTCCGGTCTGATCGTCTGATATGTCGCATATCTCGCCTAGGGGTGGTAAACGTCAGACCCCAATAGCTCGATAAGTCGTGTCGATATAAGGTTTATAACAGTTCGAGAAACTACTGTTAACACTTACTAGTAAATCTCAGCAACCCTGGCCAGGGATTTCCGATTATAGCTAATCGAACACAGTGCAACATCAACTCCCTATACCGGGAGAGACGAATCCCCTCCTATCGCTCATTGCCTCCATGTGATTCGGGACTGTACCCAAAAACCACCGTTTTGCACGCCCTCTTGGACGTGGTAAGGTGGAAATCAAAGCACAGTGGGAATCACACAAGTCTCTATGACGATCTCGGGTCTACAGACTAACATGTACCAGTGTCACCAGAGAACTGCCATCTGACGTAAGGTATAATACCATCTGGGAGTTCTCGGCGAGTCCGTCCAGTGTACCCAGTCTCTACTGAGCACCCGTATATAATCTCTGATGTCAAACACCAATGGATATGGGATCATCCATCGCCCATCTGTATGGGTCGAGAAGGTATACGCTAGTCTACTCTGGTATATCGATGCCCCGTCTCGATACACCCACGACTAAGGACCTTGAAGGATGTACTTATGGACTACCATATCCCCACTAGTATGATCCGCATCATAGTCCAGGTAGTCAAGTACACATCCTAAGGGCTTTACCAACATGCAACAGAGAGACAATCAGTGTACACGTTAAGGTAAAGAGCAACCAGATAGCATATTATCATGTCGAGCGAGAAAGTCCTCCCTATATATGTCCAAGCATCCACAACAATATACATCCTATGTATAGTAATGGCCTCTAGGGCATACATATAACTAACAATCTCCCACTTGCACTAGGGCCATCTATAGCAGTGGTTGCAGTGTCCCATACTCAACCATCCCATAAAAGCCTCTCTCTGGGAAAAGGCCTTTGTGAGTGGATCCGCCGTGTTGTCCTCTGAGTCTACTCTCCTTACCTCGATCACCTTAGAGATCAGCCATCTCCATGATCAGGTGATACTCCATTAGAATATGTCTGGATCACTGATGGGACGAACGTTCCTTGGCATAAGCCATAACTCCATTGTCACTCAATGGAAGGAACTAAGTTCATCTCATGAACTAATATACACCCAGACAGCCTCTTTGTTAGCATCTTAAGTAGCGATGTATCCAGCCTTTATCGTCTAGTATGCCACGGTATCTAGCTTGGAACTCTTTCAACATACCGTCCCTTTACTGAGGGTAAAGACAATGCCTGTGACTGACATTCAGTCGTCTTTATCACCCTGGAACCCTTCCAGTGATTCTCCCCAGGATCGATTGATACCATCTCACTACTACTAGTGAGAATCCTAGCATCCAATTAGATCTATCTCATAGATCCAAAACTCAGGATTAAGGAGGTATCATTTTGATCCTATATGGAGAATCTTTGTGATAAGCGGAGATTGACCGAGTGTAGCATAGGAAACTCCTTTCTTATCAAGAGTATGTCATCCATGTACTTTACGAGGATCACCACCATACTCCCTACTACCCTTTTGTTTATACAAGGTTCATCTACCATTTTGATGATGTCAAACTCTTTGACTAACACGTCAAAACAGACGTTTCAACTCCGCGATGCCTGCTTTACATAAAACATCTTGCTCGCGTTTCCGCTGCTCCCACTATCTAGAGGCCCTCTGGCTGTGTACTTATAGACGCACTCTTCTAAAATATCACTTAGAAAAGCAGTCATGGCACCCAACCGCAAGATATCGTAGTCATGGTATGTAGCCGTGGCAAGTAGGATCTGGATGGACTTAAGCATAGCTACTTAGAAAAGGTTTCATCATAATCCATACCTGGTCAATGATGCAAACTTTTAACAAGTCTAGCTTTGAAAGTCTCAACTTTTCCATGTACACCAAGTAATCTTCTCAAGATATACTTGCTCCTGATGGGGATTTAACCCTTCAGATAAAGCTACCAAAGTCCATACTTTGTTGGTGTATAAGGATTCCATCTCAGATCGCTAAGCATCCAGCCATTCTCACAGAGTCCCACTCTTGATGGCCAGCTCGAAACTAGTTGGGTCATCATCTCATGACGCAATCCTCGCTCCCACTGTCATAGAGAAACGGAAATATCTCTCAGGTGGGTGAGGATCCCTACTAGATCGGCGGAGAGGCTGAAGTTTGTTGGTAACTATTGAATCCTTTAGTTCTTCCAAATCATCAGCTGCAGTTTGTATATCTGGAACCTTTCCAGTTCTACATAACAGACCTTGCCTCGAGCTTGTCCGGATTATGCTTTTAGACATAGCCCGGACAACCCCAAATCTTAATCAACTTAAGATATGGGCTCTTCCCTTTCCATATCACATATGAAGCGGTAGGCAACTGATTTGATTGGAACCTTATTCAATAGGTATGCAACTTCATAAGGGCATAACTCCCAAAAGGAAATAGGTAACTCAGTAGTACTCATCATAGAGCACACCTTATCATATAGGGTGTGAATGATCCGCCCCGATATACCATCGTGCTATGGTGTATACGGAGGAGTAATGCCGAGAGAGAATCTCATTCTCCTTTAGAATAGCCCAGGATTTCCGTGCTCAAGTATTCTCCTCCCTGATCACATCAAAGGACATAATACTTATACCCGTATTTTGGTTCTCTACTTCTAACTTATATTCTATGAATATCTCAAAAGGTTCGGACTTGTGTTTCAACAGGAACATATGTCTGAATCTTGAGAGATTATCAGAGAATGTAATGAAGTAGAAAGAACCGGTCTTGGTATGTATAGACAGTGGACCTTCATACATCAACATGTATCATCCCAAGAGTTCACTAACTCTTTCTCTGTTTCCAAAAAACAGAGCTGTGGTCATCATATCTTTGTGACATGACCGGCAAGTTTCATAAGATGTAAATTCAAACTAATCTAAATATGCATCTAAATGTAACTTCAGCCAGTCGGGTCGCATTGATATGACCTAGTCTACAATGCCTTAAGAAGAATTCGTTCATTTCTGAACTCTTCCTCTTGTGTGTGTTCCGTATACTAAGAACTGTAGTTTGATTTAGAACATCAATGCTTTTAGATAACGTGCCTGAACCGATCAACTTTTGATATAGGAAATGTTCAAAACATTATCCATCAATACAAAATTTTATCATTTATTTACTAATAAAGAGACTGATATGATTTTGTATACCAGGTTCGGTATCTAATAACATTTGTTCAGAATCAATGTATTGGTAATACAGGGTGACAGTGACCAACAGACTTGGCTGCAACACTTGCACCGTTTTCTGTCTCATGAAACTTATCACCCGTTCTCAATTCTCTACCTTTCTGTAGCCCTATGTATCAGATTACATATCTAGGATCCCGATCCGGTATCCAATACCCAGGACGTAGAGGATACAGAGAAACAGTTCTTTATAATGAACACACCCGAAGGAGATGCATCATATGCACTTTCTTCGTTTGGGCGGCACGGGAATTCTGGTAATCCCTTATTTCCTGCTCTGTCTTATAACAATTATAGGTTGGAGCGGGACTAACGTTCTCTAGCTCAGTATAACAAGCGGGTTCGGTCAATACATCCGTATTATTATCTTGATTAAGGCGTGACATGGTCGCTACCTGGAGAGAGAGAAGAAAATAATCAGCGTATGCTCTTGCAAGATCAGATTGATTATTATTTTATCTAATCAGGATGGCTCCCACTGTTTTTATCAAATCTTCCTTCAAACCCAAAAAGGAAAGACTAGCCGGGATTAATTACACCCTACAACTTCGCCAATCTTTCAACCAGGCCAGTGTCGGTACTTTGAGGGAGGTCCCCCGTGCTTTCGCACGAACCTAATTAATGTAAACCTCATTTTCCCAGAGGCGTAACCCCGTTGACACCTTTCTAGACACCTACTTGATCGGCTAATTGTAATGTGTAAAACTCTCCCAGGAGTAAATCTTACTCGCAGTGGGTATCGGGATCGAACTATCTCATAGAAGGTATGCAATCTCATTGCAAATTTCAACACTTGAAATTCCCGATAATTTTGCCCCTAGAACCCTATGACCTTGACGGAGGTCAACAAACCATAAGCTACTAGTCAAGTTCAACCCGTCATTTCTTGATTGAATCAAACCCACCCGCACGACCCTTGACCGAGGTCAACAAGGCCGCATGACTACCCTAATCCAATCTACATCATATGCATAAGCAGATAAATACTAGTTAGCTACCGCACACTACGCCTTGACGGAGGTCAACAAACGTAGCACGAATACTAAGTAGGACTTATCTGAAATGACGGAGGGCTACGTCAGGTTTTTCTGAAAACCTATTGCGTAATGAACTTGATATCGTTGTAGAATCAAATGATTTTAAAATGGAGTGTTTTTAGGCTTTTCTAGTTTTGCTAATGGGGTCACTCCCGGTGAAGGGATCGTCGGCCCTTTCCTCGTCGAATGAAGTGCGGGATATATCATATATATCACTGTGCAAAGCAGAAACTATAGAAGCAATCAAAAGACAAACCGAGGGTTGTAGCACCTGCCAGTTATTGCTAAAGGGGTCACTCCCGGTGAAGGGACCGTCAGCCCTTTCCTCATCGAATAAGGTGCAGGATATATCATATATACCGCTGTGCAAAGCAAGAACTGTAGCCACCTGTTTTATTTTTGAAATTCGATTCCACAACATCTTTAGGTTTCTTTTTCTTTCATTAATCATATTAATGAAGTCCCATCATTTAAGTACCTAAACATCACAGATAAATACGACGTACACTTATGCCATCCGCATTCGCCTCGATGTCCTCTCGTGCACCGTTAGGTTAGGTAACTAACGGCAGAGCAGGGAAGGGCTAGCGCGGGTGTAAAACATAAGTAACGTCTATATAATATATCATATATACTATATACTGTATCTATCACAGAATATCAAATGATCACATCACAGATATCGCAGCAGAAGAAACATATATGAAATATTGGATATACTAGGACGTCCGTGTTTTCAATACGAGCCAGTATAAAACACGGATTCCACGGTCGTGATGAATAGCCAAACCCATATCCCTAGACCCCTACGAGAGCGGTAAGCAACCCTAGCAATTGTAGAGTTAGGAGACCCGGACTCGACTCCTCAAGTTGGTCTCCCACTGGACTCCAGAACCCGGTTACTTGTGCCCTCCTCCTTGGGTCTATCCTAGTGCGGAAAAGTAAATAATATACAAAAGGTGACATCTTCCGCAACCTGGAAGTGCCCCAATAAAAGAATATTACATACAAGTTTTTACATGAATGAAAATGAAAAACACTCATCTCACATAAAAACCCCCCGGCTATTCAAACACGACGATCCAATATAACATATCCAGCAACACATAACATCACATGTCATCAACGTAAATAAACATGCGTATCCCAATTGTCGTTGACATATAGCAACGAAACCGGCGATATCATATATTACACTTACGGTCGCAGAAAAGAAAGTGTAAAACTATAACAGTTGGAATCCGCAACCTGTATAGACATCGCATGTCTAATCAAATGAATTCCTTAGACATCGCATGCCTAACAATTATAAACCCCGCATTTTAGTCTCATTATCGAAAACTCTTTTCAATATCAAGTCGGGCAATTCAACAAGATTCCCGACATCCTGATCGAATGCTCGTCGCAAACTTTAATAGGCGGCCGCACCCCCGATACCGTCGACGAAGTGCACTAAGGCGGAACACCGCTACCGCGAGCACCCTAACGGATGCTTTCGGCGACGGTGTTCTCCTACAGTCACTTGGTCGGGGCTATGGGGCGTGGCTATCTATTATGTTTTACCGGCGAGTATCCGCGTACGCTACGTGATTGTAACGGACTTTTGATCGCATCAAAATTCCGTGGCAACCGATCAAGTGAGACTAAAGTGATGTGTTTATAACATTCACTCAGTTATCTCATAACTACTTGTGAATTCCAATTATTGTATCACATGCCAGATAAACAGAAAATGTTAAACTTTCCGATCGAACAGTCAAACACCCAAGTTTTCCCGAAACGGCTCAACACATGAAATAAGTTTAAAAACATTCACTTCATGCCTCAGTACCAACAGTCCAGCCGTAGAAGGGTCAAGCCAACGCCTCATATGTGGCACGCCGTACTGCTCCAAACCCTAAGGTTCAAAGGGCAGTTCAAGACGGTCACATAATCGAGTTAAGGTTTGTTGTCTTCTAGAGGGACCATCTCGTTACTTGCACTACTTAGAACGTCATTAAACTACGGAAAGATCCAACACTTGGAAATTTCCCGACAGGGGAAAAAGTGGGTATTTATATCCGGTCGAACTTTTTAACATATTCTAAAATTATCCGGAAAAACACAGACGAAGTTAAACTTCCCGATCGAAACACTGAGTCCCCAATACAACCCAGAAAACGCAACTCCTGAGTAGAAGTTAAAATATCCCAGAAAATACAGCACTAAAATATAGGAATTACTGTGCAAAATTGAAAAGCTAATGTCACTACATGGCAGCGGAACCGCCGCACGAGCCATGCTCGTGCCGCATTTCCGCCGCTCTTTAGACGAATAATGAGCACGTGCTGCACAGTAATCCCTAAAATACCCTGCTGATTTTTCTGCATATTTTTAATTTGGAAAAATGCGCAGTTTTAAAAAATGTACAGAGCAGGGTTAGAATTAGGGTTTCGGGGTTCGATCGGGTTTCTAATATCGTCTACGTATCGCCTAAGGCTCTAGCTAGGCTCTGATACCACTGTAGGGTTCCTAGGAACGCTAATGAGGTCTCATAAGGCATCAACCATGCCAAATTCAAAAATTTCCGGTGCCAAGAAACCCTAATGCGATCGTTGACTAGAGTTTAAGGCGAAACATGCAACTAGTTAACAACTTAACTAAGAGTGAACGAAAATACAACCTTTGAAGATCCGGTCCTCTACCTCCATAGCTCCGTGACGATGTCCCTTCACTACGATCACCGGATCTCGGACTCTAGTGTTGATTCCATCGGAGAAATGATCGGGCTAGGTCGTTGACTTCGATGCCAAAGATGATCTACGTCGAGGCAACTCAAGATCAAGCTCCAACTTCACCAAGTCATGAAACTTGTGAAGAAAACTCCCTATACTACATGGAAAGTGGTAGAGGATGAAAAAATAGGAAGTGGGTTCACTTTGGATTTAGATTTCTCACTTAGAATCATCACTTAGAATTTTCTAGCCATGGTTTCTTCTCTTCATGAAGAAGATGAAGAGAATGAAAAAGAATTATCAATTATAGAAAAACAAGTGATGGTTATCATAATGCAACCATGGTTAAGTGTAGAGAATAAACTAGGGTTAGGTGAATGGTTAGGGTTAAGGAAAGAAACAAAATGGTCAAGCTTTCAAAGCTTCATGAAGCTTCAACAAAAAACAAAAGTAGCAACCATTTCATTTCTTGTCCAAATATAAATGAAAAGAAATAAATAAATAAGTAAATCAAACCCTAACCATTAACTTAATCATGGTTTAATCATACACACCCAAGTTTGCATGTATCATCAAACATGATACAAACTAGTGCACAAAACTATATCATATATACAATGTGCACATTCAAGTGAGAAAGTAATCTTAAGTGAACCAATATTAGTTAATGTAAAGTAATATATCAAATATATAATTATACATTAAATCATTAAATCAACACTTGATTTAACGATCCGGTCACATCGCATATGACCGACTAATATCCAATGTATCGACTTATCGAATCAATCCTCGATTCGATAACCAGGTTATATCGCATACAACCAATCGATACATTCATCGCGAGAATAGAATACGGTATCACATACATGCATTATTCTTGGTCCTGCACATATCTCATATGCGCTCCTATTTCGTTTCGCTTGAACCAGGAAACCTCTGTGTAAGACTCTAAAGACTCGTCAATACGCCGGCAGCAGGTGATGATCATATCAACCACCCACAAGCCGCAAGCGGTCTGCTAAACGTAACGGCCACCCGGGTATTGAGCGATCAGAAGATCAACGAGCAAGCCCGCTCACACTCGTGTGAATCCAACCAGTAACACTTACCGTACAGTCCGGTCTGATCGTCTGATATGTCGCATATCTCGCCTAGGGGTGGTAAACGTCAGACCCCAATAGCTCGATAAGTCATGTCGATATGAGGTCTATAACAGTTCGAGAAACTACTGGGAACACTTACTAGTAAATCTCAGCAACCCGGGCCAGGGATTTCCGGTTATAGCCAATCGAACACAGTGCAACATCAACTCCCTATACCGGGAGAGACGAATCCCCTCCTATCGCTCATTGCCTCCATGTGATTCGGGACTGTACCCAAAAACCACCGTTTTGCACGCCCTCTTGGACGTGGTAAGGTGGAAATCAAAGCACAGTGGGAATCACATAAGACTCTATGACGATCTCGGGTCTACAGACTAACATGTACCAGTGTCACCAGAGAACTGCCATCTGACGTAAGGTATAATACCATCTGAGAGTTCTCGGCGAGTCCGTCCAGTGTACCCAGTCTCTACTGAGCACCCGTATATGATCTCTGATATCAAACACCAATAGATATGGGATCATCTATCGCCCATCTATATGGGTCGAGAAGGTATACGCTAGTCTACTCTGGTATATCGATGCCCCGTCTCGATACACCCACGACTAGGGACCTTGAAGGATGTACTTATGGACTACTATGTCCCCACTAGTATGATCCACATCATAGTCCAGGTAGTCAAGTACACATCCTAAGGGCTTTACCAACATGTAATAGAGAGGCAATCAGTATACACGTTAAGGTAAAGAGCAACCAGATAGCATACTATCATGTCGAGCGAGAAAGTCCTCCCTATATATGTCCAAGCATCCACTACAATATACATCCTATGTATAGTAATGGCCTCTAGGGCATACATATAACTAACAGATATGAGGGCCAATTTGGGGGCTGATTTGTGGAAATTGGGAATTTGATTGTCTTGTTGGATTGTGGTCCTACCACGAGGTTAGGATTCCGTGGGAAAGACATGTTTTATTCCATACTCCACATTTATTGTTTATGCACTGCTTCATGTTGTAGTTGTACCTGATAGAGTACTTTTCATGGCTGTTGCATTTACATACTATTATATGCGTTGCTTCATGTATTAGTTGTACCTGATAGAGTACCTTACATGATTATTGCATACAGATCGTCATATTATTGCTTCATGTATTAATAGTACCTGCTAGTGTACCTTTCATGACTGATGCATTACATATGACCATTTACTGCTGATAGTTTGCATATGTTAGATTCGCGTTGTACGTGCATACTTGCGATTACATGCATATGTTATTTACTATTCACGAGTTGGCAACTCACCCCCGTTGTGCCACAGTGTTTTGCAGGTGTTCCTCGGGATAGTCAGAGGCAAGGCTATTTCCATCCATCGTATCATCTTTGCTGCGGATACCGCTTCGCCTGACAGTGTGCAGTTTTGCTTTGGTAGGTTTGCGGTTATCCGATATTGCTTGTTGTATATTCGTTGTATCCTGTACTCTCCATCTACCATTATCTTGTATGACTTAGAGACTTGATGTGAGGACAATATTGTATATTATTTTGTGACTTGGAGGTTTTTATGCAGTTTTATTCATATCGTCTATTTCTTCGCTACGGCGTCGTATATCTGTTGTGGTGGTTGTTTTCCGCCGTTGAGCGTGGATTTTGCTCCCGTTTGGGATGATTTTACTTATATTATATTGTACCCATTTTTGGGGGCTTGTTTTACAAAGAAGGTGCTGTCAAAATTTTAAAGGAATCAAAAGTGGGACTTTAAAGAATTTGGGTTGTGATTTCAAAGGTTTTGAAAATACTATTATCACTTTCTTACTACTTTTGATGGTTTAGATTGCTGGGTTCTGGTTTTCTTTTACTACATTACGCCTGTAGACATTGCATGGTATTAGGGCCGTCACGTGCCAATTTCAGGTCGTGACATATCATGAACACACACAAAATTTCAGGTCATTCCATGAAAACTGGGCCGAGCACCACCTACCCCATCTCGGCCAAATCCGAGCACCCCCCCTGAATTTTTGTCTGTGTTCCAGTGGCTTAGTTTTGATGTTTGAGGTTTTTTTTGTTTTTGCTAATTTTGCATGTGATGTAATTTTACACTATAAACAATTCGGAGTGTTTCGTATTCATATTTTTAACATTGTTTCGGGTGATTCGCATATTGTCTAGACGAAGTTAAAGAGTTCGATCGAATGTCGAAAACCCATTTTTCCAAGTTTAACGTATTCGGAAAAATATCCAAGTGATCCTTTGAACCCTCTAGAAGAATGAAACCCTAACTCGACTTTTTGGATCGCAGAACCGCGATCGAACCCTAGGATTTGTCGTAATTCCGTGGCGACATGAGTGAGGCTTGGATTTGCCCTTCTACGGCTGGTGCATAGGTACTGTGACATATTCTGGGTATTATTGAACTGTGCTCAAGTGTTGAGCTGTCGGAAAATTGTGGGACTTTCATGAATCGATCGAAAAGTTTAACGTCGTCCGGGTATTATATGATGTGATACAATATTTGGAATCCACAAGTAGTTATGAGATAACTAACTTGAATGTTGTAAATCTAGCAATTTAGTCTCATTTGAACGATTGCCACAGGATTTTGATGTGATCAAAAGTCTGTCGCAATCACGTAGCGTAGACGGATACTCGCCGGGTAAACTTAATAGATAGCCACGCCGCATAGCCCCGACCAAGTGACTGTAGGAGAACCCCGTCGCCAAAAGCATCCGTTTGGGTATTCGCGACAACGGTGTTCCGCCTTAGTGCACTTCGTCGACGGTATAGGGGGGTGCGGCCGTCTACTAATGTTTTCGACGAGCATACGATCAGGATGTCAGGAATCTAGTTGAATTGCTCGACTTGTTATTGAAATTTTTTTTCGGTATCGAGACTAAAATGCGGGGTTTATAATTGTTAGGCATGCGATGTCTAAGGAATTCATTTGGTTAGGCATGTGATGTCTAAGATAGTTGCGGATTCCAACTGTTGTAATTTTTCACTCTATTTTCTGCGACCGTAAGTGTAATATGTGGTGTATCGCCAGTTTCGGTGCTATATATCAACGACAATTGGGATACGCATATTTACTTACGTTGATGACATATGATGTTATGTGTTGCTGTGATATGTTATATTGGATCGTCGTGTTTTGAATAGCCGGGGGTTTTATGTAAGATGAGAGTTTTTCATTTTCATTCATGTAAAATTCATTGTATGTAATATTCTTTTATTGGGGCACTTCCAGGTTGAGGATGATGTCACCATTGTATATTATTTACTTTTCCGCATTAGGATAGACCCAAGGCGGGGAGCACAAGTAACCGGGTTTTAGGGTCCAGTGGGAGAACATCTCGAGGAGTCGAGAACGAGTCTCCTAACTCTAGAATTGGTTGGGTTGCTTGTCGTTCTCGTAGGGGTCTAGGGATGTGGGTTTGGCTATTCATCGCGACCGTGGAATCCGTGTTTTATACTGGCTTAATATAAAACACGAAAATCCTAGTATATCCAATATTTCATATATGTTCTTCTGCTGCAATGTTCTGTGATGAGATTATATTACTGCCTGAGATGAATGCTTATATTATATATATGTGATATATATTATATATTGTTGATTTCGTTTCATATGTGATGCTTGGGAAGCATAATAAATAGGACTTCATTAATGAGATTAATGAAATAAAAGAAACCTAAAGATGTTGTAGAAACTTGTTTTAAAAACTGGTAGCTCTAGTTCTTGCTTTACATAGCGGTATCCTTGTAGAATATACAGCACCTTATTCGATAAGGAAAGAGCCGAGATCCCTTCATCGGGAGTGACCTTTTTAGCGAAACTAGCAGATACTACAAATTCGGTTTGTCTTTTGATTGCTTTTATAGTTCTTGCTTTGCATAGCGGTATTCCTTGTAGAGTATCCAACACCTTATTCGATAAGGAAAGAGCCAAGATCCCTTTACCGGGAGTGACCTCTTTAGCAAAACTAGTAAAAGCCTCAAAAACACTCCTTTTCAAAAATCACTCGAGTCTACAACGATATCAAGTTCATTACGCAAAAGATTTTCTTAAAAACCTATCGTAGCCCTCCGTCATTTTAGGAAGTAGAGTACTTAGTATTCATGCTGCGTATGTCGACCATAGTTGAGGCGTAGTGTACGGTAGCTAAGTGATGTCTTCCTAAACAGCATATGATGCGATTAATTAAGACAGTCAAGTGATTATGTCGACCATAGTTGAGGGTCATGTGGGTGGGTCTAATTAATCATAAAATGACGGGTAGAACTTGACTAGTGCTTATGATATGTTGACCATAATTAAGGTCATAAGTACTAGGGGTAAAAACAATTATCGGGATTTCAAGTGTTGAAACTTGCAATGAGATTGCATACCTTCTATGAGATAGTTGGATCCCGATACCCACTGTGAGTAAGAGTTACTCCTGGGAGAGTTTTAAACATTACAATTAGACGATCAAGTAGGTGTCTAGAAAGGTGTCAACGGGGTTACGCCTCTGGGAAAATGAGGTTTATTTTAATTAGGTCCGTGCCAAAGCACGGAGAACCTCCTTCAAAATACCGGCACTGGCCTGGCTGAAAGATTGTTGAACTTGTATGGTGTAATTAATCCCGGTTAGTCTTTCCTTTTAGGGTTTAAAGGAAGATTTGACTAAAACAGTGGGAGCCATCCTGATTAGATAAATTAATAACCAATCTAATCTTGCAAGAGCATACGCTGAGTGTTTTCTTCTCTGTCTCTCCATGTAGCGACCATGTCACGCCTTAATCAAGATAATAATATGGATGTATTGACCGAACCCGCTTGTTAAACTGAGTTGGGGAACGTTGGTCCCGCTCCAACTTATAATTGTTATAAGACCGAGCAGGAAATAGGGGATTACTAGGATTCCCGTGCTGCCCAAACGAAGAAAGTGTATGTTGATACATCTTGCTCGGGTGTATTCATTACAGAGAACTGTTTCTCAGTATTCTTTACGTCTTGGGAATGAGATACCGGATCAGGATCCCAGATATGTAATCTGTTACATGGGCTACAGATAGGTAGAGAACTGAGAACGGGTGATAATTTTCAAGAGTTGGAAACGATGCAATTGTTGCAAGCCAAGCAGTTGGCAATTATCACCCTGTATTACCAAATACATTGATTCTGAACAAATGTTATTAGATACCGAACCTGATATACACCATCATATCAGTATCTTTATTTGGTAAAGAAGGATATAATTTTGTATTGTTGGATAATGTTTTGAACATTTTCTATATCAAAAGTTGATCGTTTCAGGCACGTTATCTAAAAGATTATACGTTCTAAATCAAACCACAGTTCTTAAAGTATAGAACACACACAAGAGGAAGAGTTCAGAAATGAACGAATACTTCTTGAGGCATTGTACACTAGGTCATATGAATGTGACCCGACTAGCTGAAGTTACATTTATATACATATTCAAATTAGTTTGAATTTACATCTTGTGAAACTTGCCACTCATGTCACAAAGATAAGATGATCATTAGCTCCGTTTATTGGAAACAGAGAAAGAGTTAGTGAACTCTTGGGATTGATACATGATGATGTATGTGGGTCCCCTGTTTACACATGCCAAAACTGGTTCTTTGTACTTCATTACATTCACTGATAATCTTTCAAGATTCGCATATGTGTTCCTGTTGAAACACAAGTCTGAAACTTTTGAGAAATTCAAAGAATATAAGTTAGAAGTAGAGAACCAAAATGGGTAGAAGTATTATGTCCTTTTGTGATTTCCTCCCAAAAGGAAATCACACCCTATTAGATGTGGTGTGATCTATGATGATTACTATCGAGTTTCCTATTTCCTTTTGGGAGTTATGCACTTGAGAAGCGACATACCTATTGAATTGGGTTCCAGCCAAATCAGGTGCCTACCACTCCATATGAGATATGGTATGGGAAGAGCCCATCTCTTAAGTAAGTTAATATTTGGGGGTTGTATGGCCTATGTCGAAAGTAAAATACGGACAAGCTCGAGACAAGGTCAGTTCTGTGGAAGTTTGTTCGATATCCCAAGCATTCGCAAGGGAATATCTTCTACCACACTGAGGAGAAAAAGGTGTTTTGTTTCTCAGCATGTCACCTTTTTTTTAGAAAAGGATTTTTCTTGTGAAGAAATTAATGGTCATGAGGTAGAACTGGAAGGAGTTCCAGCTATACAAACTACAGCTGATGATTTGGTAGAACCGGAGGATTCAATGTTCCCGACGAACCTCAGCCTCTCCGCCGATCTAGTAGGGTTCCTCATCCACCTGAGAGATACTTCAGTTTCTTTATGACAGTGGGAGCGAGGATTGCATCATGAGATGATGACCCAACTAGTTTCGAGCAGGCCATCAAGAGTGGGGACTCTGTAAGAATGGCTAGATGCTAAGTGATCTGAGATGGAATCCATATACAACAACAAAGTATGGACTTTGGTTGCTTTATCTGAAGGGTTAAATCCCCATCAGAAGCAAGTATATCTTGAGAAGATTACTTGGTGTGGATGGAAAAGTTGAGACTTTCAAAGCTAGACTTGTTGTAAAACGTTCTCGTCATCGACCAGGTGTGGTTTAAGATGAAACCTTTTCTCTGGTAGCTATGCTTAAGTCCATCCGGATCCTACTTGCAATTGCTACATACCAAGACTACGATATCTGGCGGTTGGGTATCATGACTACTTTTTTAAATAGTGATTTAGAAGAGAGTGTCTATAAGTACAAATCCAGAAGGCTTCGTAGACAGTGGGAGCAGCAGAAACGTGTGCAAGTTGCTTTATGAGTTAAAACAGGCATCGCGGAGTTGGAACATCTGTTTTGATATGGTAGTCAAAGAGTTTGACTTCATCAAAATGGTAGATGAACCTTGTATATACAAAAAGGTAGTAGGGAGTATGGTGGTGATCCTCGTATTGTACGTGGATGACATACTCTTAATAGGAAAGGAGTTTCCTATGCTACAATCGGTCAATCTCCTCTTATCATAATGATTCTCCATATAGGATCAACATGATACCTCCAAAATCCTGGATTTTGGATCTATGAGATAGATCTAAGTGGATGTTAGGATTCTCACTAGGTATAGTGAGATGGTATCAATCGATCCTGGGGAGAATCACTGGATAGCTTCTAGGGTGATAAGGTCGACTGAATGTCAGTCACAGGCATTGTCTTTACCCTCAGTGGAGGGACGGTATGTTGGAAGAGTTCCAAGCTAGAAACCGTTACATACTAGACGATAAAGGCTGGATACATTGCTACCAAGGATGCTACCAAAGAGGTAGTCTGGCTGTACACTTGTTCATGAGATGAACTTCGTTCCTACCATTGTGTAACAATGGAGTTATGGCTTTGGCCAAGGGACCCACGTCCCATCAGTGATCCAGACATATTCTAAGGCAGTATCACCTGATCATGGAGATGGTTGATCTCTAGGGAGATCCAGGTTTTGGAGAGTAGACACAGAGGACAACACGGCGGATCCACTCACAAAGGCCTATTCCAAGGAGAGACTTTTATGGGATGGTTGAGTATGAGATACTTCAGCCACTGCTGTTTGTTGGGTATGAGTTACTACAACAGAAGGCCCTAGTGCAAGTGGGAGATTGTTAGTAATATATATGCCCTAGAGGTCATTACTGTACATACGATGTATATTGTAGTGGATGCTTGGACATATATAGGGAGGACTTTCTTGCTCGACATGATAGTATGCTATCTGGTTGCTCTTTATCTTAACATGTACACTGATTGTCTCTATCATACATGTTGATAAAGCCCTTAAGATGAGTACTTGACTACCAGGACTATGATGCAGATCATACTAGTGGGGACAGAGTAGTCGTAAAGTACATCCTTCAAATGTTCCTAGTCGAGGGCATATCGAGACAGGGCATCGATATACCAGAGTAGACTAGCTATACGCTTCTCGACCCATATGATGGGCGATGGATGATCCCATATCCATTGGTGTTTGACATCAGAGAAGGTATACGGGTGCTCAGTGGAGACTGGGTACACTGAACGGACTCGCCAAGAACTCCCAGATGGTATTGTACCTCATGTCAGATGGCAGTTCTCTGGTAACACTAGTACAGGTTAGTCTATAGATTCGAGATCGTCATAGAGTCTTGTGTGATTCCCACTGTGCTTTGATTTCCACCTTACCACGTTCAAGGGAACGTGCAAAACGGTGGCTTTTGGGTACAATCCCGAGTCACAGGGAGGTAATGAGCGATAGGAGGGGTTTCATCTCTCCCGGTATAGGGAGTTGATGTTGCGCTATGCTCGATTGGCCATAACAGGAAATCCCTGGCCAGGGTTGTTGAGATCTACTGGTAAGTGTTATCAGTAGTTTCTCGAACTGTTATGGACCTTGCATCGGCATAACTTATCAGGCTATTAGGGTCTGACGTTAAACCACCCCCAGGCTGTGATATGCGACATATCAGACGAAGAGACCGGACTGTACGGTAGTGTTACTGATTTGATTCGCAGGAGTACGAACATGCTTGCTTGTTGATCTTCTGATCGCTCAATACCCGGGTGGCCGTTACGTTTAGCAGACCGCTTGCGGCTTGTGGGTGTTAGATATGATCATCACCTACTGCCGGCGTATTGACGAGTCTTTAGAGTCCTATACAGAGGTTTCCTGGCTCAAGAGAAATGAAGTAGGAGTACATATGTGATATGTGTGGGACCGAGGTTGATACAATATGAGATACCATATTCTATTCTCGCGATATGTGATATCGGTCGGTTATATATGATATAGCCGGGTTATCGGATCAAGTGTTGATTCGATAAGTTGATTCATATAGTATTAGTCGGTTGTATATTGATTGGAATTTTTTTCGTTGTGTGAATAGTAGAAAAATGTATAGAAATCACAACCAAAAATATTTGACCGCAATCAATAACGGTGTCGAATGTAGCGCGTTAGTAAGTGCGGATCGTCCACAGGGAAAGTGTAATCGTTCGTGTTTCGAATTAGACGAGTCGAAACTTTAAAGAAAAGAAAAGAAAACAATTCATGATTTGTAATTGAAGTTCAAGAATTAGAAAATCTAGATCTAATAACAAGAAATGATAAAATCAAGAATTGAGAATTTGATGATTTCCAATCCAAATATCAAGAATCGAAATGAGGCTTGTAGGAATCGATCGGATCTATAGATGTGATGAGATCTAAAGATTTCATGTTCTTATCCATTAACGAATTGATACTAGATCGATGATTATTCGTCGAGGTTAAGGATCTTGCGAAGAAGCTAGGGTTTCCTCGTCTTATCCTTTATCCTTTCGATGAATCTCATTCAAATTCTAGCTTCTAGTTAATCAAATAATCAATAGTTGTTCCCTAGTTTCGAGTGAACACAATCAAGAAAGGATCATCCCGAAACTAGGTCATCGATCATTTGATTCACAAGAATTTATAATCGTTATAAGATTTAAGAATTGTAAAAGAATCTAAATCATCATCATTCTATTGATCATCACAACTCCTATACGAGCGGAGTTTTACTTAAACATCACAACAAGAACCACAATCACAAATTGAGATTGAATCATGATGCAAGAATTTAAAGAAAGCAAGATTAAAGAATTTCACCTTTTATTTATATCAACAATTTCGTTACAATCGCTCAAGAACTACAAGAGGAAGAACTCGATCGTTGATTTGGTTTCGCTCGTCTCCTTGAGTCACGGATCGTCTTGGATCCCTTGCTCAATTGAAGATCGGCTCGGCTCCTAAAAGGTTGAAGGCTTCTTGCTTGAATGGTACTCGGGATCTTGAATTTGGAATTGGATTTAGAATTTGGGGCTACAAGATGTGTCACTCAACTTGTAGATAGAATGGGGGGATGATAAGAATGAACCCTAGATCTAGGCTCTCTTTTATAGACCATCAAAACCCTAGATCTAGGATTTGAATTTCCCTCCAAAAGTTTGTTGAGGAGATTTGAATTTCCCTCCAAAAGTTAGTTAAGGAGAGCCTTCTAGAAGAAGTTTGTTAAGCCGAGCCTTCTAGATGCGCCACGTGGCCTTTCTACAATGTTATGAAAGCTTAGGCCGTTAGCTGCGACACGTGTAGGAAATCTGGGGATTTGCTGACGTCATAGCGCCGCGGATCCGCGGCGCTTGGAGGCTTTAGGGCTTTGGCTCTCTGGTAATGGTTTGGGCTGATATTTGGGCCTCTTTCTGATATGTTGAATATTGTAACTCCTTCTATATTGCTACCAGATCTTACACCTTTGAGTTGGCGTAATGTTTGATCAGCACAATGTAAATTTTAGCCTTTCTTCTGGATTTTCCTGCACAGATCTCGAAACAAGTGTTGCGCAATATAGGGATGATGCGATGCAATGAAATGCAGTCAATTTCCTTTATAGTGCCGGTTTTAGAGTCTAACACATGCAATCTAATATTTAACGACTGATTTGCTAATATGTGCTATATGAATGCCGAACACTTCTAGATGAGTGCAAAAGATAGGGAAATTGCTGTGTTAAAAATACATTATTTTCGACTGAACATATATGATATAACCGGATTATTAAATCAAGAGTTGATTTGATAATTTAATGTATAATTATATATATGATATATTACATTACATTAACTAGTATTAGCTCACTTATGATTTCTTTTCTCACTAGATGTTCACATTGTATATATGTGATATGTATATTTGTGAACATGTATTGTGTCATGTTTGATGATATATTCATGATGGGTGTATGAGATTAATACCATGCTAGGGTTAAGTTAGGGTTTCTATTTATGTTAAGCTAAATCAAAAGATAATGAGTTTGTCATGGTAAAGCTTGGACAAAAGCTTTTGGATAAGTTTTGACAAAGTCAACTCTTTTGTCTAATTAAAGATATTTATCAAACCCAACCCTTAACCATAGTGTGTGGTTTATTCTCTACATGAGTTAAGCATGATGGTTTTAACTCACCCATGGTTGCAATAATTCACATGATGAATTATTCATATGAGCTTCTTCTTCATCTTCTTTTTCTTCATAAAAAGCTTACTAGCTTCAATGGAGGTATGAGAAAAAGTGTGAGAAAATGAAATCTAAAGTGAGCCCACTTCCTATTTCATCATTCTCTACCACTTACCATTTAGTAGAGTGTGTTTACTTCACTAATTACATGATTAGTGGAAAGATAGCTTGGGTTAGTATCTCCTCGACGTAAATCTTCTTTGGCCTCGAAGTCTTCGAAGCAAGCACGTTCGTTTCTTCAACGGAGCCTCTCTAGAGTCCGGAGTTTATGATCACAACGAAGGGGACTACTACATGGAGCTATTTGAAGTGAAGGACCGGTCTACAAAGGTTGTATTCCTAGCTCACTATTAGTTGCAAAGTGTTTGCATATGTTTCCCGTATTATTTCTAGTAAACGATCTATGTTTAGGGTTATCTAGAACGGCAAAATTTTAATTTGGTATGGACGATACCTCCCGAAATCTTGTTTCCGTTGTAGAGAACCCAACACTAAACAATAACTAAAAACCTACAGGTTATTAGGTTATACGGTGAAGTAGCGATTTTTAATGTGTACGTGGCATGGTAATTACCGATGATGAGTGTGTGAGCCGGCGAGTATGTGTATGTGCAACATGTGCATCATCGGTAATGGTGCGTGTGTCCTAACAGACGATGCCATACAAGATAAGGACGGGGAACGTGGTATATATGTCGCAAAAGAAAATAATACACGTAAAAATAATAAGGGAAAGCATAAACATGAACAATAATAAATACGATACTACATATGAACCATACGGTTATAGTTTAAAATAGTACGAATCGTTGTTTTTGAAAATGGGGGCTACGGTAATTTTTAGAAAAAAATACCATTTGAAAATCCATAACGTCTCTTGAGCTTGTCATTTAAAAGTGCATAATGATTCGTTAGTTTTGAAAATAGGTATGGTTCTAAATATATCCTAACATCTACTTAAGTGATTTAAAACAATATGTTTCTGAGTCGATACATTCATAAGTCGGCGATCTATCCTCATAGTATTACTTACGGTATAATCTATCATACAGTATCATCAAATTAAAAGTATGGATCAATTGTCATGTACATCATATCACGTACGGTATAATCTATCGTACGATATCATTAATCAAAAGTATGGATCTATAGTCACGTACATCATATCGTCTCATCTAGTCACATATCGTCACATGTCATATCATCTCATATCGCATCATGAATATATATATCGCCTAATCTTCATATAATATATCATATCATATCATGCCATTTCATATCATATAATATAGCCTCGTGACATCATGTCCGATCATATCGACTCGTGTCATTATAATATGTGATATCCTCATCTCATGATGTTATATTGAAATTATCCTCAAACTTACAAGTGTGTGTGTGTGTGTCCACACACACGCGTGCGCACGTGTATATGTGTGTGTATGTGTAACAGCATATATACAAATGGCTCAAGGCTAAGAAAATAAGAACTAAGAATATTCCTCCCTACGAGTATGCTTGCTATTGCTTATAGTATCCTAGTAAGTATACATATCTAATATTTATATATATAACAATATACCTAGTACCCTAATACTACGGCTGCGGGGGTGCTATACGCCATCCACCTGACTTTCCCCGTAGATATACATCTACTCACCTACTATCCTCGCTCTAGCCAAAGTCGATGAACGCCTTTCTCTTCTTCATCATCCCGGAAGTCTATGCGAATGTACCTACAAATCAATGCATATCGTATCGAAATCCAAAAACCGATATAGCAAGCAATGCGCACATAGGTTAGAACATATGGCCTACGTATGTAAGAACAACAAAACAACCCCCGACGTTGACGTACGAACGTCAAACGACCAAGTCAAAACCCAAATATAAAAAACCAAGTTTTCAAAAGTAGGAAAATATCGACAGAATACAAGTAAAATAACTCCAGATTCTACCTAAGGTGAAATTAAACTTTTTTTGCATATAGAGCAGGTCTAGTTATCTAATGAGTGAGCTACAGACTAAGTTTCGGACCTTAACTCCAAAATTGGGCGGAAAATTGCGGCCAAAATGAATAAAACGGCGGCTTCAACATGGGGTTTAGGCTCGGATTTCTAGGGTGGCTTCCTATATTTCTGCACATCTCACTGTATCTGCTAATAAATTTTCAGAGTTCTAGAGTCATCTCAGATTCCATTTGAATATCAAAAGTCAATGAAAAACCGATGTCGGAAAATTCTAAGTTCGACTTTAAACATTCTAAACACATTTTAATCAAGACTACCATCACTACTAAGCCACTAGTCACTCTCTATATTCTCTACTATACCTCCACTACAAGTTTTATCCACTAATTCTCATCCTAGAATGTTCCAAGTTCACTTAACATGACTTATTTAATTCTAAACTATAAAATGAGCTTAGGAAACTAAATACTTGAAGAAAGGTAAGTGTTTTAAGTCAAAAGAGCAACTCAAAAAAATTCTTCGATAGTTCAAAGTGCTCAAAACAATAACTTGATCCCATCATGAGGGTGTAGGATGAGATGAGGATCAATTTTTGTGAAGGTGATGTGAGATTTTGATGAGATTTTAGGGGTGGTGTGTGGTGATAGAGAGGTCGGGAAGAAGTGGAAGAAGGAGGAGATGGAGAAGAAAATTAAGAAAATATATGGTTGTAGAAGCATATCTCTCTCTCTCTCAACCATACTTCTTTGTCCCTTCTCTCATATTATTCTATTTTTCTTTTCTTTTCTTTTATTTTGAAAATACAAAACCATAATAAACAAAAATGTAAAAATGTTGACATGTCAATAACATATTATAACACTCAAATATGGTTTAATAAAATGAACTTGGTTTAATGCATAATTAGAAGAATACCAATCAAGTTTAATATTAAACTTGTATGTACATAATTATATATTAATTTATAAAAAGCCCAAATTAAATAAATGCTTTCATAATTAATAATTCATTTTAAATTTCAATTATTTTCCAAAAATATAGGTTTATAATTATACCATTCTACTAAAACTCATTTCCATACTTACATAATATTCTTAAAATTTATTATTTTATTATTTAAATTTCAAAATAATATTTTATATTTTCTAAAATGTTACATGTTCTTATTGGTATCGGTTTTAAAAGAAGTTTTGCTGATTTTAAGCTGTTTACCGATTAAGGAAAATTTGGAACTATTATTGTGTTAATATATGTAGAGGATATAGTTATAAGTAGCGACAATGAAAATGGTATAGATAAAATAAGTTTGATATCAAAAATCTTGGAAAATTAAAATATTTTTTAGATATAGAAATTGCTCATTCAAAACAAGGGCTTTTTATGTCTCAAAGAAAATATGTTTTGGATTTATTAAAAGAATCTGGAAAATGGCAGTAAATCCAATTAACACTTCTATTGATTACAATTGTAAATTTAGTAATGACGATGGTGAAGCACTTATTGGTATAAGTCATTTTCAAAAACTAGTTGGCAAATTAATGTATTTAACTATTACAAATCCCGACATTACTTATGCTATGAGTCATGTGTGTCAGTTTATGTACACGCCAAGAACAAGTTATATGATCGCAGTTAACAGAATTCTAAGATATTTTAAATTTTCGCCCGGGAAAGGGATTTGGATGAAGAATAATGGTAACACAAATATTGTTGGATATAACGATGCAGATTGGGTTGGTGATTCAATCGATAAACACGTCCACAACCGGATATTGCACTTTCGTTAGAGGAGATTTAGTCATATGGAAAAGCAAAAAGCAAAGCGTGGTTGCAAGATCGAGTGTTGAGATGGAATATCGTACTATGGCATTTACTACAAGTGAACTTGTGTGGATGAAGGATCTTTTACGTGATATAGGTTGACAAGTATTGTTTTCAATAGATATATTATGCGATAATCAACCGGCGATACATATAGCATTTAATTCGGTTTTACATTAAAGAACTAAACATATATAAGTCGATTGTCATTTCTTCTGAGAAAAAGTGGAGGAAAAGATAGTTTGCACTCCATATGTTCGAAGCGAAAATCAACTTGCAGATATTTTAACCAAAGGGTTGCAACATCAAAATTTCATCAAATTTTGTCCAAGTTGTGATCGATTGATATCTATTCTCCAATTTGAGAGGGAGTGTTGGAAAGTATTTGAAATTGATTGACAAAACACGTCGCGTGTAGTTCAACCCGAGAAATCCGAACTGTCAAATCTTATTCGATTCGCATCTTCTACCAGCCAAATCGTAAATCTCGCAAAATTGTCAAGTCAATAGGTTTGCTAAAAGCAACCATTCACGTCTCTCGGAATCGCGAAAATCAATTGTTTAAGGCCATGAAATCGCGGTCAAAGTTTTTCTTTGAAATTTGACTTTCGAATTAGGGATGAAATCAGCGTCCCGATCAGTTAAGATTTGACATGCAGCATCGAGAATCAAGTTTGGACGTAATCAAATAATTAGTTTCTCATTTTAACAACTTTCTATTTTTAGCGATTTTCTATTTTTAGTAGTTTTTATTTTATTAGCAAATTAGTTAAGATTTCGATTGTGGGTCTATTGAAAGACTCGTTTGCAATTGTAACAGCAGTTTTTGGTTAAATACAATCCTAGTTTGGCGGAAAGTCATTGTTATCTTTCTATTCCTTCAATTTTCTCTCAATTCAGGCTAAAAGTGCAGCATCCCAAATCAGGGCTGCACCAATAAGTCGGCCCTTAACGGTGGGTTTTTTGGCACAGCTGTTTAGGGTGTATATAAAATAACCTTTTGTTCTTTTCATAAAAACAATTAATTAAATTGTTACTTAGTAACAGTTATTAATAATTTAATTATAGTTCATAATTATTATTTATTTTAGATGGACTTCGAGGAGCCGATAGGACCGGATGCCGGTGGTGGAGGCAACCATGATGGATACGGAGGAGAAGATGGAGGAGAAAGGAGAGAAATAAAGACAGACGTGGAGGGTGATTATAGAAGATAATCTATTAAAAATCAATTGCTTAATTAGAAATAGTTTGCCTGCAATATTAGATGAACATGTTAATATTAGAATAATTAATTCTATACGAGCAAAAGCTTATAGCATAGTTCAACAACTTATAAGATTTGATCATCATCAAAGTTCAGAAATAAGCTCCACTTTGTAATTATTTGAGAGAGCCAAAATTAGTATTTAATACATGTAATTTTTATACTTTGATAATCCTTTGGCCAATTTATTTATATATTTCCTTATATATAACATAATTATTATAAAAGAAAAAAGAAATCTCAGAGGCCACACACCACACACCAGAACATTTACTCATATGCCGTCGAAAAAATTTCAAACCTCCGTAAATTTTTTTGACGATCGACATTCACCATCTTGATCTTAATAATGCAAGATGTGGATATACCGAATTTAATGTGAATCCAATACCTTTCACCGTTGATTTAATGTGTGCAAAATTAGCGGTTTTCCGATAGTATAACATTTTTAGCATTTATACATTACAAAATCAATGGTGAAAGGGTATTGGATTTACATCAAATTTGGTATATCCACATCTTGCATGATTAAGATAAAGGTGATGGATGCTGCTCGTCGAAAAAATTGATGGAGTTTTGACATTTTTAACTCTACTCCACTGTCGAAAAATATTTTGTTTTCTCTTAAATAAACATATAATAAAATATTGACTTAATTAAGAGTACTGCTATGACTACAGAGAATTGGGAAGTTGGAGGTTAGAACTTTTCAGGAAAGATTGTTATAATCTAATGTCTTAGATATTAGTATACATTGAGGGGCAGGCTCGAATAGCAACCATCCATGAGAAAATGCTAAGCACTCATCAATGGGAAAGATTTCAGGAGAGGCATGCATTTAGAAGATAAATATAATGACATCTTAACAAATGCATATAACCGGTGTAGTTTCTTGAGTGTCTAATCTCGACCCATCTTGGCTCCGCTACTGGGTGATGATGCGGTAATGATATGGCACCATCAGTATTGACACGGTAATGATGTGGCACTATTAGTGTTGGATGCAGCACTGTCTGGTTGCGTCATATTCCAAACGTTTTAGTAATTTTCTTCCATAGGACCAAATCATTCGGTATATTTCGGTAAATAAGCCTATAAAATTATGTTTTTCAATCTTTGTTTCTACGGTGAATATATATTGATATTTCACACGGTCAAAATCATATATTTCTCTTGCCTTTTTCCTCTTTTATTGAGTGCTATGATCATAACTAATCAATTCATGCACCATCTTATAAACGAAAGCATGCAAATTTTTAGGCTAACTAAATTATTTGTCTCGATCTACATGATCTAAAACATAAGGACACCAAAATTTATGTTGTTTTGAAATTGGTTGCATAGATGTCGTGCTTGCAAAATTATATATTTTAAGATTATAAAAAATCTTTGGAACTTTGCAATCCTCGGACATACATGCAAATGATATTCAATTAGCACAAATTTTCGTGTGTCAATATATTTGACTATTTAGATCAACATAAACCGTTTGGATCATCAAAAAGTTTTCATATTTTGCAGTTGGAGTCGTGTGTTAATTGCTTAGTTTGCCCAGTATAGAGGATCCTAACTACTCTTGCATAATTGAAAAAATGTTTAACCAATCAACACAGCAGGTTTCATATGAAAAATACTTTTCCAGCCGGGATTGAGGAATTTATATAGACTACATGAATTCCTATTTGCTAAGAAATGGATTCTGGTTTGCTAAAAAATGGGCACCGATGATTGGGTGAGTGGTGGGGACATCCATGCAAGTTCCAAATCCACCTCATAATAGATTTGGCATTTTTACTGCCTCATGTTCCATTCACCAACACGTTGATCTAGTCTAGATGGTAAAATTTCTCTCTTTTAGAATTTATGTTTCTTCGTAAATGAAACTAGAAAGCTACATTACATACCATTATTCATGATGGTCCCACAAATCCCCACAAGCTAAGGCCGGGCTAGGTTCATTAGCTGTATGCATCTGCATATGCATCACCATAGACCAAGATTTTAGGGGATGATAGCTGACATTATCCATATTTTCCCATGAGCCTTAATTGCTGAGGTTGAGAAGTTGCCATCACCATTTGACCAAGGGGATGTATGGTCAGCAAAAAAAAAAAATTGTATCGTACTTTCATGCAACAAATGTTGCAAAAAAAAAATGGCTCAAATCCATTGTTTGGTTATCTTCTATTGTAAGGATTACGTATCTATACACAGCGAAAATCCAAAACTTTTGTTTTAGAGTAAATTGAAAAAGACTATCCGACGGATGCTAAATCACAAGAAGAGAACATACCAACAACACACAAGATTTATCCATGTTCGGCACAACTAGCACCTAATTCTGCAAACCGCGATGAAAACCTCCACTATCAAAAAGAATTACAAGCGATTACACTGACTTCTTGTTACGATCCGGAATTGGCACATGACCGGCACTTGAATCACGTGAAATTTATATGACGCCACCGTAATCCAAGAAATCTAACTCTTTTTAGGAAAATAATGGGGGTGCAGTTTTGAAATAAAAGTATAATGAATTCAAATTCTTTCTTGAAAAGTATAAGGAATGATATATGAAAATACAAGTGAGTTGTATACTATCTTTGAAAATATTTTCGTCATTTGAAATTTGGGCTGCACCTACCTTGTAAATTTTGATTCAAAACCAAGTATAACAATAGTAATATAGGCATCCCGAAGCCGGAGTTAGCTTTTCGCCAATAGACGGAAACAACCACACGAATAGGAATATACGACGCCCAAGGCAAAGATCAAACACAGAAAAGAAAGTAAAGAAACTAAAACATCCTTAAAGAAACTAGAAATAAAAAATAAATACATATCTATGATTCTAAGTTCGAAAGAATATACAACTGTGGTTTCTAAATCAACCAAATATACATAGTCTGCTTGATAGAGTTTTTAACTAGATACAACTAAATAAATATAAAAATATAAATGGTGGTCACGATCCAAGTATGCCCCACCTATCAATGCAAATCATCCAGAAAAAGGCTATGTGCCCGTTATCCACTACTGATCCGAGCGTTCGGTCCTGCAAGAAAACTGTGGCACAACTGGGATGAGTTGCCAACTCGTGAGGAGAAAATATTAACAGGTAGAAATCAAATGTATGACGATCTTCTAGGTCATAAAGTAAATAATAATATAATAGTATTGTATAGTAACGTGGATGATCGTATATACATAAATATGATAAACATATAAACTTGAGTGGTAACGAGGGTGAAAATGTAAACATAAGTATAACAACAATGATATAATCGTGCTCGTGTCATAATATGGTATCATGTCATCTGTGTCATATATGTGTGTAATATGTGTACCATCTAATGTATTGCCATCAATGACATATCAAATTATCATAAAAACCTGAGTGCCCAGTATTGACACTAAAAAATATAATAAAACACGTGTCCAGTATCGACACGTAAATTCTCATATCTCAGACACTGTCTCATCGGATCGGCCATCATATCCATATGTTTCAATCGCTCCGGTTGGTCTCCTCCGGATATCCGCCGAGTCCAATACTATCACCGATAGGTAGTATTCCCCTGCCGGGCTCAACGCCTTTCTATATGATCTTTTTGTCGTGGAGTACCGTACCGGGTCCACCATGTACCCGCAAACGATACCTCCTCACTCCTCGAATCGGGTAATATGATAGCTCAGAACCGAGAAATTTCATGGTGGACGTCGAAATATCATATCGAAAGAAACCGCGTTTTTTAACATAATCATAAAACTTAAAAATGTATTGCGATTCTCAAATCCAGAAATCTCATGAAAATAGAATCACATATGCATGTAACCACGATGGAACAGTAAGTACAAGCACATAACAGTACTGTAAGATATAACCGGTGTTTTTATATAAACATGTCGTGTAACTAGATAAGGAAGTGCAATATCTAAACTAGCATGTGTGATAATGCATACAAAACAAATAACTGTAATTCTACAATTTAGGAAAACAATACGGCGATATAATGGTTTCTAATTTGTTCGTGGCATGGCAATTACCGATGATGAGTGTGTAAGCCGGCGAGTATGTGTACGCGTAACATGCGCATCATCAGTAATGGTGCGTGTGTCCTAGCAGATGATATCATACAAGATAAGGAAAAAATTGTATATGTATACCGCAAGATGAGAATAATATGAGCATAACCGAAAAGGAAATTGTAAACGCAATAGTATAAAATATATAACTACATATGGGCCATACAGTTGTAGTTTAAAAAATAGTATGAATCGTTAATTTTAGAAAATAGGGGCTACAGTGTTTTTGAGAAAAATACCATTTGAAAATCCGTAGCGTCTCTTGAGATTGTCATTTAAAAATGTATAACGATTCGTTAGTTTGAAGATATGTATGACTCTAAAGATATCCTAAGATCTATTTAAGTGATTAGAAAACAATAATTTTCAGAGTCGATACATCCATAAGTCGGCGATCCAACCTCATCACATATGGTATAATTTATCGTACGACATTCTCGAGTCAAGAGTGTGGATCAATCACCCAGTATATCTTATCGCGTACGGTATAATCCATCGTATGGTATTATCAAGGCAAGAGTATGGATCTATCGTCCTGTACATCATATCATATCGTCTAGTCGCATATCGTCACATGTCATATCATCTCGTGTCATAACATAAATATATATATCGCCTAATTTTCATATAATTTATCATATCATGTTATACCATTCTATATCATATCGCATAACTTAGCCTCGTGACATCATGTCGGATCACATCGACTCGTATCATAATAACATGGTATATCCTCATCTCGTGATGCTATATCGAAATAATCCTCAAACTTATATGTATACACACACACACATACCTATACACACACACACACATCTGTGTGTGTAACAAAGTATATGCCAAAGGCTCAAGGCTAAGAAAATAAGAACTTAAGGGTATTCCTTCGTACGAGTAAGCTTATAATAGCCTATAATCTCCTAGAGCCCAATTAGCTAAGTATACATATCTAATATTTGTACGTATAACTGTATAACTAGTACCCTAATACTACGGTATGCAGGGGTGCTATACACCATCCACCCAACTTCCCCGTAGATATATATCTACCCACCTACTATTCTCGCTCTAGCCAAAGTCGATGAACGCCTTGCTTTGCTTCGTCGTCCCGGAAGTCTACGTGAAGGTACCAACAATTCAATGCATATCGTATTGTAAACAAAATCAAATCTGAAAACCGATATGGCAAGCGAAACACACAAAGGTTAGAACCTATGGTCTATGCATGCAAAAATAACCAAATAACTCTCAATGTTGATGTACGAACGTCAAACAACCGAGTCAAAACTCAAATATCAGAACTCAAGTTTTCAAACGTCGCAAAACGAAATCTGAAACATAGAAAAACACTCCTAGATTTTACCTAATGTGAAACTAGGACATTTTGCATATAGGGTAGGCCTAGATATCAGTTGTTTGAGATATGGACCAAACCTGGGACCCAAATCCCTAGATCAGGCCGTAAATTGCGGCCATATAGGTTATTTTGGGGGCCAGGTGTAGGATTTGGAAGCTCGGATTTCTATGATATCTTCCAAATTGCTTGCACATCTCACTATATATGCAAATTATTTTTCAGGGTCCTTAAGTTATTCCGGATTCTATATGATCATCACAATTTAACAAAAAACCCGATATCCGAAATTTTAAGTTCATTTTTGAAACTTCTAAACTCAATTTTGGTCATGAATTCTATCACTAATGGGGTTGTGGTCACTAACTAGGCCTCAATTACACCACAAGTCATAACTTCCACCAAAAATCATCTTAGAATTTTCCAAGTTCACAAAACTTAAAGCTCTCAACTCTAAACTAACACTTGAACTTAGAAAACTTAAAAACTTATTGAAAGGTGAAGGTTTTACCTAATGGAGCAACTCTAGAAAATTTTAAGATGGCCAAAGTGCTCAAAACTCCAACTTTCTTCTATCATGGGGTGTAGGATGAGATTGTGGACATTTTTTGTTAAGGTTTAAGGGGGTTTTGGGTGATTTGGGAGGTGTTTATGGGATGGCAGTGAGGGTGGTGGAGGAAGAGGAGAAAGAAAAAGATGAAGGAGATGAAGAAACAAGATGAGAATGATGTAAAGCAATGGTTAATATAACCATCTCTCTCTCTCATGACCTTACCCTTATGTCCCCAATCAATATACACTAGTAAAAAAAGGGGTTGCCCCTACGGATATTGGAATCCGTAGGGGCAGATTTAACTTGGCCCTACGAATTAATCCGTAGGGCTAAAGGGTTACCCCTACGGACACAGACGTTCAAGAATTAAAATATTAATTCTTAATTTGGTGTTTGCCCCTACGGAGCCGCAAACAAAGGACCTAACGGGTATATCCATAGGGACAAGTAAATATCGATTTAATAAGTCCCCAGACCGATCGCCTACGCTCACTTTCTCTCTCTCTCTCTCGATCGGAGCGCGAGAAAAATCCCCAAATCGCCACGCCGTCGTCGCCACCAGTCGTTCTCCTCGTCGCCACCAGCCGGTTTCGTCGCCACCCGCAGTTCTCGTCGCCACCGCGGTTCAGGTCGTCGCCCCAGCCCCAGCAGCAGCCGTTCAGGTGAGTAAATCTCGAGGTAAATTAAAGAATTTTTGGATTATTTTGGGCTTAGGGTTCATGGCTGGGTCTGGGGTTGCGCGCGCGAGTTGGGGTTGGGCAGGGGTCGCGGTCGGGTCGGGGTCAGGGTAGGGTTAGGGTTGGGGTTCGGCTGCTGCTGGGGTGGGGCTGGGGTTAGGGTTTGCCTTAGGGTTGGTGTTGGGGTTTAGCTGGCCACGCTGGGGTTAGGGTTGGGCTGGGGCTGGGGCTGGGCCACGCGGGGTTTTGGGATCTTTGTAATTTGCTTGCTCTGTTTGGGGTTTCAGTTGATCCTCATTAAAAAATTGGTGATTGATCTCTTCAATCATATTATTATCTGTATTTAAAATTTTTGTGAAGCCTTCAGAGTTTGGAAAAATCTAGAATTACCGTTGAAATTCTGGCAACATTCAAAACTGTGTATATGATGTGTGTGTGTATGCATGTATATACATTTGAAATTTATCTTTCTTCTATGATATAAAACGGTTAAACCGAAGAAAATTACTGGGAGAATTTTTGCTAAAATGTCTTGAGAGGGGGTTCAAGTGATGGGATAATTTCATTTGGTAATCTTTTACTTATTTTACATCTCTTATTTTTTCATGCAAAAATCTGAATAGGTTTCTTGCAATTTTGCCTATCGATCAATTATTATATTTATTTCTATTTTTTGATGGATGATTTGGCTTCAATTGTAGGAGGCGATGATGGCTTGCCCTCAAGCTTCCACTTTTATGAGCTTTATAGTTATGAGATTGGCGAGGCAAGCTGGTTTGTAGCCATCTTATTTCTTTTCCTAATTCAAATCCAAATATAAACTGTCTGATTGAGAGAGAGAGAGAGTATGGGAGATTATGTATTATTCAATGTGTTTGGAAGCTGGCATGTTCTGAGCGTCATCTCTGCATGAAAGCTATGGTTTTGCAAAGGGTTTGCCCTAACTATTTTCTGTGGGGAAGCTGAAGGCCTGAAGCTTCATCAAACTCAGGATTGGATTCTGGTCGGGTATTGTAAATTCTTGTGAAAGTTCCGTTCAAGATTTGTTCAAAGCTTGCATAACATCCTTTTCATCTTTATGAGATCTTTATGCAGTCATTTTTTTGGGTTTATATATTTCTCGAGCCCGTTTGACTTTGGACTTAGGATAACCCCAAATCTCTTTCTTATTTTGATTCCTAAGCTGGCATATCTGAGGCTCGTATTCCAGTATCGTTGCTGGAAAAGCTAGGGTTGCGAACATTTTTGCAACGATAATTTCTGTATGACAGCTTAAGCACACATAAAACTTAAACAATCTTGAAGCACTGCAGTTTTTCACTAAACGTACCTAAAAGTTTTTATATTGCTGCAAGCTTCCTTAAAGTGCTGCATCTAAGTGTATTTTAGTGGGAAAACCCTTGAAAGCCAAACTTCATGAGGTTTGTTGTTTGCCTTCTCTGTAGCTAGTTTGAGGTTTATTTAGTTTTGGATTTGTTTTGCAACACTCTCTGAGTTCCAAATCAACAAAAAGCTGAATGTTGAATCACAAGCAAGAAGCAGCCAAACTAGCCCTAAAGTAATCCTGAGTGATGATAATTTTCCAGGGAGTTTAAAATTTATAGAAATGGCGAGGCAACATTGGATTGTCTGCAAGTATTCAAGCAACCTGTTTGCAGCCATCATGCTATTTGTGATCCCAGTATAAAACTCAAACATGCCTCTTAGTTAGTTTACTTTAATTTGTTATTTATGTGTGTGTGTCAACATTGGATTGTCCCAAGTATAAAACCAAACCCACAAAACATCAAAACTGTCTCCGACAATCTTATGGTCATTAGACATAAGATTTATGCATATAGGTAACATCTGCCAATATGCCATATCCAGACCGCAATCTATTTTTGCCTATTGGCTAATATGAAAATATCGGCCCGCGTATATGACATAATCAAAGTTGTTAAATCTTAATACGGTTTGTGTTTCGTTTTTTTATTTATCAGTTCTATCAATGTTGCGTATAACGCTTTATGATATCAGTATCCTACATTGTAGTTTTAATTGTTGATTGTTATAGATGAATACCATTGCAATAATAGTTTTTGGTCGATGAATGCTATTGCAATGTAGGATGATCAGTTCTATCAATCTTGATCTCAATGGTTTAAAATCATGTTACACATACAACACGAATGCACAACAAACGCATAATTAGAGAGCGACTCAAGATATTCAGGTTAAAACCAATATATGATACTCGATGATAATATGAAACCTTCATATTCCCATCGATACTCATATATGAAACTAAAAGCGCCACTTTGTCCCTACGGTGCCCGACATTTTAATTTAAAAATATTATATCTTAATTTGTTGTTTGGCCCTACGGGCACCTAAATGGGAATTTAATTAAAAAAGTCACAGAAATGCCCTACGCCTCGATATCTTTCCCTCTCGTTCCCAAAATTTTCTCTCGTTCCCGCGTCTCCAATTTCTCTTCATCGCCACCAGCGCGCCCCTCCGTTCTCAGCCCGCCACCGCCCTCGTTCTTCCTCGTCGAGTTCCTCGTCGCCGATATTTGTGCCTACATTGATGCCTCAAGCAACGAATCAAATGATGTGGATCACAAACTAATTAAATAAATTTTGAATACCAATCTGGACTGGGATTGAATACCAATCCTAGTTTGCTATATTTTTTTTATATATAGTAGATGGTGATACTTCTTAAGTAAAAACAACCCTACACTTAAGCGAAATCATAAATCGAAACACACATATATAGAATACAACTCATACATGGGTATCCTCAAATCTAACTTTCATTGAATTTGCACGCGCACTTAAAATAACAATCTTTATACTAAAAAAATTATGTATGCCATTACTTAGTAGTTTATGGTTTTAAGACGCAAAAGCCATTTGAGAAATACTTTTTCTACCCACTTTAATCCATATTCTCAATATAGTCATTGAATTTGCACGCGCACATAATAAGAAGGAGAAGAGAATAATGTGGCAGAAGAAGAAGGAGAAGACAGTAATGTGGCAGAAGAAGAAAAAAATGACATTTCTCGTTCTCTGTTTCAGCATCAATCTTCTGATATGAACTAATGATGGCTTTCACATAGGCTTTTCCCATTAGAGACTTCTTAGTGTCCAATGGAAAGCATACATCAGATTTGTGCAGGTCGGGTTCTTCTATGACTTTCAAGAGTCTCAACTGATTCTGTTAATTACACTCTAGTTGGGTGGTACTTTTACCACTTCTCACTGCAGGTGCGCTCTCTAATATCCATTTTGAATGTAATATTATCGATATTCAAAATGGATATTAGAGAGCGCACCTGCAGTGAGAAGTGGTAAAAGTATCACCCAACTAGGGTGTAATTTACAGAATCAGTTGAGACTCTTAAAAGTCATAGAAGAACCCGACCTGCACAAATCTGATGTATGCTTTCCATTGGACACTAAGAAGTCTCTAAAGGGAAAAGCCTATGTGAAAGCCATCATTAGTTCATATCAGAAGATTGATGCTGAAACAGAGAACGAGGAATGTCATTTTTTTCTTCTTCCGCCACATTACTGTCTTCTCCTTCTGCCACATTACTGTCTTCTCCTTCTTACTATGTTCGCGTGCAAATTCAATGACTATATTGAGAATATGGATTAATAGTGGGTAGGAAAAGTATTTCTCAAATGGCTTTTGCGTCTTAAAACCATAAACTACTAAGTAATGACATACATAATTTTTTTAGTATAAAGGTTGTTATTTTAAGTTTTCCCTTATAGAGATATGATCTAACTGCATCTATCAACTATAATTGTGCAGAAAATTATGATAAGAAATCATAAGAAAGGGTCGTAGCCATGCATAACCTTGAATCTACATACCAAATCATGCAAAAGCATGCACTTATTGTCACCTTGCCTTGGAATATAAAATATCTTGGAAGACTATAAGCGAACATTTAAATCTTGATAGCTTTTGACTTCAACATATATTTTTCTCAAGTACCATGAAATATACTTGCTCCGTATAAACCGTTTTCAGGAAGATGGATTAATAATGACAAATTATCCATTGTGACTCACTAGGTTTGCATTTTCTCTTCTATTGACCATCTTTCTAATCTGCTTGGTAAATTTATTCGGAACCGGCTGCGAATCATTAAAAGACATGCATAAGAAAGAAAACTAAAATACAGATATATAGCATACCGATACATCGAAACTTCATAGTTGCGATGGCAATCCAGAGATATTTATTTCTACACACGTGGTGCGCGTGTGAATGCGTCAGGCATCATGGACAAATATTTCAGAACATGGAAAGTATTATTCGTATAAAGTAATTAAAACTTTTAAACACCTTGGGTAGATATTTTCTTAGTTGATGCAATCATATCATGAGGACTAAATTTAAGCTATTATACATATGCTTATGTATTTTTCTAATCTAATATATCACACACACAGAGAGAGAGAGAGAGGGGGAGAACACCAGGTAGATAGAGAAATCAGTTAGCAGGATCCTGAAGAAATGGAGTCCATAGCATTGCTCATCATCATCATCCGTGATCCCTTTGAAAAAATATTATCAAAGGGATCATGGATGATGATGATGAGCAATGCTATGGACTCCATTTCTTCAGGATCCTGCTACCTGATTTCTTTACCTACCAGGTGTTCTCTCTCTCTCTTTCTGTGTGTGTGTGTGATATTTTAGGTTAGAAAAATACATATGCATATGTATAATAGCTTAAATTTAATCCTCATGATATGATTGCATCACCTAAGAAAATATCTACCCAAGCTGTTTAAAAGTTTTAATTACTTTATACGAATAATACTTTCCATGTTCTGAAATATTTGTCCATGATGCCTGACGCATTCGCACGCGCACCACGTGTGTAGAAATAAATATCTCTGGATTGCCATCGCAACTATGAAGTTTCGATGTATCGGTATGCTATATATCTGTATTTTAGCTTTCTTTCTTATGCATGTCTTTTAATGATTCACAGCCGGTTCCGAATAAATTTACCAAGTAGATTAGAAAGATGGTCAATAGAAGAGAAAATGCTTACCTAGTGAGCCACAATGGATAATTTGTCATTATTAATCCATCTTCCTGAAAACGGTTTATACGGAGCAAGTATATTTCATGGTACTTGAGAAAAATATATGTTGAAGTCAAAAGCTATCAAGATTTAAATGCTCGCTTATAGTCTTCCAAGATATTTTATATTCCAAGGCAAGGTGACAATAAGTGCATGCTTTTGCATGATTTGGTATGTAGATTCAAGGTTATGCATGGCTACGACCCTTTCTTATGATTTCTTATCATAATTTTCTGCACACTTATAGTTGATAGATGTAGTTAGATCATATCTCTATAAGGGAAAACTTAAAATAACAACCTTTATACTAAAAAAATTATGTATGTCATTACTTAGTAGTTTATGGTTTTAAGACGCAAAAGCCATTTGAGAAATACTTTTCCTACCCACTATTAATCCATATTCTCAATATAGTCATTGAATTTGCACGCGCACATAATAAGAAGGAGAAGACAGTAATGTGGCAGAAGGAGAAGACAGTAATGTGGCGGAAGAAGAAAAAAATGACATTTCTCGTTCTCTGTTTCAGCATCAATCTTCTGATATGAACTAATGATGGCTTTCATATAGGCTTTTCCCTTTAGAGACTTCTTAGTGTCCAATGGAAAGCATACATCAGATTTGTGCAGGTCGGGTTCTTCTATGACTTTTAAGAGTCTCAACTGATTCTGTAAATTACACCCTAGTTGGGTGATACTTTTACCACTTCTCACTGCAGGTGCGCTCTCTAATATCCATTTTGAATGTAATATTATAGATATCCATGCCTGTTTATGTCAAAATTACTTATATTGTCAATGTTTGATTGTCTAGTTGTTGGTGATGCGTCCATATCAGGGACAGAGGCCACTCCCGTTCCTCCAGGTATGTTTATATATTATATAGGGCATGTATATTGATTTAGAATGCTATATCATAAATATACACACATTTCTTTTGCTCCTAGTCGTCCAACTCATTATCATGGGTTGCTTGATGAGATTAGATTTGCGCCTGATGATCTACAAGAGCTTGTTCACTCCCTGTCATATGTGTAAGCAGCGCTATATGCGAGTTTACCTTGTTAGTATGTATGTACTGAAATTAATTAATATTATTCAAATTTTGATACATGCAGATACCAGAGGAGAACTTCTTCTATCTCTGTAGGTAAGGCTTTGAATTTGTTGATTTTGGTATTTCTTGTCAATTTTATAGACCAGTATGTGCTAAATATAATGTTCTGACAGTTGCTAAGGGGAAGGCAACATTCGAGGCTGCTGACCCCAGTCCTGGACGCCGCACACGGACGGCACCACGGAGGTTTGGAGAGAGGCCGAGGACTGGGCTCTAGCAGGGCCCATATGAGGTTGGACTCCACCCCGGTGGTTACTTCCTCCGTCTCCAGTTAGCGACGTATCCAGCAGGAACAGGAGAGCTTGAAGGCCACCGTTCAGGAGTTGAATGAGATGCTGGTATGTATACTACTTAATAGTAAAATATAATGTCATATTATAGATATCAACATATCCAATATCAGTACATAGCCTGAGCTTATTTGGTTGTAGACTTATGTTTTATTAATCATACATACATATGTAATTGAAATAAACAACGCTTTTCCAAACTAGATATCCAAACAGGGTTTCGAAATAACTTAATAATGATACGAATTCGAATAATAAACAGTTCTTACACGCTTCTTACACACGTTATATCCAGACGCGACAGGGTAGATCGGCCGAGCCTCCACACGCATCTCCTTCGGCTGCGGTTCCGCAGACAGCTCCTGTAGCTCCACCGCCCACTCAGACTCCCGCTCGCGACGAATTGCAGAGTTTATTGACCGACGAGCAGGACCGAGCTGGACCGAGCTAGGGTAGATTTTTGGTTCTTTTTTTTTGAAACATGTATTTATTTATATCATACACATTGTACTACATTTTGAAACGATATTGATATTGGTTTGTATTTATATCATATTCAGTTTTTGTGTTTCTTTTGTATATTATATATATGCGTGAGATGTGATTATGAATACTGCAATATATGATTTGATTGATGTATACATTATTGTGCACAGGGCGGGAAAAAATCAAGCAGCCCATTTTTTAAAAAAAATTACAGACAATATGTACCTACGGATTAATCCGTAGGCCTACATGTTACCCCTACGGATATATCCGTAGGGGCTAAATATCAGCAGTAACTGATATTTCCCCCAGATGTCAGTGCCAGGTGTTTGGGAATCCCCCTACGGATATATCCGTAGGGGCCACTGACACTCCCCTACGGCGTTATCCGTAGGGGCAAATATCAGGAATCCTGAATTTGTGCCCCTACGGAAAAGTACCTACGAATATATCCGTAGGGGGTAGTACATGCCCCTACGGCTATATCCGTAGGTCTAAGTAATTTAATAAAATAAACCGTAAATAATATAAAATCTTATCCCCTACGGCTTAATCCGTAGGGGAACCTGGACCTACACATATACCCGTAGGGGCAAAAATTTAACCGTAGGGGCAAGTTCAGGGTCTCAACTTGCACCTGCGGCCTTTGCACCTACGGGGTATTTTTTCGCCCTACGCATATATCCGTAGGGGCAGTGGGTTGCCCCGACGGATAAATCCGTAGGGGCAACCCTTCTTTGTAGTAGTGATAATATCTTTTCTTTTTCCTTTGCTCATTTTTTTCATTTTAAAACAATTTAATAACAAATGTAAAAATGCAACCGTACATGAAACACAATAAAATGTGTCATGGCACATTAACACATGGTTAAAAAAACAAGCTTGGTTTAAACGCATAATTAGTGAAATACTAATCAAGTTTATTATAAACTTGTATATAAATAATTGTATACTAATTTATAAAATGCCAAAATCCAATAAATGCCTTCATAATTAATAATTCATATTAATTTTCCAACTATTTACCAAAATATAGGTATATAATTATACCATTCTACGAAAACTCAAATCCATACTCGTATAATTTTCTTGAAATTTATTATTTTATTATTTAAATTCCAAAAATAATATTTTATATTTTCTGAAATGTTACACTTCTCACCCCTCTTTTACATAGAAACACCATCTCTTACAAAACCTCTCTATTCGCGACCGCGCTTGGCTGGCTCTCCCACTCTAATCAAATCTTAGGTTATTTGAGAATTATGGATACATAAATTTTTTTAGAGAAAGCTACTATTTATAGGATAAATATATACCTGGAGATAAATCCATATTTAAATTAGAAATAAATATGAATTTAAAGTAGAGATTAGATTTAAATTCTAGCTAATCCCGAATTTAAATCATATTTCAACAATCTCCAACTTGATTCAAATTCGTCATAATATCTTCACTTTATCAATATCTTGGAACTATGTTCTCATCGCTTGTGCCCGCAGGCATCTCAACAATCTACAAGGAAAAACTTGAACTTAGACCGGAACCATCTAAGAAATGTGTCCGCTGGATTGTCTGGGGTATCAATCTTTGTAAGAGACATCACCTTCTTCTCAGCCTGCAAGAAGAACACTCTCACCTCCTTTGGAACACCTAAGCCAAACAACCTTCGCAAATCGATGGTCTTCCTAACCGTCTCCAAGAAGTCTATCAACTTTGTCTCTATTGTTGAAACCGCGATACTGGCCAAAAGCGTCGATTTACCTAGCATTGCATCGGTTCCTGTTTACCACCGAAAACGGGAGACAAGACCGCGTAGGTCGTCTTGTCTGAATTTGGGGGAAGATACTATTTGCATTTATCCGTCCACCTCTCCGAAAATTCCAAGTTGATTTATGGCACCGTGTATCGAAGGTTTGGATGGATGCGGCCATTGTAGCAGACTTCATCAGATTCCCCCTCATTTCTAAGGGGTTTTTGATTATGGGGACGCTCTTCTTTGCAGGCGCAAGCCCCTGCAGTTAATTACGTTACCGTGTAGCACTAACCACTTTCTCCGGCTCCAGAAGTTCACTTCGTATCATGTGTGTCTGTTTTATTTTTGGTTTCCCGTGATTGTATACGGAGACTAATTTATGTTGTCGCCTGTAGGACATGGAGTAGTCCAAATCCGTATATTCTTAGATTTGGGTTTGGGTTGATTTAAGGATCATTAATCTTGTTTGAGATTAAGATCAACTTAAATATTTTTTAAGGATACGTTAGTCCAATTTTAGACTAAGATCTACTTAACAAGGGTTTAGGATCATCTTGATCCAACAAAAGAGCGTTTGGGTTCTATCATTTTAGTTTGAGGACGTTACGGTCCGTTGTTAGTTTAAGGACGTTTCGGTCCACAGTGGGATGTACCCGTCAATTTGGGAGTGCGCCAACGAGTTTTTGGTTTTCGGGATCCACCGCCTCTTTGAAAACGCTGAAGAATTACAACGACATGTATGAGAGGTGTGAGAAGATATACCTTTAAACCAATGTCCATTAAGAGATCTGTAGTCGTGTTTGGGACTAAGACCCATTTGGAAAATGATGAGCACATGGGCTCGGTTGGTCTGAATCAGGGATTTGGTCAACTTGTACTCAACCCACTCAGTATTTGAATAAAATGTTAAACACTTCCTTGGAATTCAGTCCCTTTTCTGTGCAAATAATGCTGAGCTTTACTTTCCTTTTTTTATTCTTTTTTTGTTCTTTTACTTTTATGGAGTGTTAAACACTTTTTATGGCACCCGCATGCGAAGCACGTAGGGCGCTTGGCGCTGAGTGCCAACCATTAAGTGCTAGGCACTCTTTATTGAGCAGCGCCCATGTGAGGGACACGTGAGATGCTTGGCGCTGAGCGCCAACCACTGAGTGCTAAGCACTCTTTATTGAGCAGCGCCCACGTGAGGGACACGTGAGGCGCTTGGCGCTGAGCGCCAACCAGTGAGTGCTAAGCACTTTTTATTGAGCAGCGCCCACGTGAGGGACACGTGAGGCGCTTGGCGCTGAGCGCCAACCACCGAGTGCTAAGCACTCTTTATTAAGCAGCGCCCACGTGAGGGACACGTGAGGCGCTTGGTGCTGGGTTTTTTCCTTGGGTGTTTTGTTCTGAACAGTTCAATTCTTAGTTCTTTTCTGGATCTTTGATCCCCAAGAACAAGTTCATCCCCATGAGAATTAAATTTTCATTTGTGGGAGACTTGTCTCATGGACCTCAGATCTAGAGAAAGAACTATCTTCTTTAAGAAGAGTTAAACTCTTGGATATGCAGATGAAATACTATGATCTCTATTTTTTTTATTTACCTCTAAGAAAGTTATTCTTCTTTCTTCCTTTTTAAAGCTTTCTGTAAGTCGATGTACAACATCCCACGACTTGCGGGGAGGCGGAAATATGAAAAACGATCTTGTTCTTTGCTTAAACATCGACTAACCGCATGAATCGAAGCTAAACGATAACTAACAACTATCATAGAAGTTCTAAACTACTATGTGAAGTGATTATACCTAAAGAACCGTGTCCTTCGTCTTTACGAACTCCACCTCCTCCTCGGCCTTCTCCAAGTAGTAGACGATCCACCACGAGAGCTTTACTTCAAGCTTTGCCTCTAAACTTGAGGCAACTAGGTTTCTTTAAGTGCTTATCAAAGTACCTAGATGATATAGAGTGAGGGTTATGGATTAAGTAGTCTAACTAATCCTTGTACTCAACACATGAGAGGCGAGGATTAGGGTTTGAAGAGAGGAAGCTTGAGGAGAGAGAATGTGAGAATGATAATTGATATGAGAAAATGAGTTATCATAATATATATGAAGCGTTAAGATTTATCAATAAAAGAAAATAAAATGATGAATAATCATGCTTCACAAATATCTAATGGTGATTCATCTCCATGAGTCATTAAGTATTTATGATGCATTAATGACATGGATGAATCACTCAGATGACTCACTAATCTCATTCAATGTATATGCCACCTTAACCTCCTTAGTCACCATCTTCTAGAAGCTTCTCGCGCAATTACGAGAACGCCCCTCCTATCCGTGAAAACACGGAAAAACTTTAAACTGTATAAATCCAATAACCGGATACTAGTAACTGGCTTAAACCAAAGCCGACTAGTAAAAACTGTCCGGATGTCGTACGTGCGTAAACACACGTATGCGTCCGAATCCTTGTCGTAAAACCATACGACCTCTATATCGTTTCGCCTGGAGTAGGTAAACTCTCTGTGTGGGACTCTAGAGACTCGACTACTACGCTGGCAGTGGGTTTAACCATAGACCGCAAGCGGCACTAGCTGTACGTAATGGTCCCCAGGTAGATGTCGATAAGAAGGCCGATGAGGAAACCCATCCGAACTCCTACTGAGTCTGATGTGACAATCTCCGTACAGTCCGGTCTGTTCGTCTAAGACTATCGCATATCGGGCCTAGGGGGCCGGCAAGCGTCAGTCCCCTAATAGCGGTATAAGTCGTGTCGGAGCGAAGCCCATTACACCCTGAGAAACTACTGGAACCTACCAGTAAATCTCGCTTGCCCTGGCCAGGGACTTTGCGTAATGGCTCTCTGACACAGCGCGATATCAACCCCCAATACCGGGAGAGACGAATCCTGTCTAACCGCCACTGCCTCCAAGTGCTCGGGACTGCACCCAACTACTACCTGTTTGCACGACTCCTTTGAGCCGTGGTAGGGTAGCAATCTAAGAACAGTGGGACACACTCGAGGCGAAGTAGCAGTGTCAAGTCTGCGGACTATGTTGTACTCATGTCACCTGGGAACTGTTCACTGACGACTGGTATAAAACCAACCAACAGTTCCCTGTGAGTCCTGTCCGGTGTACCCGTAACCTAACGAGCACCTGCATACTATCTCCAGTACGACGTACTGACGGCTGTGGGACAGACCATCTCCCCAACTGGGATGAGAAGCGTACACACTAGTCTACTCCGGAGTATCGATGTCCTGTCTCGATAATCCAACGACTAGGGACCTGAATAAGGATGTGCTTGTAGACTACCCAGCCCCCACTAGTGTGACTGCCATCACAACGCTGGTAGTCAAGAAAGATCCTAAGAGCTCTATCAATACGTATACTCACATATTAAGATAGAAAAACCAAGTAGCATACTATCATGTTTAGCAAGACTGTTATATACATGTGAATATCCCAAGCTTCCATTAAGTAATATACAAACTAGTATGATACAATAATGGCCCCTAGGGCATATACACTAACACTTTCTTCTTCTTCTTCTTTCTCAAAGCTTTTTTTTGCTTGCTTTTCTTTTTGAACTTGAAGTTTATGGGGGTTTCCGTTGTACAAGACTTGAAGTCTTGGGTCCTTTATATAGTGGAGGCAGGTTTGTTGATTTAGTTAAAGAAATCTCTCATTGAGAGATCCTTAATTGATTTGAGGATCTTATCGACCGTTCGATCTTTGATCCAAGAACTTTTGTTTTACAGAAGGTATTTTTCTTCTTTTTAACAAGATTGGGAAAATATTTGCCCATACAGAACTTATTCTGTAGCTTGATGATTTTTAACCACCATTGGATTTTTAATCCAACGGTGCTCTGTTTATAGAGAATGATCTTTCTCGTTTAGAAAGATTTGAGAAATATTTCCTCAACAAAATTTAATTCTGTATTTTGATGATTTATCATCTCCGTTGGATTTTTAATCGAATGGAAGAGAACTTTTAGTTCTAACGTCGACACCCTCGTGCAAGGCACATGAGGCGTTTCTTTAGAGTTTTTAACTCTTGGTGCTGGCGCCCTCGGCAAGACATATGAGGCGCTGCCTCAGAGCTTTTAACTCTCAGCATTGGCACCCTCATGCAAGGCACGTGAGGCTCGGCCTCAGAGTTTTTAACCCTCGGCGCCAGCGCCCTCGTGCGAAGCACGTGAGGCACTGCCTCTTTTCAAATTTTAAACAGAGCCTTGCTCTTTTATTATTGGGGGGAAACAGTGCCAAACATTTAACCCGTGTTAAGAATATGTATGCCCTAGAGGCCGTTATTGTATATTATAGTGGATGCTTGGACATAAATATATATATATATATATATATATATATATATATATATATATATATATATATATATATATATATATATATATATATATATATATATGACTTTCTTGCTCGGCATGATAGTATGCTATCTAGTTGCTCTTTATTTTAGCATATGCACTTGTTTTAGTTTGCCGTCTCTTTGATAAATGTTGATAAAGCCCTTAGGATGTTGGCTTGACTACCAGGACTATGATGTAGATCATACTAGTAGGGCTTGTGCAGTCAACAAGCACATCCTTAACAGTTTCTAGTCGAGGCAGTATCAAGACAGGGCATCGATATTCCAAAACAGACTAGTGTGTATATTTCTTGACCCTGTATGAGGAGATAGTTGATCCCATAACCATTGGTGCTTGACATTAAAGATTGTACACAGGTGCTCATTGGAGACTGAGTACACCGAATAAGACTCGCCGAGAACTCCTAGATGGTACCATCTATATCGTCAGATAGCAGTTCTCTGGTGACACTTGTACAAGTTAGTCTGTAGACCTGAGATCGTCATAGAGTCTTGTGTGATTCCCACTGTGCTTTGATTTCCTCCCTACCACGACTCGAATGAGTCGTGCAAATAGGTGGTTTTTGGGTACAGCCCCGAATCACATGGAGACAGTGAGTGATATGAGGGTTTCATCTCTCCCGGTAGTGTGTGTTGATGTTGCGCTATACTCAATTGGTTATAACATCAAGTCCCTGGATAGGACTGATGAGATTTACATATAAGTGTTCTCAGTAGTTTCTCGAAAGGTTATAGGCCACACATCGGTATGACTTATCGAGTTATTGGGGTCTGACGATTTCACCCCCAGACTCAATATGCGACATATCAGACGAAGAGATCGGACTATAGATAAGTGTTGCTTATAGGCTCTACGGGAGTTTAGATAAGTTTTCTTGTTGATCTTCTATTCGTTCAATACCCGAGTGGACATTACGTCCAGCTATTACCGCTGACGGCTTGTGGGTATCTGATGTGATCATTACCTATTGCTGGCGTATTGATAAGTCTTTAGAGTCCCATATAGGGGTTTCCTAGCTCAAGCGAATCAAAGTAAGGCACGTATGAAGATATGTGCGATAGCTTGATTAAATATGAGTATATAATACCGTATCCTAATCTAACGTTATATGATATAATCGGATTATTAAATCAAGTGTTGATTCAATGATTTGATATATATCCGGGTTATATATGATATAACCGGATTATTGAATCAAGTGTTGATCCAATGATTTGATATATAGCCGGGTTATATATGATATAACCGGATTATTGAATCAAATGTTGATTCAATGATTTGATATATATATATATATATATATAAACTAATATTAAGCTCACTTAAGATTTTCTTCACTTTATATATATATATATATATATATATATATATATATATATATATAAACATATCTGTATCATAGTTGATGATACATGAAACATGGCTATATGAGAATCACATTGAAGATAAAGATAAAAAGAAAATGATTTACTTATATGAATAAATAACAAAAGAAAAAATGAGTCATGGTTTCTAAAATGTTCTTCATGATTCTAAGAACCATGACTCATTGTTTTCTTTTGTTTTATTCATTCAAGTTTATCATTTCTTTAGCTCATTTTATCCTCAAGGTTTATTCTCTCAAGTCAAGGTTCATCTTCTTCATCTTCTTACTAGTTTTTTTAGGTTGAGAAAAAGAAAAGGAAAAGAAAGAATTTTAGTGAGAAAAATTCCTACTTCATCAACATACGTTACTCTAGCAAATTAGTATAGGTTGTTCTCTTCACTAATACCTTGATTAGTGAAGTGTGAGCTTGAGTGTGACCTGTCTCAAGGTGGATCATTTTCGACGACGAAGATTTCGAGCAAGCTCGTTCCATTCTTTAAGTGGAGTCAAAGAAGAGTTCTAGGACTATTACTCGGAGCATTTGAAGTGAAGGACTAGATTACAAAGGTTGTAGTCTCTCTTCACTTAGTTTAGAACCTGTCTTGCTATGCATTGAAACCCTAATTCTCTGGTTCGATTCATGTTTAGTATACTTAGACCTCTAGATTTTTTTAAATTGCTTACTTGATGCTCATAGAACCCTAGTAGAGCTTCTAAGACATACTTTCATGGTATCAGAGAAAAGTTAGAGGCTTAGGAATAGTTTAGACGAAGTTAAAGTGTTCGATCAACGTTTTAAACACGAACTTTGTAAGTTTCTGTCCAATTTTTCAAAATTCGATATTTTCAAGATTAAAAATGCCCAGAAAATCATGCAGGTAATTTTATGAAGGCAAAAGAAATACGAGCACATAACTCCACAAATTGGCCACGGAACCACTGCCTATTCCATGTATTGGCCACGGTTCCGCCGCGCAATTATGGAGTTAGGATCTCACTTTTCTTGTACTGCTCCATTTTCACATTTTGGATTTTCTGGATATTTTTAATTAGGCTCAAGTGGTTGAGCTCTCTGTGAATTGTTGTTGTTTGAAACATCGATCAAAATGTTAACATCGTCTATATTATTTTGGTTATATGATATTATTTTTGAAATCCACATTGATTAGTTTTCCGAAAACTAGTTATCGATTTATAAATCTCACATTTTATTCTCAAAAGATGGATTACCACAGAGTTTAGATTTAGATCGAAACTCCATCCTAATCTCGTATCATACGCGAATACTCGCCGGGAGACACTAGTAGAGCTACGCCCGTTTGCCCCGACCAAGTGACTATAGGAGAACCCCATGGCTAAGAGCATCCACTCGGATGCTCGTGGCCATGGTGTTCCTCCCAAGTACACTTCGTTGACGGCCTCGGGGGTGCGACCATCTACTAAAGTTCCTGACGATCCTTCGATCTTTTAATTAGGAATCTTGTTGAATTGCCCGGCTTAATTGTTGAAAAGTGTTTTCAATTCGGGGATTAAATGTAAGGTTTATAGGGTTAGGCATGAAACTCGAAATATATGATAATCCGGATTTATGACGTCTATAGATATGGATTCTAATTATTGTGGTTTTCATTTCTTTTCTACGACTGTAAGTGTAATATGTGGTAGTATCCCCGATCTTGTTGCTATACGACAATGATATTAGGGATACACATATTTACTTATGTTGATGATATGTGATGTTATTGTGTTGCTATCGATATGGTATATTGGATCGTCGTGATTGAATATCCGGGGGTTTTATGTGAGATGAGAGTTTTTCAATTTTCATTCATGTAAATAATTATATGTAATGTTTTTTTTTATTGGGACACTTCTGGCTTGAGGTTGTTGTCTCCATTCGATATATATTATATACTTTACAGCATTATGTTAAACCCAAAGCAGAGAGCACAAGTAACCGGGTTCTAGAGTCTAGTGGGAGGCCATCTCGAGGAGTTGAGATCGGTCGCCTAACTCTAGAATTGACAGGGTTGCTTGCCGCTCTCGTAGGGGTTTAGGGGTGTAGGCTTGGCTATTCATCACGACCGTGAAATCCATGTTTTTCGTTACTGGCTTAATCTAAAACACGGACCTCCTTGTATATCCTATGTTTCATATATCTTCTTCTTCTGTGATGTGATGTGATATGATCATATAACTGCGTGAGACGAATGCTACTTATATATATAATATATTAGTAGACACTATATATATTTTGCTTCTGCGCTAGTTCTGACCCCACCCTGCCGTAAGTTAAGTAACTTTACGGTGAAGACCCGGGTCCCTGTGGCGAATACAGACGGTATATATGTGTATTTTATTTTCGTTTCTTCTGTGATGTTTAGGACACATAATTGATGGGGCTTTATTAATAAGATTAATGAAAAGAAAAGAAACCTAAAAGATGTTGTAGAATCAAATTTTTCAAAAAGGTAGATCTAGTTCTTGCTTTGCAAAATGATATTCTATTATGAATATCCAGCACCTCATTTGATGAGGAAAAGAGCCTAGTTCTCTTCACCGAGAATGAATTCTTTAGCAAAAACTAGCATATGCTACAACCTACTCGGTTTGTTTTGAAAACTACTCGATTTTTAAAGCGGAGCTTAAACCACTCCTTTTCAAATCACTGGGTTCTACAACGATATCAAGTTTATTATGTTTAAGGTTTTCTTCGAAACCAGCCGTAACCCTCTGTCATTTCAGATATGTAGTGTTTACTATTAATGCCGTGTTTGTTAACCTCCGTCAAGGCACAGTGTACGGTAGCTGGGTAATACTTATCTGTAGCATAGTATGCGATCGGTAGGGACAGTCACACAGCCTTGTTGACCTCCGTCAAGGGTTTGTGTAGGTGGGTTCGAATCGATCAAGAAATGACAGGTTGAACTTAACTGGCGCCTATGGTTTGTTGACTTCTGTCAAGGTCATAGGTCGTTAGGGGTAAAAACAATTATCGGGAATTGCAAGTGTTGAAATTTTCAATGAGACTGCATATCTTCTATGTGATGGTTGGATCCCGATACCCACTGTGAGTAAGCGTTACTCCTGAAAGGGTTTCCACTTTACAATTAGCTAATCTAGTAGGTGTCTAAGAAAGATGTTAACGGGGTTATGCCCCAGCAGAAACGAGATTAGTTCTATGTGAAAGCACGATGAGACTCCCGCGGAGTACCAACACCAGCCTGGCTGATCGATTAACGAGCTTGTAGGGTATAATTAATCCCGGCTAATCTTACCTTTTAAGGTTTGAAGGAAGATTTGATAAAAATAGTGGGAGTTATCCTGATTAGATAAGATAACAACCAATCTAATCTTGCAAGAGCGCAAGCTAAAGTGTTTCTTCTCTTTCTCTCTCATGTTGGATATGTATGCTTGATTGTTGTGAAAGAGTGTTTTTGTAGTTAACCGCAATCAGAACGGTGTCGCGCGTAGCTAGACCGAGGTGAGTACGGGTTGTCTTCAGGGAAACGTTGAATATTTTAATCTTACTTTAGGTGTGTTGAAAGAGAGAGGAGGAATAAAGAATATTGAAGAAAGGTTGTAGGATCTAGATCCACCTTTAAACACTAATGCAAAATATAGATCTAGATTAACTACGGATGTAAGTTTATATAAGAAGAGGGCTTGTAAGGTTCATTAGGATTTAGTAGTTATGGATGATTAATTAAAAATTACTATTTTTATCCTTTAATAGATTTAAAACTAGAACGACGGTGATGCGTGTAGATTAGGGTTTCTGGAGGGAAAAGGAATCCCACTCTTAACCCTTATCTCGACATGGAACTCCGTTCATATCTAGCCTTTACCAAAATAATCATTAATCTAATTTCCAATCGCGGTCGGGACTAACAATGAATTGTTAGCGCGCCCGATTAGGATGTTAATGATTCTTTTGATAAAATTTATAAACTTTATAAGACTTAAAAAGAGTTTAGAGATGTTCATCATCCATTAGCCTACCCTAATCCCACGAACCCTAACAAGCGGAGAATTACTCGCGCATGTTGGGAGAAAAAGAGATGGAGAGAAAATGCATAATTAAACTACGAAGAAATAGAATAAGAAAAAGAAAGCTACCTTTATTAATCAACAATATTCATTACACTTTGATTCCTTAGAAAATGATTACAAAGACTGGTTTGCTTCTCGATCTCTTCCAAGGAGGTAGACGAACAGTTGATGATCAGTCTGGATGCGTGAGCCGTCTTGGACTTCGTGATCGCGTCGACATGATGATTTTTCCAAGAGGCTCTCGGTCCTTATTTATAGTCACAGAGCCAGAACCACAGTTTCCTAATATGGAAACTAGTTGTTAGGATCCTAACCACCACAATCCCATATCTCAACTCTTCAAATCCGCGGCGGAACCGGGGCCATTGGATAGGTTTGGCCGTGGATCCGCCCCTTTTTGGTGAGATCACGGCCTCTAATTTTTGTAGCTTCATATCTGTAACACTTGGTAATCTTCTGAGTATCTATACTTTGAAAATCTTTTCTACATTTCTACCAGAATTAGTTTCTTGAATATCTTTGGTAGATTTGATTTGTCAACTTTGATTTCCTTGATTTCAGCCCTGAAAATTCTGCACAATAACTCAACAAAAAATATTAGTAGAGTTTGTTTTATTGAGATATTAACTTAACCATTAAGAATTGGTCAAAGGTATTAATAAGGTAAGCATATTTAAATGGGCCAAATGTTACATGGATATTATATTCTTACTTTTCCTACAAAATGTTATTTATAATATATAAACACATGAAAATAGTATTTTTACAGATAAACCATCATATGTATCATATATTATAATAAACACCTTTTATTATATAATAATAGTAGGAAAAATGTCATATTAAATGTGCAGTTTTATCAACTGAACAATGCTTTAGAGATCATTATTGTATATGTACACATATGGATGCTAGAGATATGTATGTACAGGAAAATCTTGCTCAGTTATATAGTATATTATTTAAGTTGTATTTATCATGATATGTGTATTTCTTCCTTATGATGCTTTATGTTACTTACACATATTGATAAAGACTTGATATAGTAGTATACTATTATGGTTTGAATTTATCTTAACATGTGCATATGTTATACTCGATATAATATATGGCGGTTACATGTTGATAAAGCCCGTAGGATCTTGCTTGACTATTAGCGTTATGATGGCGATCATACTTGTGGGAGCTGGGTAGTCCATAAGCACATCCTTAAAAGGTCCCTATTCGTGTGAGTATCGAGACTGGGCATCGATATTCCGGAGTAGACTGGTATACATATTTCTAGACCCCGACAAGGGGAATGGTTGGTCCCGCAGCCATTGGTCTGATATGCCTAAGATCGTATACAGGTGCTCACTGGGTGTGAGTACACTGGACAGACTCACCAATAACTTCTAGATGGTACTATACCTATCGTCAGATGGAAGTTCTCAGGTGACATGTGTACAGGTTAGTCTTCGGACCTGAGATCGTCATTTGTCTCGTGTGAGTTCCTACTATACTTTGATCACTACCCTACCACGGCTCTGTCCCCCGCCGAAAGACGCGGAGATGCGACCGCGCGGGTCCGTCTTGCCTGAATTTCGGGGCAGATGCTAATTGATGCTATCCATCCACCTTTCCGAAAATGCCAAGTTGATTTATGACACCATGTATTGAAAGTTTAAATGGATGCGGCCGATATAGCAGACTTCGTCAGATTCCCCCTCGTTGAGGGGTTTTTGATTGTAGGGACGCTCTTCCCTACAGGCGCAAGCCCCTGCCGTTAATTACGCTACCACATCGCGGTAACCACTTTCTCCTTCTCCAGATGGTCACTTCGTGTCGTGGGTGTTTGTTTTGTTTTTGGTTGCCCGTGGATTGTATACGGAGACTAATTTATGTTATCGCCCGTAGGGCGTGGATTAGTCCAAATCCATATTTTCTTAGATTTGGGTTTGGGGGTTGGGTTTAAGGATACGTTAGTCTCATTTGGGACTAAGATCGATTTAAACATATGTTATGGATACGTTAGTCTAATTTCTAGACTAAGATCAACTTAACAGGATCGTTTAGATCCAACAAGAGAGCAATTGGGCTCTATTGTTTAGTTTAGGGACATTGCGGTCGATTAGTTTAAGGACATTACGGTCTATTGTTAGTTTAAGGACATCTCGGTCCAAGTTAAGGACATCATAGTCCGTGAGTTTAAAGACCTCACAGTCAAGGTTAAGGACATCATAGTCTGTGAGTTTAAAGACCTTACAGTCAAGGTTAAGGACATCATAGTCCGTGGGTTTTAAAGGACCCCACAGTCCGTAAAATGTTTGGTTGTCGGGACCCGTCACCTCTATGAAGATGTTGAAGGATTACAACGACAAATATCAGAGGAGTAAAGAGACGTACCGTCAAAACAATGTGTGTTGATTGAAAGATCTGTAGTCCAATTTGGGGCTAAGATCTGTTAACATATTTATGAGCAGATGAGCTAAATTAATATAAGTTAAGGACTTATGGCCAATCTTGGGCTAAGTCCAATAAATGTTTAATATTTTATTTTGGGCTGTTGAGCCTTTATTTGGGTTTGGCCCTTTTGAATTTTTTTTGTCTTTTATTGAATGCTGGGCATTCATCAGAGCTCTAGGCTTATTAATGAACAATTTATGTTCTGTCAGCGCGACACGTGGTGCACTAGGCGCTTTGCTCCAGTCAAAGAGCGCAGTGCACTTCTGCCAAGTAGCGCACATGTAAGGGACATGTGTCGTGCTCAACACTAGGCGCCAGATAATGAGTGCATGATGCCAATTTATAAGCGCTGAGTGCTAATCCATAAGCGCATCGCGCTTTCAGTTTAACGACGCACACGTGAGCGACACGTGGTGCGCTTGGCGCTGAGCGCCAGCCCATGAGCGCAGTGCGCTATTTCAGAAGCACAAAGCGCAAGTTGTTAATTGGCGCATACGCAATTGACACGTGGCGCATTTGGTGCTGAGCGCCAGTCCAGAGAGCGCAGAAGCGTAGTTCAAGAGCGCAAAACGCAGTTCAAGAGCGCAAAATGCATCTGATCAATTTTATGATCTGGAAAACAAATTTATGTTCTTTTAAAAGAGACTTTGTCTCAAGATCTAAGAACAACAGTTCTTATTTTTGCAGGAGATATTTCCAATCTCTTATGTTGATGAAAGGCTTTACCTTTATAGATCCATGATCTGTGAGAAGAATTATGTTCTTCTTTTATTTTATGATAAGATCTTTTGATTTCTTTGTGAAAGACTTTTTGTCTTGTAGATCTATGATCTTTAAAGAAGTAAATTCTTCTTTTTATGAGATGATTTCATCTTTATGTTCATCATTATCATTTTACCTTGAAGAAGGATCTTCTTGCAAGAGCTTGCTCTTTATCTTTGAGTTTCTCAAAGTTTAGGGGGGGGGGGTTCTCTCCCTAAGACTGGAAGTCTAGGGGCCTTTATATAGGGCAAGCTGATTTGTTGAATCAGTTAAAGAGATCTTTCTCTAATTGATTTGGGGATGTTTCCCCACGATTGGATCTCTGATCCTAAGGCTTCTGTGTTACAGAAGGCAATCTTCTTGTTTTTAACAAGATTGATAAATCTTTCCATACAGAATTTATTCTGTCTTTTGGTAATTTTTATTTACCATTGGATCATTGATCCAACGGTGTTCTGATTTACAGAGCACAATCTTGTTATTTGGAAAGATTTTGAGGAATCTTTTCTTAACAGAATTTAATTCTGATAAATTAATGATTTATTATTATTAGATCTTTGATCTAACGGTGAGGAGTTTTTAGTTCCAGCACTAGCGCACCCGTGCTTTGCACGTGGTGCGCTGCTTAGAGCGCAGCGCACCTAGCGCTAGCGCACCCGTGTCATACACGTGGTGCGATGCTCAGAGCGCAGTGCACGTAGCGCTAGCGCATCCGTGTCTTACACATGGTGCACTACTTAGAGCGCAGCGCACCTAGCGCTAGCGCATCCGTGTCTTACACGTTGTGCGCTGCTTAGGGCGCAGCGCACTTGGCACTGCATCTGAAGCGTTGCTTCATTTTGAAATTTAAATTTCAAATAGAGTTTTGCTCTGATTGGGGAAACAAATGCCCCCCCCACCGTTGCGCTTACGTAGCCCATATATGAGTGCAACGGTGGCAGCATCTGCGCCCTTGGATCAACTCAGAAGTTGAAAAAGGCATTTCAATGCCTATAAATAGGACCTTTGGTCCATTAGATGATTCTGTTCATCTTCCTCTTGTTTTCTGAGAATTTTTATTCTCCTATAGAGCACAGCTCTTCATTTTAAGAAATTTTCAAGAGTCAAAACTCTGCCAAAATTTAGGTAAATTTTTTTTAACGGTCTGGGGTTTTACCCATTAATAGAGCCTTGCTCTTCATAGATTTTTGATCTAAAGGAAACCCTTTTTTAGGGTTTCATTAACAGAGCTTTGCTCTTTCGAAACCATAGATCTAAAGAGATCATCTTTCAGGGTTTCCTAACCCATGAACAGAGCTTTGCTCATAAAGAACTCTTAGAGTTTGTTCATAGATCTTGAAGATCTCAGAATTTTTAATTCATAAAAAATTGATTTTAATTTTTCTGATGGATTCTTTCATCATCATTTTTTCCAGAGCAAGGCTCTTGAGGAATTTTTATTCCTTCATGATCAGAGTTTGACAAGTGTCACTCTGTCACAGAGCATTGCTCTCAAAGGGAGATTTACTCCTCTACCCGAGAGATTTCTCATTTAATGAGAATTTCTTTTGAGGATTTCCTCACTTAATCAACAGTCTCATCAAATGATGAGGATGTTTTATTAATAATGAACTGTCATCCAGATTTTGTGGGTCCCCCTTTGGTCCCCTTTTTACTGCCATTGCAGTGCGATACAAATTTTAAAGTACCAAATGTCGGAATTTAAATTATAGCACTAACAATTGACTTTTGTCCCTTTTTGCGCAGGCGACATGTCTTTCGATCCCTTTTTCCCGTTTGTTTGTTCAGAAGGAGGATTCCCTGGAGCGCCTGTAGACCGGGAAGTCCTAGCTTTGATCAAAGATCATGACCCGGAACATAAGAATCTTCACCTTTGGGGGACATGGTATAATCAGATTATTAAGGGTCGTCAAAGCTTTTCGTGTGCGGTACCCTCAGAGCCCATCATAGCGATCCATTATGATCCACCCCCGGTGAACTATACCGTGGAAGAAGTCAACTGGACTTTGGGAGGTCTTCTTCAGCCTGCTATGGATTCGATACCCGTTCAGCCTCCAATGGCTTTGGATACCATGGGGCGACGTATTTGTCAAGGCGAGGCACGATCGTGGGGACAACCATATATGATTGGCCTAATTCCTCATCATCCGACTGGTTATCTGCAATGGGCCCATTATATTTTGTCGGTGAAGAAGTCGCAATTGCTAAGGCTTGGGTTGTATCCCGCAATTTATGCTTCTCTCTTCCAGTATCCTACGCTTCCCGCCTGGTGGGTTAAGGCCTTTCTGGAGCAGTGGAATATTCCTACCCATATCTTCCTTTCGCTGGACCGAGAAGTATCGATTTCCTTAGAGGAATTTGCAGAAGTTTCTGGCTTACTGGTTATGGGGGAGCATTATGAGGAACTGCTTCCTACAGATGAATATGTTTTTGGTGCCAAGCCAATGATGACCGGCTTTACCCCGGAGAGCGCCATTCAACACCAATTTCCTAGTTTGATCAAAGTGTTGAATATTTATGAGGGCCTTTTCCTTGAATCTGGGAGCCGCGGGGTTAATTTTGAGGACTTCATCGCTCATTTTCTTCATCCGGAGGTCCTCTCGAAGGAGGATGCTAAATTTGCCACGCTTGACGACCCTTTCGGCTTAGGTTTAAACAACCTGCCGACGGCGGAGGCAGATCAGAAGAGTTTCTTCCTTCCCAACACTCCAGTTGTTTCTTTCATGGAGGTCGCAATCCTTGGGATTGATGAGGAAACGTTCTTTCTGGGGTTTCTTGGGCTATGGCTGAGCAGGTTTGCGCTCCCGATGCACCTTCGCCGTATGAGGCCGTGTGTCTTCCATCCGGCTCACCGAATGATTATTAGGGTAAAAGTGGCTATCGGGGTCGCCGGTTTAGCTCATTTGTATTACGGTCTTAGTCAATCGGCGGATACTACTGAACCCGGAGTGCAGCATGTGAACTTCTCGATGCATTACTTCATGTCATGGCTCGAGCAACATGCACTTGGCGTTTTTGGTATCCATAAAAGGCCTTCATTCTATGACAGGTGCGGATTCCCCTGGATTATGCAATTAGTCAGCGCATCTATTGTAAATCCGTAACCGCGGGAAGCTAGAGGTTTGCTCTTTCGTCCTCGCACTGTTGGAGATAGCATGACCTTCACCGACAAGATTTTTACCATCGGCAAAGAGTCCGCAACAACGGTGCAGCCATTGCGGGACATTTTTAAAGATGGAGCCTCTGTTTTGAAAGCTCGGGAAATCCTCCATTTATATTCTATCAGACCGGGCTTTCTAGTGTTTAGGCAAAATGATGCGGCGTTATTCATGAGATACAATCCGCATCGTTTCGCCCAACAATTGAGCTATAATCAGGGAGTTCCGCTGGAGGCTTTCTTGCTAGAACATGTTGCCACCGAAGAGGGGATGCGAAACGCGCTGCATCATTTTATGCGCGTGAACACAGGGTCCAATTTCTTTATCAGCGAACCGAGCTGTATCCCGAAGGCCTTTAGTGTGTACGTGGCGTGGTACCAGCATTCAATGGGCGCCGTCATCAGAGAAGCGACTGCTGCTCGATCGCAAAGGTGCACCCCCTGCTGGCGATCGAAACGTCCTCCTGAAGCGACGGACCATTGTCCCACCTCCGCTAAGAGAAGCTGCTGCGATCGAAGTCCCGCACGACAGGCCCGGGCTACTGATACCCAGGGCTCCTGTAGAAACGGTGACTGTAGCTTCCTCTGATTCTGGCGTGGGTTCAGATATCGGGACTCGTCACCCCAAGGTGCCCACTAAACGTAAACTTGTGCTCGCGGCGACCGGAGCTCGCTCGCAGAAGAGGAATAAGAAGTCGATCCTCTCTGCCGATGTTATATTTGGTCAGGAGCCTCATGCTCCGTATAGTGAGGGCTTGGGCGAATATAGGACCAACGAGGGTCTATTCGAAGTGCCGGACGATACCGATCTCGAGGCTGCTATTGCAGCTTCTGTGCGATCAGCAAGCCACAAAGCTGGACTGGCCATCCTCGCGCAATCAAGTAAATATCAGCCGTACCTTTTGTCATTGCATTATATTTTTATTACCATGTTTTGACTGACACTTTTCTTGCTTTAACAGGAATTTCCACTGAAGAGGCTCTCGCGGCTTCCCTTAGGACCTTTGAGGAGGAGGAGAGGATTCGCGCTTCACTGAGCGTTGGTATATTTTGGCTCACCGCGTCTCTGCTCCTGTTTCTTATGGGTAATCAGACCCCTTCTTATCTTATCGCAGGGACTACAATACCAATCCCACAAAGTGATGCGGAGATGCTTCCAGGGCCAGCCATCGAAGTCCCGGCCTCCTCAGCACTGCCGATAGAGGCCTTACTCAAACGACCGATGACGGATGCCATAACGGCTCCAGAGGTAACTCTTGGTGCAGACGATGATGTCCTATTGATGGAGGCTTCTAGAAGATCTGCTCTCACGGCCCAAGCGGAAAGGAAGCGTAGAATGCGCGCAGTAATGGAGCGTAGTGCCGCCTTGGCCGCGGGTGCAGGTTCGAGCGCTGCTACCCCTGCCCCTTTCAGAGGATATTTCGGCCGCCTTGTCCACCGCCCACAGACAGGCATCACGTGCTGCTCGGGAAGCAATCCGAAAACCGACTCAAGGTAACGTGACATTGGGTTCTTTTGTCAAAGTTTTAATTTTCAGGTTCTCATATATCCTATCTTGCAGGGCCGAGTCTTACCGAGGAGGTGGTGGGTGTCGTAGCGGCAACCATCGAGTCTGAGGTAGCGGTAGGTGAGACATCAACAATCGCCGAGCCCGAGATAGCGATGGGCGAGATGGATACAATCGTTGAGTTCGAGGCAGCCGTTCCTTCTCAAGAGTCGGGCACTGTTCCAATCGTCATTCTTTTAGCCTGCGGTTCTCTGCCATCTCCTGGCATCGCGAGAGTTATGATGGCTCTCATAGAGTCAGGGGCTGAGACGACGGGAGGCGAGACCATTTTGTTGGAGGAGGGTGAGGCAGTCGCTGCATCCAGTGATGCCCTTGTCGCGGTCTCGACCGGCGACTTACCAGGTAAATTTCAGGTTATTGCTTTCTATTTTATTCTGCAATCCCTTTTCGACCTTTTCTGAAAGTACTTTTGTTTCGAATGCAGTTGCGGTGGGCGTTGAGGTTGTGCCACCTGAGGAAGCGTCTCCAGTTGCTGCTTTGACGGTGATCGCCCCTTTACCTTCTCTCGTACCCTCTCAAATGCTGGAAGGTGCGGATTTGTGACCCATCGGCTTCATTGTAGATAGTATACTTCATGTACTGACATTGCATTATTATATCCTTGTAGGAGTCCTTTTTGATCACCTGTATCAGGTGCTGCACCCACACTTCTCCTTTGAGTCAGAGATTTCCTCTTCTAGCGGAGCTGGTGAGTACAGCCTTTAGCTAACGTCTCTTCTTTTCTTTGACGGGTAGTCAAATCGTTTCTAATTCTTGTTTGTTTTAATTACAACCTTACAGCTCGAAGGAGGAGATGAAAGAACAGTTGCACCACTGGTACTCCCAGTCTTTCCCCTGCTGCAGCCGATATAGTAAACTTCGTTGTTCATGAACCTCCTTTATTTCTTGAACCGTTACTTGACTGTGATTTGCTTTGTAGCTGTGACATCGACTTCAGCTCCGTTCGATTCTCAAGTTATAATGCCAGCAGGCCCCTTCTCTCGACGTCCCTCTTCCAAAGGTGCTGTGAATAGCCTGCGCATGTTGATCGATCACCTCGAGGAGCTTGATGTGGAGACTCCTGCCCTTGCTACCGATTTCGCTACTGAGGTTAATCCCATGCTGGCGACGCTCGTGCACTTTCATAACGAAGGCGTCGTGGAGTCCTGGGTTAATCACTGCAGGAAAATCGAGGCCTGTCTGCATGAGCTCGAGTTTAGACGTCCTTCCCCCGAGGTCTTGGCTGTGAACTCCCAGCGGGCTGCATGGGTAGAGGAGAGCACTCCTTACTTCCGCCATCTTGAACAGAAAGTGGCCCTGAAGCGTAAGGAGTGCGAAGAGGCTTCAAGCGAATCTGCTCGATTGCAAGCTCAAGTTGATGCAAACGCTGCACAGTTGAAAGTTATCTTCGAAAGCCTTCTACAATGTATTTCCGACGGGCTAACGCTGAGGCAGAAGCTCGACCTCATCGAGTGAGATGCACAAAGTTGTGGGGCAGATCATAGATGAGCAACTTTTATCTTATTTGCAGCAACGGGCTCAGGTTGAAGCGGAGTTGGCCGCAGTAGCTGACCAAGACAAGGGGCTGAGGGAAGTGCGCGAGCGGCTGATTGGTTTATTGAAAGTGCTTCCCTCTCAATAATTGTTTTTGTACCATTTATAATTTTGAATAAAATGTATCCATTTTTTTCATAAGATGTATTCTGTACCCAATTGAATTTATGAATAAAAGATACATTTCTTTCGTAATGTCTTGTGTCATCTCTTTGCTTTCTTCTTTACTTCATTACCAGCATGTCACTTTAGTAAGCATAGCCTGCAGATGATAGAGAGAGTATCCCATTTTGAATTCTTCGAGAGGTAGTGATAGCTTAGAAAGCAGGTTCAAATCTGCTGCCTAAGACTTTCCAATTTCATGAGCCGTGAGGGTCTCATAAAGACTTTTCTCCCTACGAGTCGAGAGGATCTTGTAGGTGTATTTTCTCCTTAGGAATCGTGAGGATTCCTAAGCGCGTTTTCTCTTGTAAGTCGTAAGGATCTTACAAGAGAGTTTTCTTCCTTACGGGTCGAGAGGACCTGTAAGTGATTGATGGTGTTACCATTATTCGCACTTTGCGGAGTCTGGAGTTGCTCTGGGCGTTTCCACGGGGTCAGGATTGACTTTAACTGTATTCCACGGGACCAGGAATTTGCTCTGGATGCTTCCCACGGGGTCATAGCCGTGTTCCGCGAGGACCAGGCTCCACTCTGGACGTTTCCCACAGGGTCAGGATTGACATAAGCCGCGTTCCACGTGACCAGGAATTTTGCTCTGGATGCTTCCCACATGGTCATAGCCATGTTCTGCAAGGACCAGGCTCCGCTCTGGATGTTTCCCACGGGGTCAGGATTGACCTAAGCCGCGTTCTACGTGACCAGGAATTTGCTTTGGATGCTTCCCACGGGGTCATAGCTGTGTTCTGCGAGGACCACGCTCCGCTCTGGATACTTCCCACGGGGTCATAGCCGTGTTCTTCGAGGACCAGGATCCGCTCTGGACGTTTCGCACGGGGTCAGGATTGACATAAGCCGCGTTCCACGTGACCAGGAATTTTCTCTGGATACTTCCCACGGGGTCATAGCGATGTTCTGCGAGGACCAGGCTCCGCTCTGGATGTTTTCCACGGGGTCAAAATTAACATAAGCCGCGTTCCACGTGACCAGGAATTTGCTCTGGATGCTTCCCACGGGGTCATAGCCGTGTTCTGCGCGGACCAGGCTCCGCTCTGGACGTTTCCCACGGGGTCAGAATTGACATAAGCCGTGTTCCAAGTGACCAGGAATTTTGCTCTGGATGCTTCCCACGGGGTCATAGCCGTGTTCTGTGAGGACTAGGCTCTGCTCTAGACGTTTTCCACGGGGTCAGATTTGACATAAGCCGCGTTCCACGTAACCAGGAATTTTTCTCTGGATGCTTCCCATGCGGTCATAGCCGTGTTCTGCGAGGACCAGGCTCCGCTCTGGACATTTCCCACGGGGTCAGGATTAACATAAGCCGCGTTCCACGTGACCAGGAATTTTGCTCTGGATGCTTCCCACGGGGTCATAGCTGTGTTCTGTGAGGACCAGGCTCCGCTCTGGACGTTTCCCACGGGGTCAGAATTGATATAAGCCGCGTTCCACATGACCAGGAATTTTGCTCGTGATGCTTCCCACGGGGTCATAGCTGTGTTCTACGAGGACCAGGCTCCTCTCTGGACATTTCCCATGGGGTCAGAATTGACATAAGCCGCGTTTCACGTGACCAGGAATCTTGCTCTGAATGCTTCCCACGGGGTCATAGCCGTGTTCTGCGAGGACCAGGCTCCTCTCTGGACGTTTCCCACGGGCTCAGGATTGACATAAGCCGCGTTCCACATGATCAGGAATTTGATATGAATGCTTCCTACTTGGTCATATCCGTGTTCTGCGAGGACCAGGCTCCGCTTTAGACGTTTCCCACGGGGTCAAGATTGACATAAGCCGCATTCCACGTGAACAGGAATTTGCTCTGGATTCTTTCCACGGGGTCATAGACGTGTTCTGCGAGGACCAGGCTCCGCTCTGGTTGCTTCCCACGGGGTCATAGCCATGTTTTGCAAGGACCAAGATTTGCTCTGGACGTTTCCCACGGGGTCAGGATTGACATAAGCCGCGTTCCACGTGACCAGGAATTTGCTCTGGATGCTTCCCACGGGGTCATAGCCGTGTTCTGCGAGGACCAGGCTCCGTTCTGGATGCTTCCCACGGGGTCGGATTGACATAACTGTGTTCTGCAAGGACCAGGATCCGCTCTGGACGTTTCCCACGGGGTCGGATTGACATAACCGCGTTCCACGTGACCAGGAACGGTTGACTTTATCCGTATTTCATGGAGTCGGGGTTTGACTCTCGGTCATCTGCGCACCACCAAGTCATGGAACTGGGAATTGCCGCGGTTCCGTTTTGCTTGATGTTGCGTCTGTTGTAATGAGACGCATGTTGAGATGATCTCCAGACTGTCTGTGAACCGTTGAGATTTGGCTTCTTCTTCTGATGGAGCCTAGGGAGGGAAGGTGTGATTCCTTCTTCGTTTGCGCCCCTGGATTGTATACAGGGATTGATGTGATATCACTTATAGGGCATAGATTTCATTTTTTTTATTTCTTTCCGCGATGCTCTATCATTTCAGCTTTTATATCGCGAAAGTCGCGATTGCCCAATCATTTCGGCTATTTTTCGTGGTGCCCAACCATTTCGGCTATTTGTTTTATTTTTACTCGCTGCTTTTTATTGCGAGTTGCCCAATCATTTCGGATATTTTGCATGCATATATTTTTACTTGCTGATTTTGTTGCAAGTTGCCCCATCATTTCGGCTATTTCGTATGCATGTGTGGCTCGCTGGCTCTTTGCTGCAAGCTTGGAATTAGACACCGATTTCGGCATCAGCATAGCCACAACTAGGATATTGCCAGGTGCAAATCATCATTTTCCTCTGTCGATGTCGAACAAAGGTGGCTTAGCGAACAGGGTTAGGATCCTGTGGACTAAGGCCTTTGACTTCATGAGCCGTAAGGGTCTCATAAAAGTATTTCTCCCTGTGAGTTGTGAGGACCTCATAGGTGCGTTTTCTCCTTAGGAATCGTGAGGACTCCTAAGTGTATGGTTTCTCGTAAGTCGTAAGGATCTTATAAGAGTATTTTCTCCTTCTAAGTCGAGAGGACTTACAAGGGCTGTTCACTGTGCAAACATATCCCTAGTCATGGATGAGACTTTGTTAGGGAAATGTTTATTCGCGCCCATGAATTGTATACAAGGGTCAGCATTGAGCCGCTTGTAGGGCAGCATTGGAGGTTGTGGTGGCCGCTTAAGAACAAGTTCAGATCCCTGTAGCTTAAGACTTTTGAATCTCATGAGCCGTGAGGGTCTCATAAGAGAGTTCTCCTTATGAGTCGTGAGGATCTCGTAAGCGTAATTTCTCCTTAAGAATCGTGGGGATCCCTAAGTGTGTTTCTCCCATGTGAGTCGTAAGGATCTCACGCAGGTGGTTTCTCCTCACGAGGTCGAGAGGACCTTGCAAGTATCTTTTAACGAGGTTGCGCCTTTTCGGCTTTTCACAAAAAACTCGCCAGTGGCCCTGCTGTTTTTACTCACGGAGCCCTTTCGGGTTTTCATCCGTGCCCATTTGCTTATGGACATACCGTTTTTTTATCCTTGGGATGCTGCAGTCCACAGTAGTTTATCGAAGTCTCGATCAACAGCTAGTTTTAGGACATAGTGGTCCATCGTTAATTTAAGGACGTTTCAGTCCGACGCCAGTTTTAGGACATAGTGGTCCATTGTTAGTTTTAGGACATTTCGGTCCGTTGTTAGTTTAAGAACGTTTCGGTCCGTTGTTAGTTTAAGGACGTTTCGGTCCGTTGTTAAGGAAGCCGGCTACTACTTATAGAGTTTGGGGTTAGAAAGATAGTGAACAGACATAGGCGTCGTCATCTATCGTTGACCTAGGCCGTGACTCGTCAGGCGTAGTATTTCTTTAGGAAGCAACTGTTTATTGGCCTGAAAGGTCTTTCACCATGCATGTCCATGAGTAGATAGGCTCCACCCTGCTAAATTTTGTCTATGATATACGGGCCTTCATAGTTTGGCTCGAATTTCTCCCGCTTGGCGCGATTGGGGATCATAGGTCTTTTAACCCCTAGCACGAGTTGCCTTAGCGGAACGTTCTCGGCCTAGCCAATTTTTCATGTGAGCGCGTCATCTTTGCTTTATAAGCCTCCAGACTTTGTTGCGCCACGAGCCGGTTTTCATCAAGGGCATCAAGCTACTCAAGTTGAAGGTGGGCATTCTCTTCATCTGTTAGCTCGTAGTGAACCGCCACTCGTAGAGAGGGTAACTCTATCTCGAGGGGGAGTACTGCTTCTGTGCCGAATACCAATGCATACGGCGTTGTGTTCATGGCCGTTTTGAACGTAGTTCGATATGCCCAGAGAGCTTCATGCAGTCTCTCATGTCGGTCCTTCTTATTTCGAGACACCATCGTTTTCATGATTTTCGTCAAGGTCTTGTTGAAAGCCTCGGCTAGACCGTTAGCTCGGGGATTATAGACCGAAGAGTATCTCTGAAACACCTGAGTTTGTGTTTAGTGGTAATTGTGTGTTAATGTAGGGGTTTTTGGTAAAAAGTTTACCAAAACGGGTTTCAGATAATTTATCTGGTTTTATGAATATTTTATTAGATTTTTATCTGGACTGCACATACTTGTGCACGTTAACTTGGGTTAAGCCTAGGGTTAACCATGTTTAGATGAGCATGGTGGGTTAACCATCTAGTTAAGTTAATTAGTTTTAATTAAGGGTTTTAGTTTTGTTTAATTTTTTATTAGAGTTAGGGGTTGACTAGTAGGTGAGAGAGAGGGGCTATGATGGCTTGTGCATGCTAGTAATTAATGAAGAGAAAAGGGGGGGTTGACTCTCATTTCTTTGGTTTCAAATCACTTGTTTTCTCTCTCACTCACATCTCTCCCTCTCACTCACACACACACACACATACCCAGAAACAGCAGCAGCAGCAACAACATCATCAACAGCAGCAGCTGCTACATCTGAAGCAACAACAGCAGCAAGAACAACACCAGCTCAGCACCAATAGCAGCAGCATCCATCAGCAACCCCAACAACATAGCAACAACAGTAGCATTAGCACCAGCACACCAACACCAACAAGCAGCAGCATCAGCAATAGCAGCAGCACAACAACATCAGCAATGGCAGCAGCAACCACGGCAACAGCAAAGCATCAGCAGTAGCAGCTTCAGCAACAGCAACACACTCTTCTTCTTCTTCTTCTTCTTCTTCTTCTCTTCTCCTATATCCTAGGATCCCTTGAGGTATAATCTCGCAACCCAACTTCTTTCTTGCTTGATTATGGTTGTTTAAACTGAAATTTAGTGTTTATGTCGTGTTTTAGTGCTAGTTTTAGGTAAATTTGTGTGAGAGTGGCAAAGTGATGGTTTTAATTGTTAGTATAGATTGACTAGGTGCTGTTGAGACCAGTTAACCCAAGAATTTTCCCTGATTCCAGAAAAATACCTGTTTGTTGCAAATCGGTGTAATTTAGCGTTTTATACGAACTTTTTACCCTTTCAAAAATCTGCTTTTGACCCGGGCCATTCAGAAAAAAATTGGGAAGATTGTAGCATGGTGACCTTATCAGACAAACACACACAAAGCACGGGGACCCCTCTCCCCTTAACTGCCGCAAATTTATTAGACCTGACCGCAATTTGCGGCCAGAAGGTGGGGTTTGAGGCTGAGTCTTTTCCTGTAGGTATCTGCTGTGTAAATAGGGGTTTTTGGTATCTTCAACTTTTTATGTTTGGACCAGAGTCAAAATCTGGAGCATTAAACCTTGTTTCGGTGTTTTTTAAACTTGTGCGACACGTGTGTGATCCGCGTGGTTCTGTGGCATGCTGCGCGACACAGCATGTTGGAGTGGTTCTGGTGAGATTACATACGTCGCGACATATCGAGTGCACGCGCTACTAGTTTCAGGCACGCGTTATTCTTTTGATCGATATATCGCATTTTTTGCAGGATTTGCTTTATGTGTGTGTCTTTTGTAAATTCTAGGTTCGTCGGCGGGAATTTCGAGCACCGCGGAGAAAGGAAAGCAGGTGGTCGGACACACCTAGCGTGAGGTCACGGGTGAGTAGATGTAACATCTACGGGGGACAATCGTTTGGATGGCGCAAGTCGCCCGATAGATTTAGTAAACTTAAAGATTGCTAGAGATATTAGAAATTATAGTACTTGCATAATTTTTGCTACGTTCAGGATCTATATGTTTTACGTACATATGTGTGTTCATTCCATAGGACACCTGCACCATTGCCAGGGTTTTTATATGCAGCACGAGCACTATTCATGTGTACACCCACGCCCTGGTAATTGCCATGCCACAACACTAGATAACTTATAATCTGAAACATGTTATCAATTGATGCTTATAACCTGTGCTATTGCATTAGATCCTTAAAATGAAATTGTAAATTGCTATTCACATACATGTACCTCATTACATCATTTGTTCATACCTAATCTATAAATCATACATTGCAACTTGATTATTGATACCATAAGCAATCATTATCATTTACGCATGCACTTATGATGATTCTTGAGACTTATGATATTTCTGGATTTCGGGGAAAGCCGCAAGATTTACAAACTTATTACTTTTCAAAATATGAAATGTTACGGTTTTCTAGTGATGTAAAGTGTCGTCCACCATGAGTTTGTTGTGGTTTTCGAGACCCGTTTCGAGGAGTTGGATGAACCGTCTCGGGTACATGGTGGGCCCGGTAGGTACCCCGGGGCAAGAAGCTCGTGTTGCTGACGATGAGCCTGGCAGGGGATGGATTACCTACCGGTGATTTCTTTTGGCATGAGGATATCCAGAGGATACCGACCGTGGCCGCGAGCTGATGAGATTTTGATATTTGAGATGGGTCAGCCGGACAGCTGAGGCCAAAGATATTTCGATATGGATATATGATATTTGAGACAGTTTTGAGGTGTCGTTGCTGGACACGGATTCTGGTTGATTCTATGGACTTTATCTGGTATTTAAAAAGAGTTTCAAAAAGAAAGAATGATTCTTATACTTACATATTAAGATCAAGAGTTGATTCATGTTGCATACATACCTGCTAGTATATTCATGCTACATACATACCTGCTAGTATACCCTGCCATATATGTTTTATAGATGCTAGGATAATTGTGTGCATGCATGCGATAGCCTCTATAGATATTATTTATTACTCACGAGTTGACAACTTACCCCCGTTGTGCCACAGCTTTTCTGCAGGTCCGCTCCTTCAGTACAGTAGCGGCGGACGCACTAGCTACTTTTGCCCTTTTTGCCCGGACTCGAGGCTTTTGCTCATAGGTGGGTTGTTATCATATTGTACCACCTTATATATTCATTGTATCTAGAGTACTCCATTTACTGTATCAGCTGTACCTGTTATTTGGATTATTTTATATTGACCTAGAGACGAGGCTGTGAGACTTGTGGATTTTTATGTTGTATTTGGGGTCGAGCTCACTTGAGTTGACATGTTATTTTACTGGTGCTTTTCATGCTTATTTATGTACAGTGCTGTTTTATATCGCGGGGGATTTGTGACCGCCTTGAGGCGAAGAGCTAGCTCCCGCTTGGGGATGCCATATTTCATGTTATTCCTTTATACTCCTGTTTTGTACCCGTTTGGGGGCTAGTTTTTACAAAGGATACTCTGTCGGAATTTTTTGAAAAAGGGACGTTGCTTTAAAAAAAACTTGATGTGACTTAATGGACTAAATCGCATTTCAATAAATTGGTTTTTCCTTCACTCTATTTCTTTACCAAGTTTTGATTTATGGGCTTTGGCTTACTTATTTTACGGACGCCTTGAGACGTTTCGTAACTTAAGTGCCGGTCACGTTCCGTACCCCGTGGGTCATGACAAAGTTGGTATCAGAGCGATAGGTTTTACCTTTCTGAGTGTAGGATGACCCTTGGTAGATGGAGTAAGTGACTTAAGCAGGGTAACGTAGCGTGCGTATGTCCGCGGCATACTTGCGATACGGTACTCCGCCTAGGTGACTTTAGGATATACTTGCTTGAAAATCTTTCTTCAATTCCGTGTATCCTATGATTCTATTGCACTATTCTTATTATCCTATTTCTTGTACCAGCCACTTTTCCGCCGAAGGCTACGAGAGCGCAGAGGGCTGCCACCCGAGATGAGATCCGAGCAGCCTCGTCCGAGATGAGGACCGAGGAGGGTGGTATACCTACGGCTCAGGGACAGACTGATCCGCCTTCCCCAGGCCACATGGATAGGCTTGAGTTTGGTATGGAGGAGCTACGACAGATGATGGGGGGTATGCAGGAGCTACGACAGATGGTGGGATCCTTAGTAGAGGCTAGTCGTGCGCCGAGATCGGAGGACATACCTACCACATCACGGACGACCATGGTACCTGCTGCCCAAACAGTTGCTCCTACCACTGCTACCGTGGCCATCCCAGTAACGCTACAGGATTTCATGAGGCTGAGACCTCCAGTATTCACCGGCACAGATGCAGCGGAGGATCCGTAGACATTCTTTGACAGATTAGCCAGGATTTGCCGTTCGCTCAGATGTTATGACGATCGATGGGTGGAGCTGGCGAGTTTCCGTTTAGAGGGCCTTGCGCAGACATGGTTTGAGTCCATCGAGAGAGGTCGAGCTGCAGGTCTACCTCCTATGACATGGGCCGAGTTCACAGCGGTATTTCTGGCTCGTTTCCTTCCAGAGAGCGTTCGTGATGCTAGGGCTCGTAGTTTTGAGGCCTTGGTCAAGATTCCAGGGATGACGGTGTCTGAGTACGATGTCCAGTTCACGCAGTTGTCTAGATATGCTCCGTATTTGGTGGATACTGAAGAGAAGAGAGTGAAGAGGTTCGTGCAGGGACTTGACGCTGTAACATTTTCAAAAATATAAAATATTAATTTTGGGAATTTTTATAATTTAATATTATTTTATTGATTATTTTAATATTAAATGCAAATAAATAGGAAAAATGTTAGAAAAATTATGAAAAATTATGGAAAATTCTAAAATAGGGTAAATTATTGAATTATGACATTTTTAAGTTTTTGTGATTAGTTTGACACTAATTTAGTGCTAATCGCGATTAAAATCGCTAATCGGGTTTTTTGGCAATTTTGTGCAAAACTTGCACGTATCACTTTTTCTACACTTGTGCATTTTTCTAGCCATGGTTTCTTTTGGGATTACTATTGATGTGAGAAGGTTTGGTTTTTAAAAGAAAAGGAAAAGAAAAGAAAATGTAATGATGAGGGTAGGTGAGAGAGAGAGGTGGGCTTTGACTTAGCATCCTTAGCCATACTCCTTCATTCCTCCTCATTTCTCTCCCTCTCCCATGGCTCCTGCTGCTGCTACTTCCTTTCCCCCCTTCCTCCACCTTCAACCCCTTTCTTCATCTCAAAAACAACCCCAAAAGCTCATGTCCATTTCATTAAAATTGTGCAAAATCCCTAGATCTACACATGGAGCTAAAGAAGCAAGGATTTTGGCCACTACGGGCAACTCAAGAATTTTCTTGAGTTTCTAATGGAGGTAATTTCTGAACCCTTAGCTTAATTATAGCCTTTCCTATAACCCCATGTTAAGGTTTAATCGATATTGTGTGATATTATGGACTTGGTGAAAACCTAGTTAGGGTTTGAGGAAAATTGGTGTTGTATTATGAAATTGAGCTCAGTAGAGGTCTTACCAACACCCTAGTGTTTGAATTAGAACCCTAAACCTGAAGCTTGAACCAGAATACGGATTTTAGAAACCAATATCGGGGAAAAACTGGAATCTGTCACTGTTATTTAGAATCTGCTAACACCCCGAGAACCCTAAAATAATATTGAGTGGACAGTGACATGTGCAGGCACCTATGAACCAACACCCCAAACCCTAGCCCCCAATTCTCTTTTCCGGCCGCCAAATTCCCTCTTTTGGCCGCCAATTGCGGCCTGGGTCCCACCTTATTGGCTCGTTTTGGTTCTGTAGCTCCTACATTGTTAGTTTAGGCCCCTGATATATATAGATTTGTATAAAGTGACCTGGGGTAAAATCTGGAACACATTTCATGAGTTGCTGTTTTGGACTTTAGTTTCCGTATTCCGTATTTTCATTTCTGAAATGGTGGAATGTGTTATGCCTCGACTATTTGTCGTTTATACGACGATATAGAGGATTTATTGATGGTTTTGAAAGCGTGCCATAGGTTCTCACCTATAGGCCCCCTTATCGTATCGTTTTGGATTTCATGCGCTGTTTTAGTTTTGATTTGGTTTTAATGCGCATATACGATATTTGATGTGTAGGTACCCATGAAGACCTCGGACGACAAGCAAATACGTGGTGACGTCCGCAAATGGTGATGCAAGGTGAGTAGATTATATCTACAGGGGGAAGTCGGGTGGATGGCGTATAGCACCCCCGCAGTCCGTAGATAGATTATTATGTAGTTGTTATGATATTAGGTGTATTATGGATAGTATAGGGTTAGAAGTGACTAGTGCAGTTCATAGTCGCGAACCCTAGGATAGAATTACACCTATACACACACCCTTGTTTATCACTTGTACTTGCACTGTGATTGTTGATATGTGATGACTTTGGAGATGAGTCGATGATGTGGGCTTGGTGCCCTGGGATCGGTGATTTGATACGATTCATATGTGGGATATGACTTGTGATTCTTGCGGGCTTGGGATATGTGTTTACCCCCGCATGCATACTTACTGATGTTACCGTTTTGTACTAGACATAGAGTAGTACTCCAGACTATATGATCTGATGATGGTGATATCTGTTATGTGATGAGACAGTGAGATGTTGACCCCTACCCAGCTATGGGGATGCCGTACGATGATTTACCGTACGTGCCAATATTGATGATAGATCCGCACTCATAACTCGAGGATATCTTATGATATGACATTGAGGCGAGATCACCGACTATATATCTTTATATATGTACCGACTCAGATTTAGGTGGTTTCCACACCTACCCCTCCTGATTGACCTGATACTTAGATGTAGTTGCATAGTAGATACTTCTCTGTGGTGTTGACTACTAGATTTCTGCATCTTCATGCTATTTGCATTGCTGGTATATGTTCATTGCTATTTTATTATCATGCTGTTAGGACACCGGCACCATTATCGATGATGCGTATGTTCCACGTACACTATTTGCCGGCTCACACACTTCATCATCGATAATTGCCATGCCACTACACTGTAGTACTATTGCATTCATGAGATGATTCTTGCTTCGACATATGCACATTACTATTCCATGTTGCATGATTTCCGATATGATTACTGTTCTTTACATGTCGCATACGTCATGGATTGACTGCATAGCACATCGCATTGGATTTACTTCCTGATGTTGGATTTTCATGTGATTTCTAGTTTTGAGGACCGTGGGGTTATTTAAGAAAAGAGGCACTTTTATGAAAACCCGGTACCTCGTGATATGATATTTCGGTGCGTCCACCACGCGTTTTCTCGGTGCTGAGACGTGTGCTTGAAACCCGATTCGAGGAGTGATGATCCGTTTGCGGGTTCGTGGTGGGCCCGGTATGGTTCCCCTCGGCGAGATGATCGATGGGTTATGCCGATTGAGCCTGGAGGCGGGCGAGTACCTACCGGTGATTGTATTTGAGCTCGGCGGATATCCGGGGGATACCGCCCGGAGCCGAGAGATGGGCGGACTGCCGGGGCCGACGGGCCGATACCGTAGACGGAGCCCAGAGATGGACATGGGTTGACTCGTACTGCCGGGGGCCGAGGGCCGATACCGCAGACGGAGCCCCATATGGATGAGGATTTACGTGTCGATGCTAGGCACGGGTTTCATGAGGCTTTTCCATGATTTTGTTTATATCCTCACATTGCATACATGATGCTTACTGTCAGTGGGTGACAGGTGGACGGGTTCCACATACATACAGACTTGGATCATATACAGACTGGTTTTACATTGATCATACTTTATTTGTATATATAACAGGGTATGAGGGCGCTGTTATATATACCCTTACACCAATATTAGTGGTATGGGACGCTAATACATGTGTATTGACCTCATTGATATTTCATCATAGTTACTTCATGCAGACATACCTTATATTGATGACATGTGATTACCTGAGTACCTGGCACTACATACATGATTAGATGTTACCTTGCCACCCTATTACACTCAGACGTACTCTTGTGGATTGTATTACTGATTGTTGACTTAGGATTATGTCTTGCATTCGGTTTCTGCTTGTAGATGTTTCTATTCACGAGTTGGCAACTCACCCCGTTGTGCCACAGTTCTTGCAGGTTCTGCCGTACAGGTTCTATTGCGGCATTTCTGGCACACTACCTTCTTGTGGGTGATTTGCTTTGGTAGGTGGATTCTTTCGTATCAAGAATCACCATTGTATTTATTTATTTCATTGTATCTAGAAATTGTCCATCAACCAAAACTTGTATATTCTTTCAGACTTAGAGACAGTGCTGTATTATTCGACCTAGAGTCGCGCTTAGTAGTATTGTGGTTTTCTTGTTGCTTTTGAGCTTTCTTTGGATTTGATCCTCGCCACTTGGCGTTGTATATTATCATATCATTATGTGGTTGTGACCGTCGATTGACGAAGAGCTAGCTCCCGCTTGGGGATGCCTTTATCGTTGTATATATATTGTTATCTTTGTTGTACCCCATTCGGGGCCATTTTTACAAAAGAAACTCTGCCGAAATTTTTAGAAAAGACTTTATTGTTTTCAAAACGTCCTTCGGCTTAGTTATTCAAAAACCTTGATTTCAAACCTGTATTTCTTCACTTCTTTAAACCAGTTTTCTTTACTTATTCTTCAAAATGGTTTTAGATTTCTGGGCTTTTGGCTTACTTGGATCAGATGGAGTCCTATAGGCTTCATATGGTTTAAGGGCCAGTCAAGTGCTCTTTCGGGTCGTGACAGACGCCCAGCTATTTCTTGCCATCGGCGCCCAGCACTACGACACTTATTCAGCTGCTATGGATACGGCAATACGGATGGAGGCACGCATATTACAGACTTCGGCCATTTCTGAGCCGAAGAGGATTCATACCGATGTGCCATCTCAAAGGCAGCGTATCAGATTTGTTCCGAGAGATGGGCCCGGCAGAGGAGTTGGACGGGGTCAGCTGTATGGTTTGTATCCACGGGGAAAACAGCCATCGCCAGGGTGTTTTGGGTGCGGGAGTCCGCACCATCTTATCAGAGACTGTCCGGTGAGACGACAGAGGGCGGCGACAGTTCCACATGTGACCTTACCACCATCACCACCTCCTCCTCAGAGAGCTCTACTTCCTACCACAGGCGATGCTCCACGCCAGTTAGGTGCTCCCAGAGGCCGTGGACGCGGCGGTCCCATTCAGAGAGGACGAGGAGGCAGAGGTCAGCCCGCTATTGGTGGAGGACAGGCCCGAGTATTTGCTTTGACACCGCAGGATGCATAGGCATCCAACGCCGTTGTGACTGGTACCTTGCCAGTTTGTTCTTTCAACGCACGGGTATTATTCAACCCAGGTTCCACACATTCGTATGTCTCTACACACTTTGCACCGAGGTTGGGCCGTGTGTCATCGTCGTTAGATCGGCTGCTTGTAGTTATTACTCCCGTAGGCGAGTCGTTTGTCGCTCGTTTTGTGTTTCGGTTGTGCTCCGTTCGTATCGGGGAGAGAGATTCACTGGTAGATTTGATTCTCCTCGATATGTTGGACTTTGATGTACTTCTGGGCATGGATTGGCTTGCCACCTGTTATGCTTCAGTGGACTGCCGTGAGAAAGCAGTCAGATTTAGCTTTCCGGGAGAGCCAGTCATTGTTATTCAGGGAGACCGCAGTGTCACCCTTCCCAGTTTGATTTCGTCTTTTCGCGCCGGTCAGCTATTACGGAAGGGATGTCAGGGATTCTTAGCTTATGTCGGTGATACTCGAGCTGCAGAGGTTTCGTTGGACCAGGTCTCGGTTATTAGTGAGTTCCCTGATGTTTTCCCTGATGAGCTTCCTGGGCTACCGCCTGAGCGCGACGTTGAGTTCTGCATTGACTTGATTCCCGGCTCGGGGCCTATTTCCATACCGCCTTATCGGATGGCCCCGGCGGAGCTTAGAGAGCTGAAGGATCAGTTGCAGGATTTTTTAGATAAAGGACTTATTCGACCTAGCGTTTCTCCATGGGGTTCTCCTGTCCTGTTCGTCAAGAAGAAAGACGGCATTTTACGCTTGTGCATTGACTACCGCCAGCTGAACAAAGTTACCGTGCATAACAGATATCCCTTGCCACGCATTGATGATTTGTTCGACCAGCTTCAGGGTGCGGGATTTTTTCGAGGATCGACTTGCGATCAGGATACCATCAGCTGCGAGTTTGACAGGAGGATATACCGAGGACAGTTTTCCGCACGCGCTACGGCCACTATGAGTTTTTGGTGATGTCGTTCGGACTCACCAATGCCCCAGCAGCATTTATTGATTTGATGAACCGTATATTCAGGCCGTATCTTGACTTGTTCATCATCGTGTTCATCGACGATATCTTGGTGTATTCCCGGAGCCGAGAGGAGTATGAGCAGCACTTGCAGACCACATTACAGACTTTGAGGGAGCACCGGCTGTTCGCGAAGTTCTCCAAGTGTGCGTTTTGGCTGGACAACGTTGGTTTCTTGGGCCACGTGATTACGATAGATGGCATATGTATGGACCCGAAGAAAATCGAGGCTGTTCAGCAGTGGCCCAGACCGACATCAGTTACGGAGATCCGCAGTTTCTTAGGCCTGGCTGGCTACTACAGGCGATTTGTACAGGATTTCTCCCGTATTGCTGCACCTTTGACCGGATTGACCCGGAAGGGAGTCCCTTTCGATTGGACGGAGGAGTGTGAGCACAGTTTCAGCAGCTACGGACTTGTTTGACTACGGCACCGGTATTATCTTTGCCGTCAGGATCAGGCGGATTTATGGTCTATTGTGACGCTTCATGAGTGGGGCTAGGGTGTGTATTGATGCAGCATGACAGGGTGATCGCGTATGCTTCACGGCAGTTGAAGAAACATGAACAGAACTACCCCACTCACGATTTGGAGATGGCTACAGTGGTCTTTGCACTTAAGATCTGGCGACACTACCTATATGGCGAGTCGTGCCAGATATTCACTGATCACAAGAGCTTAAAGTATATATTTCAGCAGCGAGACCTGAACCTCAGACAGCGTCGTTGGATGGAGCTGGTGAAAGACTACGATTGCGAGATCTTGTATCACCCGGGCAAGGCCAATGTAGTGGCAGATGCTTTGAGCAGGAGGCCCCGGGGTAGCTTATCTTGTTTGAGCGCCGTGCAGAGGAAGTCATCAGCAGATTGGCATATTTTATGCGACAGCCGAGTTGAGTTCGAGTTCACTCCGACAGGGGGACAGCTTGCGCATGTTCGTGCACGTCCGCAGTTACTTGACCGTATTGGAGAGGCACGGCCCAGTGATGACCGTCTTTCAGAGATCATGGAGCAGATTAGGCAGGGCAGAGATTCCGAGTTCGTGATCGATGATCAGGGAGTACTGCGATTTGGGACTCGATTGTGCGTACCAGATTCTGAGGGACTGCGGCGTGAGATTCTTGAGGAGGCGCATAGATCGATATACATCGTTCATCCGGGTTCCACCAAGATGTACCACGATTTGAGAGATGTGTATTAGTGGGACGGGATGAAGAGGGACGTCACAGACTTCGTGTCGAGATGCCTGACTTGTCAGCAAGTCAAGGCCGAGCACCAGAGGCCAGCAGGAGAGTTGCAGCCTTTGCCTATTCCGGAGTGGAAATGGGAGCAGATTTCTATGGACTTCTTTGTGGGTCTACCCAGGACCAGGAGAGGGTATGACTCTATTTGGGTGATCGTGGATCGATTGACGAAAGTGGCTCACTTCCTGCCAGTGAAGACCACTTTCAGTTTTGCTCAGTATGCCTAGATTTACATCGACGAGATCATACGGTTGCATGGCTTACCGACTTGTATCGTGTCAGACCGAGGCACCCAGTTTACTAGCCGACTATGGCAGAGACTTCAGGAGGCATTGGGCACCCGTTTGAGTTTCAGCACGGCATTTCATCCGCAAACCGACGGTCAGTCAGAGCGGACTATTCAGACTCTCAAGGACATGCTCAGAGCGTGCGTTTTGGACTTTGGTGGTAGCTGGGATCATCATTTACCGCTAGTGGATTTCTCCTACAACAACAACTTCCAGGATACTATTCAGATAGCACATTTCGAGGCTTTGTATGGGAGGAGATGCAGATCGCCCGTCTGTTGGACCGAGCTTAGCGAGAGCAGTATTTTGGGGCCGCAGATCATACAGGAGACGACCGAGAAAGTACAGTTGATTCAAGATCAGATGAGAGCAGCTCAGAGCAGGAAGAAATCGTATGCAGACAGGCGCCGTCGCAGATTAGAGTTCGCAGTTGGCGATCATGTTTTTCTGAAGGTCTCTCCGATGAAGGGCGTGATGCGATTTAGGCGAAAGGGAAAGCTTAGCCCCAGATTTGTGGGTCCCTTCGAGATCCACGAGCGTGTCGGCGCATTTGCATATCGTTTGGCTCTTCCACCCAGCTTTCCAGATGTCCACCCTGTCTTCCACGTGTCGATGCTACGCAGATATCTTCATGACCCTTCTCACACGATTCAGCATCAGACTGTTCAGCTTGAGCACGATATTTCGTTCACCGAGCAGTCAGCAGTGATATTGGATCGGCAGGTGAAGAAACTGCGATCAAAGTTCCTACCGTCTGTGAAGGTTCTTTGGCGCAGCCCGAATGGTGAAGAGATCACTTGGGAGGCCGAGGGAGAGATGCGGAAGAAGTTCCCTCATCTCTTTGAAGGTACGCGTAGCTATATATTTAAATTCGGGGACGAATTTTCTTAAGGGGGGAACATTGTAACACCTGAATTTGTGTTTAGTGCTAATTGTGTGTTAATGTGTGGTTTTTGGTAAAACGTTTACCAAAACGGGTTTCAGATAATTTATCTGGTTTTATGAATATTTTATTAGATTTTTATCTGGACTACACATACTTGTGCACGTTAACTTGGGTTAAGCCTAGGGTTAACCATGTTTAGATGTGCATGGTGGGTTAACCATCTAGTTAAGTTAATTAGTTTTAATTAAGGGTTTTAGTTTTGTTTAATTTTTGATTGGAGTTAGGGGTTGACTAGTAGGTGAGAGAGAGGCTATGATGGCTTGAGCATGCTAGTAATTAATGAAGAGAGAGGGGGGGTTGACTCTCATCTCTTTGGTTTCAAATCACTTGTTTTCCCTCTCACTCACACCTCTCCCTCTCACTCACACACACACACACACACACACACATACCCAGAAACAGCAGCAGCAGCAACAACATCATCAACAGCAGCAGCTGCTACATCTGAAGCAGCAACAGCAGCAAGAACAACAGCAGCTCAGCACCAATAGCAGCAACATCCATCAGCAACCCCAACAACATAGCAACAACAGTAGCATTAGCACCAGCACACCAACACCAACAAGAAGCAGCATCAGCAATAGCAGCAGCACAGCAACATCAGCAATGGCAGCAGCAACCACAGCAACAGCAAAGCATCAGCAGTAGCAGCTTCAGGAATAGCAACACACTCTTCTTCTTCTTCTTCTTCTTCTTCTTCTCTTCTCCTACATCCTAGGATCCCTTGAGGTATAATCTCGCAACCCAACTTCTTTCTTTCTTGATTATGGTTGTTTAAACTGAAATTTAGTGTTTATGTCGTATTTTAATGCTAGTTTTAGGTAAATTTGTGTGAGAGTGGAAAAGTGATGGTTTTAATTGTTAGTATAGCTTGACTAGGTACTGTTGAGACCAGTTAACCCAAGAATTTTCCCTGATTCCATAAAAATACCTGTTTGTTGCAAATCGGTGTAATTTAGCGTTTTATACGAACTTTTTACTCTTTCAAAAATCTGCTTTTGACCCGGGCCATTCAGAAAAAAATTGGGAAGATTGTAGCATGGTGACCTCATCAGATACACACACACAAAGAACGGGGACCCCTCTCCCCTTTACGGCTGCAAATTTATTAGATCTGGCCGCAATTTGCGGCCAGAAGGTGGGGTTTGGGGCTGAGACTTTTCCTGTAGGTGTCTGCTGTATAAATAGGGTTTTTTGGTATCTGCAACTTTTTATGTTTGGACCAGAGTTAAAATATGGAGCATTAAACCTTGTTTCGGTGTTTTTTTTAACTTGTGCGACATGTGTGTGATCCGCGTGGTTCTGTGGCACGCTGCGCGACACAGCGTGTCGGAGTGGTTCTAGTGAGATTACGCACGTCGCGACATATCGAGTGCACGCGCGATTAGTTTCACGCACGCGTTATTCTTTTGATCGATATATCGCATTTTTTTTCAGGATTTGCCTTATGTGTGTGTCTTTTGTAAATTCTAGGTTCGCCGGCGGGAACTTCGAGTGCCGCGGAGAAAGGAAAGCAGGTGGTCGGACACACCTAGCGCGAGGTCATGGGTGAGTAGATGTAACATCTACGGGGGACAATCGTTTAAATGGCGCAAGTCGCCCGATAGATTTAGTAAACTTAAAGATTGCTAGAGATATTAGAAATTATAGTACTTGCATAATATTTTCTACGTTCAGGATCTATATGTTTTACCTACATATGTGAGTTCATTCCATAGGACACCTGCACCATTGCCAGGGTTTTTATATGCAGCACGAGCACTATTCATGTGTACACCCACGCCCTGGTAATTGCCATGCCACAACACTAGATAACTTATAATCTGAAACGTGTTATCAATTGATGCTTATAACCTGTGCTATTGCATTATATCCTTAAAATGAAATTGTAAATTGCTATTCACATACATGTACCTCATTACATCATTTGTTCATGCCTAGTCTATAAATCATACATTGCAACTTGATTATTGATACCATAAGCAATCATTATCATTTACGCATGCACTTATGATGATTCTTAAGACTTATGATATTTCTGGATTTTGGGGGAAAGACACAAGATTTACAAACTTATTACTTTTTAAAATATGAAAAGTTGCGATTTTCTAGTGATGTAAAGTGTCGTCCACCATGAGTTTGCTGTGGTTTTCGAGACCCGTTTCGAGGAGTTGGATGAACCGTCTCGGGTACATGGTGGGCCCGGTAACATACCCCGGGGCAAGAAGCTCTTGTAGCTGACGATGAGCCTGGCAGGGGATGGATTACCTACCGGTGATTTCTTTTGGCACAAAGGATATTCAGAGGATACCAACCGTGGCCACGAGCTGATGAGATATTGATATTTGAGATGGGTCAGCCGGACAGCTGAGGCCAGAGATATTACGATATGGATATATGAGATTTGAGACAGTTTTGAGGTGTCGTTGCTGGACACGGATTCTGGTTGATTCTATGGACTTTATGCTGGTATTTAAAAAGAGTTTCAAAATGAAAGAATGATTCTTATACTTACATATTAAGGTCACGAGTTGATTCATGTTGCATACATACCTGCTAGTATATTCATGCTACATACATACCTGCTAGTATACCTTGCCATATCTGTTTTATAGATGCTAGGATACTTGTGTGCATGCATGCGATAGCCTCTATAGATATTATTTATTACTCACGAGTTGGCAACTCACCCCCGTTGTGCCACAGCTTTTCTGCAGGTCCTCTCCATCAGTACAGTAGCGGCGGACGCACTAGCTACTTTTGCCCTTTTTGCGTGGACTCGAGGCTTTTGCTCGTAGGTGGGTTGTTATCATTTTGTACCGTCTTATATATTCATTGTATCTAGGGTACTCCATTTACTGTATCAGCTGTACCTGTTATTTGGATTATTTTATATTGACCTAGAGACGAGGCTGTGAGACTTGTGGATTTTTATGTTGTATTTGGGGTCGAGCTCACTTGAGTCGATATGTTATTTTACCGGTGCTTTTCATGCTTATTTATGCACAGTGCTGTTTTACATTGCGGGGGATTTGTGACCGCCTTGAGGCGAAGAGCTAGCTCCCGCTTGGGGATGCCATATTTCATGTTATTCTTTTATACTCCTGTTTTGTACCCGTTTGGGGGCCTGTTTTTACAAAGGAGACTCTGTCGGAATTTTTTGAAAAAGGGACGTTGCTTTAAAAAAAAAACTTGATGTGACTTAATGGACTAAATCGCATTTCAATAAATTGGTTTTTCCTTCACTCTATTTCTTAACCGGGTTTTGATTTCTGGGCTTCGGCTTACTTATTTTACGGACGCCTTGAGACGTTTCGTAACTTAAGTGCCGGTCAAGTTCCATACCCCGCGGGTCGTGACAATCTCCAGTCTATGTTATGCTGTTGTGCGAAGCGGCTGATATTGTGGCTTCTGTAGGCTGACCCATTATCGAAGATGATCCGTCGCGGAGTTCCAAACCGATAAATGTCGCGCGTCTTGAAGAAACGGAGAATATTCTCCGTCTTCACTTCCCTAAGCGGTACTGCTTCTGCCTACTTGGAGAAGTAATCAGTTGTCGCCAAAATGAACCGATGTCCTCTGGACGATGCTGGCTCGATAGGGCTAATTATGTCAGTTCACCACATTTCGAACGACCAGCTATCCACCGTTGGATGTAGTGGATTTGGATGCTGATGGATGAAGTCCCCGTGAATCTGGTACGAGTGGCACTACTTCGCGTATTCGAGGCAGTCTTGGATCATCATGGGCCAATAGTAGCCCATCCTTTTGATCTTCAGTTTCATCTTCGGCCCAGCTTGATGAGAACCGTAGAGTCTGTCGTGAGTTTCTTGGACGACTCTCTTTGCTTCTTCAGGTCCCAGGCATCTTAGCCATAAAGAATCAAATGATCTCTTATACAGAGTATCATTGACGAAGGCGAAAGACAGAGCTCGTTTCATAAGCTGATGTCTTGAGGACGCATATTTAGGTGTTTTACGGGATTTAAAGTAGTCTAAAAAGACTTTTCTCCAATCCATAGCCTTTTCCTTGGTCTTTTATTCGTAGGGCCATTTGCTCGGTCGCTCCTTTTTCTTCGGATGACTCCGGAGATATTTCAGCTGGTGCAAGAACCCGACGGCTTTGCACAACAATCCTCACGTCATCGAGGTTCTCGTCGGCCAATTCTTTAGCGAGCTTAGCTAATGCATCCGCCTTGCTATTTTCCGTACGCGGTATACTTTTTAGGGTGTAGGAATGAATTTGAGTCAGCAGTTGTTGCACTTTCTCGCCGTACTTCACCAACTCAGGCTTGCACGTCTAATAGTCGCCATTTACTTGACTAACGACTAGCTGAGAGTCTCCGTATATGAGGAGGTTTTCAATTCCCATGTCGACGGCGATCTCAAGACCTGCTATCAAAGCTTCATATTCGGCTTCGTTGTTCGTCCTCGGCTCTGTTAAGGAGAAGGCAAAGCGCATTATCCCTCCTTGTGGAGTCACGAAGATGGGGCCTACCCCTGATTTGATTATGGGGATGCTTTGTTTGCGCTTCTTCATGGAAGATGCCCCATCAAAATAGAGTTCCCATCGGGTATCATTTTCCTTTTTCTCCCCGGCGATCGTGTCAAACGCGTGTTCGTCTTGCAATTCGCAGCTCAAAGGAGAATCGGCGGGTATCGGGTGCTCATCGAGGAAGTCGTCGATGGCCTGGCCTTTCACTGCCTTAAGAGGTCCATAAGTTATCGAGAATTCCATCAAGAGCAGGGCCCATTTAGCGAGACGTCCCTTTAATATGGCTTTCGACATCAAATACTTAAAAGGATCCACTTTTGATATGAGACGGACCTCATGCACCAATGCGTAGTGTCTGAGCTTCGTTATCGCGAAGATCAACGCCAGGCAGTGTTTTTCGATAGGAGAATAATTGCTTTCTGCCCCCAGTAGAACTCGACTCAAATAATAAAGGGCTCTTTCTTTCCCTTGGTCATTTTCTTGTGCCAACAGCGCGCCTAAAGAACCTTCAAGGGCGGTCGTATACAAGATGTGAGGTTTTCCTTTAACGGGAGCGGCCAGCACTGGCGGATTCGGAAGGTACTGCTTGATTTCGTCCAGTGCGCTTTGGCATTTGTGATCCCAGACGAACGGGGTTCCCTTTTTCATCAAGTGACTGTAGGGGCGGCACTTGCCGAAGAGGTTGGCTATAAATCGCCAGATATACGCGAGCTTCCCTTGGTGAGACCGCAGTTACTTGAAAGTCCTTGGCGGAGGAATTTCCATAATCTCCTTGATCTTTGACGGATCTATCTCGATGCCTCGGTGTCGGACAATGAATCCTAGGAATTTGCCCGAGGAAACTCCGAACGCGCATTTGAGAGGGTTCGTCTTCAAGTTGTATTTCCGAAGGCGCTGAAACACGATCTTCGGATGCTTTAAATGTTCCTCGTATGATTTGATTTTAACTACGAGGTCGTCGATATAGCATTCAACGATTTCATGTATGAGGTCATCGAAAATCTTCGTCATGGCCCTCTGATAGGTGGCACCGGCGTTCTTTAGACCAAAAGGCATCACCTTGTAGCAAAATATGCCCAAAAGAGTCCGAAAAGCGGTATGCTTCTTTATCTGATTGTATCCTGATGAGCCGTCCATGAAGGGGAAATCTTCGTGAGTGGACGTATTATCTATCATCAGCTCAGTGACTGGTACTGGGAAGTCGTCTTTTGGGCAAGCTTTGTTGAGATCCCGAAAGTCCACACAAATGCACACCATCCCATTCTTCTTCATCACTGGGACGATGTTGGAGATCCAGTCAGGATATTGAACCTCTTGGATGAAGCCGGAGTCAATTAACTTCTTCACTTCGGCATTGATGCTCATCTCTAGCTCGAGACGCATTCTTCTCGGTGCTTGATTGATTGGCTTGATGTCCGGGGATATTGCCAATTTGTGTACAGCAATGTCTGGATCTAGTCCTGGCATCTCGGAATAGTTCCATGCGAAGCAATCTTTGTGCTGCATAAGCACGTCTTTTAGCGTAGCCACCCTTTTTTCAGACAACGGCTCACTGACGAAGGTCGGTCGTGGGTCACTTGCCGTCCCCAAATCAATTTTCTTGAGGTTATCTGCAGTAGTATGTATTCCATCTTCCAGCTCTTTTGGCGCTGGTGGAAACTCTGAAATCACCTCGCCATCATCGTTTTTGAAGCACCAGGGGAGGTTATCCATATTCTCGGGCTCTTCTTCTGACAGCGTTATCTCGTGGCAGGTACGAGATCGCTTCCAGGACCGACATTGATCTGGTTCTATTCTCGCTGCATACGTGGCTTTCGGTTCATGCTTCTATGGCGAGGTTACCCTCTAACTGCTGGATAAAGTGAACTTGCCTTGCTGATACTGGTCTTCTACCCAGTCTTTGAATGTGAAGCAGTCTTCGAGAGGATGTCCTATCGCTCAGTGATAGGAGAAATACTCTGGATGATGAACCTCGCCTGCTTGCTCGGGATGCTTGGACTTCGGGAGTGTCATCATCCGATGTTTCATGACAAGATCGAATATCTTCTTTGTCTTGTCTTGATGAAAAGAATATTCTCGACCCATCTTCTTTATAAGATACGGATCCCGGCTGCTCGATTCTTGATCGCGTGGCTTCTCAGACCTGTTATGCTGCTGTCAAACGTTTTTCCCGTTCTTTGGTTTCTTTTTGCCTTTGTGCCGGGTCTTTTGGCGACGAGGAACATTTTCATTCTCAGCGGCCTGTTGAAGGAGGCACTGCGTTCTGGCTTTCTTGTAAATGGCCATTTCGCGATTATGGTCATCCCGAACCTTTTGACCCGCTTCCCTTATTAGCTTGTACATCCGTTTTTCAAACGACGGACTTGGTATTTTCACGACAGGAGCTCGTTTTGGTTCAGGGTTAGCATCTTCCCACAGAGTATCTCCTTCTTCATCGAAGTCATGTATGACATAGGAGTCGCGGAATCGCTCTCGTTCCTTGGATTGAATATATCCAAGACCGACCGTTTCCATTCTCCCATTGGGAATCTTCCGTTGAGTTCCGGGAACGTTCCAGATCCTGTTGTAGAACCGAGCTTGTCGAGCAGTCTGCTTAAGAGGTACGCCTTGGCGTCTCAAGAGCCTCTTCAATCCTTCTGTGTAGTATCTGGGCAGTCGAATGGGCTGAAGTCTGTCAAGTATCAAGTCAGCACCATGCCAGACTTCTTTCTCCACTTTGGTTTCCATGGATCGGTAGAATAGGATCGCCTTTTCACCCTTTCGCCTGGGGGGATATAGAATGTCTGCAGTTCTTGCACATCATAAGTTTCAAGTGCATCGTGCTCTTTGTAATGCTCTTGTGGCACCATGTCAACTTGCAAACTTTGATCTTCATCGGCGAAGGTTTGTATCGATGGCCGAGCGGAGAATACAACATTGACCTCATCTTCCGAGTCGCTGCCGGAGACCAACATAGGGGTGGACGGTCCCGGCTTGTTGCATTGGGGCGGCCCTGAATAAACTATTTCTTCTTCGTCCTCGGTGTCACTCCCGAAGACCGGAATGGTGGTGATAACTTTGTTCTTGTCCTCCGGTTTGCGACATCTTTCTGTGTTTTCGAAATCTGGTAAGAAGTATTTTGCATCTTCGTACTTTCGGACTTCATTCACGGAGAATGGGTCCAACTCCCCTTTCACGGTATACTTAAGACCATCCTTGAAATACTTCATACACTGATGTTGTGTAGAAGGGATGATGTTGTACTCATTTAACCAAGGCCGGCCGAGCAAAGCGTTGTAGTAAGTCTTGGTGTCAATGTCGTGAAATTTAATGTCCGTAACGAGCACCCGAAGCGCAGCATCAATATTACAGACTCGAGCGTCCGTGATGACTGGGAGTCAAACCCGGAGATAGTGATTTTATCCCGAGCGAGGTGTTGAACGCTCATGCAGATTTCCTTCAACACTCTCACATTGAGGAGATTGACGGAGGACCCATTATCCACCAGGATTTTTCCTATCTTGATGTCATGACAGTATCCAGAGACATAAAGGGGACGGTTATGCTTGCATGTCCTAAGGAGAGGATCTTCATCGCCGAAGGTGATATCGGCTGTGTGCACTTTTTCCAACTCGTCCTTCATCTTTTCTTCGGCGAGGAAAACTTGGAATTGTTCCGGCTCTTGCAATGCCTTGATCAGCGAATCTCTCGCCTCTTTGGATAGCAGAAGGGCGTCGAGAATGCTTAGTTGTGAAGGTAGCTTTCTCAAGTGTGCTAGAACATTGTAGTCTACCTTGTTTTTCTTTGGTGTGTCCTTGGCTGTCAGCTCTTTGATGGCTTGGTCATCAAGGATGATATCCTCAGGGACTTTTCTTTTCCCTTATCTTTTCTATTTGACCCATTATTCGAGGGCCCAAGATTCTTTTCGGGCAGCGTGCGATTACGTAGCTGAATGTTCTCGCAGTTCTTCGGTTCTTCTTCTTTTCCCGACGTGGATTCTTTGAAGAGAGGGCCAAGAGTCATTTCTTCGTCAGAGTCGCTCCCGAAGGTGACAACTTGCGGTCCCCCAGCGTCAACCATGTGACAGTTGCCGGTAGTTCCTTTATGCTCCTCGGTCGTATTTCTTTGCTCTCGACGAGTTTTGCGTTTCATTTGCTTAAAATGTTGCCGGTGAGCAACATATCCCTGCCACCATATTTTAAAAGCGTTGCACACTTCAGTGGGGTGCGCAATCTTTCGATGATATAAGCAGTAGCTAGGATGTGTTTTCGCTTCACCGAGAATGTTTCCTTCGGAGGGTGGAAGCTTCATAACCATCGATATGGCTTTGGAGAACCTCTTTCTCGTTTTGAACCTGCTTTTATTTGCGGCGGATGCACTTTGATCTGGCGGGAGTGTTTCAACCCTTTCGTCCAGTAACAGGCGTTTGGCTTTTTTAAATATGACCATCTCGTGCTCTCGATCAGCTTTGCTTTTACGAAGAGCTTCGTTCAGGAATGCATCAATCATTTCGTTTGATGGCCTAGAAGTTCCGGTTCAGGAGTTGCCCCCAGTTTCTTTGTGTAAGGAGCTTCTTCATCGTCTATCGACAAGTGAGAGATCACATGGCAACTTGCCAAATAACCTTCAGATTCGTCCGACGAGTCTTCTCCATTGTCATCATCTCCGTCCTGAAGGACGTGGATGAGAAATTCTTTGAGTGTGACTGGAGTCCGCGCTTTTTAATTATATTCTTCCAATGTGTCAATCTGTTTTTGCAGGTCCATGCGCTTGTCACCAGGCTTCACGGGCTTTTTGGTCTTCTTCTTCTTCTTCGAAGACTTTGACGGCTGGGTGTGAGTGCTTTAGCTATCACCACCAATCTTTAGAGTTGGGCGCAATTTCAGCATTCCCTCGATGATCTCGAGTTCCAGTGGATTTTTCCACCTGATCTCCGGGCATGTTTGGAGATCCTTCAGCATTCTTTTCGTCTTGGCTGAAAGAGCGACCTCCTATGGAGCTTCTTCTATGAAAGAGCATGATGCCCCCGGTGTGTCCATCTTCTTAGGAGCGTGTGACTGTGGTGGGTTCACCTTCCAATTCTTGGACAGGGCAAACTTGCCCTGTTGGTATTGATCTTCAATCCAGCCTTTAAAGACGAAGCAATTTTCAATTGGATGGCTTACCGTTTGATGGTAAGGGCAATAATTGGGACTATTAGCCTCGCTGGGTTGCAACGGTCATTTTGGATTCGGCAGATTGATGAGCCTGTTGCGCACCGCTAGTTCGAACAATCTCTTCGTTTTGTCCCTGGGGAACGAATAAGGACGCTTCATCTTCTCATTATAGTATCACCGTCTTTTCTCTAGGCGATCCGTTAATTTTGGACCACTGGGCTGCTGTTGAGTATTCGCAACGAATGTCACCTTCCCTTTACCCTTTTCGTTTTGCGGCTCCGGCTTTGGAGGGGACGGTCTATGACCCATCTGATCCATTTGGGCCAGTTTGTCGATCAAGGCCTGGAACATGGTCGGCTTGAAGAACATCATGAATTGGGAAATAGTTGTCTGAGGGTCCAGAGTGCCCACGAACATGCCCACTGCCGGCACTTCTTCAATGCGCTGCTCATATTTCAACCACAAATTTCGCCATCGTATTGCGTATTGTACCCAAGTTTTGCCTGGCTTCACCCTGGCATTGATCAATGCCATTATTAGGGTGCGTTCACTAGCACTCGCGAAACACTGGGTGAATAGTAGCTCTATCTCTACAAAAGTCTTGACGGAGTCATTTGGAAGTTCAGAATACCACTCGAATGCCGTCTCCGACAAGCTACCGACAAACTGGTGGAGTAGAAGTTTATCGTCACCCCCGGTGTTGCCGCACAAGGCTCTGAATTGAGCGACATGCTGATGTGGATTCCCCATCCCTTTATATATATGAAATTTAGGGATCGTATATCCCGGCGGGTAATTGATCTGATCGTACCATCCTGGATATGGTCGCCCAGTTTTAACAATTTGTCCAGCTGCTTCGTTCGCATAGTGAACTCGTATCTGCTGAGCGATGTAATCATCCAGAGCGGCCTTGGAAATGTTCTCCTTACTGGCTGCTGAAAGAGCCGGAGGAGGGTTCGATGTCTCCCCTCTGTCATCTTCAATGATAATCGGGGGGTCTTCTGTTGGAGGTTCCGGCTGAAACATCATCCCGGCCATGTCTTGGAACAAAAGAGCCATTCGTTTTATGTTGGCCGCCTGTTTCGCGGCCTATTTTTCTTTCCTCTCGAGCATTCTTCGGAGGAAATCAGCATCAGTTTCTTGTTCCTGACGCTGTTCTGAGGTCTCCGGATTGTCTTTCGGCCCAGTGAGTGCGGCCATTGCAGTTAGCATCTCCTGAAGTTTCTGCTGCTGCTGCTCCTCAGCCTTTGTTATCGATCGAGTAAGCGGTCGATGACCCATAGAAGCACGGCTTTCTTCTTTTCCAGAATCCATATAAAAAGTATGTACCATCATGCCCCCAGACTTGGGGCGTTTAGATTCAACGTCCTTGCGGTTTGCCACGGTCACGGGGGCTTTCTCTGGTCTCCTTCTTTTTTGAGCGGTTGACGTTGAGGGAGCCGTTGCGGCGGGCACCTAGACGGATGATATCTTTTGTGGTACCACAAGACGGCTCTTTTCTTGCTGAGATTTGAGCTTCTTAGGTCGACGAGAGTAGTCTTGGTCAATCACTGATTCCTGGACCTGTCGCCAGACTTTGTAAATTTTGGAAGAAAACCGCTGAGGGGGCTGTTCTGGCTTCGCCTTCGGTGCATTCTCCACGGGTGGAGGAGATCTTTTCAGCACTGCCGTAGGAGAGTTCCTGCGCACCTTGTTAAGCAGTTCAAAGCTGTTCTCGGTTGGAACAGCAACATCGATCTCCACCGTTGGAGCTGGTGGAGTAAATCCAGACGGAGAGCTACCCCCAGCCTTCCTTACTCGGCGCCAGTGACAACGGCGAGCATGTCGCACAGATGGTGATGGTTCAGCTATGAGGATGGCTTTGTCATGCCCCCTGTTCTGGTCAGGCGCTGATGGTACTAGCCTCTTGAAGACCGACGGCCGTTGAGCAGTAGTATCCAATCTGTCAAAGACAGACCTTTGAGCAAGAACGGGAGCCGGAGTGGCCAGCCTTGTAAAGACTGATCCTTTGACGGGAGAAGCTTCTTTAGTGACCTTGAGAGCAGGAATGGCTATCCGTTTTGGGATGGCCGCTTCAGGTATCGTGGGCTTCTTGACGGGCCCACTGGAGTTCAGGATCAGCCTATCGAAGACTGATACTGTCGGCTTGGCATTGGATTACCCGTTGAGATGGGTCGTGGTGGTAGTGAGCCGATCAAAGACCGACTTCTTCTGCGCTTCTTGCGGCAGCGGGATGTTAACGTTCACTGGTGGGAGCATGCTCCCGAAGAACAACCCGGTGGTAGCCTGCGTTACCTGCTCTACCGGCATCGTGAAAAGGGAGGCCGCTTGGGGGCCGTAGGTTGCACCCCCAGAAGGGGCGGAACGGGAGTTGCAGTTGCAGCTAGAACATTTTGTGCAGGTAGACGCCATTGATCTTTCGTTTTCTGCACCGAGCAAGACACCAAATCTTAGTACTTCGAACCCAAGGACAACCATAGCCAACCGCGATTCGTTCGCGAACACGACACACGAAGTGTAGAGTGGAAAGAGGAAAAGGTCCCACCGGGAGTGCCAGAATCTGTCCCCCGCCGAAAGACGTGGAGACGCGACTGCGCGGGTCCGTCTTGCCTGAATTTCGAAGCAGATGCTAATTGATGCTATCCGTCCACCTCTCCGAAGATGCCAAGTTGATTTATGACACCATGTATCGAAGATTTAAATGGATGCGGCCAATATAGCAGACTTCGTCAGATTCCCCCTCATTGAGGGGTTTTTGATTGTGGGGACGCTCTTCCCTGCAGGCGCAAGCCCCTGCAGTTAATTACGCTACCGCATCGCGGTAACCACTTTCTCCTTCTCCAGATGATCACTTCGTGTCGTGGGTGTTTGTTTTGTTTTTTGTTGCCCGTAGATTATATACAGAGACTAATTTATGTTGTCGCCCGTAGGGCGTGGATTAGTCCAAATCCGTATTTTCTTAGATTTGGGTTTGGGGGTTGGGTTTAAAGATACGTTAGTCTCATTTGGGACTAAGATCGACTTAAACATATGTTAAGGATACATTAGTCTAATTTGTAGACTAAGATCAACTTAACAGGATTGTTTAGATCCAACAAGAGAGAAAATGGGCTCTATTGTTTAGTTTAGGGATATTGCGGTCGATTAGTTTAAGGAAATTACGGTCCATTGTTAGTTTAAGGACATCTCGGTCCAGGTTAAGGACATCATAGTCCGTGAGTTTAAAGGCCTCACAGTCAAGGTTAAGGACATCATAGTCCGTGAGTTTAAAGACCTCACAGTCAAGGTTAAAGACATCATAGTCCGTGAGTTTAAAGACCTCACAGTCAAGGTTAAGGACATCATAGTCCATGGGTTTTAAAAGACCCCACAGTCCGTAGAATGTTTGGTTGTCGGGACCCGTCATCTCTCTGAAGATGTTGAAGGATTACAACGACAAATATCAGAGGAGTAAAGAGATGTACCCTCGAAACGATGTGAGTTGGTTGAAAGATCTGTAGTCCAATTTGGGGTTAAGATCTGTTAACATATTTATGAGCATATTAGCTCAATTAATATGAGTTGAGGACTTATGGCCAATCTTGGGCTAAGTCCAGTAAATGTTTAACATTTTATTTTGGGCTGTTGAGCCTTTATTTGGGCTTGTCCCTTTTGAAAATGTTTTTTTGTCTTTTATTGAATGCTTGGCATTCATCAGAGCTCTGGGCTTATTAAAGAACAATTTATGTTCTGTCAGCGCGACACGTGGTGCACTAGGTGCTTTGCACCAGTCAAAGAGCGCAGTGCGTTTCTGCCAAGTAGCGCACATGTAAGGGACATGTGTCGCGCTCAGCACTGGGTGCCATATGATGAGTGCATGATGCCAATTTATAAGTGTTGAGCGCTAATCCATGAGCGCATTGAGCTTTCAGTTTAACGGCGCACATGTGAGCGACACGTGGTGCGCTTGGCGCTGAGCGCCAGCCCATGAGCGCAGTGCGCTATTTCAGAAGCGCGAAGCGCAAGTTGTTAATTGGCACATACGCGATTGACACGTGGCACATTTGGTGCTGAGCGCCAGTCCAGAGAGCGCAGAAGCGTAGTTCAAGAGCGCAAAGCGCAGTTCAAGAGAGCAAAGTGCATCTGATCAATTTTATGATCTGGAAAACAAATTTATGTTCTTTTAAAAGAGACTTTGTCTCAAGATCTAAGAACTACAGTTCTTATTTTTGCTGGAGATATTTCCAATCTCTTATGTTGATGAAAGGCTTTGCCTTTATAGATCCATGAGCTATGAGAAGAATTATATTCTTATTTTATTTTTTGATGAGATCTTTTGATCTCTTTGTGAAAGACTTTTTGTCTTGTAGATTTATGTTCTTTAAAGAAGTCAATTCTTCTTTTTATGAGATGATTTCATATCTTTGTTCATCATTATCATTTTACCTTGAAAAAGGATCTCCTTGCAAGAGCCTGCTCTTTATTTTTAAGTTTCTCAAAGTTATGGGGGGGGTTTCTCTCCCTAAGACTGGAAATCTTGGGGCCTTTATATAGGGCAAGCTGATTTGTTTAATCGGTTAAAGAGATCTTTCTCTGATTGATTTGTAGATGTTTCCCCACCATTGGATCTCTGATCCTAGGGCTTCTGTGTTACAGAAGGCAATCTTCTTGTTTTTAACAAGATTGATAAATCTTTCCATACAGAATTTATTCTGTCTTTTGGTAATTTTTATTTACCATTGGATCATTGATCCAACGGTGTTCTGATTTACAGAGCACAATCTTGTTATTTGGAAAGATTTTGAGGAATCTTTCCTTAACAGAATTTAATTCTGATTAATTAATGATTTATAATTATTATTAGATCTTTGATCTAACGGTGAGGAGCTTTTAGTTCCAGCGCTAGCGCACCCGTGCTTTGCACGTGGTGCATTGCTTAGAGCGCAACGCACCTACCGCTAGCGCACCCGTGTCTTAAACGTGATGCGCTGCTTAGAGCGCAGCGACTTAGCGCTAGCGCATCCGTATCTTACACGTGGTGCGCTACTTAGAGCGCAGCGCACCTAGCGCTAGCGCATCCGTGTCTTACACGTGGTGCGCTGCTTAGGGCGCAGCGCACTTGGCGCTGCATCTGAAGCGTTGCTTCATTTTGAAATTTAAATTTCAAATAGAATTTTGCTCTAATTGGGGGAAACAGGCTCTACTGAGTCGTGCAAACAGGCTTTGGTTGGATACAGTCCCAAGCCACATGGAGGCAGTGAGTGATTCTCAGGGATTCGTCTCTCCTAGTATTAGGAGTCGATATCGCACTGTGTTTGATTGGCCAGGACCATAAGACCTTGGCCAAGACAGTTGGGATTTACTGATAGGTTGATTGGTAGTTTCCCGGATTGGGCATAATCCGCATCTGCACGAATTATCGAGTTATTAGGGTCTGACGTTTACCATCCCCTAGATCCAGTATGCGATACTCTCATACAAAGAGACCGAACTGTACGAAGATTGTCATGGATAAGCTCGGTAGGGATCCGGATGAGTTTGCTCGTCGGCCTTCCTTTTCGACAGGTACCCGGGTAGCTGTTACGTACAGGTAGTGCCGCTGACGTGCTTGTGGTTATGGATTTATCCAGTAACTCACTATCGGTATACTGTTGAGTCTGTAGAGTCTCACACAGAGGGTTTCTCTGCTTCGAGCGAAACGATGTAGAGGCTGTATGGTTTTACGTCAGGGCTTCGATCACATAAGAGTACTGGCTATACAGATGATAATCAGGCAGATAATACTAGTGGGCTTTAGTTTAAGCCGGATCCTAGTATTATATTGTTGGATTATTTTCTCCTCTTTGTATTCGTATTTTTAGGAATACGGATACAGGTATGTATATACGGTGAGGGGTATTCTTGTAATTTTATAAAGGTGCTTCTAGAAGAAGACACCTCATTTCTTGTTTAACCATTTTTCTTAAATGGTTAATGAGGTGGAGGTATGAGGTGTTGATTATGCATTTAATGTAGCATGGCTACTTGGTGACTCACTTAGTGACTCATGATTTACTATTGAAGTATGCTTGATTCATTGTTTGTGAAATATTGGCATGCTTCATTCAAACACACCACTTAGCCATTCTTCATTGATATTCATTCTATCATCACAACACTCTCTCTTGACCTCAAGCTTCCTTCTTCTTCCTCAACCCTAAATGTCTCATATGTTGAGAAACCTAGGGTATATTGAGTCAAATCAATCCATCATCACTCTCTACATCCTCTAGGATACTTAGATTAGCATACTAAGTACCATAAATACCTCGGTTTAGAGATAGTAGCTCAAAGTACACACTCTCGGGTGGATCATTTTTGATGCGAAGAGGCTGATGATCAAGCGCGATCCGTACACTCTTCGAGGAGCTAAAGGACAGGAGTGAAGACCCGAAAGGTTTGAGCCTTTAGGTATAAACTTCTATCATAGTAGATAGAACTCCTTTGTTTGCTAGTTAGGTTTATGGAAGATCCGGTTAATGGGTTATTCTAGCGCCAGTTTTAATCGTAGAAAAAATTTGTTCCGAAAACAGCCACGGATGATGGGCAGGGCGTTTGTGTAACCCACATCTCTAGGTAGCGACCATGTCATGCCTTAATCAAGAAAATAGCATGGATGTATTGACCGAACCCGCTTATTAAACTGGGCTGAGGAACGTTGGTTACGCTCTATTTTATGACATACTGTCATAAGTGTCGGGTTCGCTTAACACCCCCAACAGGTTTCGGCAAGCATCAAGTATGCTATTTTAAAATTTTAGGATGCCGAGCGAGCCCGAACCAAGGATCTAACTAGAGAATTAGGGTTTAAAACATGTAAACAAACTTTACACTAAGTGATATAGGAATACAACCTTTGTAGACCGGTCCTTCACTTCTAAACCTCCGTGTAGTAGTCTTTTTGCTCCAAGTAGTGGTGTCCCGGACTCTCCTTAGGCTCCACTAGACGAAAGGAACGAGCTTGCTAAAAGATTTTCGAGGCGGAAGATGATCTACGTCGAAGAATCACTAACTCAAGCTACCTCTTCACTAATTGAGAATTAGTGAATGAAACAACCTATACTAAATGGCTAGTTTGGTATAGTTTGGTGAAGTAGGAACTTTGCCCACTTTAGAATTATTTTTCTCTTTTTCTTTTTCTTCTCACTTGAAAGCTAGAGAGCAAGGAAGGAGATGAAGAAGAAAACTCAAGTGATCAAGTATGAACCATGGGTGAGAAAATATCTCATATAAACTCATGTAGAGACTTAACCAAGGCTAAAGATAATGGTTAGGTTAATAAATATCTAGAGTAAAACAAAATTAGTGGACTAAGTCAAGCTTTCCACATGCTTCTACAAGCATCCAAACCAAGCCATTTTCCACCTAATTTTGTTTATTCCCTAAGTAAATAATAACCCTAATTATCTTAAGTATGGTATGAGTCTCATACACCCATATGCATTATATCATCAAGTATGACACAACAAATACATTAACATATATCACATATATATTAAATGTATAAGTAGAAAAGAAATTCTTAAGTGAGCTAATATTAGTTAATATATATTAATATATCAAATATATAATTATATATTAAATTATTAAATCAACACTTGATTTAATAAGCCGTCTATATCACATATAACCGACTAATATCATTTATCGCGAGATTAGAATATGGTATCACATACAAGTATTAATCTCGGTCCCGCACATATCACATATATGCCCTACTTCGTCTCGCATGAGCTAGGAAACCTCTGTGTAGGACTCTAAAGACTCATCAATACGCCGACAGTAGGTAATGATCATATCAGTTACCCAAAAGCCGTCAGCGGTACTAGCTGGACGTAACGGCTACCCAAGTATTGAGCGATCAGAAGATCAACAAGCAAGCTTGTTCATACTCCTGTGAATCCAATAAGTAACACTACCGTACAGTTCGGTCTCTTCGTCTGATATGTCGCATATCGAGTCTGGGGGTGGTAAACGTTAGACCCCAATAACTTGATAAGTCGTGCCAATGAGGGGTCGAGAAACTATTGATAACACTTACCAGGAAATCTCAGTTTCCGCCCTGGCCAGGGACTTCCTGTTATGGCCAATCGAGCACAGCGCAACATCAACCCCCAATACCGGGAGAGACGAATCCCCTCCTATCGCTCATTGCCTCCATGTGACTCGGGACTGTACCCAAAAACCACCGTTTTGCACACTCTCTCGAACGTGGTAAGGTGAAAATCAAAGCACAGTGGGAATCATACAAAACTCTATGATGATCTCGGATCTACAGACTAACCTGTACCAGTGTCACCAGAGAACTGCTATCTGACGTTAGGTATAATACCATATATGAGTTCTCGGCGAGTCCTGTTCAGTGTACCCAGTCTCCACTAAGCACCCATATACAATCTTCGAAGTCAAACACCAATGGATATGGGATCATCCATCGCCCATCAAATAGGTCAAGAAACGTATACGCTAGTCTACTCTGGAATATCGATGCCCTCTTGATACACCCACGACTAAGAACAATTAAAGGATGAACTTGTGGACTACCCTGGCCCCACTAGTATGATCTGCAACATAATCCTTGTTGTCAAGTATACATCCTAAGGGCTTTATTAACATGTGAAAGCAAGACAGTATCACAATACTAGTCTACATGTTAAGATAAAGAGCAACCAGATAGAATACTATCATGTCGAGTAAGAAAGTCCTCCATATATATGTCTAAGCATCCATTATAATATACAATCATGTATAATAATGGCCTCTAACGCATACATACAACTAACAATCTCCCACTTTCACTAAGTCCAGTTGTTGTAGTATCTCATACCCAACATCCCAAAGAGTCTTTCAAATTGTATCTGGGGAATAGCCTTCGAGAGTGGATCCGCCGTGTTATTCTTCGTGTCAACTCTCCTGATCTCGATCTCCCGGCGATCAATTATCTCCCGGATCTGGTGATACCGCCTCAGAATATGCCCGGATCGCTAATGGGACCTGGGACCTGGGTTCCATGGCTAAAGCCACAGATCCATTGTTATCGCAATACAAAGGTATTGGATGCTCAATGGATGGAACCACACCAAGTTCAGTTATGAACTTTTTCATCCAGATAGCCTCTTTGGCGGCATCGTTGGCAGCGATGTATTCAGCCTCCATCGTCGAGTCTGCCACGGTATCTTGCTTGGAACTTTTCCAACATACCGCCCCTCCATTGAGCGTGAAGACAAAACTCGAGACCGACTTAGAGTCGTCCTTATCACTCTGGAAGATCGAATCGGTAAAGGACTCCACTTGGAGTTCACCGTTACCATACACCAGGAACATTTCCTTAGTCCTTCTCAAGTACTTAAGAATGTTCTTCACAGCTGTCCAGTGATTCTCCCCAGGATCCGATTGATATCTACTTACAACACTAAGTGCGTATGCTACATCCGGTCGGGTACATAACATCGCATACATGATAGACCCGACTGTCGAAGCATAGGGTATCCCATGCATGCGAGCCCTCTCCAAATCAGTCTTAGGGGACATCTCTTTAAAGAGAGTGATTCCTGAGATCGTGGGTAAATTCCCACGCTTGGAATCTTCCATACTAAATCTCTTTAGTATGGCGTCAATATACCTGGATTGGGACAACCCCAACATCTGTTTTTATCTATCTCTATAGATTTTAATCTCCAGGATGTAAGAGGAATCACCCAGATCCTTCATGGAGAATCTTTGTGATAAGAAGAGCTTGACCGAGTGCAGCATAGGAACATCATTTCCTATCAAGAGTATGCCATCCACGTACAATACGAGGAAGACGGCCTTACTATCTGCAACCTTTTTGTATACACAAGGTTCATCTACATTTTTGATGAAGCCAAACTATTTGATTGCCAGATCAAAGCAGATGTTCCAACTCCGCGATACCTACTTTAACCCATAGATTGATTTAAGTAGATTGCACACCTTTCCATTGCTCCCACTATCTTCGAAGCCCTCTGGCTGTGTCATGTACACGCTCTCTTTTAAATCATCATTTAGAAAAGCGGTCTTGACGTCCATCAGCCAGATTTCATAGTCATGGTATGCAGCGATGGCAAGTAGGATCCATATGGACTTAAGCATAGCCACTGAAGAAAAGGTTTCTTCATAATCGACACCTGGTCATTGACGAAAACCTTTTGCAACAAGTCTAGCTTTCAAAGTCTCAACTTTTCCATATACACCAAGTTTCTTCTTAAACATCCACTTGCTCTCAATGGGTTTTAGCCCTTTAGGAGCAACATTCAAACTCCATACTTTGTTGGTGTACATGGATTTTATCTCAGATCGCATTGCATCCAGCCATTTCATAGAGTCCCCACTCGTGATAGCCTGCTCGTACCTAGTTGGGTCATCATCTTCCATGATGCAATCCTTGCTCCCACCGTCAATGAGAAAACCGTAGTATCTCTCAGGTTTATGAGGAACCCTACTAGATCGGCGGAGAGGCTGAGGTTCATCGGGGACTATCGAATCCTCCGGTTCCACCAAATCGTCAGTTGTAGTTTGTGTAGCCGAAACTTCTTCCTGTTCTACCTCTTGACCACTAATTTCTTTTACAAGAAATTCCTTTTCTAAACAGGTGCCATATTGAGAAACAAACATCTTTTGTTCCTCACTGTGGTAGAAAAGATATCCATGTGAATTCTTTGGATACCCCCACAAACTTGCAAAGAACTAATCTTACATCGAGCCTGTCCGGATTTTGCTTTTTGACATAGGCTGGACAACCCCATATCTTAACTCGTTTAAGATATGGTCTCTTTCCACTCCATATCTCATATGGTGTGGTAGGCATTGATTTGGTCGGGACTTGATTCAATAGGTATGTTGTTGTCTTAAGCGCATAACCCCAAAAGAAAACAGGTAACTCGGCGTTACTTATCATAGAGCACACTATATCTAATAGGGTACGGTTTCTCTGCTCCGATACACTGTTATGCTGTGGTGTATACGGAGGAGTAAGCTGAAAGAGACTCCTATTCTCTTTTAAATACTCCAGGAACTCCGTGCTTAAGTATTCTCCTCCCCGATCAGATCAAAAGATTTTAATACTTTTACCCGTTTGGTTCTCAACTTCGCACTTATATTCCTTGAATTTCTCAAAAGTTTCAGACTTGTGTTTCAACAGGAACACATGTCCATATCTTGAGAGATCATCAGTGAATGTAATGAAGTACGATGAGCCATTCCTGGCATGTGTAGACATGGGACCGCATACATCACTATGTATCAGTCCCAAGAGTTCTGTTGCTCTTTCTTCGTATCCAGAAAACGGAGTTTTGGTCATTTTGTCTTTAAGACATGACTGGCAAGTTTCATAAGATGTAAATTCGAACGGATTCAAATATCCATCCTTATGTAACTTAGCTAGTCGTGTCGCATTGATATGACCTAGTCTACAATTTCATAAGTAGAATTCGTTCATTTCTGAACTCTTCCTCTTGCGTGTGTTCTGTACATTAAGAACTGTATTTTGATTTAGAATATATAAACCATTATATAACGTACCAAACCTCATCAACACTTGATTTAGGAAAATGTTCATAACATTATTCTCTACTACAAAATTATATCCTTCTTTATTTAATAAAGAAATTGATATTAAATTGCATATCATAGAGGTTATATAATAACAGTCGTTCAAGATCAATGTATTCTCATTTGGTAATATAAGGTGATATTTGCCAACTAATTTGGCTACAACTATTGCACAATTCCCTACTTTTAGAGAATGATCACCTTTTTCCAGTTCTCTACCTTTCTTTAGCCCATGTAACATATTACATATGTGGGATCCTGATCCGGTATCTAATACCCAGGACGTAGAGTGTACTGAGAAACAGTTCTCGGTAACGAACATACCCGAAGAAGATGCATCAACATACTTATTCCTCATTCGGGTCGCGTGTGAATCCGGATATTCTTCTATTTCCTGCTCAGACTTATAACAATTATAAGATGGAGCGGAACCAATGTTCCCCATCTCAGTATAATAAGCGGGTTCGGTCAATACATCTATATTATTATCTTGATTAAGACGTGTCATGGTCGCTACCTAGAGAGAGAGAGAGAGAGAGAAGAAAATACTTAGCGTATGCTCTTGCACGATCAGATTGGTTATTATCTTATCTAATCAGGATGGCTCTCACTGTTTTTATCAAATCTTCCTTCAAATCCTAAAAGGTATGACTAGCTAGGACTAATTACACCCTACAAGTTCGCCAATCTTTCAGCCAGGCCAGTGTCGGTACTTTAAGGGAGGTTCCCCGTGTTTTCGCACGGACCTAATTAAAATAAACCTCATTTTCCCATAGACATAACCCCGTTGACACCTTTCTAGTCACCTACTTGATCGGCTAATTGAAAAGTGCAAAACTCTCCCAGGAGTAACTCTTACTCGTAGTAGGTATCGGGATCCAACTATCTTATAGAAGGTATGTAATCTCATTGCAAATTTCAACACTTGAAATTCCCAATAATATTTTGCCCCTATCAACTTATGACCTTAACAAGGTCAACAAATCATAAGTGCTAGCCAAGTTCAACCTGTCATTTCGTGATTGAATTAAACCCACCCGTACGACCCTTAACAAGGTTAACAAAGACGTACGAATACCCTAATCCAATCGCATCATACGCAGCAGATAAGCACTAGTTAGCTACCGCACACTACGCCTTAACAAGGTTAACAAACGTAGCATGAATACTAAGTAGTACTTATCTGAAATGACTGAGGGCTACGAAAGGTTCTTAAGAAAACCTTTTGCGTAATGAACATGATATCGTTGTAGAATGAGTGATTTAAAAAAGAAGTGGTTCAAGCTCCACTTTTTTAAAATCGAGTTTTTCAAAATAAACCGAGTGGGTGTAGCATCTGCTATCTTTTGTTAAAGAGGTCATTCCCGGTGAAGGGATCTCGGCTCTTTCCTTATCGAATGAGGTGCTAGATATTCGCAAAGGAATACCGCTATGCAAAGCAAGAACTAGAGCTACCAGTTTTGAAAATTTTATTCCACAACATCATTAGGTTTCTTTCCTTTTCATTAATCTCATTAATGAAGTCCCATCATTTATGCTTCCTAAGAATAACAGATAAAGAAACGAAAATACTTATATAATGTACGTTTATGCCATCCGCATTCGTCACGGGGTCCCGTCATGCACCGTTAGGTTAGATAACTAACGGCAGAGTGGGGGCAGGACTGGCGCGGATGCAAAACATAAGAAACGTTTATTATATATCATATATGTTAGGAATATGTATGCCCTAGAGGACATTATTGTACATGTGATGTATATTATAGTGGATACTTGGACATATATATAGAGGACTTTCTTGCTCGACATGATAGTATGCTATCTGGTTACTCTTTATCTTAACATGTTGACTGGTAATCTTTACTTTCTTGCTCTCGCATGTTGATAAATCCCTTAGGATATATACTTGACTACCAGGATTATGATGAGATCATACTAGTGGGGACAGGGTGGTCCAAAAGTACATCCTTTAATCAGTTCCTAGTCATGGGAATATCGAGACTAGGGCATCGATATTCCAGAGTAAACTAGTGTGTACGGTTCTTGTCCCTTAGAGGGCGATGGTTGACCCCACAACCAATGGTGTGTGACATCAAAGATTGTACACATATGCTCATTCAAGAATAGGTACACCGAACAGGACTCGCCGAGGACTCCTAATTGGTAGTATACCTATCGTCAGATAGAAGTCCTCTGGTGACACTAGTACAGGTTAGTCTGTAGACCCAAGATTGTCATAGAGTCTTGTATGGCTCCCACTGTGCTTTGATTTCCTCCCTACCATGGCTCAAAGGAGTTATGCAAACATGTGGATTTTAGGTACAGTCCCGAGTCACATGGAGGCAATGAGCGATAGGAGGGGTTTCGTCTCTCCCGGTATTGGGGGTTGATGTTGCGCTATGCTCGAGTAGCTATAACTGGAAGTCCCTGGCCAGGGCTGCTGCTGAGATTTACTGATAAGAGTTATAAGTAGTTTCTCAAACCGTTATAGGCCAGACATCAGCAAGAATTATTACGTTACTGGGGTCTAACGTTTACCACCCCTACACATGATATGCGACATATCAGACAAAGAGAACGGACTGTATGGTAGTGTTACTGATAGGCTTCATGGAGAGTATTGACGAGCTTGCTTGTTGATCTTCATATCGCTCAATACCCGGGTAGCCGTTACGTCCAGCTAGTACCACTGACGGCTTGTAGGTGATTGATGTGATCATCACCTACTGCTGGCGTATTGACGAGTCTTTAGAGTCCACACAGAAGTTTCCTGGTTTGAGTGAAACGAAGTAGGGCACATATTATATATGAGTGGGCCTGATTAAATATGATATTAGTCGGATTAATGATATTAGTGCGCGGGCCTGATTAAATATGAGTATGTGATACCATATTATAATCTGTCAGTTATCTGATGTCGATCAGGTTATATGTGATATAACCGAATAAAAGAATCAAGTGTTGGTTGATAATGTGATATTCAGATTAATGATATTAGTCGGTTATATGAGATGTAACCAGATTATTAAATCACGTTACTGGCATCTATTTTCTATTTTTAGAAAATAAAAAATGAGGTGAATTGTGGAGATATTTGTGGAATGGGCAAGGCATGGGTTTTTATCATATTACATTTGTCTTGACTCACTATTCAAGCATGGTTGCAATTTAGAATTGCAATTTATTCCATGCTTGAATAAGTGAGGAAAGAGAGATCCTTTTTGAGTTTACTCTCATTCATTTTTCATTCTATGCTTGCTCTTAGCTTGAGTTCATGCCTTAGCCATTTCCATGAGCCCTTGCTCTCTCTTGCTCTCTATAATTTTCTTCACCTCACTTCCAAGTTCAAACCCTCGCATGTGATGTGAATCATTGAACTTGTGAAAACCCCAGTGAGCAAAATAAACCCCTACTTCACCATCTCACATTAGATTAGCAATTTGATGTGGAGTGTTGCCTTCACTAATGAGATTAGTGAAGGATTAGCTTGAGCTAGTGGACTTCGGGTATCCGTCTTTGGCGCGAAGATCACGAAAGAGGTTCTTTCATCTTGAAGAGGAGCCTAGTAGAGTCTCATGGACCACAACCCAGAGCTAGGGAAGAGAAGGACTCGATCTACAAGGGTATAGCCTTCTTTCACTTTCTCTAGTTGTTCACATCATCATAGCAAACCCTAATATTCTAGCAAAGATCTTGTATAGTCTAACTTAGCACCTAATAAAAATTAAAATTTGGCATGCTTGATACTACTAAAATCTCATGGTGGTGCAAAGGTCGACTTTCATGGTATCAGAACCAAGCTAGAACATTAGGTTAGACTATCATAGCTTGTAGCGACGTTATAAATCCACTGTTTTTGTCACGCAAAACCGCCGATAAAAACAGTTTCCAAAATGATGTTTTGAATTGTTTGCACACCATGCGGGCTCACGGTTTGAACCGAGAATCCGCGGGGTGGAGCGTGCACACCCCAAGGACACCTTAGGGGGATAAGAGGCCGGACCCATACCCCAAGACCACCACAAGGTGGCCTTGGGGGTGGGTGACCCGAGAGCACCCCAACTGGGTGCTTGGGTCTGCCTTCCCTTAGAGGCCACTTCGAGGTGGCCCCCGGGGGTAGGTAACTCCCCCCCGAGGCCCCCCATTAGATAGTTAATTTTAAGATCTTTGCCTCCGCGAAGATTCGGGCAGGTTTCGAGTTCGTTTCGACTCCCGGATTGGCTTAAAACGATCGGTTTTGGAACTTTAGCTCACTGGATTTTTTATGTCTTGGAAAAATTGGTTAAGTTTGCTAATTGCGTGCGGAATTCTAATGTCTTGGTTACTTTACAAGCTTTTTGATGTATGATACAATTATTAGAATCCGGATTAATTAGTTTTATGAAAACTAGTTAGTATATTGTAAACCTAGCCGATCGATTGCCACAAAGTTTTGATTCGGATCAAAACTCCGTCGCAATTGCGTATTGTACGCGATCACTAAGTTGGGAATCTTATTGAATTATCCGACAACCAATTGAAAAGTGTTTTCAATTTGAGACTAAAATGTAAGTTTTATAAGTTAGGCATGAAATCCGGAATATGAGATATTTTGGGTTTATGATGTCTAAGGATATTGCGAATTCTAATTATTGTAGTTTTCTGTTTTCTTTTCTGTGGCCGTAAGTTTAATTTGTGGGGTATCCCAATCTCGTTACTATATGTCAACAAGTTTTAGGGATACGCATATTTGCTTACGTTGATGATATGTGGTATCATGTGTTGCTGTTGATATGATTTATTAGATCGTCGTGAAAAAATAGCCGGAGGGTTCTATGTGAGATGGGAGTTTTTATTTTCATTCATGTAAAATCTTTATGTAATATTCTTTTATTAGGGCACTTCCGGGTTGAGGATGATGTCACCATTGTTGTATATTATTTACTTTTCCGCATTAGGATAGACCCAAGGCGGGGAGCACAAGTAACCGGGTTCTAGAGTCCAGTGGGAGATCATCTCAAGGAGTTGAGACCGGGTCTCCTAACTCTAGAATTGGCAGGGTTACTTGCCGCTCTCGTAGGGGTCTAGAGATTTGGGTTTGGCTATTCATCGCAACCATGGAATCCTTGTTTTACATTACTGGCTAAATTTAAAATATGGACATCCTAGTATATCCAATATTTCATATATTGCTTTTGCTGCATGATTCTGTGATGTTAATCATATAACTGCGTGAGACAAATGTACTATTATATATATGATATATAATAAACGTTTCTTATGTTTTGCACCCGCGCTAGTCCAGCCCCCGCTCTGCCGGTAATTAAGTAACCTAACGGTGCATGACGGGGCCCCGTGGCGAATGTGGATGGCATAAGCGTACATTCTATTTTCGTTTCATTTTTCTGTGATGTTTAGGAAATATTAAATGATGGGACTTCATTAATGAGATTAATGAAAAGAAAGAAACCAAAAGATGTTGTATAATCAAATTTTCAAAAAGGGTAGCTCTAGTTTTTTTCTTTACATAGTGGTATTCCTTGATGAATATCCTGCACCTCATTCGATGAGGAAAGAGCCGAGATCCCTTCACCAGGAGTGACCTCTTTAGCGAAACTAGCAAATGCTACAACCCACTCGGTTTTGTCTTTTGATTGCTTCTCTAGTTCTTACTTTGCATAGTGGTATTCCTTGATGAATATCCAACACCTCATTCGATGAGAAAAGAGCCGAGATCCCTTCACCGGGAGTGACCTCTTTAGCGAAGCTAGAAAAGCCTAAAAAACACTCCATTTCAAAATTACTAGAATCTACAACGATATCAAGTTCATTATGCTCATGGTTTTCTTAAAAACCTGCATAGCCCTCCGTCATTTCAGATTAACACTATTTTAGTATTCATGCTATGGTTGTTTGGCCTGCGTCAAGGCGTAGTGTGCGGTAGCTGAATCAGTGCTTATCTGCAGCATGTGATGTGATTGGATTAGGGTAATCATACGGCGTTGTTTGGCCTGCGTCAAGGGTCGTACGGGTGGTTTTAATTCAATCAAGAAATGAACAGGTTGAACTTGACTAGCGCCCTATGGGTTGTTTGGCATGCGTCAAGGTTATGGGACGCTAGGGGTAAAAACCATTATCGGGAATTTCAAGTGTTGAAATTTGCAATAAGATTGCATACCTTCAATGAGATAGTTGGATCCTGATACCCACTGTGAGTAAGAGTTACTACTGGGAGAGTTTTGCACTTTACAATTAGCCGATCAAGTAAGTGTTTAGAAATGTGTCAATGGGGTCATGACTCTGATAAAACGAGATTTATTTTAATCAGGTCCGTACGAAAGTACGGGGAACCTCCCTCAAATTACCGATACCTGCCTGGCCGAACGATTGGCGAACTTGTATAGTGTAATTAATCCCGGCTAATCTTACCTTTTATGGTTTGAAGGAAGATTTGATAAAAACAGTGGGAGCCATCCTGATTAGATAAGATAATAATCAATCTAATCTTACAAAGAGCGCAAGCTAACGCGTTTCCTTCTCTCTCTCTCTCCAGGCAGCAACCAATGCCACGCCTTAATCAAGATAATAATATGGATGTATTGACCGAATCCGCTTATTATACTGAGTTGGGGAATGTTGGTTCTTTAGGAATAGGGGAATATCAGGATTCCCGCGCCACCCGTACGAAGAAACAGCATGTTGATGTATCTTCTTCGGGTGTGTTCGTTACCGAGAACTGTTTCTCGGTTTGTTCTACGTCCTGGGTATTGAATACCGGATTAGGATCCCACATATGTAATTTGTTACATGGGCTAAAGAAAGGTAAAGAACTAGGAAAGGGTAATAAATCCCTAACAGTAGGGAATGGTGCAATTGTTGCAGCCAAGACAGTTGGCAATTATCACCTTGTATTACCAACTGGTAATACATTGATTCTGAACAACCGTTACTACGTACCAAAGATGATGTGCAACATTATATCGGTTTCTTTGCTAACTAAAGAAGGATATAATCTCACATTAGAGGATAATGTTATGAACATTTTCCAGAATCAAGTGTTGATTGGATCTGGTACGTTATGTAACGGTATATACGTTCTTAATCAAAATACAATTCTTAACATACAAAACACAAACAAGAGGAAAAGTTCAGAAATGAACGAAGCCTTCTTGTGGCACTGTAGACTAGGTCATATCAATGCCACAAGACTGGGTAAATTGCATAGAGATGGATATTTGAATCCGTTCGAATTTTCATCTTATGAAACTTGTCAATCATGTCTCAAAGGAAAAATGACCAAAACTCCATTTACTGGACATAGAGAAAGAGCTTCAGAACTTTTGGGACTGATACATAGTGATGTATGCGGTCTTATGTCTACACATGTCAGGAATGGTTTTTCATACTTTATTACATTCACCGTGTAACGCTTTGAAATTCGTTTAGGTTATTTTCGCGTTAATTAGCGATAATGCGTGTTTTCACAAAACTTAGTTAATAGCTATTTCCACCTAGACTGGAATAAATTTACTTTTAATTGTGATAGTATGTAATTATATATATAATAGTGTTTTATTAATTATAAATTAGTTTAGTGTTCACTTAATTAGCAAATTTTCTTAACTATTTTTCCCAAGCAAAATTAGATAGCATGCACAACTCTAATCACTTAGTTTAAGTTATAACTTGTCTTTATTTTCTTTTTCCCTCTTGCATGGTTCTATTATCCTCACAAAACAAATAAAAATAATAATAAGAAAAGAAATGGGAGGCATGGGGCGTATTAGGTGAGGAGTGGACCTTGACTTTTGACCACACTCTCTCTCTCCCATATCATTTTTCCTGCACCACAGCAGAGGCAGCAACAGCAGCCCATTCATCGTCATCTTCTTCTCCTTGCATCCAAACACCAATCCCTACACAAAAAATTCACCTTTTCTTCATAAAACCTTTGCAAAACACCTCCTTTGTTGGTTTTGATGGCAAATCCTTGCCTTTGAAGGCAAGTGCAGCAAGTTAGACTCTCGTAAGACCAATTTGAGGTATTAAACTCACCCAAATCACTTTATTGCTAAACTTATAGTTATTATTAGCTAAAAGTCGTGTTTTTGTAAGTTATAGTGCTAATGATATGGTTTAAGTGAAGATTAGGGTAAGTTAGGGTTTGTAGGGTTTGATTAACTTAATTAGATGCTATTAATGTTGTTTAAACCAAGTCATTTCTTCAGTTTATACTAAAATACCATATTGTATTAATTTTAGTGTTTAGTTAAGATTTATTGCCGCTTTGGGATCTGCTGTTAACCCGAGACTTTTCTATGAGACCAAATGGTGTAGGAGTATGGACCTAGTCACCCTGAGTGTGTAGGTGGAGTTCGAGCCCAACCTGTGCGGTTTTGGCCGGCGGCTACGGGGAGGAATCCGGCGACCTCGGCCTGGGGTGGGGATAGGGGCTTGAACCTTCTAGGGTAGCTTCCTGCTATAGTTTTTGGGGCTTTGATACTGTTTGGGTTTTGGGTTTTTACAGTGGTTTAGATCTGGGATAGTATAGCTAATTTTAGTGTTTGGTGGGTTTCTGTGATCATGGATGGTTTGGGTGGAGATTAAGTTAAGTTAGGGTTTTTATGGTTAGATTAACTATATTATGTAATGATAGTGTCTATTAATCAAAGCATTTTCTTCTGTTTACTCAAACGTACCCTAATGTACTATATTGGTGTTTTTAAAACGTTTTTAATTAAAATCATGGGATAAGGAAAATCTGCTATATCTATGATGTTATTCTTGTTTTGCAAACATATAAAGAATAATGTGCAGGCATTTTAGAGTTTTGTGTAGGAATTAGAGCCCGTTTCCCTACCCAAAATCCGGCGAGATCCCCCCAAAATCCGAGCACGCCGGCCTCCTGAAGGAATTGGGGCTTGGTGCTGTGCCGAGGGGTGTCTGTGTGTGTTTTTATGTGTTTGGTATTGTTTATTTTCTTGGTTTTGTTCCAGGTAAGAATCTGGGACCATTTACCTATTGTTTGTGTAGCGGGACTTGCGCGACACGTACGTTACGAGATGGGTCTTGTGTCGCTGTGTGCCACAGCGTGTTGCTATGTGTCACAGCGTGCGCGGTGGTTTTTGGCGTATGCACACGTATACACGCGCGTTTAGTTGCGATGCTAGTTTCTTGTATAATCTTGATATCGCTTTTTCGCAGGATTTTAGACTTATATGCGTTATTTGTGTAAATTCTAGGTTTGCAGGCGGGGACATTGGACGCCGTGAAGAAGGGAAAGCAGGTGGTCGGGTACACTTAGCACCAGATCACGGTGAGTAGATTTGACATCTATGCGGAAATCGCCCGTATGGTGTGATGCGTCAGGGCTTGATAAGATATTGTAGCCGTATATTTGCATTCATATACATTGATTGCGCATGGATACTAATTATTGCATACTGTATTCCCTGCTCTATATGGACTTAGAACTAATAGAACACCGCACTGTTACTAACGGTTCATGTTGCACGAGCACTAATCTGCATGATATACACACACCGTTAGTAATTGCCATGACACTCACACTATAGAATTGCCATGAACAATATATTGTAGCTCACCTTATATATGATTCAACATGATACATCTCTACTTGTGCATATACACATTTGTATATCTATATTGGTGCACATATACATTTATACATCCATACTTACGCATATACATATTGTACCTACCTAGCTGAGCTGGTCTTTTTGGGAAAACTGGGGACCGCGTGATATATTTTTAAGACTGAAATTATTTAAAAAGCGGTTTTCTCCTTTTACTCGTAGTACGATTTTATGCGGCATACGACACATTGCATGGATTTACGCAGTGAGTTTTCGATTCGTGTGATTTCTGGAATTGAGAACCGTGGTATTATTTTAAGAAAGTATGCACTGTTTTGAAAAAAAACGGTTTCTCTTGATATGGTATTTCAGTGCGTCCACCATGCGTTTTCTCGGTTCCGAGACGTGTGACATGTGAAACCCGATTCGAGGAGGAGGACGATCCGTTTATGGGTACATGGTGGACCCGGTATAGTACCCCGGGGCGAGAGAGAGAGATTTCATGTGGATGACGATGAGCCTGGCAGAGGGACTCCTACCTATCGGTGATTGGTTGGACCTGGCGGATATCCGGAGGATACCGACCAGAGTCGAGAGATGGATATAGGCCGACCGGTACTGCCGGGGCCGAGGGCCGATTCCACAGACGGAGCCTGTGGGCTGATCCGGACTGACGGAGCCCGATATATGAGGATTTGCGTGTCAATGCTAGACACGAGTATTTCAGGATATTTCTGAGTGCCGATGTTGGGCACTCATGTTTTCCATGAGATTTTCAGGATATGAGGGCCGATGAGATTGACGGCGCCTGAGTTTTATTGGGATATGGGGTGTATTTGGTGGACACCGGATATTTTTCATGATGATGTTTCGTGTAGATGCTATTTTATCACATGTTCAGCATTCATTGATATGCATCGCATCATGTAGTTGTAGTACTTGATATAATACCATGCTTGATTATTGCATACCCAGATTAGCATTTTGATATCATCAGTTGCACATGCTAGAGTATAGCATCACGTGCATACCTGCGATTACCTTTATATGTTAATTACTATTCACGAGTTGGCAACTCACCCTCGTTGTGCCACAGTGTTTGCAGGTCGACCCTCAGAGTCGTTGCGGCAGGGCTATCTATTTGTATCTTTTTGTTACGGATACCACTGCAGTGGGCGTGTGAGCCATTTTATTGATAAGTGGGTTGCAGTATCCTTTTATTTTTCATTTGTACACTCTATTGTATCTAGTACTCTCCATCTACTATTTCTTGTATTGACTTAGAGACCAGTTGTGAGGACGGTGTTATATATTATTTTGTACTCTGGGTGTCGAGCTCGTGTGAGCCAACTTTATTTATGCAGTTTTATCTTTTATCCTGTTTTTCGCTTATGTTTTCGATTTCTTTGCTACGGCGTCGTATACTATTCTTGTGGTGGTTGTTTCCGCCGTTGGGCGTGATTGCTCCCGTTTGGGGATGTTTTATTCTTTTTATCAGTCATTTTATCTATATCATGTTTTGTACCCGTTTTCGGGGATAGTTTGTACAAATGAGGTGTAGCCGAAATTTTTAAGAAAATAACTTAAACTTTAAGGATTTTTACTCAAGGTTTTCTAAATGTTTTAAACTAATGTTTTCTTCACTCACTATTTTAAAGGTTTTGATTTCTGGGTTTTGACTTACTTAATCGCGTTACGCCTGTAAACGTTATGTGGTTAAGTGCCGGTCACGGGCCGAACTTTGGGTCATGACAAAGTTGGTATCAGAGCGTAGGTTTTACCTTTCGGAGTGTAAGATGACCTTGGTATGATGGAGTAGGTAGCTGAAGCAGAGTGACATAGCGTGTATATGTTCCGCGGCATACTCACGACATGGTACTCCGCCTAAGTGACCTTAGGAACTATTGGTTGAAATTCATTCGTGATTATATACATTCTTGTGATTCGATTTCCGTATTCTTATCGAATCTTGTTTCATTTCCATCCATTATGCCGCCGAAGACTACGAGGGCGCAGAGAGCGGACGCGAGAGCCGAGATTAGAGTTGACTCGTCTGAGACGAGGACTGACCCAAGCAGTACACCCGTTGTACCAGAGCAGACTGTTCCCCCTTCGACGGACCAGATCGCTATGCTAGGGGCCGGTATGCAGGAGATGCGCCAGATGATGGGGTCGTTAGTGGAGGCACTTCGAGCACAGCGACCAGAGATAGTTCTACCCATTACGGGGACCGTGATGGTACCTATAGTTCAGGCAGTTGCACCTGCAGCTACATAGGTTATCACAGTATCGCTATCTGAATTTATGAGGCTGAAGCCTCCGGTCTTCACAGGCACTGATGCAGCCGAGGACCCACAGTCATTTATCGATAGGATGGCCCGGATATGTCGTTCACTTAGATGCTCAGATGCGAGATGGGTGGAGTTCGCGAGCTTTCGCCTGGAAGGTCTTGCGCAGAAGTGGTGCGAGTCGGTAGTAAAGGGCAGAGCAGCAGGTCTTCCTCCTATGACCTGGACTGAGTTCGTGACGGTGTTCCTTGCCCGTTTCCTTCCGCAGAGTGTTAGAGATTCTAGAGCGTGCAAGTTCGAGTCATTATGCCAGACACCGGATATGACGGTGGCGGAGTATGGTGTGCAGTTCACTGAGCTACTCTTTATGCCCCGTATTTAGTGGCTACTGAAGAGATGCGAGTCAAGAGGTTTGTTCGAGGCTTGCTTACCCCGTTGTTTCTTCCGCTCAGCGCACAGCATTGCGAGACCTATGCGGCAGCTGTAGATGCAGCCCTGTTAGTCGAGGAGCGTCTTACCGAGATTTCGGTAGTCCCGAAACTGAAAAGAGTTCGCACAGATGTCTTCCCGGAGGCAGATGGGTAGGCGCCGTGGCAGACCCCCTCCAGGCTGTGATGATGACGGAGGTTCGAGACGAGGATGGTTATACAGCACCTATCCACAGGGCCGGCAGTCACCATCTAGATGTTTCTGGTGCGGGAGTACTTATCATCAAGTTCGAGATTGTCCGGAGCCACGTGAGGGCGAGACAGCCGTACCACATATCACATTGCCACCTTCTCCACCCCAGAGGGCGTTGCCTCTTGTACCTGCTGTTGCTCCGCGTCAGACACATACACAGAGAGGTCATGGTCGTGGAGGGTTTGCTCAGAGAGGATGAGGTGGCCGAGACAGAGGACAGCCAGTTGCTAGTAGGGGACCTCCAGTCGCAGGTAGAGGACAGGCACGGGTATTCGCTTTGACGCATCAGGATGCGCATGCATCCAATGCAGTGTTCTCTGGTACTCTTTCAGTATGTTCTGTTGACACACAAGTGTTGTTTGATCCGGGATCCACGCACTCGTACGTTTCCACACACTTCGTGCCGAGCTTGGGTAGAGAGTCTGGTTTGCTTGATCAACCGCTTGCTGTGACCACTCCTGTGGGCGAGTCGTTTATTGCTAGACACGTGTTCCGGTCATGTGTTGTCCGTATTGGTGAGAGAGTTGCCCGTCGACTTGATCCTTCTTGAGATGTTGGACTTCGACGTTCTCCTAGGCATAGACTGGTTAGCCACGTGCTACGCGTCTGTGGACCGCCGTGAGAAGACAGTTAGGTTTTGTTTTTCCAGCGAGTCGGCTTTTGTTGTGCAGGGGGACGTGGTGCCGCCCCTCACAGTTTGATTTCGTCTCTTCGTGCTGGACAGCTTTTGAGGAAGGGATGTCACGGATTTCTAGCCTATGTTTGCGATACTAGAGGTACAGAGGTTTCGTTCGACCAGGTCCCGACTGTTAGTGAGTTCCCTGATGTTTTCCCTGACAAGCTTCATGGGCTACCGTCTGAGCGCGGTATTGTTTTCTGCATTGACTTGATTCCCGGCACGGGGCCTATTTCCATACCGCCTTATCGGATGGCCCCGGCGGAGCTTAGAGAGTTGAAAGGTCAGTTGCAAGATTTGCTGGATAAAGAGCTTATTCGACCTAGTGTGTCTCCTTGGGGTGCTCCTGTCCTGTTTGTCAAGAAGAAGAATGGCAGTTTAAGCTTGTGTATTGATTACCGCCAGCTGAACAAAGTTACCGTACGGAAGAGATATCCTTTGCCACGCATCGATGACTTGTTCGACCAGCTTCACGGTGCGGGATACTTTTCGAAGATTGACTTGCGATCAGGCTACCATCAGTTACGGGTTCGGCAGGAGGATATTCCAAGGACGGCTTTTCGCACGCGTTACGGTCACTATGAGTTTTTGGTGATGTCGTTCGGACTCACCAACGCCCCAGCAGCGTTTATGGACTTGATGAACCGCGTTTTCGGGCCGTATCTTGATCAGTTCGTCCTCGTGTTTATTGACGACATTCTGGTTTATTCCCGGAGCCGGGCGGAGCACGAGCAGCACCTGCGGATCACATTGCAGACTTTGAGGGAGCACCAGCTGTTCGCGAAATTCTCCATGTGTACGGTTTTGCTTGATAGCATAGATTTCTTGGGTCACGTGATTACGCGAGATGGTATATGTATGGACCCGAAGAAGATCGAGGCCGTTCAGCATTAGCCCAGACCAGCATCAGTTACAGAGATCTGCAGCTTTCTAGGACTGACCGGGTACTACCGACGATTTGTACAGGACTTCTCCCGTATTGCTGCACCGTTGACCGGGTTGACCCGGAAGGGAGTTCCTTTTGATTGGACGGAGGCGTGCGAGCGTAACTTTCAGCAGTTGCAGACTCGTTTGACTATGGCGCCAGTGTTATCATTGCTTTCGGGATCGGGCGGATTTGTGGTTTATTGTGACGCTTCTCGAGTGGGGCTAGGGTGCGTATTGATGGAGCACGATAGGGTTATCACTTACGCTTCTCGGCAGCTGAAGAAACATGAACAGAATTACCCCACTCATGATTTGGAGATGGCTGCAGTGGTGTTTGCACTTAAGATCTGGAGACATTACCTATATGGTGAAGCATGCGAGATATTCACGGACCACAAGAGCTTGAAGTATATATTTCAGCAGCGGGGCCTGAATCTGAGACAGCGCCGTTGGATGGAGCTAGTGAAGGACTACGATTACAAGATCCTTTATCATCCGGGAAAGGCAAATGTAGTGGCGGATGCTTTGAGTCGGAGGCCCGTAGGTAGTCTATCTTGTTTGAGCGCAATACAGAGGCAGTCGTCGGCAGATTGGCAGACTCTATGCGACAGCCGAGTGCAGTTCGAGTTCACTCCGACCGGGGGACAGCTTGCATATATCCGTGCACGTCCACAGTTGCTTGACCGTATCTGTGAGGCGCAGCCCAGTGATGATCGTCTTTCAGAGATCAGGGAGCAAATTAGACAGGGCAGAGACTCCGAGTTCGTGATCGATGATCAGGGGGTGCTACGATTTGGGACTCGACTTTGTGTACCGGATTCTGAGGGACTGAGGCGTGAGATTCTCGAAGAGGCGCATCTATCGATGTACAACATTCATCCGGGTTCCACCAAGATGTACCATGATCTGAGAGATGTATACTGGTGGGAAGGAATGAAGAAGGACGTCACAGACTTCGTGTCGAGATGCTTGACTTGTCAGCAAGTCAAGGCCGAGCACCAGAGGCCCGCGGGAGAGCTACAGCCGTTGCCCTTTCCGGAGTGGAAATGGGAGCAGATTTCTATGGATTTCATTGTGGGTCTACCCAGTACTAGTCGAGGGTATGACTCCATTTGGGTGATCGTGGATCGATTGACGAAAGCGGCTCACTTCCTGCCGGTGAAGACCACTTTTGGATTTGCTCAGTATGCCCAGATTTACATCAACAAGATCGTACAATTGCATAGAGTTTCGACATGTATTGTGTCCGACCGAGGCACCCAGTTCACCAGCCGACTATGGCAGAGGCTTCAGGAGGCTTTGGGCACCCTCTTGAGTTTTAGCACAGCATTTCATCCGCAGACTGACGGCCAGTCATAGCGGACTATTCAGACTCTTGAGGACATGCTCCGAGCGTGCATCTTAGATTTCGGAGGTAGCTGGGATCACCATTTGCCCTTAGTAGAGTTCTCCTACAACAACAGCTTCCAGGAGACCATTCAGAAGGCACCATTCGAGGCTCTATATGGGAGGAGATGTAGATCACCCGTCTGTTGGACAGAGCTCAGCAAGAGCAGTATTTTGGGGCCGCAGATTGTTGAGGAGACGGCCGCGATGATCCAGTTGATTCGCGATAGGATGATGTTCACATCATAATATTGCATTATTATATTCCCCATTCTTATGCATTTTACAAATAAATATGTGCTTTTGACCCATGTCTGCTACATAGTACAGGTTACAGGTTCTTGGGAGAAAAACAGTGAAAAAGACAGAAGACGATGCAAAAAGTGAGACTTTGAACAACAAACAGAGAATCTTGATAAAGCCTACACAAAGATCAGTTCACAAGTACAAAGCAGTGCAAGATTCAAGACTTCGTCATGAAGCAACGGCAAAAAGTCCATTACAATGTTCACTGGAAAGATCTGGAATAAACCTAGAAGCCAACCTGAGAAAAGAACCATAGAAACAAGAAGTAAAAATGCAACAGAGCCAACCCAAGAAAATTGAAGCATTAATCTCTCCACTTGGCCGCGGATCCACGGCCAAGGCATGCTATTGGCCGCGGAACCGCGGCCGGGTATGGCCCCTGTCGGCGCAGAAAACTTTGGCGGTGCGCGGATCGTTGACTAGGTCTTTTCTTAGGGGGTATTTTTGTAATAGCAGATGTGCGAGTCATTGTAACCCTAGGGTTTCCTATCCTCTATAAATAGGAACTCTAAATCTTGTATGAGGCTATGCCTCTTTTCATTTCACAAATTCATATCTGTACTGCGTTGATGTTTGGAGAGAGACATCAATAAAAATTAGTAAGTTCCTTTTATTTCTTTGCTTTAGTTCTCTTTTAATTTAGAATGTCTTTTAATCCCCTAATGAGCGAGTAGTCTCCTCGCTTGTTAGGGTTAGCCTTAGGGAAAGGTTTGAGAGATGAGATCTTTCACCCCTTTCTTGCCCTTTCACACCTAAGAATTAGAACTCCATGCATACACGCACACACCGCTCCCTGCGGCACCTTACCCCTCGAGGTAACGGTGATACCGTAGTATAAAGGACAGGTTGCGCGTGTTTTCTATGGAGATTAGGGTAAGGATCGATAAAGGAAGGACAAGAACCTAGAGGAAGAAATATATTCCCAAAAGATTCTAATCCACTTTATTGATAATTACCATAACATCTAATTGATCTAAAATAGGGTATTGAAAGCGGTGAGGAAACCTTTAATCTCTCAACTTCCCCTAAGCCTAACCCTAGCAAGACTTAGATCTAGATAATCTTAGTATAACTTAATTTGGTAGTTTTTAGATTTAATAAATCAATCCGACACCCATCGGAATTAACTCGTTAGCGCGATTAGGAAAACACAAAATCCCTATGGACCGACCCGTACTCACCGGCTAGCTACAAGTGACGCCGTTCTTGACTTCGGTAATATATTTTTGAGATCAATCAAATGGCGCCGTTGCCGGGGATGGCGTGTATTTCCTTTTTTGCAATTTCTGGTTAATATAAATTAAAAAATCATAAAAATCTGAAAAATCACAAAAAATATAAAAATATATCATCTGTTATTTTTGGGAAGGGTATTTTTGTGTGAATTTTGCAGGATCTACAAACAAATTCGGATCTGGAAATCTACAGAGGCCAAAACAGCAAATAGACGATCCTATCAACAGAAGATTGCAACAACAGAGGAACTAAAAAATTCTGGAGATCTGAACCCCCTTCCACACCGCGTTTCCGCCGCCTTACCTACCTTAAGACCGCGGATACGCCGCGCTCTGGAAGAATCGTCATCTCAGATTTTTTTTACGGAACTGTGCAGGCCAGATGACCGCGGAAACGCGGTAATAGGCGCGATTTGACCGCGGAAACTCGGCGTGTTGGTGACGTCGTCTTGTGAAAAATTTCTGTAAGCTCCTCTGTTCTTTCTCCTCTGTAAATCTCAATATATCTTCTGAAAAATTCCTGCAGGATTCCGTGCGCTTAATAAAAATCTTCCCCCTTCCAAATAACAAATCTTATGCAGGAATCTTTGCGCCGCGCGTAAATTAAGAATTGATTGCAAGTGATCTTTTCTGTTTACATACCTTTATCAAAAATCTTTTTGGCAGAAATTTCCAAATATAGAGAAAAAGGAAAAAGGAAATTTTTTTTTACCAAAGCTTGCAAAGTTTGCCGCTAAGAAATCCTTGCACCACCTAGCTTCTTTCTCTTCTCTTTCTTCTATCATGGGTGCCCCACATCATAAATCACTTTCCGAACTTTGGTATCCCGAACCTAATTTTGCCTCGTACGTCAATTGTTTCGGTCGATTTAAAGACGATCCCTCCATGCCCAAAATTTCTTTGAAAGATCAAATAGAAGCGTCTAGGAGAAACAGTTCTACGTTGCAACCCACTTTGTGTCAACCATGTCCACCTTTACCACCTTCGTACATTGATACCACTTTTTCTAGTCATGTTGTAACTCCTAGACCGATGTCTATTGCGGGGCATATTGCATAATCTCGTAGCCGATCTTTCACCGCTCTCAACACATCTAGTTCTATGGATCAACAAGTCCATTCACCTTTTTATCCACATGTTGACCCTACTCCTGTCCAACCATCCAATTCCTACCAGTCCTACCCGACTCTCCCACCTTCAATAGATATTGCCTCTACACAGCCATTTGGGAGTTTCCAACATCCAAACAATTTCGAATCTTTTACCGAAACCCCTACACAACCCATGTCTAGTTTGGAACAGTCGTTGGGGGCTTATATTGCAGCAACAAACAAAATGGTGAGGAATGTGGATGATTCCGTAGCCGCCCTTATACAACCTAGTGAACCGGTCGCTAGTTTCCAACTAGCTTCAAATTTTTCAATGTATGAGGAGGCAGTTGGACAGAGTGAGAATTTGAGAGGAGCAAGTGAGTTTTACACATTCCCAAATCAGACCTACCCATACCCAATTGAATCCCACAACTCCGGTTTTCCATCGATTGTCCCAAATGATTCACAAGTAAAAAATAAAACATCTAACGAGTTGTGTGACTGTGTAGTGCTTGATTTGCCAGATTGTGAAGAACCCCTTTCGAGTGAAACCATACCTAATCCGTTTGACATTTACACCTCCACTCTACAACCTAAATTGATAAATATCTATGCTTTTGATGAGGTGTCAGAAAAAATTGATTTTCGCTTGATTGAGGATATAGAAGCCGGGAATATTTTGGATGATGAACCCATAGATTTGATTGAACTCTTATGTCCAATTCATCATCCCGAGTCATTAAATGTTTCTCCCGAACTTTATATGCGTCTTGATTTTGATGATAATGGCATGGATAAGCTAAATATTGAGGAGAATTATTAGGATAGTATTGAAGAGAGTATTGAGGATAATATTGAGGTTGAATCATTTTTGTTTGATGTGTCGGATTTTCCAATTCATCCTCCTGAACCTTTAACTGTTATATCACCCTCCCACCTTTCTATCGTTCCGACCACGCACAAGATCACGCTTGACGGCTGTGAGCTTGAAAAATTTGCCTTTGAATCTGACACAGTTCTCACAGCCGATAACACTTACGAGTGTTTCACTTTTTCGGACGATGTTGATGACTCACCGCCCGAGTTTGAGTCCTTTGAATTTTCAGATGAGTTATTTGAACCATCAGACTCGGTTTCTTACAGTCGTTTCTAACCGTTGATGGAATCTTTCAAGTTCGAGACAGTTTACTACGGTGAGAATGAGACTATCCCTAATTCATCCCCTTTCGTCCTTCCTATCGTTCCGACTGTGCAAGAGACCGTTATGCTTCCATCTGCTATACCAAGTTCGACGTACCCATATTTTCTTGCGAATCTTGAGGGATTTGATCCCATTTCTCGACAGGTTGATGGATTAGCACAATCACTTTTAACACATCGGTCATCACAAATTGCGCTAATTTATTCACTCGATTTACACCCTCAAGATCGTACTCCACTTCTTTCTCTTTTCCGCCATTCTTCTCCCCCACCGAGACCATATTCTACCTTTCTTCCCACACGGTCTCGTATGCTTCTCATTTCTTTTCTTTCCACCCCCTCCTTTCACCAACCCTACCATTATCACGATAAGATTTTTGATTGGTTGGTGCTAACCTTTGGCTTATGTAAGGCCTTGCTTAGTTTGGGGAGGACTTTATTGTGTATATATATATATATATATATATATTTCTTTTCTAATAAATAAAAAAATTCAAAAAATAAAAACAAAAAAAAATTGTAAATAAATAAACAGGGGAGTGCCGACAATTTTGACCCTCTTGGTGTAGCATGACAGTGAGGACACTGTCAAATTTAAGTTTGGGGGTATGCTCGGTACGTCTTCTTCCTTCGCATTCATATGTATATTTTTGCATAATTATTTGAAAACCAATAAAAATTGAAAAATTTCAAAAGTTATAAAAATTAATGTATTCAATTTTGGCCTTATTTGATTTGAGTTTGACAAATAGGTTAACTGGCTAGGAACAACTAGATCTTAGACTTAGTAAATTAAAAACCCTAAAAATAACCTTCCTTAAAGTTTAACGGTAGAAAGTATATATTTTTGTAGTTTATTTAGAAATAGGCAAATTTTGAGTTCACTTTTTGGGCTAAGTCGAAACAAAGGAGAAGTATTGATATTTTTATTAGAGTATAAGTTTGAAAAATAATTCATAGCTTAAGTCTAGATTCTGAAAACGTATACCCCACAAATTGCACAATCACGCACCTTGAAACTTGGAATAGTAGAGGAGACCTTGAAATGCTCTTGTCTAAAGTCCTTAGTACGAAGAAAATAAAAGAAAAAAGTGAATAAAGAGAGAAAAAAATGAACACTGGTTTTTGTGATTACTTAAGGCTGCATTAATGAAAAAAATATATATTTAGCGAGGGTGCTTCATCACCTAGTGCCTTAGACCAACTGGTTTCGGAGTCACTGCTAAAAAGTCTTCGGTGTTACAAGACTAGGAAGTATGCTTTAAAGTGCAAAAGCATTTTGTAATCGGTCGTTGGTACCTCAAGAAGTATTAACGATCGCATGAAGGATGTGTAAGCTAAATTCATTTAAAAATTCACCAATTAAGAAGTGCTTTGGACAACGGACGAGAGTATGATTGCTTGATTTGAATTTCCAAGTGTAGGGGTGATCTATACACACACGCGGGGATATGTGATTGGAGTTTAGATGAGAGAAAGGAGTGAAGAATAGAACTTGTATCTTTAGTAGAGTTGATAGAAATTCCTAAGTGGAGATGGAACCATAGAAGGAAAACTTAAGAAATGCCGAAAGCTAAGTAAGTCTATAGAACATACATAATCTTAAATTAAATAATGAGGAAGTGTGAAGAATATGGGTGGATAATTTACGGGTCAAAGATAATAGAATTCCTTGTTAGAAAACCTAATTGAAGAATAAAAGTTAATGGGACAAATTGATAGGATTTTGTGGGTAGTATCCGCTGAAAACCCTCAGGAGACAACACTCCTCCTACTAGGGACACCTAGAGCTTTAACGGCTTGTTGCACGAGCTCAGTGCAATCGCGTTTCCCTGCAAAAGTGCGGTTAGGATTTTGTCGAGAATAAAAAAATAAGTTTGCTCGAGGACGAGCAAAAGATAAGTTTGGGGGTATTTGTTCACATCATAATATTGCATTATTATATTCCCCATTCTTATGCATTTTACAAATAAATAGGTGCTTTTGACCCATGTCTGCTACATAGTACAGGTTACAGGTTCTTGGGAGAAAAACAGTGAAAAAGACAGAAGACGATGCAAAAAAGTGAGACTTTGAACAACAAACAGAGAATCTTGATAAAGCCTACACAAAGATCGGTTCACAAGTACAAGGCAGTACAAGGTTCAAGACTTCGTCACGAAGCAACGGCAAAAAGTCCATTACAATGTTCATTGGAAAGATCTGGAATAAACCTAGAAGCCAACCTGAGAAAAGAACCATAGAAACAAGAAGTAAAAATGCAATAGAGCCAACCAAAGAAAATTGAAGCATTAATCTCTCCACTTGGCCGCGGATCCACGGCCAAGGCATACTATTGGCCGCGGAACCGCGGCCGGGTATGGCCTGTGTCGGCGCAGAAAACTTTGGCGGTGCGCGGATCGTTGACTAGGTCTTTTCTTAGGGGGTATTTTTGTAATAGCAGATGTGTGAGTCATTGCAGCCCTAGGGTTTTCTATCCTCTATAAATAGGAACTCTAAATCTTGTATGAGACTATGCCTCTTTTCATTTCACAAATTCAAATCTGTACTGCGTTGATGTTTGGAGAGAGCCATCAATAAAAATTAGTAAGTTCCTTTTATTTCTTTGCTTTAGTTATCTTTTAATTTAGAATGTCTTTTAATCCCCTAATGAGCGAGTAGTCTCCTCGCTTGTTAGGGTTAGCCTTAGGGAAAGCTTTGAGAGGTGAGATCTCTCACCCCTTTCTTGCCCCTTCCCACCTAAGAATTAGAACTCCACGCATACACGCACACACCGCTCCCTGCGGCACCTTACCCCTCGAGGTAACAGTGATACCGTAGTATAAAGGACCGGTTGCGCGTGTTTTCCATGGAGGTTAGGGTAAGGATCGATAAAGGTAGGACAAAAACCTAGAGGAAGAAACATCTTCCCAAAAAATTCTAATCCACTTTATTGATAATTACCATAACATCTAATTGATCTAAAATAGGGTATTGAAAGCGGTGAGGAAACCTTTAATCTCTCAACTTCCCCTAAGCTTAACCCTAGCAAGACTTAGATCTAGATAATCTTAGTATAACTTAATTTGGTAGTTTTTAGATTTAATAAATCAATCCGACACCCATCGGAATTAACTCGTTAGCGCGATTAGGAAAACACAAAATCCCTGAGGACCGACCCGTACTCACCGGCTAGCTATAAGCGACGCCGTTCTTGATTGAGGTAATATATTTTTGAGATCAATCAGATGAGAGTAGCCCAGAGCAGGCAGCGATCTTATGCAGACCGTCATCGGTGCAGACTCGAGTTCGTCGTTGGCGATAATGTTTTCTTAAGGGTCTCCCCAATAAAACGTGTGATAAGATTTGGTAAGAAAGGGAAGCTTAGTCCCAGATATGTGGGCCCCTTCGAGATCCTCGAGCGTGTTGGTGTAGTTGCGTATCGGTTAACTCTTCCGCTCAGTTTTCCATACGTTCACCCCGCATTCCACATTTTGATGCTCCGTAAGTATCTTCATGATCCTTCGCATACGATTCAGCACCCGACGATCCGGCAGGAGCGCGACCTTTCTTTTGCAGAGCAACCGGTGGTCATCCTGGATCGGCAGGTGAAGAAATTGAGATCGAAGGTTATACCGTCCGTCAAGGTCCTTTGGCGTGGCCCGAGCAGCGAGGAGGTCACCTGGGAGACCGAGGACGAGATGAGGAAGAAATATCCCCATCTCTTTGAAGGTACGCGTAGCTAGATTTTTAAATTCGGGGACCGAATTTCTTTAAGGGGGGAAGATTGTAACGCTTTGAAATTCGTTTAGCTTATTTTCGCGTTAATTAGCGATAATGCTTGTTTTCACAAAACTTAGATAATAGCTATTTCCACCTAGACTGGAATAAATTTACTTTTAATTATGATAGTATGTAATTATATATATAATAGTGTTTTATTAATTATAAATTAGTTTAGTGTTCACTTCATTAGCAAATTTTCTTAACTACTTTTCCCAAGCAAAATTAGTTAGCATGCACAGCCCTAATCACCTAGGTTAAGTTATAACTTGTCTTCATTTCCTTTTTCCCTCTTGCATGGTTCTATTATCCTCACAAAACAAAACAAAAAAAAATTAATAATAATAAGAAAAGAAATGGGAAGCATGGAGGGTATTAGGTGAGGAGTGGACCTTGACTTTTGACCACACACTCTCTCTCCCATATCATTTTTCCTGTAGCACAGCAGAAGCAGCGGTAGCAACAGCAGCATATTCATCATCATCATCTTCTTCTTCTTCTTCTTCTTCTCCTTGCATCCAAACACCAATCCCTACACAGAAAAATTCACCTTTTTTTCATAAAACCTTTGCAAAACACCTCCTTTGTTGGTCTTGATGGCAAATCCTTACATTTGAAGGCAAGTGGAGCAAGTTAGACTCCCCTAAGACCGATTTGAGGTATTAAACTCGCCCAAATCACTTTATTGGTAAACTTGTAGTTTTTATTAGCTAAAAGTCATGTTTTTGTAAGTTTTTGTGCTAATGAGATGGTTTAAGTGAAGATTAGGGTAAGTTGGGGTTTGTAGGGTTTGATTAACTTAATTAGGTGCTATTAATATTGTTTAAACCATGTCATTTCTTCAGTTTACACTAAAATACCATATCGTATTAATTTTAGTGTTTAATTAGTGTTTAGTTAAGATTTATTGCCGTTTTGGGATCTGCTGTTAACCCGAGACATTTTTATAAGATCAAACGGTGTAGGAGTATAGATCTAGTCACCCTGAGTGTGTAGGTGGAGTTCGAGCCCAACCTGGGCGGTTTTGGCCGGCGGCTAGGGGGGAATCCGGCGACCTCGGCCTGGGGTGGGGATAGGGGCTTGAACCTTCTAGGGTAGCTTCCTGCTATAGTTTTTGGGGCTTTGATACTGTTTGGGTTTTGGGTTTTGGGTTTTTACAGTGGGTTAGATCTAGGATAGTATATCTAATTTTAGTGTTTGGTGGGTTTTTCTGATCATGGGTGGTATGGGTGGAGATTAAGTTAAGCTAGGGTTTTTATGGTTAGATTAACTATATTATATGTTGATAGTGTCTGTTAATCAAAGCCTTTTCTTCTGTTTACTCAAACGTACCCTAATGTACCATATTGGTGTTTTTAAAACATTTTTAAACAAAATCATAGGATACGAAAAATCTGCTATATTTATGATGTTTTTCTTGTTTTGCAAACATATACAGAATGATGTGCAGGCATTTTAGAGTTTTGTGTAGGAATTAGAGCCCGTTTCCCTACCTAAAATCCAGCGAGACCCTTCCAAAATCCGAGCACGCCGGCCTCCTAAGGGAATTGGGGCTTGGTGCTGTGCCGGGGGCTGTCTGTGTGTGTTTTTATGTGTTTGGTATTGTTTATTTTCTTGGTTTTGTTCCATGTAAGAATCTGGGACCATTTACCTATTGTTTGTATAGTAGGACTTGCGCGACACGTACGTTACGAGATGGGTCTGGTGTCGCTGTGTGTCACAGCGTGTTACTGTGTGTCACAGTGAGTCGCGGTGGTTTTTGGCGTATGCACATGTATACACGCGCGTTTAGTTGTGATGCTAGTTTCTTGTATAATCTTGATATCGCCTTTTTGCAGGATTTTAGCCTTATGTGCGTTATTTGTGTAAATTCTTGGTTCGCAGGCGGGGACGTCGGACGCCGCAAAGAAGGGAAAGCAGGTGGTCGGGTACACTTAGCACCAGATCACGGTGAGTAGATTTGACATCTACGGGGAAATCGCCCGTATGGCATGATGCGTCAGGGCTTGATAAGATATTGTAGCTGCATATTTGCATTCATATACATTGATTGCGCATGGATACTAATTGGAGCATACTGTATTCCCTGCTCTATATGGGCTTAGAACTAATAGAACACCGCATTGTTACTAATGGTTCATGTTGCACGAGCACTAATCCGCATGTTAGACATACACCGTTAGTAATTGCCATGACACTCACATTATAGAGTTACCATGAACAATATATTGTAGCTCACCTCATATATGATTCGACATGATACATCTCTACTTGTGCATATACACATTTGTATATCTATATTGGTGCACATATACATTGATACATCCATACCTACGCATATACACATTGTACCTACCTAGCTGAGCTGGTCTTTTTGGGAAAACTGGGGACCGCGTGATATATTTTTAAGACAGAAATTATTTAAAGAGCGGTTTTCCCCTTTTACTCGTAGTACAATTTTATGCGGCATACGACACATTGCATGGATTTACGCAGTGAGTTTTAGATTCGTGTGATTTCTGGATTTGAGAACCGTGGTTTTATTTTAAGAAAGTATGCATTGTTCTGGAAAAAAAACCGGTTTCTCTTGATATGATATTTCAGTGCCTCCACCATGCGTTTTCTCGATTCTGAGACATGTGACATGTGAAACCCGATTCGAGGAGGAGGACGATCCGTTTGCGGGTACATGGTGGACCCGGTATAGTACCCCGGGACGAGAGAGAGATTTTGTGTGGATGACGATGAGCCTGGCAGAGGGACTCCTACCTGCCGGTGATTGGTTAGACCTGGCGGATATCCAGAGGATACCGACCAGAGTTGAGGGATGGATATGGGCCGACCTGTACTGTCGGGGCCGAGGGTCGATTCCGCATACGGAGCCCGTGGGCCGATCAGGACTGACGGAGCCCGATATATGAGGATTTGCGTGTTGATGCTAGACACGAGTATTTCGGGATATTTCTGAGTGCTGATGTTGGGCACTCATGTTTTCCATGAGATTTTCAGGATATGAGGGTCGATGAGATTGACGGCGCTTGAGTTTTATTGGGATATGGGGTGTATTTGGTGGACACCGGATATTTTTCATGATGATATTTCGTGTAGATGCTATTTTATCACATGTTCAGCATTCATTGATATGCATCGCATCATGTAGTTGTAGTACTTGATAGAGTACCTTGCATGATTATTGCATACCCAGATTAGCATTTTGATATCATCAGTTGCACATGCTAGAGTATAGCATCACGTGCATACCTGCGATTACCTTTATATGTTAATTACTAATCACGAGTTGGCAACTCACCCCCGTTGTGCCACAGTGTTTGCAGGTCGACCCTCAGAGTCGTTGCGGCAGGGCTATCTCTCTGTATCTTTTTGCTACGGATACCACTGCAGTGGGCATGTGAGCCGTTTTGTTGATAGGTGGGTTGCGGTATCCGTTTATTTTTCATTTGTACACTCTATTGTATCTAGTACTCTCCATCTACTATTTCATGTATTGACTTAGAGACCACTTGTGAGGACAATGTTGTATATTATTTTGTACTCTGGGTGTCGAGCTCGTGTGAGCCGACTTTATTTATGCAGTTTTATCTTTTATGCTGTTTTCGCTTATATTTTCCATTTCTTCGCTACGGCGTCATATACTATTCTTGTGGTGGTTGTTTCCTCCGTTGGGCGTGATTGCTCCCGTTTGGGGATATTTTATTCTTTTTATCAGTCATTTTATCTATATCATGTTTTGTACCCGTTTTCGGGGATAGTTTTGACAATGGAGGTTCTGCCAAAATTTTTAAGAAAATAACTTAAACTTTAAGGATTTTTACTCAAAGTTTTCTAAATGTTTTAAACTAATGTTTTCTTCACTCACTATTTTAATGGTTTTGATTTCTGGGTTTCGGCTTACTTAATCGCGTTACGCATGTAGAGGTTATGTGGTTAAGTGCCGGTCACGGGCCGAACTTTGGGTTGTGACACACCGATGATCTTTCAAGGTTCGAGCATGTATTCTTGTCGAAACACAAGTCTGAAGCTTTTGAGAAATTCAAGGAATATAAGTGCGAAGTAGAAAACCAGACAGGTAAAACTATTAAAATCCTTCGATCTGATCAGGGAGGAGAATACTTGAGCGGGGAATTCCAAGACTATCTAAAAGAGAATGGGATTCTCTCTAAGCTTACTCCTCCATATACACCACAGGAAAATGGTGTGTTGGAGTGGAGAAATCGCATCCTATTAGATATGGTGCTCTCTATGATGAGTACTGCTGAGTTACCTATTTCATTTTGGGATATGCGCTTGAAACAGCTGCTGACCTATTGAATATGGCTCCCACCAAATCTGTGCCTACCAACCCATATGAGATATGGAAAGGAAAGAGACCATACCTTAATCATGTTATGATATGGGGTTTTCCGGCCTATATGAAAACACAAAATCCGGACAAGCTCGAGGCAAGGTCAGCTCTGTGCAAATTTATAGGATATCCCAAACATTCGCGAGGATATATCTTCTACCACTCCGAGGAACAAAAGATGTTTGTTTCTTGACATGCCGCTTTTTTAGAAAAGGGATGTCTTATGAAAGAAATTAGTGGTAATGAGGTAGAACTGAAAGAAGTTCCAGCAACACAGACCACAACTGACGATTTAGTGGAACCAGAAGATCCAATAGTACCTAACGAACCCCAGCCACTCCGTAGATCTAGTAGGGTTCCTCATCCACCTGAGAGATACTACGGTTTTTTCATAGACGGTAGGAGTGAGGATTGCATCATGGAAGATGATGACCCGACTAGTTTCGAGCAGGCCATCACGAGTGGGGACTTTGTGAAATGGCTGGATGCTATGCGATCCGAGATGGAATCCATGTACACCAACAAAGTATGGACTTTGGAAATTTCTCCTGAAGGGGTAAAACCCATTGGGTGCAAGTGGATCTTCAAAAAGAAGATTGGTGTTGATGGAAAAGTTGAGACTTTCAAAACTAGACTTGTAGCAAAAGGTTTTCGTCAATGACCTGGAGTCAACTATGATGAAACATTTTCTCCTGTCGCTATGCTTAAGTCCATCAGGATCCTACTTGCCATTTATGGATACCATGACTACGAAATCTGGCAGATGGACGTCAAGAATGCTTTTCTAAATGGTGATTTAGAACAGAGCGTGTACATGACACAACAAGAGGGCTTCGTAGACAGTGGGAGCAGTGAAAAGGTGTGTAAGCTGCTTAAATCCATCTACGGATTAAAGCAGGCGTCACGGAATTGGAACATCTGTTTTGATGAAGCTATAAAATAGTTTGACTTCATCAAAAATGTAGATGAACCTTATATATAAAAGAAGGTTGTAGAGAGTAAGGTGGTCTTCCTCATATGGTGCGTGGATGATATACTCTTGATAGAAAACGATGTTTCTATGATACACTCGGTCAAGCTCTTCTTATCACACAAGTTCTCCATGAAAGATCTTGGCGATGCCTCCTACATCCTGGGGATAAAGATCTATAAAGATGGATCTAAATGGATTTTGGGATTGTTCCAATCCAGATACATTGACACCATACTAAAGAGGTTTAGTATGGAAGATTCTAAGCGAGGTAATTTACCCGCTTGTTCAGGAATCACTCTCTCTAAAGAGATGTCTCCCAAGACTGATTTGGAGAGGGCTCGCATGCAAGGGATACCCTATGCTTCGGCAGTAGGCTCTATCATGTATGCGATGTTATGTACGAGACCGGATGTAGCTTACTCACTAGGTGTAGTGAGCAGGTATCAATCAGATCCTGGGAAAAACCACTGGACAGCTGTGAAGAACATTCTTAAGTACTTGAGAAGGACTAAAGAAATATTCTTGGTGTATGGTAACGGTGAATTCCAGGTGGAGTCCTTTACTGATTCGAGCTTCCAGAGTGATAAGAACGACAGTAAGTCAGTCTCGGGTTTTGTATTTACCCTCAACAGAGGGGCGGTGTGTTGGAAGAGTTCCAAGCAAGACACCGTAGCAGACTCGACGATGGAGGCTGAATACATCGCTGCCAACAATGCTGCTAAAGAAGCTGTCTGGATGAAGAAGTTCATTGCTGAGCTTGGTGTGGTTCCATCTAGTGAGCATCCAATACCTGTGTATTGTGATAACAATGGAGCGGTGGATTTATCCAAGGAACCTAGGTCCCATTAGAGATCCAGACATATTCTGAGGCGGTATCACCTAATCAGGGAGATAGTAGATCGCCGGAAGATCGAGGTCAGGGGAGTTGACAGAAAGGACAACGTAGCGGATCCACCCATGAAGGCCCTCCCCCAGATATAGTTTGAGAGACTTTTTGGGATGTTGGGTATGGGATACTACAACACATGGCCTTAGTGCAAGTGGGAGATTGTTAGGAATATGTATGCCCTATAGGCCATTATTGTACATGTGATGTATATTATAGTGGATGCTTGGACATAAATATAGAGGACTTTCTTGCTCGACATGATAGTATGCTATCTGATTACTCTTTATCTTAACATGTTGACTGGTATTCTTTACTGTCTTGCTCTCACATGTTGATAAAGCTCTTAGGCTATGTACTTCACAACCAGGATTATGATGAGATCATACTAGTGGGGCCAGGGTGGTCCAAACGTATATCCTTTAATCAGTTCCTAGTCATGGGAATATCAAGACTAGGGCATCGATATTCCAGAGTAGACTAGTGTGTACGTTTCTTGTCCCTTAGAGGGCGATGGTTGAACCCACAACCATTGGTGTAAGACATCAAAGATTGTACACAGGTGCTCATTGGAGAATGGGTACACAGAACAGGACTTGCCGAGGACTCCTAGTTGTTAGTATACCTATCGTCAGATATAAGTCCTCTGGTGACACTGGTACAGGTTAGTCTGTAGACCCGAGATCAACATAGAGTCTTGTGTGGCTCCAATTGTGCTTTGATTTCCTTCCTACCACGGCTCAAAGGAGTCGTACAAATAGGTGGATTTTGGGTATAGTCCCGAGTCACATGGAGGCAATGAGCGATAGGAGGGGTTTCGTCTCTTTCGGTATTGGGGGTTGATGTTGAGCTATGTTCGATTGGCTATAACTGGAAGTCCCTGGCTAGGGCTGCTGCTAAGATTTACTGATAAGAGCTATCGGTAGTTTCTCAAACCGTTATAGGCTAGACATCGGCATGAATTATCACGTTACTTGGGTCTGACATTTACCACCCCTAAACATGATATGCGACATATCAGACGAAGAGACCGGACTGTACGGTAGTGTTACTGATAGGCTTTATGGAGAGTATGGACAAGCTTGCTTGTTGATCTTCATATCGCTCAATACCCGGGTAGCCGTTACGTCCAGCTAGTACCGCTGATGGCTTGCAGGTGATTGATATGATCATCATCTACTGCTGGCATATTAACAAGTCTTTAGAGTCCCGCACGGAAGTTTCCTGGTTTGAGTGAAACGAAGTAGGGCGCTGTGAGTCTACGGTAGCGCCCCGGCCGTCTATCCGAGGCCAAATGCGGAAACAAAAACTTTTTAGGAAACCGGCGCTATCGTAGTCTTTCACTCGGATCGAACCATTAACGCTAAACTAGCTAACTACAAGAAGTGAGAGTGGCTATACCGATCGATCCGTGTCCTTCGGTCTTTGGCCACCATCCAAGCTCCTCGCGGCATCTCCGATCTCTGGTCTCCTCGTCGGAAAGGGCACCACATCAACGAGTCTTTTTACGGGCTCCCGCTTCGTCCGAAGCAACTCGGACACGAAGTTTGCTAGCCGACCTGTCCAAGGTAATGTAGAGAATGTGTGTGATCACTTTGTCTCAAGCATCCATTGATTCTCAACCCATGAGAGTGTATGGATGGAGGTTGAAGATGATGCCATCAATGGAGATAGTGAGCTCAAGAAGAAAGAGGACGAAGAAGAGCTTTCTTTTTCTTTCTTGTTGCAATGATAAAATGAGAGCAAGAAGAATAATACAATAGCTAACCCCTTCCCTTTGGCTGCCCTTCCTCTCTCCTCTTATCATTTCAACACCTCAATCAATCCAAAATGTGACATATGCACAAATAAAGAGACCATGAGTCATCACTTGTGCATGTGTCACAATTAATGCTCCTAATCATGACTTTGAGCTTATTATTTCCATTTTTAAACATTAATCCAAATGTTTACAACATTAAAAAGATATGGTAACATCTAAAGTAAGCTCGTGATGGATCACATGGATACCCCTCACCTGTATATACATACATGCATCCGCATTCCGACTGAATGCGAATGCGATAAGACTAAAGTAATCCAACAAATCTAATACTAGGATCCGGCTTAAACCAAAGCCCACTAGTATGATCCGTCCAATCATGATCCGTGCACGACTGCACATATATGATCGAACCCTGCCACAATACCATACGGTCTCTACAATGTTTCTCCCGAAACTTGAGAATCTGTCTGTGGGGGACTCTAAAGACTCGTCAATACTTTGGCTGTGGATTTAACCACTAGCACGTCAGTGGTACTAGCTGTACGTAACAAGCTACCAGGTATTGACCAAAAGGGAGGTCGATGAGCGAACTCATCCTGACACCCTACTGAGCCTGTCAGTGACAATATCCATACAGTCCGGTCCGTTCGTCTATGAGTATCGCATGTCGGGCCTAGGGGGTTGGTAAAAGTCAGACCCCCAAAAGCGGTACAAGTCGTGTCGGAGTGTAGCCCAGAACACCCTGAGATACTACTGGAATACCTACCAGTAAATCTCCTGCCTTGGCCAAGGACTTCGTGTAATGGCTCTCCTAGACACAGCGCGATCTCACCCCTAATACCGGGAGAGACGAAACCCCTGCCGATCCGCTCACTGCCTCCATGTGGCTCGGGACTGTACCCAACTAAAACTTGTTTGCACGACTCCTTTGAGCCGTGGTAGGGTAGTAATCAAAGCACAGTGGGAACTCATACAAGACAAATGACGATCTCAGGTCGATGAAAAAACCTGTACACATGTCACCAAGGAACTGCCATCTGACACTAGGTATAAAACCAACTAGCATGTTCCCGACGAGTCTTGTCCGGTGTACTCATAACCCAATGAGCACCTGTATACGTCTTAGGTGAACTAACTGACACCAATGGCTTGTGAGACCAACTACCGCCCCTCGTCGGGGTCTCAATCCGTATACACTAGTCTACTCTGGAGTATCGATGCCCTGTCTCGAAACTCCCTCGACTAGGGACCTTTTAAGGATGTGCTTATAAACCTCAGCTCCCACGTATATGATCGCCATCATACTGCTGGCCGTCAAGAAAAAATCCTAAGGGCTCTATCAATGTGTAATAAGGATCTATAAGGTCACCTAAAGCTGTACACGATGATAAAGATAAACCAGATAGCATACAATCATCTTGAGTAAGACTGTCCTACCAGCATAGGTCCTCCCTCAATCATTGCAATCATGTGCCTGCGATCCAATAATTGACTTTGAGGGCACTATATGCAACAATCTCTCACTTGCATTCAAGGCTAATTATTGCGATGTCTCATACTCATAGCCCGTGTGATACTGAACACCCAACTCCTCTACTGACCAGTCTCACAAAGCCCGTTTATGAAACTATTGCGTTCGAGGAATAGCATCAGGGAGTGGATCCGCTCTGATGTTTCTTTCTATGTCTCTCTTTATCTCAAGTTCGCGGAGAAATTCATCTCCCGAAACGAGCAATACCTGTCTTAGAATATGTCTGGATATCTGAAGGGACCTAGTTCACAAATGAACTCCAAATCCAAATTTCTTTAGACTGTATCGTCAACTGAACTCAATCAGTATCCTGCGCCATGCCTCCCTCAGTATCCGCTTAGACCACCTGTCCAAACTACTGCCCCTCGTCAAAGGGAAAGCTATAACTCTGACAGTCACTCTGTCATCCAGGTCACCTTGGAAGCCTGGAAAGATAACTGTCTCCCGAAGGAGGCTGTCGTTATCATATCCCTAGAACATCCACTTATGTTCTAAAACTGCTTCCGAATGTTTCTCCAGGATTGGATTAGTATCAAATTATTGCATCTAGTGCAAAAACAACATCTGGTGTGGTACTTGACATCTCATGATTGACTCAATTGCCTAAGCAAGTGATACGTCAATCATGCACATCTCTCTCCCCTTTAGTCTATAAGACACCTTTAGAGAGGGTGACTCCATCACCTGCAGGTACACTACCGTGCCAGGAGTCGTCCATTCTAAAACACCTTTAGAATGCTGTCTTAGTACCTAGATTGGGAAACTACCCAAATCTAGATCTAAAAGCATAGAACCAGTATCCAGAATATCTGATATAATATCCATATCCTATGTGGAGAAAACTACTCTGTGACAACCAAAGTATAACTGATCGTAGTATAGGAATTTCACTTCCTACTATGTGTATGTCATCCATATACCAGGACATCACACCCTACTACCTTCTTAACAGATCCATCTCCTATTCTGATTAAGTCAAAGTCCATGACTGTCACATCAAAAATAGATGATCTATCTCCGCTATATCTGCTTTAGTCCATAAATAGACATAATCTACTTGTCCACTATGCTTCCGCTGCTCCCACTGACTACGACAACCCTCTGGCAGAGTCATATACACGTGCACTTCTAAAGCTAGTTTAGAACGACGCCATACTCATCCTCTTGCCGGGTCTTACAGTCTGGAACAACAGCAATGGCAAGTCTGGGTAAACAAGAACCTCCTTGTCACTGTCTTTGAGGATACCGGAGTACCTCTCGGGTGTTGTTCATACCATAATTTTGCATTCTTTTAGACCCCATTCTTATTCATTTTACAAATAAACAGGTGCTTTTAATCCATGTCTGCTATATAGTTGCAGGTTACAGGTTCTCGGAACAAAAACAGTGAAATTGACGAAAAGATGATACAAAGTGAGACTACGACCGATAAATGGTGGAATCTTGATCGTGCTTACATTTTGAGGGACAATGAAGATCAATGAACAAATTCACAAAAGTACAAAGGCAGCGCAAGGTTCAAGACTTCGACATGAAGCGAACGGTAAAAGTCCACTACATTACTCACTGTGGAGATCTGGAAGAGAACTAGAAGACATTCTAAAGAACCAACGAAGGAAAACAGAAGACAAAGTCAAACAGAAGAAATACAGTGAAATTCAGCCCAAGATCCTTCTACTTGGCTGCGGAACCACGGCCAAACATGGGTTTTGGCCACGGATCCGCGGCCATGGTGCGCCCGTGTCGATGCAGAAATTTTGTGGAGGCTGGTGGCGCGTTGACTGGTCTTCTTTAGGGGTAAAATTGTAAATGCAGACGTGTGTCGATTGTAACCCTAGGGTTTCTATGCTCTATAAATAGAAGCCCTAAAACTTGTTTTAGGGTATGCCTCTTTTCGTTGAATAAAATTCAGAATTTCTATCTGGTTTTGAGAGCATCAATTTTGTAAGTAGTTTCTTTTATTTGCCCTAGTTATTAATTCTTCTTTCTGCCCTACTTTAAATTTATTCTCTGCCCTAGTTTAATTTAGATTAGAACTTTTTATTAATCTGCAGTAGTTAGATAATTAATCTTTTCAATCGAAAACTCAAATAAAAATCATGTTTTTCATAGATCCCCTAATGAGCGAGTAGTTCCTCACTTGTTAGTGTTAGGAATAAGGAAGGTTTGAGAGATGCAAATCTCTAACCCCTTTCTTGCCCAACACATACTAGTTATTAGGACTCCATGCATACATACACATACCGCTCCCTCCGGCACCCTACCCACGAGGTAACGGTGATACCGTAGTATAAAAGACCGGATGTGCATGTTTTCCATGGAGGTTAGGGTAAGGATTAAGAAAGGACGGACAAGGACCTAGAGGAAGAAACATCGTTTCTTCCCGATCGTCCTAATCCTCTTTATTAATAATTACCATAACACCTAAAGAGATCTAATTTAGGGCATTGAAAGCAGTGAGAAATCTTAATTTTCCAAACTTAACATAAACCTAACCCTAGCAAGATTTCTAATCTTAGTCTAAGTCAACTTAGTTTTTAGTGATAAAGATCCAAACACCATTTAGAATTAACTCGTTAGAACATTTAGGAAATACACAACATCCCTATGGACCGACCCGTACTCACCGGCTAGCTACCAAGCGACGCCGTTCTTGATTGCGGTAAAATACTTTTGATCACAAATCTCTTTAAATAAAATGGCGCCATTGCAGGGGATGGCGTAGTATTTTCTCTTTGTAATTTCGGGTTAATATAAAATATAAAAATCATAAAAATCGAAAAATTAAAAAATATATATATAAATTTTATCATCTTTTTATTGTTTGAAGGGTTTTTCGTGTGAATTTTTGCAGGAACGACGAACGAGTTCGGATCTGGAAAAATCCAAAGAGGAAAACAGAAAACGGCATATCTGAACAACAGAGGAAAATAAGAACAGAGGAGTAGAAAATTCCTCGGGATCTGAACAACTCAACATACCACGGAACTGCGGTCGGGAAGGGCTTTTGGCAGTGAAACCGTGGCGGCCTGGTGACGTCGGCAGGTGGAAAAAGCGCTGTAAGTTCTCTTTTCTCCTTCTCTGCAACCCCAATATCTCCTCTGTAAAATTTGCCTGCAGGATTCTTTGCGCTAAAAAAAATCTTCCCCCTTCCAATAATTGATCATGTGCAGGATTCTTTGCGCCGCGCTAAAAATAAAAAAATTGTTTGCATGTGATTGTTTACTGTTTTGCATATTTAATCGGACTTTAAGGGGCTTGAAACCAATCCAGATTGGGTGGGGATTTCATCACCCTTCCCAGGACCCAGAAATCACATAAGGCATATTGCATTGACTATCATTTAATTAAAAAAGATTAGACTCGGCCCTAAAGACTTCGCGCTCAATAGGACAGACGAATAGTTGTAGGCATCGACCGTTGATCCTAACCTGACTTTGTGGTGTCTAGGAAAGTGTGTCAAAGGCAAGTGGTTACTTAATTAGACCCACTACTTACATAGTGGAAAACCTCTCACTTACCTGGCACTTACCTGGCCACAATTGGCGGTGAAGAGGCGGTTTGAGGTCCAACTTCTTGCCCTTTGGAACAGTTAGGAGCTGTCTAGCTGACCTAGGTGACCTTAGATCTAGGCATGAATGTGCATTTGTGGTTGATTGAACGGTGTCTAAGCCTTTTATCAAAAAAAATTTTTGCAAAAAGCTCTACATAAAAATAAAAAAACACAAAAAGTTTTACAAAAACTTGCAACTTGTCGCTAAGAAATCCATGCACACCAATTACACCCACTTTCTTCTCATTGACGTTTTCTTACCTCCACATTCTGTTCTTCATCTCTTTGACTACACTACCTCTTTAGTGTATGTCCGGTTGGACTAGGGACACTAGTGCCCGATTAGTCCGTGTCTCGTTGGTACCGACCGACGAAGCTTTCGACTCTGAAGTCGAAATTCCTTCTACTTCCTTATCTTCACCTTCACATTCTTCCTCCGAAGGGATGTCGAGATATAATCCTAACAACACCTTACCCACAGGACTGATTCCACATTTGCTAGGTGTGAATAACCTGCAACACCCGCCCGTTGAAGCGTCCCAACGAATCGCGCTCCAGGATCTTTTCTACCCGATTCGCACCGCCTTACCTACTTGTCTTTCACTCCCACCGGCAAATGGGTATAATTTTAAGATCAAACCCCACTTCATCAATATGTTGCCAAAATTTCATGGACTGGAATCCGAAGATGCCTATATCTTCATAAACAAATTCCAAAACGTTTGCAGAATGATGAAAACAACCCAATTATCAGATGATGCTATAAGGCTAAGGGTCATTCCATTCACCTTATGTGACTTAGCCGAGAAGTGGTTATACAACACAGCATCACATTCAATTAAAAATTGGAAAGAGTTTGTTAAAGCTTTTCTTAAAAAGTTTTATCCACATCACAAGACCGCGAGAATTCGCAATGAGATTATACAATTTTCCCAGCTTCCTTCCGAACCCTTTTGGAAGTGTTTTGAAAGATTCAAAGATCTACTTGTTCAATTCCCTCGCCATGGGATCGAAAATTGGCAACTTTGCCAAACTTTATACGAGGGATTAAACCCAGCAACGAAGCAGTTGCTAGAAACCATTTGTCAAGGTCACTTTCTAACCAAATCTAGTGAGGAAGCGTGGCAGTTTCTCGACGATCTTACTGCACAAACACTTCAGTGGGAAAGCACCAAGACCACATCATCTTCTGTTGGTCTGTCTAGGGTTAGATATGTCGATAGCAATGAAGGCCAAGATGGCCGCACTTACGAAAAAGCTAGAAGCAATTGAGACCAAAATCTCATCACCTTCTCCTGCCCCTACTTTGCCCCCACGGACTGTTTGTGCTTGTTGTTCGGATCCATCACATCTCACCGAAGAGTGTCCTTACAATCCACCTGTTCAAGGACAAGATCAAGTCAATGCTGCCTTTCAGCAACGATAAAGAAATGATCCACACTCTTCAACTTAAAATCCGGGTTTGAGGAGTCCACCAAATTTTTCTTGGAATCAAAATCAGCAATTCCAAGGAAACAACAACTTTCAAAGGCCTCCTCCTCCACAACAACAAGCACTTCCACAAACTCAATACCAGCAACCTTTCCACCCACAACCTTACCAAAACCAAATGAAAAAATTTGTACCCAACAACTCTTACCCTCAAAACAATTTTGTTCAACCAAATAATGATAAGGTTACCTCGCTAGAAAGAAATCTAGATGCGTTCCTAAAGCAATCTACACAATCCACAGCAAGGTTGGAGACTTCCATTCAATCTTTGGTGCAAAACAGTGCCTCACACGATCAAAACATCAAATCTATTGAGGCACAAATTGCACAACTCAATGCTGCGTTGAGCGAGCGAGAAAAGGGAAAGCTTCCATCTCAACCATTGCCAAATCCCGGTCACGCACATGTTGCATATGAACAGCAAAATCATAACGTAAATGTTGTGACCACGTTGAGATCCGGAAAAGTGTTGCACAATAACATGGGTATTAATAATGACACCCCTGCCGGTGGTTCTTCTTCATCTTCTTCTTCTTCACCTTAATCTTCTTCGTTAGAGCCTATTCTTCATTCTTCATAAGGCTCTACTTCTTCTACTTCGAACGGACCCACTTCTCACATCATGAACACATCTACACGGGGATCTGTTCCAACTCCACAATCTGATCCATAAAAATTGGACTCAACAAATTTTCAAAATATTCCTTTTCCAAACAGGTTGAGATCTAATAAACCAACTCCACAAATGGAGAAGATTGTAGAGTTGTTCAGACAGGTTAGCATAAATATACCTCTCTTAGATGCAATCCAGCAAGTTCCTTCATACGCAAAAATCTTAAAGGACTTATGCATCAAGAAGAGGAAGTCACAAGTACCAAAGAAAGTTTTCTTGGCTAGTGTTGTTAGTGATGCTCTTGTCCAATCTTTACCCCAAAAGCACAAGGACCCCGGCTGTCCTACTATTTCGATAACAATTGGGGACAAGAACATTAATAGAGCACTATTAGATCTTGGTTCTAGTGTCAATTTGCTACCCTATTCTGGGTACGAGAAATTAGGCGTTGGAGAGCTTAAACCCACTTATTGTACTCTCCAAATGGCCGACCGATCCATCACCCATCCTAGGGTGAGTTAGAGGATGTGTTAATTAGAGTAGGGGACTTCATTTTCCCCGTTGACTTCATTGTGATGGATACACAACCTGTAGCTAACCCCCGGAGTCAAATTCCGGTGATACTTGGTCGACCATTTGTCATGATCCGGAATTGGCATGTGCGGCCCTAATACTATGCAACGTCTAAAGGCGTAACGCAGTAAAAGAAAGCCAAAACCAAGAAATCTAAACCATTAAAAAGACAAGAAAAGATAATAGAAATTTTTGAAACATTTGAAATCACAACCCAAATTCTTTAAAAGTCCAACTTTCTTTCTTTAAAATTTTGGCAGCACCCCCTTTTGTAAAAACTAGCCCAAAGATGGGTACAACATAAATATAAATGAAGCATCCCCAAACGGGAGCAAATACACGCCCAAAAGCGGAAAACAACCACCACAACAAAAATACGACGCCATAGGGACGAAATAAAAGACAATAGAAAAGAAACTGTATAAAAGACAACCAAATCACAAATAATATATAATATCGTCCTCATCAAGTCTCTAAGTCAAAAAAATAACAGTAGATGGAGAGTACAAGGATACAACAATATGCAATACAAAAATACGGATAACCACAAAACCCACCTAAGCAAAACTGCACACTATGAGCTGAAGCGGTATCCGTAGCAAAAGATGATCAGATAGATGAATAGCCCGCCACGACTACTCTGGGGAGACACCCTGCAAGACAACTATGGCACAACGGGGGAGAGTTGCCAACTCGTGAATAGTAAATAACATATGCAGGTAATCGCAAGTATGCACGTACAGCGTAAATCTAAGATATGCAATTAACAGTAATAACAGGTCATATGAATGCAGTAATAATGAAAAGTACACTAGCAGGTACAACTAATACATGAAGAATAATAATAGGACAGTTAGTATGCAATAATAGTGCAATAATGATATGAAAATGTAGATATGCAACAATCATGAAGGGTACATTAATAGGTACTACTAATACATGAAACAGTGCATAAACAATAAATATGAGGTATGGAGAGAAATATGTCATTTCCACGGAATCCTGATATCGTGGTAGGATCACAATCCATCAAGACAATCAAAATCCCAATTCCTCAAATCAGCCCCCAAATTGGCTCTCATATCATATAAGTCTCACATCTCTTCAATGTACAATATCGAATAAATCTCCTATATCCCAAATGTACAAAATCAAGTGAGTCCCGTATATCCTTTATCAAATCTCAAGTAAATATCATATGTCCTAAATCCAATATCCAGTGAATCTCTTATAACCTAGGTATATTTTTGTGAATAAATATGATAAGATATATATATATATATATATATATATATATATATATTAATGTCAATACACATATATTAGTGTCCCATTCCACTAATATTGGTGTAAGGGCATATATAACAGCGTCCTAACCCACTGTTATATATACATATGAGTAAAAAGAAATATCATGAAACCAATGTGCCAAGTATCTACACAGAAATAATGATTTATCATGTGCTGTCACCAAGACTGGCACCCTGATAGGTATGTATTATACGCTATACCGAAAGCTCGAGTGTCTAGCTCTGACCCTCGCCTTTCGACGTATCCATACGTACATTACTCCCGTCGGTATCCCCATGATAACCTCCGAGTCATAGGTAATGTCACCGGAGTGTATGGTTCCCCAGCCGGGCTCATCGGCATGGTGCATCGATATCCCTTTCTTGCCCCGGGTACCTCCGGGCCCCACCATGTACCCTCATACGGTCTCTACGCCTCCTCGTAAGGGTATATATATATCAGAACCGATAAAACTCATGGTGGATGCTGAAATATCATATCAAGGAAACCGGATTTTTCAAATAATGCATAATTTCATGAACTCCCGCGGTTCCCAAATCCAGAAAACATCATGAAAAATCCATGTAACAATGCGAAAATCCATGAATATAATATATGCGACATAACTGAAATGTAAGCATATAAAGGAAAAACCGCTAATTAACATCAAGTAAAGGTAAATATGTAGCTGTAACTGATATATGTGTAACATACAGGTGTAGCAAGGTATAGGTATCTACCTATAAGAAATGATGAAGTATACCCCCCGGGTATAAGTAGAATATGTGAGCAAGGTATACCTGTAGCTATATCATAAAGTGTGTATGTACCTATCACTAATGGTACAATAATCTATAGGTATACAGGTATGCTAAATGTCATATGTGATAAGAAATATGAATCAATGTCACAATGTCCCTAACCAAGCAATATAATATCTATAAGTGGTTTGTGTGTGTCATGGCAATTATTGACGGTGTGTGTAGCATACAATCCGTGCTCGTGCAACATGAATCGTCAATAATATGTGCATTGTCCTACGGCTACTAGTCCAAGCACAACAACATCTAAGTAATAGGGTAAATGCGCAATTCTAAATATAACATAGAATATGCGACAGGTATTAACATTCCTAGCCCAGACGCATAACGCCATGCGGGCGATTCCCCTGTAGATGTTAAATATACTCACTTGGTCGCGTACTACACATAGCCGACCACCTGCATCTCTTTCATTGCTGCGTCCGATGTATCCGCCTGCGAACCTGGAAATTACACAAGGAATCCATATATATGCAAAACATCTTGCAAAACGCGATATCGAAACCAAATGAGAAACTCGCGTCACGAACTAAACGCGCGTGTGTACGATACGCTGAAACATGTGTATACGCGTCTAAAACTACCCCGACACGTCGCGACACGCTGGATCATAGAACCCACTCACGTATCGCGCGTATCGCGCAAACAAAACGTACTAGAAAAGTGATATATGGTCCCAGATTTTGATACAGGTAAAATTTCACAAAATTGCACATGCCAAAGCACTATAATATGTAGCAGACTACCCTAGCCAAAACCCCAACACCCCAGTCCCCTACCTGGTCGCAATTTGCGGCCAGAATGGTTAAATTGGCGGCCAAGGTTTGGAATGAGGGGCTCGTGCTCAGGTGGTGTGGTCTAGACCTAGTAAACATGCCCCAGTCTCCTCAATTTTTCCCTGAAAGAGCCGAGTCACAAGCAGATCACAGAAAGCTATAAATTCACCTTAAAACCACAATTTTGCAAAAAAAATGGAAACCCTATGGTATTTTAGTGAAATCTGGGTTGAAGCTAGGTTTACTTGGCCCTAATAACACTTAAATAGGCTAGGTTAACCAATACTAACATCACTTGGACAACACCTCACACAAATCACCATATTTAGCACTAAACTCACTATTTAACACAAACCGAAGCTAATTCTACACAAGTTTGGCAAACTAGGAAATCAAGCCTAAGAAGTATACCTCACTTGACCCTAGGCATAAGGAGAAGGAGAAGAACTGAGTTGTTGCTGCTGCTGATGCATGAAGCTGCTGCTGATGTTGTTTCTGATGCTACTGCTGATGCCTCTGCTGCTGCTGCTTCTTCTTCTGCTGCTGGAGCAGCTGCTTTGTGTGTGTGTGTGTGAGTGAGAGAATGAAAGAAATGAGGGTGAGAATGAGAATGAGAGCAAACAATTCAAACCCCCCTTCTCACTCACTCTCTTCATTAAATGGGCATGGCTCATGCCATGTTGCCCCATGCTCTTCTCTCTCTCTCTTAACAAAAGAAAATCATTTTCAAATCCTTTTTCATTTTTCTTTTAAAAACAACCATACAAAATTAAAATCCAAAATACTTAATAAAACTATTAAACTAGATTAAGGAAATTGGGTTAATCCACCATGATGGCTGATCATGGTTTAACCCATTTTAAAACCCTAGTTAACATGCACATGTGTGTGCAAGCCTAGGAAAACTCTAATAAAATATTCATTAAATAGGAAAAAATATTTGAAAATTAATTTGGTAAACTTTTTTATTAAAAACCATATATTAAAATATAATTAGCCACTAAACACATCCTAAGGTGTTACAATCTTCCCCCCTTAAAGAAATTCGTCCCCGAATTTTAAAAAAATACTGCTACTCGTACCTTCAAAGAGAAGATTACAAACTCTCAAATCTCACTCGCAGCCTTCCAAGTGCTTACCTCACTATACGGCTACGTCCAAGAAAAATCCTTCACAGATGGCAAGACCCTTAACCGACGTTTCTCCACCTGCCGAGCCATTAACACAATTGGCTGCTGGTGAACGAAAGATCGCGTCCAAGCTAAATGGTATGGTGTTGAATCAAGTGAGAAAGGTCATGAAGGTAATTGCAAAGTATCGACATAAGGAATACGGGATGAATACTCAATAATATGGGCGAAAGTGCCGAATTTAAGGCAACGAAACTAACTCGCTTATAGGATATCAAAAGAACCTATAATTCTGGGATAAGCTTCCCAAAACTCAACATGTCATTTATCGGAAAAATCCGTAGGAATACATGATCTGCCACTGCGAACTCAAGCCCACGACCAACACGGTCAATATAAGACCTCTGTCCGCAATGGACAATTCTCATCCTGACCTAAAACAACTGGGTCATCTCCGAAGTCTCTAGACTAGCTGGGGTCCAAAATCCTACTTACGCAGAGTCAGAAAAACAACAGGGTGGTGATCGACACGACCTAACCCCTAAACCTAAAGGTTGCCAATTGGAACACTCCCTGATAACTGCTATCAAAGAAGTATCCTAACGATGGCAAGTGACGATCCCAACTGCCGAAAACGATTAATACATACGCACAAACTTAACAAAGAACAACTGAGCAAACTGAGTATAACCGGACAACAAGAATCCGAATGGAGTCACACCCTGACTAAACCTGTGTAGGCACCATAATGAAATTTGTGGAGACCTGCTCCCATTCCCACTTCGGAATGGTTAAAACTCTCCAGCCGGTCTCAGATGCTCAACCAAAACACACAACAAGACAAACACCTTGAAACGAAATCCGAAACTTCTCTTTACATCCCTCCCCACCCGTAACTATCTCACAAGTCACGTCAAATGTTGGTGGAACTTGAATGAGTACAGAAAGTTGACTGATGTGCTTGCTCTAGGATTTCACGTCTCTACCCAATAATATCAGGTACACAAACGCGTCCCTAAACTTAGCACACTATTGTCACAAATCAAGGACTCCGAATCATTACCCATCCGAGTAGGCTCAAGTATCACTGACGAACGAGCATCGGCGGGCAGTGCCTCGCGAAAGCGATTAAGGAAAAACTGGTCGGGCGCGGACATAAGCTAGCTGTCCCCTCAGTAGAGGCGAACTTAAGTTGTACTCAACGATCACACAAGAACTGTAAATCTGCAGAAGACTGTCTCAACAATCAACACCCGCTGCAAGAAGATGTACATTAAGCTCTGGTGGTCAGTGAAAATCTAACACGACTCTCGAACCAGTAGTGTCTCCAAATATCCAACGCAAAACCACCGCGGCCATCTCCAGATCATGAGTGGGATATCCTTCTCGTACTTCTTCCAAATGTAGGGAAGCAAAAGCGATAACTACATAGTGTCACCTCAGTACACACTCGAGCCCCACTCGTGAAACATCACAGTTAACAACAAGGTCGCCCGAACCAGGAAGCAAAGAAAGAACTGATGCAGTTGTTAACCGAATCTTCAACTGCCGAAAACTCCGCACACATGCCTCAGTCCAAAGAAAAGAAACCTCCCTCCCGGTCAATTCAGTCAATGGTGCAGCACTACACTAGCAATTCTGCACGAAATGGCGGTAAATACCTTCTAAGTCCAAAATCTACGAACCTCTGTCCTGTTCACAAGTCTGGGCCTTAGCTGTATGGCCACGATCTTCCTCGGAACCATACAAAACCGTCTCCCGTAACGACAAGACCTAGGAGTCAACACAAACAAGCCTGAAGGAACACTCCGAGAATCTAGCAAACCGCTGGGACTCTCCCAGTATCTGCAAAACAAATTCTCAAGTTCTACTCCTGTCCTTCAAGACACATTAAATAGACCAGAATGTCGTAAATAACACAACATAACTGGTCGAGGAACGGCCTGAAAAAATCCGGTTCATCACATCCACGAATGCTGCTAGGGCATTGGTGAGTCCAATGACACCACCAAAACACACAAAGCCCGTAGCACGCATAAGGCGGTCTTCGGAATGCCATCACTTCGAACCCGCAACAATGATGACCTGATCCCGAACAAACTTAGAAAATGTCTCTCACTCTCGAGCTGATCGAAGAAATCGTCAATGCGAGGTAAAGGATACCTATCCGCACCGTAAGCTGGTTCAATTGACGGTCCGTCGATACACAACCTCAAACTGCCGTATTTCTCCTTGACGAACAGAAATAGGAGCTCCTCAAGGCGAAACACTCAGACGCACGAAACTTCCCAACAAACAACTCTGCAGCTGATCCCTTAGCTCCCTATTCTTTGCCGGCTCATCTAGAACAACGTCGGAAAACTTTCGCACGAAAGAAAACCGGTCCAACAAACCAACTGTAGCTACGGTATCACGAATAAACGCCAAGAATCCATGATATCTCCTCAAAAGCCGACTAGCAAAAAAGGCTGAATTCACGCGATGAGAGGCGGCACAACTATCCACCTGCACAACAAGAACTGACTCGCCGGGGAAAACAAAACCTGAATGTTTTCTCACGGTAATCCACAAATGCCTAGCACGTAGCTAACCAGTCCATGCCCAGGAGAACGCCAAATCCAACATCTCTAGAAGGATAAAAAAACAGACGAATCTCTATCTCCTATCCGATTGGCACACGACTGAAATACGCATCGCGCAAAAAAAGAATCGCTGACAGAAGTTAACACAAACAACGGCTGATCTACCCAACACGACTCTCGTCCCAACCACGGCACAAGTGAAAAACAAACAAATACATCAAAAGAACATATAAATTAAGGATACCTGAAAACTCTGCATTAGACTACCGCGCGTACCGATGAGTAGAAGCAAACTCTCGTGTCTGCCCCCTACCCACAACTGGCTGAACTCCTCCTCTGCTAGACTGACCCCTCTGAGCGAACCTTTCACGTCCACGACCTCTCTGAATACGACCCTGACGCGGTGTTAGGGAACAATTTCTGATATAGTGATGAAGGCTCCCGCACCGATAGCATCCAGAATAACGTTGCTGACCCCCTGGGGTTGAGAGCTGAATGACTGTCCTCGTCCTAAGCCTCTGCTACTCCCGTGACGGTCAAGAAATCTGTCTCGATGACTAAACCTCTGTCTCTGGGCTGGTACACCGGTACGAGTCCTCCACTGTTCCGGAACTCTCAGAGTCTCTGGAATATGTGCCTCGTCAACTGGAGCTGCATCCACTGGTGCTATGTAGGTGACGGACTGCTGCATGCTGATCGCAAGGAACAACTGAGTAACAGGGGTGACAACCTCCTGTCACTGCGCTCGAACGGTCTCAACCAATGAACTCATCGTCTGACGCAAGTCCTGCATCTCTGCCACAAGCCTAACAAGCTGATCTGTCGAAGGCTGATCCGTCTGCACCTGTGCAACTAGCGTGCCATCCTGGTCAGTGCTCGTCTCACCCGAACCAACTCTGACATCGGCCCTCGCTGCATACCTCTGAGTCCCCATAGTCATCGGCGGCAAGGCTATAAATAGAGATAAGATTCGATAAGAACACGGAAATCGAATCACAAAGATATGAATCATCAAGGAAGGAATTTCAAGCAATGTACTTAGGTCACTTTAGGCGAAGTACCGCATCGTGAGTATGCTGCAGACATACACACACTACGTTACTCGGCTTAAGCTACCTACTCCATCATACAAAGGTCATTCTACACTCCAAAAGGTAAAACCTAGCGCTTTGTTACCAACTTTGTCACGACCCGAAATTGGCACGTGACGGCCCTAAACTACGCAACGTCTAAAGGCTTAACGCAGTAAAAGAAAACCAAAACCCAGAAATCTAAACCATTAAAAATACAAGAAAAGATAATAGAAATTTTTGAAATATTTGAAATCACAACCCAAATTCTTTAAAAGTCCAACTTTCTTTCTTTAAAATTTTGGCAGCACCCCCTTTTGTAAAAACTAGCCCAAAGATGGGTACAAAATAAATTTAAATGAAGCATCTCCAAACGGGAGCAAATACATGCCCAAAGGCGGAAAACAACCACCACAACAAAAATACGACATCATAGCGAAGAAATAAAAGACAATAGAAAGGAAACTGTATAAAAGACAACCAAATCATAAATAATATACAATATCGTTCTCATCAAATCTCTAAGACAACAAAATAACAGTAGATGGAGAGTACAAGGATACAACAATATGCAATACAAAAATACGGATAACCACAAAACCCACCTAAGCAAAACTGCACACTATGAGCTGAAGCGGTATCCGTAGTAAAAGATGATCAGATAGATGAATAACCAGTCTCGACTACTCTGGGGAGACACCCTGCAAAACAACTGTGGCACAACGGGGGTGAGTTGCCAACTCGTGAATAGTAAATAACATATGCAGGTAATCCCAAGTATGCACGTACAGCGTGAATCTAAGATATGCAATTAACAGTAATAACAGGTCATATGAATGCAGTAATAATGAAAAGTACACTAGCAGGTACAACTAATACATGAAGAATAATAATAGGACAGTTAGTATGCAATAATCGTGCAATAATGATATGAAAATGTAGATATGCAACAATCATGAAGGGTACATTAACAGGTACTACTAATACATGAAACAGTGCATAAACAATAAATATGAGGTATGGAGAGAAATATGTCATTTCCACGGAATCCTGATATCGTGGTAGGATCACAATCCATCAAGACAATCAAAATCCCAATTCCTCAAATCAGCCCCCAAATTGGCTCTCATATCATATAAGTCTCACATCTCCTCAATGTACAATATCGAATAAATCTCCTATATCCCAAATATATAAAATCAAGTGAGTCTCGTATATCCTTTATCAAATCTCAAGTAAATATCATATGTCCTAAATCCAATATCCAGTGAATCTCTTATATCCTAGGTATATTTGTGTGAATAAATATGATAAGGTATATATATTAAAGTCAATACACATATATCAGCGTCCCATTCTACTAATATTGGTGTAAGAGCATATATAACAGTGTCCTAACCCACTGTTATATATACATATGAGTAAAAAGAAATATCATGAAACCAATGTGCCAAGCATCGACACAGAAATACTGATCTATCAGGTGCTATCACCAAGACAGGCACCCTGATAGGTACGTATTATACACTATACCGAAAGCCCGAGTGCCTAGCTCTGACCCTCGCCTTTCGACGTATCCATACGTACATGACTCCCGTCGGTATCCCCATGATAACCTCCGAGTCATAGGTAATGTCACCGGAGTGTATGGTTCCCCTGCCGGGTTCATCGGCATGGTGCATCGACATCCTTTTCTTGCCCCAGGTACCTCCAGGCCCCACCATGTACCCTCATACGGCCTCTACGCCTCCTCGTAGGGGTATATATATATCAGAACCGATAAAACTCATGGTGGATGCTGAAATATCATATCAAGGAAACCGGATTTTTCAAATAATGCATAATTTCATGAACTCCCATGGTTCCCAAATCCAGAAAACATCATGAAAAATCCATGTAACAATGCGAAAATCCATGAATATAATATATGCAACATAACTGAAATGTAAGCATATAAAGGAAAAACCGCTAATTAACATCAAGTAAAGGTAAATATGTAGCTGTAACTCATATATATGTGTAACATACAGGTGTAGCAAGGTATAGGTATCTACCTATAAGAAATGATGAAGTATACCCCCCGGGTATAAGTAGAATATGTGAACAAGGTATACCTGTAGCTATATCATAAAGTGTGTATGTACCTATCACTAATGGTACAATACTCTATAGGTATACAGGTATGCTAAATGTCATATGTGATAAGAAATATGAATCAATGTCACAATGTCCCTAACCAAGCAATATAATATCAATAAGCGGTTTGTGTATGTCATGGCAATTATTGACGGTGTGTGTAGCATACAATCCGTGCTCGTGCAACATGAATCGTCAATAATATGTGCAGTGTCCTACAGCTACTAGTCCAAGCACAACAACATCTAAGTAATAGGGTAAATGCACAATTTTAAATATAATATAGAATATGAGACATGTATTAACATTCCTAGCCCAGACGCATAACGCTATTCGGGCGATTCCCCTGTAGATGTTAAATTTACTCACCTGGTCGCGTGCTACACGTAGCCGACTACCTGCTTCCCTTTCATTGCTGTGTCCGATGTATCCGCCTGTGAACCTGGAAATTACACAAGGAATCCATATATAAGCAAAATATCTCGCAAAACGTGATATCGAAACCAAACGAGAAACTCGCGTCGCGAACTAAACACGCGTGTGTATACGCGTCTAAAACTACCCCGACACGTCCCGACACGCTGGATCATAGAACCCACTCATGTATCGCGCAAACAAAACGTACTAGAAAAGTGATATATGGTCCCAGATTGATACAGGTAAAATATCACAAAATTGCACATTCCAAAACACTATAATATGTAGCAGACTACCCTAGCCAAAACCCCAACACCCCAGTCCCCTACCTGGCCGCAATTTGCGGCCAGAATGGTTAAATTAGCGGCCAAGGTTTGGAATGAGGGGCTCGTGCTCAGGTGGTGTGGTCTAGACCTAGTAAACATGCTCCAGTTTCCTCAATTTTTCCCTGAAGGAGCCGGGTCATAAGCAGATCACAGAAAGCTACAAATTCACCTTAAAACCACAATTTTGCAAAAAAATGGAAACCCTATGGTATTTTAGTGAAATCTGGGTTGAAGCTAGGTTTACTTGGCCCTAATAACACTTAAATAGGCTAGGTTAACCAATACTAACATCACTTGGACAACACCTCACACAAATCACCATATTTAGCACTAAACTCACTATTTAACACAAATCGAAGCTAATTCTACACAAGTTTAGCAAACTAGGAAGTCAAGCCTAAGAATTATACCTCACTTGACCCTAGGCACAAGTTGAAGGAGAAGAACTAAGTTGTTGTTGTTGCTGATGCATGAAGCTGCTGCTGATGTTGTTTCTGATGCTGCTGCTGATGCCTCTGCTGCAGCTGATGCCTCTGCTGCTGCTGCTTCTTCTTCTGCTGCTGGAGCTGCTGCTTTGTGTGTGTGTGAGAGTGAGAGAATGAAAGAAATGAGAGTGAGAATGAGAGCAAACAATTCAAACCCCCCTTCTCACTCTCTCTCTCTTCATTAAATGGGCATGGCTCATGCCATGTTGCCCCATGCTCTTCTCTCTCTCTCAACACAAAAGAAAATCATTTTCAAATCCTTTTTCATTTTTCTTTTAAAAACAACCATAACAAATTAAAACCCAAAACACTTAATAAAACTATTAAACTAGATTAAGGCAATTGGGTTAATCCACCATGATGGCTAATCATGGTTTAACCCCATTTTAAAACCCTAGTTAACATGCACATGTGTGTGCAAGCCTAGGAAAATTCTAATAAAATATTCATTAAATAGGATAAAATATTTGAAAATTAATTTGGTAAAATTTTTATTAAAAACCATATATTAAAATATAATTATCCACTAAACACATCCTAATGTGTTACACCATTCCTTGCGACCTCCAATGCGGTGATCAATTGTCGTAATGGTTCCATGAACCTATCTTTTGGAAATATGATGATTGAACTCAACATTTTTAAGTTGGGGAATCAGCCTTCCAAGCCTAATGCTAGTATTCTTAATGTTTGCTCGATCCATGAGATCACGGAGGAGGACTTTGAGCTCGAAAAATTTATGTTCGATCACAGCAGTGTTGACGCCTCTAGTGCGTTCCTCCTAGAATCCGACACAGCTTTCACGCCGGACAACGATTATGAGTGTTTCACCTTTTAGTACAATTTTGAAGACTCACCACCCGAGTTTGAGTCTTTTGATTTTTTGGATGAGTTAGTTGAACCATCCGACTCGGTTGCGTACACTCGATTTGAAACGTTGATGGAATCCTTCGAGTTTGAAACAGTTTCACCAATGCTACCTTCAATTGTTTCACCTCCTAAACTCGAACTAAAGCTTTTGCCGTCGCACCTTAAATATGCTTACCTAGGTGAGAATGAGACCCTTCCTGTTATCATATCGGCCTCTCTAGCTCTCGAGCAAGAGAAAGCACTTTTAATGGTCATACAAAATAACCGGCAAGCTTTTGGCTGGTCTGTGGCGGACATCAAGGGGATTAATCCCCTCATAGTTGAACATCATATACACTTGATGGATGATACCAAGCCAGTGAGGGATCCACAAAGACGCCTCAACCTCATAATGAAAGAGGCTGTCAAGAAGGAGAATGTTAAATGTCTTGATAGTGGTATCATTTACCCTATCTCGGATAGCCAGTGGGTTAGCCCCATTCATGTTGTCCCAAAGAAATCGGGCATTACGGTCATAACCAATAGGGAAAATGAGTTAATACCTACTCGCACCCAAACTGGGTGGCAAGTTTGCATCGACTACAGAAAACTCAATGCCGCGACAAGGAAAGACCACTTTCCTTTACCTTTCATTGACCAAATGCTAGAAAGATTAGCTGGGCACGAGTTTTACTGCTTTTTGGATGGCTATTCCGGCTATAACAAAGTCCCCATCGCCGAAAAGGATCAAGACAAGACCACATTTACTTGTCCTTTCGGTACTTTCGCTTACCGTCGCATGCCCTTTGGGTTGTGCAATGCACCCGCTACATTTCAGCGGTGTATGATGGGGATCTTTTCAGACATGGTTGAAAAGTTTTTGGAGATCTTTATAGATGATTTCTCTATTTTTGGTGACTCCTTCGACGAGTGTTTGCTACACCTTGACGCAGTTCTTACCCGCTGTAGGGATAAGAACCTCAGTTTAAATTGAGAGAAGTGCCACTTTATGGTACGAGAAGGCATTGTCTTAGGATATGTCATCTCGCAAAACGGCATAGAGGTTGATAAAGCCAAGATTGAGGTCATTTCTAATCTCCCTCCACCAAAATGCGTCAAAGACATCCGAGCCTTCCTTGGCCATGCCGGTTTTTATATACGGTTCGTCAAGGATTTTAGAAAGATTGCTAGACCCTTGACTCTCTTATTGGCCAAGGAAACAACATTTAATTTTGACTCAACTTGCATGGAAGCGTTTGAGTCATTGAAACACTCTCTCATTTCTGCGCCCATTCTTTCATCTCCAGACTGGACGCATCCATTCGAAATTATGTATGATGCATCAGATTTCGCCATTGGTGCTATTCTTGGACAGCACATTAATAAGATGCCGCAGGTAATTTATTACGCTAGTCGAACGTTAAATGAGGCCCAATTGAACTACACAACAACAGAAAAGGAATTTTTAGCAGTTGTGTTTGCACTTTAAAAATTCCGGCCTTATTTAATCGGCTCTCCAGTGATTGTGTATACGGACCATTCAGCTCTTCACCACCCTTTTGCGAAGAAGGATGCTAAATCGAGGTTAATACGTTGGATCCTGTTGCTACAAGAGTTTGACTTTGTCATAAGGAACAAAAGAGGATGTGAAAACGTAGTTGCCGATCACCTTTCACGACTTCCTTCTTCGCCTACTCTTGAAATTCCAATTAAAGATGTTTTTCCCGATGAGCAACTCTTAGCCGTGTCATGCGAACCTTGGTTCGCTGATATAGTAAACTACTTGGCCACCGGCTTGATACCTAAAGATTGGTCGAAGCAGGATAAACTATGATTCTTGTCCTAAGTAAAATATTTTTACTGGGATGAGCCGTATCTTTGTAAATACTGTTCCGACCAAATCATTCATCAGTGTGTACCTGAAAATGAGTTTAAGAGTGTGCTGTCTTTTTGCCACGATCAAGCGTATGGCGGGCATTTTGGCCTAAAGAAGACAGCCGAGAAAATCTTGCAGTGTGGTTTCTATTGGTCACGACTCTTTAAGGATGCATATGAATACTGCAAGACATGCTCCCGGTTCCAACACTTAGGCCGGATATCGCGGAGAAACGAAATGCCTCTCCAACCAATTTTGGTTGTGGATATTTTTTATGTTTGGGGTATAGACTTCATGGGACCATTTCCCAATTCTTTTGGGAATGTGTATATTCTTTTGGCTGTTGACTATGTGTCAAAATGGGTCGAGGCTGTGCCTAGCCGAACGAATGACAACAAGGTTGTCGTTCGATTTCTTAAAGAATATATCTTTTCTCGGTTTGAGCACACTCGAGCAATTATAAGTGATAATGGATCTCACTTCTGCAATAGGACTTTTGAGTCCTTAATGCGCAAATATTCCATTACTCACAAACTGTCAACGCCATACCATCCCCAAACATGTGGGCAAGCCGAGGTTTCGAATCGGCAAATTAAGCAAATCTTGGAGAAAATGGTTTCTAAAAACTGTAAAGATTGGTCACACAAACTGCTTGATGCACTATGGGCATTCCGTACTGCATACAAGACCGATCTCGGTATGTCTCCATACCGGCTTGTTTATGGGAAGGCTTGCCACCTCCCAGTTGAGATTGAGCATAAGGCATTCTGGGCGATCAAAGAGTTGAACTTATCAATAGGAGATGCCGGCAGCAATCGAAAGCTGCAACTAAACGAACTAGAAGAGCTGCGGGATGAGGCTTATGATAATGCTGTCATTGTTAAAAACCAAACTAAGGTGTTCCATGATAAACACCTTATGCGTAAAAAGTTTAAACCTGGTCAACAAGTTTTACTCTATAACACTCGGTTACACTTTCACCCCGGCAAGCACAGATCTAGGTGGAAAGGGCCGTTTTTAGTACGCACCGTATATCCGCACGGTGTGGTAGATCTTGAAAATCCGGAGGACGGTACTTTGTTTAAAGTGAACGGACATCGACTGAACCCGTTCCTCACTGCGGACCTATCGGAGGAGCTCCTGTTTTTGTAGGAGCCGATTTACACAGATTGATCTTCCTCCATTTTACCCCCAAATTTTCGACCATCTAGCCAAAACTTTGTTTCACACAAATTTGGGGGTATGTACCTTTTGTAAATATATAAATACAAAATAACATTAAAAAAACCCATAAAAATAAACAGGGAAGTGCCGACATTTTCGACCCTCTTGGTGTAGCCTGACAGTGAGGACACTGTCAAGTTTAAGTTTGGGGGTGTGCTTGGTAAGTTTTCTTCCTTCGCATTCATATGTATATTTTTGCAATTGCATACTTATTTTAAAACCCATAAAAATTGAAAAATTATAAAAATTAAAACATTCAATTTTGGCCTTAATCGACTTGAATTTGACAAATAGGTTAACTAGCTAGGAACAACTGGATCTTAGACTTAGCAAATTAAAAACCCTAAAAATAACTTTTCTTAAAAATTTAACGGTAGAAAATATATATCTTTGTACTTTATTTAGAAATAGGCAAATTTCGAGTTGACTTCTTGGGCTAAGTTAAAACAAGGGAAAAGTATTTTTATTAAAGTATAAGTTTGAAAAATAATTCCTAAGGTTAAGTCTAAATTCTGAAAATATATACCTTACAAATTGCACAAACACGAACCTTGAAACTTGGAATAGTAGAAGAGACCTTGAAATGCTCTTGTCTAAAGTCCTTAGTACGAAAAAAAATAAAGATACAAGTGTGAATAAAGAGATAAAAAAAAATGAACACTGTTTTTTGTAATTACTTAAGGCTGCATAAACAGAAAAAATATTTAGCGAGGGTGCTTTATCACCTAGTGCCTTAGACCAACTGGTTTGGGAGTCACTGCTAAAGCCTTAGGTGTTACAAGACTAGGAATTACGCTTTAATGTGCAAACACATTTTGTAATCGGTCGTTGGTACCTCAAGAAGTATTAACGGTCGCATGAAGAATGTCTGAGCGATTTCATATAAAAATTCACCAACTAAAAGTACTTTGGACAATGGACAAGAGTATAATAGCTTGATTTGAATTTCCAAGTGTAGGGGTGATATATACACACACGTGGGGGTATGTGATTGGGGTTTAGATAAGAGATAGGAATGAAAAATAGGACTTATATCTTTAATAGAGATGATAAAAATTCCTAAGTTGAGATAGAACCATAGAAGGAAAACTTAAAGGACGCCAAAAGCTAAGTAAGTTTACAGAACATATATAATCTTAAGTTAAATGATAAGGAAGCGTGAAGAATACGGGTGGATGATTTATGAGTCGAAGATAATAGAATTCCTTGTTGGAAAACCTAACTGGAGAATAAAAGTCGATAAGCCAAATTGATAGGATTTTGTGGGTAGTATCCGCTGAAAACCCTCACGAGACAACACTCCTCCTACTAGGGACACCTAGAGGTTTAACGGCTTGTTGCACGAGCTCAGTGCAATCGCGTTTCCCTGGGAAAGTGAAGCTAGGTCTTTTTCAAGAATAAAACTAGGTTTGCTCGAGGGCGAGCGAAAGATAAATTTGGGGGTATTTGTTCATACCATAATTTTGCATTCTTTTAGACCCCATTCTTATTCATTTTATAAATAAACAGATGCTTTTGATTCATGTCTACTACATAGTTGCAGATTACAGGTTCTCGGAACAAAAACAGTGAAATTGACAAAAAGATGATACAAAGTGAGACTACGACCGATAAATGGTGGAATCTTGATCGTGCTTACATTTTGAGGGACAATGAAGATCAATGAACAAGCTCACAAAAGTACAAAGGCAGTGCAAGGTTCAAGACTTCGACACGAAGCGAACGGTAAAAGTCAACTACATTACTCACTGTGGAGATCTGGAAGAGAACTAGAAGACATTCTAAAGAACCAACGAAGGAAAACAGAAGACAAAGTCAAACAGAAGAAATACAGTGAAATTCAGCCCAAGATCCTTCTACTTGGCCGCGGAACCGCGGACAAACATGGGTTTTGGCCGTGGATTCACGGCCATGGTGCGCCCGTGTCGGTGCAGATATTTTGTGGAGGCTGGCGGCGCGTTTACTAGTCTTCTTTAGGGGTAAAATTATAAATGCAGACATGTGTCGATTGTAACCCTAGGGTTTCTATGCTCTATAAATAGAAGCCCTAAAACTTGTTTTAGGGTATGCCTCTTTGCATTGAATAAAATTCAGAATTTCTATCAAGTTTTGAGAGCATCAATTTTGTAAGTAGTTTTTTTTATTTGCCCTAGTTCTTAATTCTAATTTCTACCCTAGTTTAAATTTATTCTCTGCCCTAGTTTAATTTAGATCAGAACTTTTTATTAATCTGCATTAGTTAGATAATTAATCTTTTCAATCGAAAACTCAAATAAAAATCATGTCTTTCATAGATCCCCTAATGAGCGAGTAGTTCCTCGCTTGTTAGGGTTAGGAATAAGGAAGGTTTGAGAAATGCAAATCTTTCACCCCTTTCTTGCCCAACACATACTAATTATTAGGACTCCATGCATACATACACATACCGCTCCCTCCGGCACCCTACCCACGAGGTAACGGTGATACCGTAGTATAAAAGACCGGATGTGCATGTTTTCCATGGAGGTTAGGGTAAGGATTAAGAAAGGACGGACAAGGACGTAGAGGAAGAAACATCGTTTCTTCCCGATCTTCCTAATCCCCTTTATTAATAATTACCATAACACCTAAAGAGATCTAATTTAGGACATTGAAACCGGTGGGAAATCTTAATTTTCCAAACTTAACCTAAAGCTAACCCTAGCAAGATTTCTAATCCTAGTCTACGTCAACTTAGTTTTTAGTGATAAAGATCCAAACACCATTTGGAATTAACTCGTTAGAACATTTAGGAAATACACAACATCCCTGTGGACCGACCCGTACTCACCGGCTAGCTACCAAGCAACGCCGTTCTTGATTGCGGTAAAATATTTTTGATCACAAATCTCTTTAAATCAGGTGCCTGAGGTTACCCACCATATCTGCGGAGTGGCTAACGGAATGTCAATCCAGATTGAATCTTTAGGTCCTATTAAATTTTCTGTAATCATTTGCGGTTCTGGAATCACTTCCAGTTCTACCATACTCGTACTACTGTTTTCTGAAAAAGTCCATTTTATTAAAACTGTGGCGAGTCAAGAACAATATCACTATTGATCTTCCAGATGGTAGAAAATCAACCCTCGTCATTATTGGAGATAGTGCCCTCAGAGTCAATTATTGGATCGCAGGCACGTGATTGCAATGATTGATGGAGGACCTATTCCGGTAGGACAGTCTTAATCAAGATGATAGTATGCTATCTGGTTTATCTTTATCATCGTGTACTGTTTGAGGTGACATTACTGATCACTATTATACGTTGATAGAGCCCTTAGGATTCTTGCTTGACTGCCAGCAGTATGAGGGCGATCATCTACGTGGGGTCTATAAGCACATCCTTAAAAAGGTCCCTAGTCGTAGGAGTTTCAAGACAGGGCATCGATACTCCAAAGTAGACTAGTGTATACAGTCGAGACCCTGACGAGGGGCGGTGGCCGGTCTCACAAGCCACTGGTGTCAGTTGGTTCACCTAAGATGTATACAGGTGCTCATTGGGTTATGAGTATACCGGACAGGACTCGCCGGGAACATGCTAGTTGGTCTTATACCTGACGTCAGATAGCAGTTCCCTGGTGACATGTGTACAGGTTAGTTCATCGACCTGAGATCGTCATTTGTCTCGTATGAGTTCCCACTGTACTTTGATTACTACCCTACCATGCTCAAAGGAGTCGTGCAAACAGGTTTTAGTTGGGTACAGTCTCGAGCCACATGGAGGCAGTGAGCGGATCTTCAGGGGTTCGTCTATCCCGGTATTGGGGGTGAGGTCGCGCTGTGTCTAGGAGAGCCATTACACGAAGTCCTTGGCCAAGGCAGGAGATTTACTGGTAGGTATTCAAGTAGTTTCTCAGGGTGTTCTGGGCTACACTCCGACACGACTTGTACCGCTATTGGGGGTCTGACTTTTACCAACCCCTAGGCCCGCCATGAGATGCTCATAGACGAACGGACGGGACCGTACGGATATTGTCACTGACAGGCTAAGTAGGGTTTCAACATGAGTTCGCTCTTCGACGCCCCTTTTGGTCAATACCTGGTAGCCCGTTACGTATGGCTAATACCTCTGACGTGCAAGTGGTTAAATCCACAGCTAAAGTATTGACGAGTCTTTAGAGTACCCCACAGACCGTTTCTCAAGTTTCGGGCGAAACGCTTTAGAGGCCGTATGGAGATATGGCAGGGTTCGATCATATACGTGCGGTATTGCACGGATCATGATCGGACGGATAATACTAGCGGGCTTTGGTTTAAGCCGGATCCTAGTATTGTACAGTGTCGATTTTGTCTCATTGCATTTGTATTCGGTTGGAATACAAATGTGGGTATGTATATACAGTCGCGGGGTTTTCCGGTAATTTATTACGGGATCAGTTTTCTGAAGTTGCCGGTTTGCATTCCGTTTCGGCCAGTTTTCCTTTGTTCCTTCATGGCCGGATTTTTCCGATGGATGTGGTTATTTGCAAGTCTGCAAATTAGTAGGCTGAAGTTACTGTAGCACGGCGGATCAGCGGCCAAAACCACTTTTTGGCCGCGGATCCGCCGCCGAAATTTGGCTTAACTGCATCAAATTTTTACAGTGGCTCTCTGACATGGAAATAGGGTTTCTGGTATATTCGTTTTGGGCCCAGATGTTTTTGAGTGATACAGTTGTGCTTGGGGCCCGCTTCGGAAAATTTAGTCGATCGAAAATTTTAAACGTGTTAGTTCACAATATTTACATTATCTCTGCGACCGTGAATGTCATTTGATCGGTAAATCCTGTCTAACTGCTATAGCCCTTTTAGACGGATTTGCGAACGTGACATTCACGTTGATGTTCTGTGTTGTGCTGTGATGTTGCGGATTGTCGTGGTGGATAACCTGGATGCAATGGTAGTACAGTTTGGTTGTATATGTACATTTGATATTGCGGGGCGAGCATCCGATATGTGGACTGCCGTCACTGCCTGTTTGTATATTATTCTTTTGGGGCACGACCGGGCTGAGGTCGATGTACCCGTTGTATATATATTTTACTTTCTGTACTAGGATTACCCCGCGGTGGGGTGCACGGATAGCCGGATTCTAGAGGGCAACGGGCCCACATCGCATGGCGTTGAGACAGAGGGGGCTTTACTCTAGAATTGGCGGGCTATTCGCCGCACTCGTAGGGGGTATAGGTTGACCCAAGGAGGGGTGCCCAAGTTACCGGATTCCGTGAAGTGCTGGGTGGTCTATTCACGTTGTTGAAGGGGGCTGCCTCGCTTCAGGTTTTGGCGTGTAACTTGCCGCGCTCGTAGGGGTCTAGGATTTCATTGCACAGGCTATCCACACGACCAGGGGAACGTCGGGTTTCAGTAGCGGCTCTATAAAACCCGGGGATCCCAGATATCTGTATTGTTCTGTGATGCTTATTATATTTCTGTGATGTTGCATTTTATCACGCCTTGAGCGGATATTATATATTGATATATATACTAGTAGATGTTGTATATTTTTTGCATCCGCGCTAGTCCAGTCCCCGGTCTGTCGTTAGTTAAGTAACCTAATGAGTGATGACGGGACCCAGTGGCGAATGCGGATGGCATATACGTACGTCATTATTTTCATTCTTTATTGGTGTGATCAATTGATGGGACTGCGTTGATTCGGATCAATGCAAGCTAAACAAACCTATTCTGATGTTATTGGAACAATTTTTCAAAAAGCTATTATTGCAAGGGCGTTCTCTTTTGTTTTGCACAGTGGTATTCGGTTATGAATATCCAGCACCTCAGTCGACGAGGCAAGGGCCGAGATCCCTTCACCGGGAGTGACCCCTTGGATAGAAGTTTGCGTCAGGGCAAAAACTTCACTATAGTCGATTAATTTTGCTTTGCATCGTGGTATTCAGTTGGAATATCCTGCACCTCATTCTACGGGGAAAGAGCCGAGATCCCTTCATCGGGAGTGACCTCTTTAGCAAAGGTTTTCGACACTATATTTTTAAAAGCTATCCAGTTCCTTCAACGATATCAAGTTCATTACGTTAAAGGTTTTTCGCCAGAAACCATTCATAGCCCTCCGTCATTTCAGTTAAATGTTCGGTAGTATTCAAGGTATGTATTTTGACCTACGCCAAGGCATAGTGATTGGTAGCTACCGGATATTTATCTGTTGCATAGATAGATGCGTTAGTTTGGGACAGTCGTACTATTATTTTGGCCTACGTCAAGGGTATGTACGGATGGGTTCAAATTAACCTGGACAACGACGGGTAGAATTTGACATGTGACTTATGATATTTTGGCCTACGTCAAGGTCATAAGAGTATGGGGCAAAAATCACATCGGGAGTTTCTAAAGAAACTGAAACTTGCCAGATATGCGCATACTTTCTGGAGTGTGATAACGTGAGCGGATTACGTCACGTTATCATGCGATGATAGTTGGATCCTGATTCCCACTGATGAGTTGGTTTACTCCTCGGGTGATCCCGACTAATTCTTCTTTCAGGTTTGGAGAAGAATTTGACGTTACAGTAGGAGGTTTCCTGATTAGATAAAGTGATAACCATTCTGATCTAGGTTAGAGTGCACGCTGAGTGTTTCTTTTCTTTCTCTCTTTGGCAGCGACCATGGCCCGACCCTTGACTATGACTCAGTGACCAAGTTGACCGAACCTTCTTAAACACTGGCTTTTGGATTGTCAGAGTTGCATACCTCATTGCCACTTCTACTTTTACCCTTTTCTCCAGGACACCTCGTATTACTACGAACGTCCACTTCCATTAGATAAAACCATCGTATGGTTATATACAAACTCGAAGGAATTTATTCGAGGATGGTTTCCGGTTCTGGAGAAAACGAATAGGACTATTCAGTTGTCTTTTCCTCTTACCTTCTCTCAGGTTGCGATTGTTCCTTGGATTAGGACAGTACACCTATTACGCAAATTGGATAGTCTTCTTCAAAACCATAGGCAGGTGCCGAACGGTGGGGAATGAAGAAAACCAATTAGCCTAAACGGTGTACAGAAGGTATTAAGTTAAGACAAATAAAGGGTTTGGTAAGAGGGCAAAGTAAACTGCGACTGCTATTCACGACCAAACCAAGTATTTCATTACCACTCCCACTTCACCTTTGTATTTCTCCAGAACACTCCGTATCATTACGAAGATCCACAGTTTATTGGATACTCCATCGTATGGTTATATACGAACTCGAAAGGAACTTGTTCCAGTTCGGGGATGGATTCTGGTTTAGGAGAAATAGGAATAAGGTTTATTCAGGTGTCTTTTATCTTTATCTTCTTTCGGGTTGCGAGTACTCTTAGGATTAGGACAGTATACCCATTATGCTTATTGGATAGTCTTCTTCCAATCCATAGGCTGGTGCCGAACGGTAGGGAAGGAAGAAAACCATTCAGCCTAAAGGGGTGTACAGAAGGTAATGACTAAAGACACATAAAGGGATTTGGAGAGATGGCAAAGAAATATACGGTTACAGTTGTGAATCTGATAATGGAAGATGCATTACTAGGAATACCCGGATACCCCTACGAAACATTTCAATGTTTCAGTTTCACTGTGTACTGTTAAAAGAAAACTGATTTCCCAATTAGACACTTGCTCCAAGGTATGTATTTACCAGATTTGATTCTCACATCTGCATGGTTTTACAGATGATGAGTGGGAGTAAGTTATTGGGAATTAGGTGATCATACTCATTATATCGGAATTCGTTGTAATTGGTGATATTTGAGGAAATCTCGTGGGCTGTTTGCCGGACGGCAAATGTTTGGTTTCGAATATCCGTTGTTATGCACCAATTTCAAATTGATATATCTGTACGTCTATTTTTATAGAGTGAGATATACCTTTTTGAAATTATGTCTATGAAATTTACCTATATCAGTGAATGGTTAGGTAAGGAGCATTGAACAGCGGTGTAATTCTTCATAACCATAGTACAGTTTTCAACCTACGACACACAGAGTTTGAGTTATTAGACTCAGAGGACTTATACAGAGGATTGTATATTGTCCAGTGTCCATTAGGACAGAGGGGTTGGTCCTCGTACTATAGTCGGTTTACTTATGACTTCTCTAGTTTTTAGACAAGTGTTTCGTAAAAATGCAAGATCTAAGTTTTGAGAAGTTATAGGTATAAGAGTAAAGTAGAGAACCAGGTGTTGCAAGTATCAGGATTCTTCAAGGTGATCGAAGTTGAAGATACTTGTGAATGGTATTCAGTTGATAGTAATGATTAAGAGAACTTGCTTCTCTTTCAGGTTCCTCATAATTGAAAGTACTCCTAAATTGAGTAATACTGATCGGCCTCTTTCCATTTAGTTGACATGCACTAGAGACAGCTGCATGATTTGAATCTGGTTCCAATTAAATCGGTGCCTCTATTTTTGTATTGGATATAGAACAGTGCATATCTTGACATTGTTAAGGTACGGGGAGTTGTCCAGCTTATGCTTAAAACCAGACACTGGACAACTCAAGGCACGTTTCTGTAATGGCTGTTTGTGGGTTGACCCGGGCTATGACGAGGGCTGATTTTCTACCATCTGGAAGATCAATAGTGATATTGTTCTTGACTCGCCACAGTTTTAATAAAAATGGATTTTTTCAGAAAACAGTAGTGGGAGTATGGTAGAACTGGAAGTAATTCCAGAACCGTAAACGATTACTGAAGATTTGATAAGAACCTAAAGATTCAATCTGGTTTCACATTCCATTGGCCACTCCACAGACATGACGGGTAACCTCAGGCACCCGAGAGGTACTCCAGTAGCCTCAAGGACGGTGACAGGGAGGTTCTTGTTTACCCAGACTTGCCATTGTTGTTGCTCCAGGCTGTGAGACCCGGCAGGAGGATGAGTATAGCGTCGTTCTGAACTAGCTTTTGAAGTGTACGTCTATATGACTCTGCCAGAGGGTTTTCATAGTCAGTGGGAGCAGCGGAAGCATAGTGGACAAGTGGCTTATGTCTATTTATAGACTAAAGTAGATGTAGCGGAGATAGATCATCTATTTCTGATGTGACAGTCATAGGTTTGACTTCATCAGAATAAGGGATGGATCTGTTAAGAAGGTAGTAGGGTGTGATGTCCTGGTATTTGGATGACATACACAGAGTAGGAAGTGAAATTCCTATACTACGATCGGTTATACTTTGGTTGTCAAACAGTGGTTTCTCCACAAAGGACATGGATATTATATCAGATATTCTGGTTACTAGATCAATGGTTTTAGATCTAGATTTGGGTAGTTTCCCAATCTGGGTACTTAGACAGCATTCTAAAGGTGTTTTAGAATGGACGACTCCTGGCATGGTAGTGTGCCTGCAGGTGATGGAGTCACCCTCTCTAAAGGTGTCGTACAGACTAAAGGGGAGAAGGATGTGCATGATTGGCATATCACTTGCTTAGGCAATTGAGTTAATCGTGAGATGTCAAGTACCACATCAGATTTTGTTTTTGCACGAGATGCAATAAATTGATATTAATCCAATCCTGGAGAAACATTCGGAAGCAGTTTTAGAACATAAGTGGATGTTCTAGGGATATGATAACATTAGCCTCATTCGGGAGACGATTATCATTCCGAGCTTCCAAGGTGAATTGGATGACAGAGTGACTGTCAGAGTTATAGTTTTCCCTCTGACGAGGGGCAGTAGTTTGGACAGGTGGTCCAAGCGGATACTGAGGGAGGCATGGCGCAGGATACTGATTAAGTTCAGTTGACAATACAGTCTAAGAAGTTTGGATTTGGAGTTCATTTATGAACTAGGTCCCATCAGATATCCAGACACATTCTAAGACAGGTATTGCTCATTTCGGGAGATGGTTTTCTCCTCGAACTTGAGATAAAGAGAGACATAGAAAGAAATATCAGAGTGGATCCACTCACTGAGGCTATTCCTCGAACGCAATAGTTTCGCAAACGAGCTTTGTGAGACTAACTAGTAGAGGAGTTGGGTGTTCGTTATCACACGAGCTGTGAGTATGCGACATCGCAATAATTAGCCTTGAGTGCAAGGAGGAGATTGTTGGAGATAGTGCCCTCAAAGTCAATTATTGGATCACAGGCACGTGATTGCAATGATTGATGGAGGACCTATGCCGGTAGGACAGTCTTACTCAAGATGATAGTATGCTATCTGGTTTATCTTTATCATCGTGTACTGTTTGAGGTGACATTACTGATCACTATTACACGTTGATAGAGCCCCTAGGATTCTTGCTTGACTGCTAGCAGCATGAGGGCGATCATATATGTGGGAGCTGGGGTCTATAAGTACATCCTTAAAAAGGTCCCTAGTCGTGGGAGTTTCGAGACAGGGCATCGATACTCCAGAGTAGACTAGTGTATACAGTCGAGACCCCGACGAGGGGCGGTGGCTGGTCTCACAAGCCACTGGTGTCAGTTGGTTCACCTAAGATGCATACAGGTGCTCATTGGGTTATGAGTACACCGAACAGGACTCGCCGGGAACATGCTAGTTGGTCTTATACCTGACGTCAGATAGCAGTTCCCTGGTGACATGTGTACAGGTTAGTTCATCGACCTGAGATCGTCATTTGTCTCGTGTGAGTTCCCACTGTACTTTGATTACTACCCTACCACGCTCAAAGGATTCATGCAAACAGGTATTAGTTGGGTACAGTCCCGAGCCACATGGAGGCAGTGAGCAGATCTTCAGGGGTTCGTCTCTCCCGGTATTGGGGGTGAGGTCGCGCTGTGTCTAGGAGAGCCATTACACGAAGTCCTTAGACAAGGCAGGAGATTTACTGGTAGGTATTCCAGTAGTATCTCAGGGTGTTCTGGGCTACACTCCGACACGACTTTTACCACTATTAGGGGTCTGACTTTTACCAACCCCCTAGGCCAGCCATGCGATGCTCATAGACGAACGGACCAGACCGTATGGATATTGTCACTGACAGGCTCAGTAGGGTGTCAACATGAGTTCGCTCATCGACGTCCCTTTTGGTCAATACCTGGTAGCCCGTTACGTATGGCTAATACCTCTGACGTGCTAGTGGTTAAATCCACAGCCAAAGTATTGACGAGTCTTTAGAGTCCCCCACAGGCCGTTTCTCAAGTTTCGGGCGAAACGATGTAGAGGCCGTATGGAGATATGGCAGGGTTCGATCATATATGTGCGGTATTGCACGGATCATGATCGTACGAATAATACTAGCGGTCTTTGGTTTAAGCCGGATCCTAGTATTGTACAGTGTGGATTTTGTCTCATTGCATTTGTATTCGGTTGGAATACAAATGCGGGTATGTATATACAGTCGCGGGGTTTTCCTGTAATTTAATACGGGATCAGTTTTCTAAAGTTACCGGTTTGCATTCCGTTTCGGCCAGTTTTCCTTTGTTCCTTCATGGTCGGATTTTTCCGATGGAGAGGGTTATTTGCAAGTGTGCAAATTAGTTATGTGGAGGGGGTTTATTTGTAAATGAAAACATTATGATAGCATCTTTTATTTTTCTTAACATGGTTTGCATTAAATATTGATAGGATTGAGATGGGATTTGGATATGAAAGAGGGTGACATTTCTTTCTTGTTATCACACATTTATATATACCATTTTCTCCTCTTGCATTATTGGATTGATTTTTCCTCCACCATGAGAAATTGGCCGGCCACATATGTGAGGTGAGAGGGGTTCATTTTTGTGAAGTGGGAAAATTCTTCTTCTCATTTTAGCTTACACCAAAGTTCATAAAGCTTATCTCCATTGTTCATTTCCTCCATCTTAAATGGCAACTTCATAACCCCATAAGACAAAGTGATCCACACTAACCTACAGTATTCTTTGACACGTCGACTCGCCAACTTCGTGCCCGCGTTGCCTCGGTCCAGAGGTGGGAGCCCGTAAAAGAACCCGGCGATGTGGTGCCCGTTCCGACGAGGAGATGAAGACCGGAGATTCCGCGAAGAGATCGGAGTGGAGGCCGAAGACCGAAGGATACGGATCGCTCGGTATAGCTTCCTTCTCATTCTCATATTTGCTAGGAGTAGGTTAATGGCCCGATCCGGGTTTTTAGTGCGCGGTAGTGCCGGTTTACAAGTTTAAAGAAAAGTTTTGTTTCCACATTTTGGCCTCGGATTGATGGCCGGGGCGCTGCCGTGCACTTACAGTCATAGCCCGGGTCAACCCACAAACTGCCATTACAGAAACGTGCCTTGAGTTATCCAGAGTCTGGTTTTAAGCATAAGCCGGACAACTCCCCGTACCTTAACATCGTTAAGATATGAATCGTTCTTTGTCAAATATAGAAACAGAGACACTGATTTAATTGGAACCAAATTCAAATCATGCAGCTGTCTTCAGTGCATGTCAGCTAAATGGAGAGAGGCCAATCAGTATTACTCAACTTAGGAATACATCCAGATATGAGTAAGCTGAAAGAGAAGTAAGTTCTCAAAACCATTACTATCAATTGAATACCATACACAAGTATATATATCTTCGATTATCTTAAAGAATCCTGATATTTGCAACACGTGGTTCTCTACTTTACTCTTATACCTTTAACTTCTCAAAACTTAGACCTTGTATTTCTACGAAACACTTGTCTAAAATTTAGAGAAGTCATAAGTAAACAGAATATAGTACGAGGACCAACCCCTCTGTCCTAATGGACACAGGACAATATACAATACTCTGTATAAGTCCCCTGAGTCTAATAACTCAAACACTGTGCGTCGTGGGTTGAAAACTGTACTATGGTTTTGAAGAATTACACCGCTGTTGAATGCTCCTTACCTAACCATCAACTGATATAGGTAAATGTCATAGACATAATTTCAAAAAGTTATATCTCACTTTATAAAAATAAACGTACAGATATATCAGTTTGAAATTGGTGCATAACAACGGATATTCAAAACCAAATATTTGCCGTCCGGCAAAAACCCAGGTGATTTTCTCAAATATCACCAATTACAACAAATCCCGATATAATGAGGATGATCACCTAATTCCCAATAACTTACACCCACTCATCATCTGTAAAACCATACAGATGTGAGAATCAAATCTGGTAAATACATACCCTAGAGCAAGGGCTAATTGGGAAATCAGTTTTTTTTAACAATACACAGTGAAACTGAAACATATAAATGTTTCGAAGGGGTATCCAGGTATTCCTAGTAATGCCTCTTCCATTATCAGATTCACAACTGTAACCGTATATTTCTTTGCCATCTCTCCAAATCCCTTTATATGTCTTTAGTCATTACCTTCTGTACACCATTTAGGCTAAATGGTTTTCTTCCCTCCCTCCCGTTCGGCACCAGCCTATGGTTTGGAAGAAGACTATCCAATAAGCATAATGGGTGTACTCTCCTAATCCTAGGAGTACTCGTAACCTAAGAGAAGGTGAAGATAAAAGACAACTGAATAAAACCTTATTCCTATTTCTTCTGAACCAGAATCCATCTCCAAACTGGAACAAGTTCCTTCGAGTTCGTATATAACCATACGAAAGAGTATCCAAATAACTGTGGATCTTCGTAGTGATACGGAGTGTCCTGGAGAAATACAAAGGTGAAGTAGGAGTGGCGATGAAATACTTGGTTTGGTCGTGAATAGCAGTCGCAGTTTACTTTGCCCTCTTTCTAATCTCTTTATTTGTCTTAACTTATTACCTTCTATACACCATCGCTAGGCTAATTGGTTTTCTTCATTCTCCACTGTTCGGCACCTGCCTATGGTTTGGAAGAATACTATCCAAATAGCATAATAGGTATACCGTCGTAATCCAAGGAGCACTCGCAACCTGAGAGAAGGTAAAAGGAAAAGACAACTGAATAGTCCTATTCATTTTCTCCAGAACCGGAAACCATCCTCGAATCTAGAACAAGTTCCTTCGAGTTCGTATATAACCATACGATGGTTTTATCCAATGAAAGTAGACGTTCGTAGTGATACGAAATGTTCCGGAGAAAAAGGGTAAAAGCAAGAGTGGCAATGAGGTATGCAACTCAGACAATCCAAAAGCCAGTATTTTAAGAAGGTTCGGTTAACTTGGTCACTGAGTCATAGTCTAGGGTCGGGCCATGGCCGTTGCCAAAGAGAGAGAGAAAATAAACACTCTGCGTGCACTCTAACCTAGATCAGAATGGTTATCAATTTATCTAATCAGGAAACCTCCCACTGTATCCACAAATTCTCCTCCAAACCTGAAAGAAGAATTAGTCGGGATCACCCGAGGAGTAAACCAACTCATCAGTGGGAATCGGGATCCAACTATCATCGCATGATAACGTGATGGAATCCACTCACGTTATCACACTCCAGAAGGCATGTGCATGCCTGGCAAGTTTCTCTTTCTTTAGAAACTCCCGATGTGGTTTTTACCCATGCTCTTATGACCTTGACGAAAGTCAACAAATCATAAGTCACATGTCAAGTTCTACCCGTCATTGTCCAGGTTAATTTGAACCCACCCGTACAAGCCCTTGACAAAGGTCAACAAGGTTGTACGACTGTCTCAAACCAACGTATCTATCTATGCTACAGAAAGGTAACAAGCAGCAACCATACACTATGCCTTGATGAAGGTCAACAAACATAGCATGAATACTAAGTGCTATCCGTCTGAAATGATGGAGGGCTACGAATTGTTTTTGGCGAAAAACATTTAACGTAATGAACTTGATATCGTTGAAGGAACCGGATAGCTTTTTATAAATATATAGTGGTGAAAACCTTTGCTAAAGAGGTCACTCCCGGAGAAGGGAACTCGGCTCTTTCCCCGTAGAATGAGGTGCAGGATATTCCAACTGAATACCACGATGCAAAGCAAAAATTAATCGGCTATAGTGAAGTTATTACCTTAATGCAAACTTCTACCCAAGGGGTCACTCCCGGTTAAGGGATCTCGGCCCTTGCCTCGTCGACTGAGGTGCTGGATATTCATAACCGAATACCACTGTGCAAAACAAAAGAGAACGTCCTTGTAATAATAGCTTTTTGAAAAATTGTTCCAACAACATCAAACGGGTTTGTTTAGCTTGCATTGATCCGAATCAATGAAGTCCCATCAATTGATCACACAAATAAAGAACGAAAATATGATGTACGTATATGCCATCTGCATTCGCCACTGGGTCCCGTCATCACCCGTTAGGTTACTTAACTAACGACAAAGCGGGGACTGGACTAGCACGGGTGTAAAACATATACAACATCTACTAGTATATATATATAGCAATATATAATAATCGCTCCAGGCGTGATAAATGCAACATCAAGAAATGTAATAAGTATCACAGAACAATACAGATAATCTGGGATCCCCAGGTTTCATAGAGCCGCTACTGAACCCGACATTCCCCTAGTCGTGTGGATAGCCTGTGCAATGAAATCCTAGACCCCTACGGGTGCGGCAAGTGACCCGCCAAAACCTGAAGTGAGGCAGCCCCTACAGCAAAGTGAATGGACCACCCAGCACTTCATGGAATCCGGTAACCTGAGCACCCCTCCTTGGGTCAACCTATACCCCTTACGAGTGCGGCGAATAGCCCGCCAATTCTAGAGTGAAGCCCCCTCAGTCTCAAAGCCATGAGATGCGGGCTCGTTGCCCTCTAGAATCCGGCTATCCGTGCACCCCACCGCGGGATAATCCTAGTACAGAAAATAAAATATGTACAACGGTGATATCGACCTCAACCCGGTCGTGCCCCAAAAGAATAATATACAAACAGGTAGTGACGGCAGTCCACATGTCGAACGCTCGCCCTGCAATATCAAATGTACAAATATAACCAAACTGTACTACTATTGCATCCAGGTTATCCACCGTGACAAAACCGCAACATCACAACACAACACAGAACATCAACGTGAATATTACGTTCGCAGATCCGTCTAAAAGAGCTATAGCAATTAGACAAGATTTACCGATCAAATGACATTCACGGTCACAGATAGTAATGTAAGTACTGCGAACTAACATATTTAAAATTTCGATCGACAAAATTTCCCGAAGTGGGCCCCAAGTACAATTCCAGCACTCAAAATAATCTGGGCCAAAACTAAAAATTCCAGAAACCACATTTAGACACAAAATACCAGCACAAGAAAAATGGTGCACTGAAGCCACATAACAGTGGCGGAACCGCGGCCATAACGTGGTTATTGCCGTGGTTCCACGGCATTACTGTGGATTCACGATACCAAATTTCTACAGATGTCTTAAAAAAGCCTGCCTGATTTTTTGACATACCCCAAATAATTTTTCGACCACAAAAAAATTTCGACGGAAACTCATAAAATGAAAATGCTGTTTCGGAAATTTTGATCGATCGATGTTTTAAACATGTTAGAACAAGCTAGTAAAGGTTAATGGCGTGGCTCTGATACCATGTGAGTCTACGGTAGCGCCCCGGCCGTCTATCCGAGGCCAAATGCGGAAACAAAAACTTTTTAGGAAACCGGCGCTATCGTAGTCTTTCACCCGGATCGAACCATTAACGCTAAACTAGCTAACTACAAGAAGTGAGAGTGGCTATACCGATCGATCCGTGTCCTTCGGTCTTTGGCCACCATCCCAAGCTCCTCGCAGCATCTCCGATCTCCGGTCTCCTCGTCGGAAAGGGCACCACATCAATGAGTCTTTTTACGGGCTCCCGCTTCGTCCGAAGCAACTCGGACACGAACTTTGCCAGCCGACGTGTCCAAGGTGATGTAAAGAATGTGTGTGATCACTTTGTCTCAAGCATCCATTGATTTTTAACGCATAAGAGTGTATGGATGGAGGTTGAAGATGATGCCACCAATGGAGATAATGAGCTCAAGAAGAAAGAGGAGGAAGAAGAGCTTTTTTTTCTTTCTTGTTGCAATGATAAAATGAGAGCAAGAAGAATAATAATACAAGAGCTAACCCCTTCCCTTTGGCTGCCCTTCCTCTCTCCTCTTATCATTTCAACACCTCAATCAATCCAAAATATGACATATGCACAAATAAAGAGACCATGAGTCATCACTATGCATGTTTCACAATTAATGCTCCTAATCATGACTTTGAGCTCATTATTTTCATTTGTAAACATTAATCCAATTGTTTACAACAATAAAAAGATATGGCAACATCTAAAGTAAACTCGTGGCGGATCACAAGGACACCCCTCACCTGTATATACATACCTGCATCCGCATTCCGACTGAATGCGAATGCGATGAGACTAAAGTAATCGAACAAATATAATACTAGGATCCGGCTTAAACCAAAGCCCACTAGTATGATCAGTCCGATCATGATCCGTGTACGACTGCACGTATATGATCGAACCCTGCCATAATACCATACGGCCTCTACAACGTTTCGCCCGAAACTTGAGAATCTGTCTTTGGGGGACTCTAAAGACTCGTTAATACTTTGGCTGTAGATTTAACCACTAGCACGTCAGTGGTACTAGCTGTACGTAACGGGCTACCAGGTATTGACCAAAAGGGAGGTCAATGAGCGAACTCATCCTGACACCCTACTGAGCCTGTCAGTGACAATATCTGTACAGTCTGGTCCGTTCGTCTATGAGTATCACATGTCGGGCCTAGGGGGTTGGTAAAAGTCAGACCCCCAAAAGCGGTACAAGTCGTGTCGGAGTGTAGCCCAGAACACCCTGAGATACTACTGGAATACCTACCAGTAAATCTCCTGTCTTGGCCAAGGACTTCGTGTAATGGCTCTCCTAGACACAGCGCGATCTCACCCCCAATACCGGGAGAGACGAAACCCCTGCCGATCCGCTCACTGCCTCCATGTGGCTTGGGACTGTACCCAACTAAAACCTGTTTGCACGACTCCTTTGAGCCGTGGTAGGGTAGTAATCAAAGCACAGTGGGAACTCACACGAAACAAATGACGATCTCAGGTCGATGAACTAACCTGTACACATGTCACCATGGAACTGCTATCTGACTCTAGGTATAAAACCAACTAGCATGTTCCCGGCGAGTCCTGTCCAGTGTACTCATAACCCAATGATCACCTGTATACGTCTTAGGTGAACCAACTGACACCAATGGCTTGTGAGACCAGCCACCGCCCCTCGTCGGGGTCTCGATCCGTATACACTAGTCTACTCTGAAGTATCGATGCCCTGTCTCGAAACTCCCTCGACTAGGGACCTTTTAAGGATGTGCTTATAGACCCCAGCTCCTACGTATATGATCGCCATCATACTGTTGGCCGTCAAGCAAAAATCCTAAGAGCTCTATCAATGTGTAATAGTGATCTCTAAGGTCACCTAAAACTGTACACGATGATAAAGATAAACCAGATAGCATACTATCATCTTGAGTAAGACTGTCCTACCGGCATAGGTCCTCCCTCAATCATTGCAATCACGTGCCTACGATCCAATAATTGACTTTGAGGGTACTATATCCAACAGGCACATATCTTGATATGTGCGTGGGCCTGATTAAATATGAGTATGTGATACTGAAAGTCTACCTTAGCACCACCATGAGGTTCTAGAGGCATCAAGCATGCCACATTTTAATTTTTTATTAGGTGCTAAGTTAGACTAACAAGATCATTATTAGATTATTAGGGTTTGCATTTGTGATGTGATTAAACCAAGAGAAGAAAAGAGTATACAACCTTTCTAGTTCAAGTCCTTCTCTTCTAAAGCTCCGGGTTGAAGTCCACGCGACTCTGCAAGGCTCTTCTTCGAGTTGAACGACCCTCCTTCATGATCTTCGTGCCGAAGACGATCCACCGGAAGTCCTTCTAGCCCAAACTAACTCTACACTAAACTCCTTTAGTGTAGCAAACACATCACACCAAATTGCTAGTTTGGTGTGGGATGGTGAAGTAGGGGATGTTAAAAGCTCATAAGATTGTTTTCAAGTTTCATGATTCACATCTCATGTGAGAGTTGAAGCTTGAACCATGATATTTTGAGGAGGAAGATGAAGCTAGAGAGCAACTCAAGAAAAATGGCTAAGTGTTGAAAATGAGTCTAGAATGAATGGCAACTCATGACCCCCACTTATTCAAGTATGGAATTTTGCAATATAAAATTTCAACCATGCTTGAATAATGAGTCAAGATGAATAAACTATGAATAAAGCCCATGCTTTCAACCATGCTCTCATTTTCCACCTCTTTTCTATTTTTCTCAGGTCCAACTTTGCGGAGATGCCAAGGGGAAAAAATAGAAATCATGTCATGCTTCATTATTATATATATATATATATATATTAATATATATATATATATATTAATATCTATATATAATGAAGAATAATTTGTGAGCTAATGATATTGGTTAAGATATAATTATATCACATATAATATATATCACATTATTAAATCAACAATTGATTTAATAATCCGGTTATATCACATATGACTGACTAATATCATTCATCTGTATATCACATTATCAAATCAACACATTATTCGACAATCTGGTTATCTCACATATAACTGAACCGATAACAGATAACTGCCAGATTACAATACGGTATCATATACTCATATTTAATCAGGCCCACGCACATATCAACATATGTGTCCTACTTCATTTCGCTCGAACCAGGAAACTTCTGTGTGGGACTCTAAAGACTCGTTAATACGCCAGCAGTAGGTGATGATCACATCAGTCACCTACAAGCCGTCAGCGGTACTAGCTGGACGTAACGGCTACCCGGGTATTGAGCGATATCAAGATCAATAAGCAAGCTCGTACATACTTTCCATGAAGCCTATCAGTAACACTACCGTATAGTCCGGTCTTTTCGTCTGATATGTCGCATATCATGTCTACGAGTGGTAAACATCGGTCCCCGGTAACATGATAAGTCATGCCGATGTCTGGCCTATAACGGTTCGAGAAACTACAGATAACTTTTATCAGTAAATCTCAGCAGCAGCCTTGGCCAGGAACTTCCAGTTATAGCCAATCGAGCACAGCGCAACATCAACCCCAAATACCGGGAGAGACGAAATCCCTCCTATCGCTAATTTCCTCCATTTGACTCGGGACTGTACCCAAAATCCACCTGTTTGCAAGACTCCTTTGAGCCGTTGTAAGGAGGAAATCAAAGCACAGTGGGAGCCACACAAGACTCCATGACGATCTTGGGTCTACAGACTAACCTTTACCAGTGTCACCAGAGGACTTCTATCTGACGATAGGTATACTACCATATAGGAGTCCTCGGCGAGTCCTATTCGGTGTACCCATTCTCCAATGAGCACCTGTGTACAATCTTTGATGTCACACACCAATGTTTGTGGGATCAACCATCGCCCTCTAAGGGACAAGAAATGCATACACTAGTCTACACTGGAATATCGATGCCCTGGTCTCGATATTCCTATGACTAGGAATTGATTAAAAAATTACTTGTGAACTACCCTGGCCCCACTAGTATGATCTCATCATAATCCTGGTAGTCAAGTACATATCCTAAGGGCTTTATCAACATGTGAGAGCAAGACAGTAAAGAATACCATTCAACATGTTAAGATAAAGAGTAATCAGATATCATACTATCATGTCGAGCAAGAACGTCCTCTATATATATGTCCAAGCATCTACTATAATATACATCACATGTACAATAATGGCCTATAAGGCATGCATATTCCTAACAATCTCCCACTTGCACTAAGGCCATGTGTTGTAGTATCTCATACCCAACATCCCAAAAAGTCTCTCAAACTGTATCTGGGGGAGCGCCTTCGTGAGTGGATCCGCTACGTTGTCCTTTGTGTCAACTCTCCTAATCTCGAACTCCCGGTGATCTACTATCTCCCTGATTAGGTGATACCACCTCAGAATATGTCTGGATCTTTGATAGAACCTGGGTTCCTTGGACAAAGCCACCGCTCCATTGTTATCACAATACACAGGTATTAGATGCTCACTGGATGGAACAACACCAAGCTCAGCAATGAACTTCTTCATCCAGACAGCTTCTTTGGCAGCATCGTTGGCAGCGATGTATTCAGCCTCTATCGTCAAGTCTGCTACGGTGTCTTGCTTGGAACTCTTCCAACACATCGCCCCTCCGTTGAGGGTAAAGACAAAACCCGAGACCAACTTACTGTCGTCCTTATCACTCTGGAAGCTCGAATCGATAAAGGACTCCACCTGGAATTCTATGTTACCATACACCAAGAACATTTCTTTAGTCCTTCTCAAGTACTTAAAAATGTTCTTCACAGCTGTCCACTGGTTTTCCTTAGGATCTAACTAATACCTGCTCACTACACCTAGTGAGTAAGCTACATCCAGTCTGGTACATAACATCGCATACATGATAGAGCTGAAGCATAGGGTATCCCTTGCATGCGAGCCCTCTCCAAATCAGTCTTGGGAGACATCTCTTTGGAGAGAGTGATTCCTGAACAAGCGAGTTCATTACCTCGCTTGGAATCTTCCATACTATACCTCTTTAGTATGGTGTCTATGTACCTGGATTGGGACAATCCTAACATCCGTTTAGATCTATCTCTATAGATCTTTATCCCCAGAATGTAGGAGGCATCACCAAGATCTTTCATGAAAAACTTGAGTGACAAGAAGAGCTTGACCGAGTGTAGCATAGGAACATCATTTCCTATCAAGAGTATGGCATTCACGTACAATACGAGGAAGACCACCTTACTCTCTACAGCCTTCTTATATATACAAGGTTCATCTATAATTTTTAATGAAGTCAAACTCTTTGATAGCTTCATCAAAACAGATGTTCTCCGCGACACCTGATTTAATTCATAGATGGATTTAAGCAGCTTGCACACCTTTCCACTGCTCTCACTGTCTACGAAGCCCTCTGGCTGTGTCATGTACATGCTCTCTTCTAAATCACCATTTAGAAAAGCGGTCTTGACGTCCATCTACCCAATTTCGTAGTCATGGTATGTAGCAATGGCAAGTAGGATCCTGATGGACTAAAGCATAGCGACAGGAGAAAAGGTTTCATCATAATCAATGCCAGGCCGTTGATGAAAACCTTTTGCTACAAGTTTAGCTTTAAAAGTCTTAAATTTTCCATCTACACCTATCTTCTTTTTGAAGATCCACTTACTCCCAATGGGTTTTACCCCTTCAGGAGCAACTTCCAAAGTCCATACTTGGTTGGTGTACATGGATTCCATCTCGGATCTCATAGCATCCGGCCATTTTACAGAGTCCCTGCTCATGATGGCCTGCTCGAAACTAGTTGGATCATCATCTTCCATGATTCAATCCTCACTTCCACTGTCTATGAGAAACCGTAGTATCTCTCAGGTGGAAGAAGAACCCTACTAGATCTGCGGAGTGGTTGGGGTTCGTTGGGTACTATTGGATCCTCTGGTTCCACCAAATCGTCGGCTGTAGTTTGTTCTGTTGGAACTTCTTCCAATTCTACCTCATTTCCACTAATTTCTTTTACAAGAAATTCCTTTTCCAAAATGGTGGCATGTTGAGCAACAAACACCTTTTGTTCCTCACTTTGGTAGAAGATATGCCCTCGCGAATGTTTGAGATATCCTACAAACTTGCACAAAACTGACCTTGCCTCGAGCTTGTCTGGATTTTGCTTTTTGACATAAGCCGGACAACCCTATATCTTAATGAAATTAAGACATGGTCTCTTCCCATTCCATGTCTCATATGGAGTGGTAGGCATAGATTTGGTCGGAACTCTATTTAATAGGTATGTAGCTGTCTTAAGCGCATATCCCTAAAAGGAAATAGGTAACTCAGCAGTACTCATTATAGAGCGCACCATATCTAATATGGTGTAATTTCTCCACTCCAATACACCGTTGTGCTGTGGTGTATACGAAGGAGAAAGCTGAGAGAGAATCCCATTCTCTTTTCAATAGTCTCGAAATTCCCCGCTCAAGTATTCACCTCCCCGATCAGATCGTAGGATTTTAATACTTTTGCCCGTCTGTTTTTCAACTTCATACTTATATTCCTTGAATTTCTCAAAAGCTTCAGACTTGTGTTTCAACAAGAACACATGTCTGAATCTTGAGAGATCATCGGTGAATGTAATGAAGTACGAAAAACCATTACTGGCATATGTAGAAATAGGACCGCATACATCATTATGTATCAGTCCCAAGAGTTCAGTAGCTCTTTCTCCATATCCAGTAAATAGAGTTTTGGTCATCTTTCCTTTGAGACATGACTGAAAAGTTTCATAAGATGAAAATTCGAACGGATTCATATATCCATCTCTATGCAACTTAGCCAGTCTTGTCGCATTAATATGACCTAGTCTACAGTGCCACAAGAAGGCTTCGTTCATTTATGAACATTTCCTCTTGTTTGTGTTCTGTATGTTAAGAACTGTACTTTGATTAAGAACGTATATACCATTACATAACGTACCGGATCCAATCAACACTTGATTCTGGAAAATGTTTATAAAATTATCATCTAATGTGAGATTATATTCTTCTTTAGTTAGCAAAGAAACCGATATAATGTTGCACATCATCTTTGGTACGTAGTAACGGTCGTTTAGAATCAATGTTTTACCAGTTGGTAATACAAGGTGATAATCGCCAACTGCCTTGGCTGCAACAATTGCACCATTCCCTACTGTTATGGATTTATCACCCTTTCCCAGTTCTCTACCTTTCTTTAGCCCATGTAACAAATTGCATACGTGGGATCCTAATCCGGTATCCAATACTCAGGACATAGAACAAACTGAGAAACAGTTCTCGGTAACGAATACAGCCGAAGAAGATGCATCAACATGTTGTTTCTTCGTATGGGTGGCGCGGGAATCCTAACATTCCCCTATCCTTTGCTCAGACTTATAACATTCATAAGATAGAGCGGGACCAACGTTCCCTAGCTCTGTATAAAAGGAGGGTTCGGTCAATACATCCATATTATTATCTTGATTAAGGCGTGACATTGGTTGCTGCCTGGAAAGAGAGCAAAGGAAACGCGTTAGCGTGCGCTCTTTGCAAGATTAGATTGGTTATTATCTTATCTAATCAGGATGGCTCCCACTTTTTTTTATCAAATCTTCCTTCAAACCCTAAAAGGTAAGATTAGCTGGGATTAATTACACCCTACAAGTTCGCTAATCATTCATTCAGGCCAGTGTCGGTATTTTGAGGGAGGTTCCCCGTGCTTTCGCACAGACCTAATTAAAATAAACTTCGTTTCCTTATAGGCATAACCCCGTTGACACCGTTTTAGACACCTACTTGATCGGTTAATTGTAAAGTTCAAAACTCTCCCAGGCTCTTACTCGCAATGGGTATCGGGATCCAACTTTCATATAGAAGGTATGTAATCTCATTGCAAATTTCAACACTTGAAATCCCCGATAATGGTATTTACCCCTAGCTTCCTATGACCTTGACGGAGGTCAACAAACCATAGGCTGCTGCTAGTCAAGTTCAACCCGTTCATTTTTGATTGAATTAAACCCACCCTTACTACCCTTGACGGAGGTCAACATGGTCGTACGACTACCCTAATCCAATCGCATCACATGCGGCAGATAAGCACTAATCAGCTACCGGACACTACGCCTTGACGGATGTCAACAAACGTAGCACGGATACTAAATAGTACTTATCTGAAATGATGGAGGGCTACGCAGGTTTTTAAGAAAACCATGAGTGTAATGAACTTGAACTCGTTGTAGAATCTAGTAATTTTATAAAGGAGTGTTTTTTAGGCTTTTCTAGCTTCGCTAAAGAGGTCACTCCTGGTGAAGGGATATCGGCTCTTTCCTCATCGAATGATGTGCTGGATATTCATGAATACCATTATGCAAAGTAAGAACTAGAGAAGCAATCAAAAGAAAAAACTGAGTGGGTTGTAGCATTTGCTAGTTTCGCTAAAGAGGTCACTCCCGGTGAAGGGATCTCGGCTCTTTCTTCATCGAATGAGGTGCTGGATATTCATCAAGGAATACCACTATGCAAAGCAAAAACTAGAACTACCCTTTTTGAAAATTTGATTCTACAATATCTTTTGGTTTCTTTCTTTTCATTAATCTCATTAATGAAGTCCCATCAATTAATATTTCCTAAACATCACAGAAAAATGAAACGAAAATAGAACGTACGCTTATGCCATCCGCATTCTCCACGGGCCCCGTCATTCACCGTTAGGTTACTTATCTATCGGCAGAGCGGGGGCTGGACTAGCGCGGGTGAAAAACATAAGCAACGTTTATTATATATCATATATATAATATTACATTCGTCTCACGCAGTTATATGATCAACATTATAGAATCAAGTAGCAGAAGCAACATATGAAATATTGGATATATTAGGATATCCGTGTTTTAAATTTAGCCAATAATGTAAAACACAGATTCCACAGTCGTGATGAATAGAAAAACCCACATCCCTAGACTCCTATGAGAGCGGCAAGTAACCCTGCTAATTCTAGAGTTAGGAGACCCGGTCTCAACTCCTTGAGATGGTCTCCCACTGGAGTCTAGAACCGGGTTACTTGTGCTCCCCGCCTTGGGTCTATCCTAATGCGGAAAAGTAAATAATATACAACAGTGATGACATCATCCTCAACCCGAAAGTGCCTCAATAAAAGAATATTACATACAGATTTTACATGAATGAAAATAAAAACGCTCATCTCACATAAAATCCCCCGGCTATTCTTTCATTACGATTCAATAAATCATATCAACAGCAACACATGATATCACATATTATCAACGTAAACAAATATGTGTATCTCTAAAACTCGTTGATATATAGCAACGAGATTGGGATACCTCATATATTACACTTACGGTCGCAGAAAAAGAAACAGAAAACTACAATAACTAGAATCTGCAATATCCTTAGACATCATAAACCCAGAATATCTCATATTCCGGATTTCATACCTAACTTATAAAACTTGCATTTTAGTCTCAATTTGAAAACTCTTTTCAATTGGTTTTCGGATAATTCAACAAGATTCCCGACTTAGTGATCGCGTACAATACGCAATTGCGAAGGAGTTTTGATCCGAATCAAAACTTCGTGGCAATCGATCAATTGAGACTAAATGGCTAGCTTTACAATATACTAACTAGTTTTAATAAAACTAATTAATCCGGATTCTAATAATTGTATCACACATCATAAAGCTTGTAAAGTAACCGCAACATTAGAATTCCACACGCAATAAGCAAACTAAACTAATTTTTCCAACACTTGAAAAATTCAGTGAGCTAAAGTTTCAAAACCGACCATTTTAAGCCAATCCGGGAGTCGAAACGAACTCGAAACCAGCCCGAATCTTCACAGGGGAGAAGCCCCACAAATAAGTATTGAATGGAGGCCTTGGGGGAGTACCCACCCGTGGGGACCACCTCGAGGTGGCCCCCAGAAGTTGGCAGACCCGAGAGTACCCTTTTGGGGTGCTCTCAGGTCACCCACCACCAAGGCCACCACGTGGTGGTCTTGGGGTGTGGGCCCGGTCTCTGGTCCCTCCCCCTCGAAGAGTCCCCGGGGTGTGCACGCTCTATCCCGCAGCTTCTCAGTTCAAACCGTGAGCCCACATGGTGTGCAAACAACTTAAAACACCAATTTTGAAAACTGTTTTATCGGCAGTTTTTGCGCGATAAAAACGATGGATTTCTAACGTCGCTACAAGCTACCCTAATGTTCTTGCTTGGCTCTGATACTATGAAAGTCTTCCTTAACACTACCATGAGGTTCTAGAGGCATCAAGCATGCCACATTTTAATTTTTTTATTAGGTGCTAAGTTAGACTAACAAGATCATTACTAGATTATTAGGGTTTGCATTTGTGATGTGATTAAACCGAGAGAAGAAAAGAGTATACAACCTTTGTAGTTTGAGTCCTTCTCTTCTAAAGCTCCAGGTTGAAGTCCGTGCGACTCTACAAGACTCCTCTTCGAGTTGAACGACCCTTCTTCGTGATCTTCGCGCCAAAGACGATCCACCGGAAGTCCCTCTAGCCCAAACTAACTCTACACTAAACTCCTTTAGTGTAGCAAACACACCACACCAAATTGCTAGTTTGGTGTGGGATGGTGAAGAAGGGGATGTTAAAAGCTCATAAGATTGTGTTCAAGATTCATGATTCACATCTCATGTAAGGGTTGAAACTTGAACCATGATATTTTAAGGAGGAAGATGAAGCTGGAGAGTAACTCAAGAAAAATGTCTAAGTATTGAGAATGGGACTAGAATGAATGGCAACTCTTGACCCCCACTCATTCAAGCATGGAATTTTGCAATATAAAATTGCAACCATGCTTGAATAGTGAGTCAAGATGAATAAACCATGAATAAAACCCATGCTTGCAACCATGCTCTCATTTTCCACCTCTTTTCTATTTTTCTCAAAAATAGAAATTATGTCAGGCTTTATTATTATTATTATTATTATTATTATATATATATATATATATATATATAATGAAGAATAATTAGTGAGCTAATGATATTAGTTAAGATATAATTATATCACATATAATACATATCACATTATTAAATCAACACTTGATTTAATAATCCGGTTATATCACATATGACCGACTAATATCATTCATCTGTATATCACATTATCAAATCAATACTTGATTCGACAATCTGGTTATATCACATTTAACCGAACCGATAACAGATAACTGCCATATTACAATACGGTATCACATACTCATATTTAATCAAGCTCACGCACATATCAACATATGTGCCCTACTTCATTTCGCTCGAACTAGGGAACTTCTGTATGGGACTCTAAAGACTCGTCAATACGCCAGCAGTAGGTGATGATCACATCAGTCACTTATAAGTCGTCAGCGGTACTAGCTGGACGTTACGGCTACCCGGGTATTTAGCGATATGAAGATCAACAAGCAAGCTCGTCCATACTCGCTATGAAGCCTATCAGTAGCACTACCGTACAGTCCGGTCTCTTCGTCTGATATGTCACATATCATGTCTTGGGATGGTAAACGTCAGTCCCCAGTAACGTGATAAGTCATGCCAATGTCTGGCCTATAACGGTTCGAGAAACTACTGATAACTCTTATCAGTAAATCTCAGCAGCAACCATGGCCAGGGACTTCCAGTTATAGCCAATGGAGCACAGCGCAACATCAACCCCCAATACCGGGAGAGACGAAACCCCTCCTATCGCTCATTGCCTTCATGTGACTCGGGACTGTACCCAAAATCCACCTGTTTTCACGACTCATTTGAGCCATGGTAGGGAGGAAATCAAAGCACAGTGGGAGCCACACAAGACTCTATGACGATCTCGGGTCTACAGACTAACCTGTACCAGTGTCACCAGAGGAATTCTATCTGACGATAGGTATACTACCACATAGGAGTCCTCGGCGAGTCCTATTCATTGTACCCATTCTTCAATGAGCACCTGTGTACAATCTTTGATGTCACACACCAATGGTTGTGGGATCAACCATTGCCCTCTAAGGGACAAGAAACATACGCACTAGTCTACACTGGAATATCGATGCCCTGGTGTCAATATTCCCATGACTAGGAATAGATTAAAGGATGTAATTATGGACCACCCTGGCCCCACTAATATGATCTCATTATAATCCTAGTAGTCAAGTACATATTCTAAGGGTTTTATCAACATGTGAGAGCAAGACAGTAAAAAATACCAGTCAACATGTTAAGATAAAGAGTAACCAAATAGCATACTATCATGTCGAGCAAGAAAGTCCTATATATATATATATATATCCAAGCATCCACTATAATATACATCACATGTACAATAATAGCCTCTAGGGCATACATATAACTAACAGATATCGTATTATAATCTGTCAGTTATCTGATGTTGGTCAGGTTATATGTGATATAACCAGATTATCAAATCAAGTGTTGGTTTGATAATGTGATATTCAGATTAATGATATTATTCGGTTATATGAGATGTAACCGGATTATTAAATCAAGTGTTGATTTAATAATGTGATATATATTATATATGATATAATTATATCCTGACTAATATTATTAGCTCACTAATTATGTTTCTTAATATATATTAATATATGTAATATTTGATATATGTGTATATATATATAATATGAAGCATGGCATCTATTTTCTATTTTTAGAAAATAAAAAATGATGTGTAAATTGTGGAGATATTTGTGGAATGGGCAAGACAAGGGTTTTTATCATATTATATTGGTCTTGACTCACTATTCAAGCATGGTTGCAATTTAGAATTGCAATTTATTCCATGCTTGAATAAGTGAGGAAAGAGAGAGCCATTTTGAGTTTACTCTCATTCATTTTTCATTCTATGCTTGCTCTTAGCTTGAGTTCATGCCTTAGCCATTTCCATGAGCCCTTGCTCTTTCTTGCTCTCTACAATTTTCTTCACCTCACTTCCAAGTTCAAACCCTCACATATAATGTAAATCATTGAACTTGTGAAAACCTTAGTGAGAAAAATAAACCCCTACTTCACGATCTCAGATTAGATTAGCAATTTGATGTGGAGTGTTGCCTTCACTAATGAGATTAGTGAAGGGTTAGCTTAAGCTAGTGGACTTCGGGTGGATCTTCTTTGGCGTGAAAATCACGAAGGAGGTTCTTCATCTTGAAGAGGAGCCTAGTGGAGTCGCGTGGACCACAACCCGAAGCTAGAGAAGAGAAGGACTCGATCTACAAGGGTATAGCCATCTTTCACTTTCTCTAGTTGTTCACATCATCATAGCAAACCCTAATATTCTAGCAAAGATCTTGTATAGTCTAACTTAGCACCTAATAAAAATTAAAATTTGGCATGCTTGATGCTACTAAAACCTCATGTTGGTGCTAGGGTAGACTTTCAATATATATAATATAAAGAATTTGTCTCACGCGGTTATATGATCTTATCACAGAACATTGCAGCAGAAGTCAATATATGAAATATTGGATATACTAGGAGCTTCGTGTTTTAAATTAAGCTTGTAAAAAACATGGATTCCACGGTCGTGATGATAGCCAAACCCACATCCCTAGACCCCTACGAGAGCGATAAGCAACCTTACCAATTCTAGAGTTAGGAGACCCGGACTCGACTCCTCGAGATGGTCTCTCACTGGACTCTAAAACCCGGTTACTTGTGCTCCCCGCCTTGGGTCTATCCTAATGCGGAAAAGTAAATAATATACATCAATGGTGACATCATCCTCAACCCAGAAGTGTCCTAATAAAAGAATATTACATACAAGTTTTTACATGAATGAAAATGAAAAACTCTCATCTCAAGCAAAAACCCCCCCGGCTATTCAAACACGATGATCCAATATAAAATATCACAGCGACACATAACATCATATGTTATCAATGTAAGTAAATATGCGTATCCCAATTGTCGTTGACGTATAGCAACAAAACCGGCGATACACCATATATTACACTTACGGTCGCCGAAAAGAAAGTGAAAACTACAATAATTGGAATCTGCAACATCCTTAAACATCATAAACCCAAAATATCACATATTTCAGATTTCATACCTAACCGTATAAATTCCTTAGACATCATAAACCCAGATATCACATATTCCAAATTTCATGCCTAAAAATATAAACCCGGCATTTTAGTCTCAAATTAAAAAAACACTTTTCAATATCTATTCGGGCAATTCAATAAGATTCCCAACATTTGATCGAATGCTCGTCGGAAACATTAGTAGACGGCCGCTCCCCCTTTGCCGTCGACGAAGCGAACTTAAGCGGAACACCGCGGCCGCGAGCACCCATACGGATGCTTTTGGCTACAGGGTTCTTCTACAGTAACTTGGTCGGGGCTATGGGGCGTGGTTATCTAGTAGTGTTACCCGGAGAGCGTTCGCGTACTATACAAGATTGTGACGGAGTTTTGATCGAATCAAAACCCCGCGGCAACCGATCAAATGAGAATAAATTGCTAGATTTACAAAATACTAATTATTTTTCACAAAACTAATTATTGTGGATATCTAGACGATTTTAAACATTTCGATCGATCCATCAGAAACCCACAATACTCAGAGATCTCACCAACGGCACATACGGACCATCACAAGAAGGCACGTCCCAGGTCTCACCAATGGCACCGCGGAACCACCGCCAAAAGCATGTTTTGGCCGCGGTTGCGCGTTCGTTAAGTCGAGTTAGGGTTTCGTTTTTCTTAGGGGTTCATACAATACCCTGCATAATTTTCTGAATATTTTTAAACCCAAAATTTCCAACTTTTGAAAAAATTCCAAAGAGCATGCAAATGTACGGTTTCGATGTTCGTTCGAACACTTTAACGTCGTCTAGGCTACTCCTAATTCTCTAGTATGTCTCTGATACCACTGCTGGGTTCGCTCAGCACCCCCGACGGGTTTCGGCAAGCATCAAGTATGCTATTTTAAAATTTTAGGGTGCCGAGCGAGCCCGAACCAAAGATCTAACTAGAGAATTAGGGTTTAAAACATGTAAACAAACTTTACACTAAGTGATATAGGAATACAACCTTTGTAGACCGGTCCTTCACTTCTAAAGCTCCGTGTAGTAGTCCATTTGCTCCAAGTAGTGGTGTCCCCGACTCTCCTTAGGCTCCACTAGGTGAAAAGAACGAGCTTGCTCAAAGATCTTCAAGGCCAAAGATGATCTATGTCGAAGAATCACTAACTCAAGCTAGCTCTTCACTAATTGAGAATTAGTGAATGAAACAACCTATACTAAATGGCCAGTTTGGTATAAATTGGTGAAGTAGGAACTTTGCTCACTTTAGAATTATTTTTCTCTTTTTCCTTTTCTTCTCACTTGAAAGTTAGAGAGCAAGGAGGGAGATGAAGAAAAAAACTCAAGTGATCAAGTGTGAACCATGGGTGAGAAAATATCTCATATAAACTCATGTAGAGACTTAACCAAGGCTAAAAATAATAGTTAGGTTAATAAATATCTAGAGTAAAACAAAATTAATGGACTAAGTCAAGGTTTCCACATGCTTCTACAAATATCCAAACCAAGCCATTTTCCACATAATTTTGTTTATTCCCTAAATAAATAATCACCCTAATTATTAAGTATGGTATGAGTCTCATACACCCATGTGTATTGTATCATCAAGTATGACACAACAAATACATTAACATACATCACATATATATTAAATGTATAAGTAGAAAAGAAATTCTTAAGTGAGCTAATATTAGTCAATATATATTAATATATCAAATATATAATTATTTATTAAATTATTAAATCAACACTTGATTTAATAATCCAGCTATATCACATATAACCGACTAATATCATTTATCGCGAGATTAGAATATAGTATCACATACACGTATTAATCTCGGTCCCGTACATATCACATATGTGCCCTACTTTGTTTTGCATGAGCTAGGAAACCTCTGTGTAGGACTCTAAATACTCGTCAATACGCCGGCAATAGGTAATGATCATATCAGTTACCCAAAAGCCATCAGCGGTACTAGTTGGACGTAACGGCTACCCGGGTATTGAGCGATCAGAAGATCAACAAGCAAGATTTTTCATACTCCCGTGAATCCAATAAATAACACTACCGTACAGTCCGGTCTTTTCGTCTGATATGTCGCATATCGAGTCTGGGGGTGTAAACGTTAGACCCCAATAACTTGATAAGTCGTGCCGATGTGAGGCTCATAACGGGTCGAGAAACTACTGATAACACTTACTAGTAAATCTCAGTTTCTGCCCTAACCAGGGACTTCCTATTATGGCCAATCGAGCACAGCGCAACATCAACCCCCAATACCGGGAGAGACGAATCCCCTCCTATCGCTCATTGCCTCCATGTGACTCGGGACTGTACCCAAAAACCACCGTTTTGCATGCTCTCTTGAACATGGTAAGGTGGAAATCAAAGCACAGTGGGAATCACACAAGACTCTATGACGATCTCGGGTCTACAGACTAACATGTACCAGTGTCACCAGAGAACTACTATCTGACGTTAGGTATAATACCATCTATGAATTCTCGGCGAGTCCTATTCAGTGTACCTAGTCTCCACTGAGCACCTGAATACAATCTTCGATGTCAAACACTAATGGATATGGGATCATCCATCGCCCATCAAATGGGTCAAGAAACGTATACGCTATTCTACTCTGGAATATCAATGCCCTGTCTCGATACACCCACGACTAAGAACAATTAAAAGATGAACTTGTGGACAACCCTAGCCCCATTAGTATGATCTGCATCATAATCCTGGTAGTCAAGTATACATCCTGAGGGCTTTACCAACATGTGAGAGCAAGACAGTATCACAATACTAGTCTACATGTTAAGATAAAGAGCAATCAGATAGCATACTATCATGTCGAGAAAGAAAGTACTCTCTATATATGTCCAAGAATCCATTATAATAGACAATCATGTATAATAATGGCCTCTAGGGCATACATACAACTAACAATAAGTCTGGGCAAGGGATACGGGAATGCAAGGATTTACACGCAACCCTAATGAAGAAAGAGCATTTGATGCATCTTCTTCTGGTGTGTTAGTTATTGAGAACTGTTTCTTTGTCTGCTCTACGTCCTGGGTATTAGATACTGGATCAGGATCTCACATTTGTAATATGTTATAAGAGTTAAAGAAAAGTAGAGAACTGGAAAAGAGTGATATGTCTCTCAGAGTAGGGAATGGAGCAATTGTTGCTGCCAAAACTGTCTGCGAGTATCATCTAGTATTGCCAAAAGGTAATACATTGATTTTGAACGAAAGTTACTTCATACCGTTGATGATGTGTAATATAATATCTATTTCTTTATCAGATAAAGAAGGATATAACTTTACATTAGAGAAAAATGTTATGAATCTTTTCCTAAATCAGGTGTTGTTTGGGTTTGGTACGTTGTGTAATGGTTTATACGTTCTAAATCAAAATACAGTTCTAAATATACAAAACATACAAGAGAAAAAGTTCAGAAATGAACGAAGCCTTGTTGTGGCACTGTAAACTTGGTTATATCAATGCGACCAGACTCACTAAGTTGCATAAAAATGGATATTTAAATCCATTCGAATTTACATCTTATGATACTTGTCGGTCATGTCTCAAAAGTAAGATGACCAAAACTCCATTTACGGAACACGAAGCAAAAGATACTGAACTCGTGGGACTGATACATAGTGATGTATGTGGTCCTATATCTACATATGCCAGGAATGGTTTCTCGTACTTCATTACATTCACTGATGATCTTTCAAAATTCGGACATGTGTTCCTGTTGAAACACAAAACTGAAGCTTTTGAGAAATTTAAAAAATATAAGAGCAAAGTAGAGAGCCAGACGGATAAACTATTAAAATCCTTCGATCTGATTGGGGAGGTGAATACTTAAGCATGGAATTCCGAGATTATCTAAAAGAGAATAGGATTCTCTCTCAGCTTACTCCTCTGTATACACCAAAACACAATGGTGTATCGAAGCGGAGAATCGCACCTTATTAGATATGGCGCGCTCTATGATGAGTGTTGCTGAGTTATCTATTTCCTTCTAGGGATTTGCGCTTGAAACTGATGCTTATATATTGAACAGGGTTCCTACCAACTCTGCGCCTACAACTTCATATGAAATATGGGAGGGGAAGAGATTATGTCTTAATTTCATTAAGATATGGGGTTCTCCGGCTTATGTCAAAAAGAAAAATCTAGACAAAATCGAGGCAAAGTCTGTTTTTGTAAGTTTGTTGGATATCCCAGACATTCGCGAGGGCATATCTTCTACCACACCGAGAAATAGAAGGTGTTTATTGCTCAGCACACTACTTTTTTGGAAAAGGAATTTCTTACAAAAGAAATTAGTGGGAGCACGGTAGAACTGGAAGAAGTTCTAAATACACAAACTACAACTGATAATTTGGTAGAACCGGAGGATTCAATAGTCCCGATGAACCTCAGCCACTCCGCAGATCTAGTAGGATTTCTCACCCATCTAAAAGTTACTACGGTTTCCTCATAAACAGTGGGAGCGAGGTTGCATCATGGAAGATGATAACCCAACTAGTTTCGAGTAGGCCATCACAAGTTGGGACTCTATGAAATGACTGGATGCTATGTGATCTGAGATGGAATCCATGTACACCAACAAAATATGGACTTTGGATATTGCTCCTGAAGGGGTAAAACCACTGGGAGTAAGTGGATCTTCAAGAAGAAAATTGGTGTAGATGGAAAGGTTGAGACCTTTAAAGCTAGACTTGTAGTAAAAGGTTTTCGTCAACGACCAGGTGTCGACTATGACGAGACCTTTTCTTCGGTGGCTATGCTTAAGTCCATTAGGATCATACTTGCCATTGCTGCATACCATGACTGTCAAGACCACTTTTTTAAGTGGTGATTTAGAAGAGAGCGTGTATATGATACAGCTAGAAGGCTTCGTAGACAGTGGGAGCGGCGGAAAGGTGTGCAAGCTGCTTCAATCAATCTACGGATTAAAACAGATGTCGCGGAGCTGGAACATATGTTTTGATGTAGCAGTCAAAGAGTTTGACTTCATAAAAAATGTAGATGAGCTATGTATATATAAAAAGATAGTACAGAGTAAGGTCGTATTCCTCGTATTGTATGTTAATGGTATACTCTTGATAGGAAATGATGTTCCTATGCTACACTCGGTCAAACTCTTCATATCACAAAAGTTCTCCATGAAAGATCTGGGTGATACCTCCTACATCCTGGGGATAAAGATCTATCGGGATAGATCTAAAAAGATGTTGGGATTTTCTCAATCCAGATACATAGACACCATACTAAAGAGATTTAATATGGAAGATTTTAAGCGTGGAAATTTACCCGCTTGTTCAGGAATCACTCTCTCTAAAGAAATGTCTCCCAAGACTGATTTGGAAAGGGCTCGCATGAACGTGATACATATGCTTCTGCAGTTGGGTCTATCATGTACACGATGTTATGCACAAAACCGGATGTAGCTTATGCACTTAGTGTGGTAAGTAGGTATCAATCAGACCCTGGGAAGAAGCATTGGATAGACGTGAAGAATATTTTTAAGTACTTACGAAGGACTAAAGAGATGTTCTTGGTGTATAGTAACGGAAAACTCCAGGTGGAGTCATTTACCGATTCAAGCTTCCAGAGTGATAAGGATGACAACAAATTTGTCTCGGGTTTTGTCTTCACCCTCAATGGAAGGGCGGTATGTTAGAAGAGTTCCAAGCAAGATACCGTTGCAGACTCGACTATGGAAGCTGAATACATCGCTGCCAACGATGCTGCCAAAAAGGCTGTCTGGATTAAGAAATTCATTATTGAACTTGGTGTGGTTCCATCCATTGAAAATCCAATACCTTTGTATTGTGATAATAATGGAGCTGTGGTTTTAGCCAAGGAAGCCCGGTCCTATCAGCAATCCAGACATATTCTGAGGCGGTATCACCTAATCCGGGAGATAGTTGATCGCCACGAGATCGAGATCAGGAGAGTAGACGCGAAGGACGACACGGCGGATCCACTCACAAAGGCCCTCCCCAAGACACAGTTCAAGATACTTTTGGGGATGTTGGGTATACGATACTACAACAACTGGACTTAGTGCAAGTAGGAGATTGTTAGGAATATGTATACCCTAGAGGCCATTATTATATATTATAGTGGATGCTTGGACATATATATAGAGAGGACTTTCATGCTTAACATGATAGTATACTATCTGGTTACTCTTTATCTTAACATGTGTACTTATTTTAGTTCACTATCTCTTTGATAAATGTTGATAAAGCCCTTAGGATGTTGGCTTGACTACAGGACTATGATGTAGATCATACTAGTGGGGCTTGTGTAGTCCGCAAGCACATCCTTAACAGTTCCTAGTCGAGAGAGTATCGAGACAGGGCACCGATATTCGAAAGTAGACTAGTGTGTACGTTTCTTGACCCTGTATGGTGCGATGGTTGATCCCATAACTATTGGTGTTTGACATCAAACATTTTTCACAGGTGCTCATTAGAGAATGAGTACACCGAACAGGATTGGCTGAGAACTCCTAGAGAGTTGCATACCTATCGTCAGATAGCAGTTCTCTGGTGACACTTGTACAGGTTAGTCTGTAAACCCGAGATCGTCATTGAGTCTTGTGTGGTTCTTATTGTACTTTTAATTCCTCCCTACCACGGCTCGAATGATTCGTGTAAACATGTGGTTTTTGGGTACAGTTCCGAGTCACATGGAGGCAGTGAGCTGTAAGAGGGGTTTCATCTCTTCTGGTATTGGGAGTTGATGTTGCGCTATGATCGATTGGCTATAACAGCAAGTCTCTGGCTAGGGCTGATGAGATTTACTGATAAATATTATCAGTAGTTTCTCGAAAGGTTATAGGCCACACATCGGCATGACTTATCGAGTTATTGGGGTTTGACGATTCCACCCCCAGACTCAATATGCGACATATCAGACGAAGAGACCGGACTGTACGATAAGTGTTGCTTATAGGCTTTATGGGAGTTTAGAAAAGTTTGCTTGTTGATCTTCTATTCGTTGAATACCTGGATACCCATTACATCCAGCTAGTACTGCTAACGGCTTGTGGGTATCTGATGTGATCATTATCTACTGCTGACGTATTGACGAATCTTTAGAGTCCCACATAGAGGTTTTCTAGCTCAAGCGAAACAGAGTAGGGCACGGATGGAGATATGTGCAGTAGCTTGATTAAATACGAGTATATGAAACCGTATTCTAATCTAGCGTTATATGATATAACCTAATTATTGAATCAGGTGTTGATTCAATGATTTGATATATATATATATATATATATATATATATATATATATATATATATATATATATATAAGCCGTGTTATATATGATATAACCGGATTATTAAATCAAGTGTTGATTCAATAATTTGATATATATGTATATATTTATATATTTGATATTAGCCGTGTTATATATGATATAACCGGATTATTGAATCAAGTGTTGATTTAATAATTTGATATATATATATATAAACAAATATTAAACTCACTTAAGATTTTCTTCTCTTTACACACACACACACGCACACACATTTGTATCATGGTTGATGATACATGAAACATGGCTATATGAGAATCACATTGGAGATAAAGATAAAAAGAAAATGATTTACTTATATGAATAAATAACAAAAGAAAAAAATGAGTCATGATTTCTAAAATGTTCTCCATGATTCTAAGAACCATGACTCATTGTTTTCTTTTGTTTTATCCATTCAAGTTTATCATTTTTTTTGCTCATCTTATCCTCAAGGTTCATTCTCTCACGTCAAGATTCATCTTCTTCATCTCCTCACTAGTATTTCTAGGTTGAGAAAAAGAAAAAGAAAAAGAAAAAGAAAACAAAGAATGTTAGTGAGCAAAATTCCTATTTCATCATCCTATACTACTCTAGCAAATTAGTATATGTTGTTCTCTTCACTAATATCTTGATTAATGAAGTTTGAGCTTGAGTGTGAGTTGCCTCAAGGTGGATCATCTTCGATGACGAAGAGTTCGAACAAGCTCGTTCTATCTTTCAAGTGGAGTTAAAGAAGAGTTTTAGGACTACTACCCGGAGCATTTGAAGTGAAGGACTAGACTACAAAGATTGTAGTTTCTCTTCACTTAGTTTAGAACTTGTCTTGGTTTGCATTGAAACCATAATTCTCTAGTTTGATTCTTATTTAGTATACTTAAACCTCTAGATTTTTTATAAATTGCATACTTGATGCTCATAGAACCCTATTAGAGGTGCTAAGACATACTTTCAACCCTTCGTCAATCTCCATCTGCCCCTATCACCAGCGTAATTGGTACTTGTTGATAACTTCGTCGGAAAACCGAAATTCGTCTCTAAGTGAGAAAACATAGGCCGAGTCTTCTTCATCCCATACCAAGTTAGAACATGCTCGATACTCTACTAGAACCAACGCAACTCCCTATCCATGACACAATCCATGCCACGAATCAAACATGCAAACTTTATGCCGAACTCCCGATCCTCTTGCCTTGGAGACTTGTCTCTAACCACTTCTGTACACCGAACTGTCGACCTATGCACCACTGGCTCTAGTGGACTCTTCACCTGAATTGGAGTACCCCACATCATTTGTACTTATAACCTGGACTGCAACTTCAAACTCCACCTCGCTCGATGGCATAACTGTTCTATGTTCACCATCTGACAGAGTCTGTCTTTTTCGACGTATCGCAGAATCCACGAATGGCCCTCGGCTGATTGCTCTACTCTGGGTCCAAGAACACCACAATCTACACCCTTTTGCTCCGCCTCCAAAGCCGACAAGAGAACATCTCTCGACCCTCGACTCTTTGATACACCTAAAAAAACGAATCCCTGAGTAATCTGTAGCCCCTCCGGTCCATAACTTCTCGGGAATTCTCATATCTACCGTCGTTGATGGTGACCGATTGATAAGGTACTCGACAGTAGATAGGGAACCAGCTCGAAACTCTTTCGAAAACCCAGTCGTAAGCCGTAAAGTTTTGTTCTTCCCAACTGTCCAAATTATCCTTCCTGCAATGCCCTCTAACCGAGAATATCCCAACGTGGTGTACTGATACACGATCCTTTCTAGTCTGCACATTTCTTCGAACTTCTATGAAGCAAACCCTCCGTCTAAATCAGACAAAAAAACCTCTACGCGCTCCCGGGCTGCTTTTGATAGAACCAGTCAATAAGAGATTTCTTCATGTAAACGGAATTCAACTTGTTCCACAGTTCTGCCGCTGTCGTCTCTTGCGCCACTTCGCAAAGAACCTTATCGCCTATTCAAAACTTGATCGAACTGTGAGTTTTGTCCTCCATCTCTACACTTCTGCTACCTTGGTCGTCGCCGAAATCCTATCTTTCATAAAAACAATCTTATGCACACCTTGTTATTTCAGCAGTGCCGTCATATTCAATCCACATAAACCAAAATTTTTGCACCCATCAAACTTTTCGATCTTGTAATTTGTAAACGAACTCTTACGTCCATCGAACTTTTCGATCTTGTAATTTATAGACGCCGTCTAATCCACCCTAAAACGCGAACTTGACGCTCTGATATCACTTGTTGTAAAGATTGCATATCTATTGCGCAACGAAAATCCAAAACCTTAGTTTTAAGGTAGACTGAAAAAGACTATGTGACGGATACTAAATCACATGAAAAGAATACAGCACCAACACACAAGATTTATCCAGATTTGGCGCAAGTAGCACCTAATCCTGCAAACCACGATGAAAACTTCCGCTGTGAAAAAAAATTACAAGAGATTACATTGACTTCTCATCCCTTCTTTATAAAGAAACAACATTTCTCACAAAACCTCTCTGTCCGCGACCGCGCTTGGCCACCTCTCCTACTCTAACCAAATCTTAGGCTACTAAAGAATTATGGATACATTAAAAACCTTAGAGAAAGACTTCTATTTATAGGATAAATATATGCTTGGAAATAAATCCATATTTAAATTGAAGATAAATATGAATTTAAACTAGAGATTAGATTTAAATCTAAACTAAAGAGATTAGATTTAAATACTAACTAATCCTGAATTTAAATCATATTTCCATATCTACAAGTTTTGCAATTAGATTTCCAAATCCAAACTATTATTTGTTTTCGGTTAAACAAATAACTAAAGAAAATGCAACACTTGTTGCAAATTTGCATATGTGGCATAGACAAAACTTATGTGGTATCACATAATAATCACTATACTCACCGTTCCCAAAGTTGCAACCCTTACTACAACCAAAATGAGCGTAACAAATGTTGTAAGAATTTGATACTTTTTGCATCTCCAATTTCATTGAATTTGATACTTTTTGCATCTCCAATTTCATTTCCAACTTAAGTTCGTTGCTAACCAAATATAGAAAATGGAGATTGTTTTGCAACAAATGTTGCATGTATCTTCAAATCCTATCTACCAAACAGCTACCCCTAAATACACACACTACTACAATAAGGAGTTGCCCCTATGGATAACAGTATCCATAGGGGCAAGAAAATGTTGCCCCTGCGGATTACTCCGTAGGTCCATGTAATTGTCCCTACGGTGCTATACGAATTAATTTAAAAATATTAAAACGTAATTTATTATTTGGCCCTACGGAGCCGCAAAAGAAGGACCCACGGCTTAATCCGTAGGGGCATATATATGGGTTATTTATAAAAAATAAATCACAGAAAACGTAATTTGTTATTTGGACCTATGGAGCCGCAAAAGAAGGACTTACGGTTTAATCTGTAGGGGCAGATATATGGGTTATTAATAAAAAATAAAGCACAGAAAAGTCCTCGATCGTTCCCAAAAAGCTCTCTCTCTCTCTCCCGCACGCACCTCTCGTCGCCACCGCCCGTGCCCCGTCGCCACCGCCCTCCCGCATGCGCCTCTTCGTCCCCGACATCACCATCGACTTCCTCATCGCCACCGCTCGCGCCTCGTCGCCGATTGCGCCTCGTCTTCGCTACAGGTTAGTAAAATTATTATTTTTACTTCTAATTTTTCAGTGAAATTGTTTTTGTTGATTAGGGTGAGGGTTAGGGTTAGTGTTAGGATTTAGTTAGTGTTAGGGTTAGGGTTAGGTTTCGGGTCAGTTATAGGGTAAGGGTTAGGGTTAGGATTAGGGTTAATTAGTTGTGGTTAGGGTTAGGGTTGTGGTTAGGATTAGGGTTAGTGTTAGGGTTCATCGGAAAATTTTGAGTTACCAGAGCTTGGGACATCGATAGGGTGTTCTACAGACAATTTGGTTTCAGAATTTATGGGGCTGCACTCCTCTGCTAAGAATTTGAGCTGGGATTTCATGGAACAATCCTTTGAGTTTAATGATATATATGGTTTAATTTGAGCTTGGTGGGTTCTTGCTATAGAAAATCCAAGCAATTAAGTTATTAGTTTTGATGCCAGTTGGACGTTTTTAATCTTCTTTTCTTCGTATATCTATTTGTGGATTCTCGGGATGATGTGATCATGTCGATTGCTTTAGGAAAAGATTTCCCTTGATCTCCCTTCAGGGAAACTTTTCTTAGGATGAAAATAATCGAGTTAATTTAATTCTCACATAGCTAGATTGCTTCTATTGATGATGTACTGTATAATTTTGTGTATATATAGTCCTACAAACTAGTCTTGTAATCTAATTTATGTGTTTCATTATGTTTTCATGACGAAACGTAAACCAATATAATTAAAAACGCTATTTAGTCCAGTGTGGACAAGTTAAATGTTCAAGTTAACGAAACGTAAACGTAAACGTAAAACCTATTCAAGTTAAATATATGATATTCGATGATAATATGAAACTTTCATATTCTCATCGACATTCATATATGAAAATCAAAGCGCCACTTAGTCACCGTCTATCGGTTAACATACGTTCGATTTTCGTCGTGATATAGAACTATACGAAAGTTGTTAAATATTGGACGGTATAGTTCGGTACTAACAACTGTCGTATAGTCTATGTGATGAGAAGATTCAATCGTATGATAACCGATAGATTTGTCCAGTGTGGAAAAGTTAGGAATGTATAAAGCAAACACCTACATTCACTTGTGTTTTCATTTGTTTCGAGTTATTTCGTCGGTACTTTTCCGCTGGTTCTCCGTGTATAAAGATAGATTAGATGTTCATTTCGACGTTATTTCACAACTTTAAAATGAATATCTATTCTATTACAGTGTACTCGGAGAACGGCGGGGACGTGCTGCCGAAATTTACTCGAAACGATTGAAAGTACAAGCGAATGCGTGTTTGCTCTATATATTTTTAATGGGATAGAAGACTTACCCTCGACAGCTGAAACACACACATACAATACGAATACACAACAAACGCACACACAACACATACACACTAACAACCCTACACTAAAGCAAAATCATAAATTGAAACACACATATATAGAATACAACTTATACTTGGGTATTCTCAAATCTAACTTTGTTTATCGATAATTTATTCTTTTCAACGCCAAACGCACACACAAAGCACATACACGGATTTTCTCCTTTGTCAGTAACCATCCCGTTCTTAGATTTTTCAATATAGTCATCATAACCTAAAAATTATATGTTATACAGTCTAACATGGCCCATGAGTACATCAGAGTTAAGGACTGGATGTATGTGGATTGGCAACAACGTATGCAACCTAAGTTTGTCGCAGGAGTTGCTGCTTTCATTGAATTTGCACGCGCACATAATAAGATTGTGATAGGGAAGATTCTCTACACGTGCGATAAATATGGGAATAACTACTGGCAGAAGATAGAATTCGCAGAGCTTTATATCGTTAAACATGGTTTTGCTAGACTTTATACAACTTGGCTATATCACGGGGAAGGAGAAGAAGACAGTAATGCGGTAGAAGAAGAAGGAGAAGACGGTAATGTGGCAGAAGAAGAAGACGGTAATTTCTTTCTGGGAGAGGAAATGGAGGATATGGTAGAGGCTGCCTTAGGTGAATCTATTCGTACCGAAAATGACATTTCTTCCGGTCAAAGACCGCGTGCGGATAAATATGAAAATTTCATGAATGATGCTAGAAAACCAATTTATGAGAATGCAAAGTATTCCACCCTCTCATGGTTCGTCCAACTTTTCTAGATTAAGTGCCTAAATGGATGGAGAAACAAGTCATTCATAATGCTTCTTTCGTTCTTGAAAGATTCTATGCCCTCGGGAAATAACGTGCCCGACAGCTGGTACGGAGCCCAGAAAATGATGTCTGATTTAGGTCTGAAGTGTGAGAAGATTCAAGCATGTCCTAAAAATTGCGTGTTTTACCGGAAAGAGAATTCAGATTTGAAAGAGTGTCCAACATGCGGAGAGGCTAGGTATAAGCCGAAAGATTCTGATAAGAAGCCCGATGTACCTGTCAAGATAGCACGATACTTTCCTATAACACAGAGGCTGTAGAGACTATTCAGTTGCAAGAAAACAGCCGAGACAATGATTTGGCATCACCATGCTCCTCCAAGTGAAGATGGAAAAATGAGTCATCCAAGAGATTCACTGGTATGGAAGGATTTCGATAGGAGGCACGAAATATTCAGTAGCGATCTTCGCAATGTCAGGCTCGGACTCGCTAGTGATGATTTCTGCCCATTCAACTATATGGCTGGAAACCACGGCACATGGCCCGTTATAATGATAGTTTATAATATGTCGCCTTGGTTGGCTATAGATCAATCATAATTTATGATGTCTCTTCTCATCGACGGACCAAACTCACCGGGAAACAATATCGACGTCTATCTCCGACTTCTGATTGATGAGTTAAAAACTTTATTCATTGATGGTGTAGGAACTTACGATGCAAACACAAATACAACTTTCATACTGCGTGCGGCTTTAATGTGGACAATTAATGACTTTCCTGCGTATGGAATGCTATCAGGTTGGTCCGTACATAGTCACAAATCATGTCCTTATTGCCATCAACATACAACATCTAAATTCTTGAATTTTAGCAGGAAGGTTTGTTATTGCAGCCATCGACGTTTCCTGCCTCTAAACCACCCCTACAGGTTAGACGCTGTTCACTTTGATGGTCATCAGGAGTTTCTTGGATCTCCAGCCCCATTGTCCAGAGAGGACATGACTGCTCAGTGGGATAGTTACAATAATGTAACTTTCGGGATAGATCCGACAAAACAGGTTAAACCATCATTCTGGAACAAATTAAGTATTTTCTTCGAGCTTCCATACTGGTCAACAAATTTAGTGCGTCATTGTCTGGACGTCATGCACATATAGAAGGGAGTATCTGAGCACGTACTCAACTTGCTTCTTTGTAAAGACGGGAAATCGAAAGACAACCTCCATACTCGGATGGATCTACAGGACTGGGATATTAGAAGTGAATTGCATCCTAAACCGATAGCGGATAAACCAGCTAAGTTTGTACCTCCCAATGCAGCGTATCATATGTCACAAGCGGGGGACTCGAGGCTTGAATCAGTCCCATAGGTTAGGGCCCGACAGAGTTAGGGGAAGGCAGCATTCCCCCTATTCTTTACCCCTGATTATCGCTATACCGGCGATTATGCCGAGAGGTTCGGCCGGTATATGGGGGATGAGAGCCGCCTCGTGAAGAAGTATCCACTTCACGTTGAGTGGGGCGACCAGCACCGGCACTCATTCGCTCTCTTCTGGGAGCAGGCTCGGGTATCAATATATATTTTCATTTGATTTATCCAATATATTTATTATTAACACTTGCAATTTAATAACATTGTTTTTTTTTGTATTTGTAGTTGGATTATGATTTTCAGCTTGTATCCGACCCTGATCATCCTGAGAGGGTGCTCGATCTTCACGCTCTGTACTATGGCCTGATGAAGAACATGAAATCAAAGGTCCGATACAATAGGAACGAACTGAAGATCGACTGCTATTCCATATGGAAGGCGACCCCCGAGGCAGAGAGAGTGTCTCTCCTACATACTCCGGCCTTTGCGAGAGTCGACGTAGATACATGACCTCTCTTATGCCAATATTTCGACTCTCGGCGCAAACAGGTTTGTATTTTAAATGTAATTCATTGTTTAGTATATAATTTATTTTTTTGTGTTGCTTAATTAGAAAACTAAATCTGAATGTGTTGTGCAGAAACAGACGAATCAAAATAAAGAGAATAGGAAGTCGGTGAGGAGGGGTTGCCCCACTTATATAGGTGGCTCGAGCAATATTACTCGTGCCATGGAGGTATCGGTAAATTACAATAGATCTACTGTGATATAATGTAATATTAAGAGTTATTTTATAATATATGTAATTTTTTTGCGAATTGCAGAGAGCTCAGACCCTGGCACAGGGTGGTACACCGAGCATGCTGACCGCGTATCTTGCCGTCCACGGCACCTCGACAGATCCCGCCTCGAGCGAGCTTCAATACCCCGACACTGCTACCCATGAGTATTGCGTAAGTATTAATATTTATTCAACCCCTATTTGAAATTTTTGTTTTGAAAAGTTCAAATTTAAATGATATACTTATATTTACTAGTTAATGTGGGTGTAGGAGCAGGTGGTTGAGCAGGCGGAGGTATCGGGGATCGATTTTACTGGACAGAACGATCCGATGCTGCTGACCCCAGTCCTAGACGCCGCACACGGAGAGCGCAACGGAGGTTAGGAGAGAGGCCGGGGACTAGGTCCTAGCAGGGCCCATATGAGGTTGGACTCCACTCCGGCGGTTACTTCCTCTATCTCCCGTGAGCGACGTCTAGAGCAAGATGTTGCCACCTTGACGGCCACCGTCCAGGAGTTGAAAGAGATGATGGTATATATACTACTTAATAGTAAAATATTATATTATATTGTAGATAGCAACATATCCAATATTAGTACGTAGCCTGAGCTTATTTGGTTGTAGACTTAGTTTTGATTAAACATATATACATAGAATTGTCTAATTAAAATAAACTACAGTTTTCCAAACTAGATATCCAAACGAGACCTAAGTCTCTAAGTATTCATAGATTGGGGTTTCTCAATAACCTGATAATAATACGAATTCGACTAATACACAGTTCTTACTCGTTTATTACACACAAAACTGAACAGACGCGATAAGGTACTTCGGCTGCGGCTCCACATGCATCTCCTTCAGCTGCGGCTCCGTAAGCCACTACCTCGGCTGCGGTTGCGCGGACTACTCCTACAGCTCCACAGCCTGCTAAGACTCTCGCACAGTCAACATTGGTCGAGTTGTTGACTCAGGGTTTATCCGAGAAGCAGATGCGCCAGATTACGACGATTATCAGAGGTGGAGCTGGACCGAGCTAGGGTAGCTTTTTGATTTTTATATTTTAAACATGTATATACTTATATGATACATATTGTATATATTTTGAACGATATTGGTGGTGTTTGCATGTTCATATTGATTTAGATTGCTATCGTATTCTGCTTGTTAATTTCTTTTATATATTATGCGTGAGATGTTGATTATGAATACTGTGGTATATATTCTGTTTGTTGATTATTTTCATATATGATGTATATATTATTGTGTACAGGGAGAGAAATAAACAGATAGCCCTTTATTTTTAAAAAAACCTGATAATATGTCCATACGGATTAATCCGTAGGGACAAATGTTGCACCTACAGTTTAATCCGTAGGGTCCAATTTTGCCCCTATAAATTTATCCGTAGGGACAAAATATCAGGATACCTGATATTTTGTCCCTATGGACTCAGTAACAGGTGTTAGACTTGTCCCTACGAATTAATCCGTAGGGACATAAGCTTTACCCTACACATTTATTCGTAGGGACAAAATATCAGGATACCTGATATTTTGCCCCTACACATTTATCCCTACACATTTATTCGTAGGGGCATAAATATAGACCTACGGAGGGATATATCTAGACATACGCATGACTCCGTAGGGCATGTATTTGTCCCTACGGAATTATCCGGAGAGGCAATTATTTTATTTTATAAACCGATAAATTAAATAAATATTTTGTCCCTACGGATTACACCGTAGGGACATATGGACTTATTCATTACTCCGTAGGGGCAATTATTACTCCGTAGGGGCATGTTTATGGCAAATACTTGCACCTGCGGCGTGTGCACTTACGGTGTATTTTTGTACCCCTACGAATATAGCCGTAGGGACAATGGTTTGCTCCTACGGCTTTATCCGTAGGGACAACCCTATTTGCAGCACTGACTCCACAATTTTTAGTTTTTAGTTTGATTTAATTTTCTAAATGTTAGGAACCCCAACCTTAAGTTTCTAGCACACTATAATGAAGTTGGGCGGATGTACCGCCGTTGTATTCAGAAAAAAAAAATAAGAAGAAGAAGTTTGCAGCACAAGCTGGCATTTTTAATGAACTACGGGTTTTTTCAATATATATATAGACCGTTGGTTATATCATTCATTATTTATTGTCTTAGACTGATAGTAAAATCCGTATCCTATCTTGTATCCAAACGTAATATAAATAGATGATATACCGGAGAGGATTAATAGTAGTTTAATCTTGAGAATGATTTTGAGATTCATAATTAGAGAAAGTTTCGAGTAGTTTGGAAAAATTGTCAAACCCAACCATCCCCCTCCCTCTCCCCTCACCCCATACTTTTTTCCGTAGTTAAAACCCTTCTAACCTTGAAACTGTAGTCAAACCCTCCCTAAAAATGTTTTTAATTATCAAAAATCCTTACATGTGATATCTAGAAGTTTCCTGCTGTATCTAGTATTCTGCGATATCTAAGCGGTTGTCTGTGATATCTAAATCGTTTCCTGGATATCTAAATAGTTTGTATAAATTGTCTAGATATAATAGGCTACTATTTAGATACTGCAGGAAAAATTTCTAATGGGTTTTTGACGATCGTTTCTAGGCCAAAGGGCTTGCGACAACGGAAAAAAGTGCTGGGGATTTCTTGACAATTTACCCGAATGTTTTACACCTTAATTTTAAGTTGGTGTTTAGAAGGGACACCTCATAATAAAGAAATATTGTGGATACTATAAAAAATGTACTTAAGCCATCTATTAGTCAATGCTCAGCTAAATATCAAGTAATAATATTAAAAGATAAAAAATGAAAGATCTGTTGGCATGGTACATAAAAAATCAAGGGACAAATAATATACAACTTAGCATTATACTTTGGTTTGCCAACCCATGAAGCTAGTGTCCAAGGTATGGTCACATGCAAATAAATACAAAAGATATCGAAGAATTGATCTTATTTTTTAATGGAAGAAAGAGATATTAACTTTAAAAAATCTCATACATTGAGAGTTTGTTTGACATATTTTAATTTAATTAGATATTAATTTATGTTTTTATGAAGCAAAGCTCATAATAACAATGGATGCATTTACATTAAATATAATATTATTTTACACGTGTGATCACGTTATACGTATAAGAAGATTTGTATGGAGTTATTTACTGAGAGAGAGATTGTGGAGTTGGTTAGTGAAAGATGTGTAAGGTTAGTTGCCGTTACAAATTGATATTCCATTTTTTATATTTTTCTGATGAATTTCTGATCTTGAAAAATAGATAACTAAATCTCTAAATCAACTTCAAAATTGAAGGGCTTATGCGTTTTGCACTACCATAGAAATTTTGCACAATAATTGAGATATAATAGAGAGAGTTCATTCTCAACTAGCATATATAAGATAGGTAAATTATAAAAAAAGCTGTTTATAATCATCTAGTGTGGTTTGATATTTTGAAATATTTCTCCTGGTTCAGAGCTTGAAAAATAACTATTGAAATTGAAAAAGTTAGTCGTAGTAGTGTTCCTCGTTCTAACTTTAAATTCCTTTAACTAATCTTGTTCTCTAACAAAGCAATCAATCTGAACTTATCGTTATTCATAAAATATTTTAGGAAGATAAAATATTTTAGCATGACGTGTCCAGCGATAAGGAAAAACCGGAATATATATAAGTTGATCATTATCTTGTTTGTAGTTAATCAAATAAAATCTTCCCTAGCTCCAAATATGAGCAATCACAACCAAAGTCATCCAAAATGCAATTCTTTGGACAATTAGCTCTAGTAATTGAATGATTAGGAACGGCTAATCACTACTAATGAAGTTATTAATCCCATGGATAACATTAATTAGGTGCATGAATAAAAATTAGACATCCATAGATGAGTCCAAAGTGTTCTTTAGAAAAGTCTACAAGATTTTCTACGCACGTGAAGAATCTTTTTATTCAAACACTCTATCATTATTTAGAGTATTAAAACGTTAAATGGACATTTAGTCCTTTATACTAGTAAAAAATTAAATGGAAAAATTAAATATAAAAGGGTTAAAACCGGGTTAAGTTTTCCTCTCAAAAACCTTTTGGCCCAGAAAATCTCGTTAGAAAACCCACCGTCAAAAAACCCTACATGCGATACTTATATAGTTTCCTGCAACATATGTATGCCGTCAACTAATATATTTGTATTCTTGATTGCAATATGTATGTTCTAATTAGATATTGCAGGCAACTATACAGATATCAGATGCAAGAGGTTTTTTGACAGTGGAACACTGTTTCAGGGGTTTTTGACAAGATTCTTTATGCTAGGTGTTTTATGACTTCGGAAAACTTAGTTCACGGTTCTTTTATACAGTTACCCATATAAAAATGAAAAATGCTTAACCTACCAAGCTTGAAATACTAGCCGAGAGACGAATATCATGAGCCCACTTGTTTATCATTACTGACTAGATGTTATGGGTCCTATCATTTCTCTTTTGGATAGACTATGATGGAATTTAAAACCGGTGGGTAAATCATTACTTCATAAAAATGATGCATATGAGATCGTATTAATTGAAGTAGTACTGATGTGAGAGGCCATCATGTCCCATGCCATGGGCCCCACCAAAAATCATGCCCATATCTTCTCTCGTGATGGCATGCCAGATAAAGTTATTTGCTAGGTACATTTTTGTACAAAATGTATGTGTGTATGTTGAAATATGTGTATAAAGTTATAAGTATAAAATACATTTTTATAATTTATTTTGTAATCCTTAAATATATGTGGTATCTAATATTCAGGAAAAAAAATATGTTATCACTTACTATAATTATATTATTTTATTTTCATAACCAACTCTGTTACTGGATGAAATGTAAAATAGTTTATACTACTATTAAAAATTAATTTATGGTTCATATATAAGTTATGTTTTAAATATATTAATTATTGGAGTTCTTTCTGAAAAAGAATTGGGCCGCTTTGACCAATTACTTTTGTTTTTGAATGTTAAAAGGGTAAAAGAGATAAATGCATGACTTTTAAGAGAATGAGTGCGCATGCTGATGATACTCATAAGTGGAAATTTACCAGATTACGACACGTAGCAGATGACGTGCCATCCACGTAAACCCACTAGATTTCTAGGGGCTGCGGAACTGGAATAAGCATGATGCAAAGGAAAACATTTCTCGGAGGCTCGGTCCGAGTAACAGGCTCCGGCCTCTCGGGGCCTCCGCCCGGCGCATTCCTCCCTCGCCTAAATCATCAGCCCATTACTCGCCTTCGAGTTATCCTATAGTTGAGATTTCTCAACTCTCTTGCTCGTTTCCGAGCTATCCTATAACTGAGATTGATCAACATCCCTGTTTGGCCCAGAGCATGGAGCACGAGCGCCTCCGTAACGACTCCGTGTATCTCGCCGCGACGAGATCTCCATCGCTCCACGTCCCGCATCCCACGCTAGCGTATCTCGCCATTAATGGGCGTATCCCGTCATCAACACGAACGTAATGCGGTGGCGAAACGGACAGCTAGAATCTCGCATCGGCTCACTCCAATGTGACCCTTATATAAACCCCTCCTCCAGACGATTTTGGTAACTCGAACTCAATCCAATACGCCGCTACTCTGCTCAATTATTTCTCGGTACTTACTTGATCGTCGGAGGGTCCTACGGTGGTTTCCTACCTCAGGACTTCCTTTGTAGATAGCTCGGTGTCAACAACAACCAACAACTCATTGAGATCCACACCCAACCTTCACCATAAATCTCAACCGTACAGTCCTTCTGGCTATAAGATCGATGGAGGACAACAACCGAGGGAGATTCCGACCTCCATCAGTTGGTGCCATCTGTCGGAACGTCATTTTCCACCCAAAAAGTTGATCTTTCGCCTTCGATGCGATCATCACAATGAGGATTCTAGCACGAGCCACCCCATCCTCCGCAACGGAGCCGGGGGGGAGGGTTCCACTCCTCCTCCCAAAATTTTCGAAGCCTTATCGGCACGGATCGACCGACTGACAGCGAAGGTGGGCGCGCTCGCTCGTGTCCCAATTGCGAGCCACATCCGACGAACCGCCCCCCTGCTCCCCAGAGCAGTGGCGTGCATGAGGCGGCAGAAGGACGTGTTCAGGTCCTCGTTCTCGCTCGTGCCAACCACGGCACCACAGAACACCGCGCGTGCCGATTGCAGCTGTCACGCCCCCCATACGAGGAATGATTCCATTACTTGTTGGGCGCCGGACAGTCCAACGCCGAGGTCTCAGGACCAATCAAATTATCACTTCAACGCTCGCCGCGCTCCCTCGCCTTCCAAGGTGACATCGGTCAGATTGCCTGATTCCACGGAAGATCGACGTCACCATACACAGGACGCACGTTGGGACGAGCCACGTAGGGTTCACCCCGAGGATCTAAGGAACGTGATAGAGCAGAGCCGAAGCCACTCTATCATGCAAGCCCGAAGCAGAGACAGCAGGCACTCTGTCACGACCCATCCTCAATACAGAGAGTATTGTCTTCCATCAACTGAGGGAGATTCCGACCTCCATCAGTTGGTGCCATCTGTCGGAATGTCATTTTCCACCCATAAAGTTGATCTTTCGCCTTCGATGCGATCATCGCAATGAGGATTCTAGCACGAGCCACCCCATCCTCCGCAACGGAGGCGGGGGGGGGGGAGGGTTCCACTCCTCCTCCCAATATTTTCGAAGCCTTATCGGCACGGATCGACCGACTGACAGCGAAGGTGGACGTGCTCGCTCGTGTCCCAACTGCGAGCCACACCCGGCGAACAGCCACCCCTGCTCCCCAGAGCGGCGGGGTGCATGAGGCGGAAGAAGGACGTGTTCAGGTCCTCGGCCTCGCTCGTGCCAACCACGGCACCACAGAACACCGCGCGTGCCGATTCCAGCTTTCACGACCCCCATACGAGGAATGATTCCATTACTTGTTGGGCGCTGGACGGTCCAACGCCGAGGTCTTAGGACCAATCAAATTATCACTTCAACGCTCGCCGCGCTCTCTCACCTTCCAAGGTGACATCGATCAGATTGCCTGATTCCACGGATGATCGATGTCACCATACACAGGACGCACGTTGGGACGAGCCATATAGGGTTCACCCCGAGGATCTAAGGAACGTGATAAAGCGGAGCCGAAGCCACTCTATCATGCAAGCCCGAAGCAGAGACAGCAGGCACTCTGTCACGGCCCACCCTCAATATAGAGAGTATTGTCCGCTCTGGCCGAAGCCGCACGGTTTTGTCCTTAACTGGACCCGATCAGGGGCCACTTCCCAGGAGGTCACCCATCCCAGGACTTCCCTGGCCCGAGCATGCTTAACTACGGAGTTCTCAAACTCCTGTAGTGCCAGTTCAATTAAAAGGCGCCTCTGCATTAAATATTGGTATCATTCCATTTATAGTATAGATCTGTCCTCTTTCGGAATGTATTCCGAAGATTCCCCATTGTTTTATAGTGGGTCCCCATGCTTATCTGATATATATGGGTATACCGGATAATACCTGGGGTATTACATTCTCCCCCGCTTAGAATAATGGTTCGTCCTCGAACCACAGACCTACTATTGAGGAACCAGCTCTGATACCATTCTGTCATGACCCACCCTCAATACAGAGAGTATTGTCCACTCTGGCCGAAACCGCACGGTTTTGTCCTTCGGGACGAACTGGACCCGACCAGGGGACATTTCCCAGGAGGTCATCTATTCCAGCACTTCCCTGGCCCGAGCACGCTTAACTACGGAGTTCTCAAACTCCTGTAGTGCCAGTTCACTTAAAAGGCGCATCTGCATTAAAGATTGGTATAATTCCATTTATAGTATAGATCTGTCCTCTTTCGGAATGTATTCCGAAAATTCCCCATTGTTTTATAGTGGGTCCCCATGCTTATCTGATATATATGGGTATACCGGATAATACCTGGGGTATTACACACTCCGATTATGGAGAATTCTCGGGGCACCAGCAGCGAATCGATGTTCTCGAGAAGAAAATCAAGGACATGCGGCTCGCCATCCGTTCGTCCGGAGGGGTCGGCAAAATACTTCGTGGAATCTCTCACAAGGCCCTTCACGAAACAGTTACTAAGTGAACGGGTATCATCTCGGAACAAACCACCCAAAGTGGCCCTCTTCGACGGGATGTCCGATCTAAAGGACCACTTGGACGCGTTTAAGGCGGGCATGAGCTTCCCAGATAACTCGAACACGGCTCAGTTCCTAGCCTTCCCCACTACCCTCATCCGGGCCGGGAAAGACTGGTTCCGCGGTCTGACTCCGTGTTCAATCTCAATCTTCGACGAGCTGGCTACTCAGTTCCTCGGTCATTTCGTCGGCAACAGACGACAGAAGAGAACGGTCGACTACCTGTTCAGCATCAAGCACGAGGACAGGGAATATTTCAAGGGTTATATCACCCGGTTTTACAATGCTCTCGTAGAAGTGCCACCCGAGCACCAGGACGAGACGGTCATTACCGCTTTAAGATCCGGTCCTAGGAACAAAGAGCGGCTCCGCTTTTTTGCATTGGCGCAATCTAAGACCATGGCCGAGGTAAAAGTCTGGACTGAGTAGGAAATCCAACTCGAGTCTGAAGTGAACACTAACCTTCCCCATGGAGACCGGATGGACCGAAAGAAATGGGTCCGAATGTAGAAGAAAAAGACCGATCGTCCAAAACCTTATTCTCCGAGGTTCCACGATGACACGCCATCTGCTTGTACTCTCTTTAAATAATGAGATTCCAACTTTTCTGTTATCTGAACTTGTTTCTTCTCGTTTCTGAGCTAAGCCCTCGCCACAAGGCCGGTGGACAGGTTCCTGGCCGTCACAACCATTCACAGCGGGTAGATTCCTGCCCAAAATAAGTTGTGAATCCTAAGCCTTCGCCACAAGACCGGCGGACAGCTTCCTGCCCGTCGCAACCATTCACCTTAAGTAGATTCCTACCCAGCCAACCCTGTGAATCTTAAACTCTCGCACGAGTAGACTCCTGCTCGGTTAGGAGGCTAGCGGATAGCTTCTTACCCGTCGCAACTATTCACAGTGGGTAGATTCCTACGTAACATAAGTTGTGAATCGTAAGCTCTCGCCACGAGGCCGGCGGACAGATTCCTTCCCGTCGCAACCATTCACGGTGGGTAGATTCCTGCCCTACCTAACCCGTGAATACTAAGCCCTCGCACGAGTAGACTCCTGATCGGTTAGGAGGCCAGCGGACAGCTTCATGCCCATCGCAATCATTCACAGCGGGTAGATTCCTGCCCAACAAAAGTTGTGAATTCTAAGCCCTCACAACGAGGCCGGGGGACAGCTTCCTGCCCGTCGTAACCATTCATGGTGGGTAGATTTCTGCCCGGCCAAACTCGTGAATCCTAAGCTCTCGCATGAGTAGATTCCTGCTCGGTTCGGAGGCCGACTGTAACGTCTCTATTTATAATTTACAGAAAATTTGTTTAAAGGTTAATGTACAAATGGAGTATTTGCAAACCTATGTATGCTATAAATATTTGATTTGTTTAAGAACGGCAAGAAAGCACTTGCAACTCATTGATAAAGCCTTGCACTGCTGTAACAAAGCCCCTGTGTCCAAATCCTTCCAGCCAAATATTATTTTTGCTGATTTTCTTTTAAACTTTTTGGAAGCCCAAAAGTTTACACGTGCAATACACGTCAGAATGAAAAGTCTCAGAAATCAAACATATGGGAATTGTTAATTAAACATACCCCGACACGTGGCATAAATCTAAGACCCCACCTCACTTGATCGACCGGCGAGGAAGCCCGTGGGGCCGGCGCCGCCGGGCCTGACCGAGGGTAATGCCTTCAAAATTTAACCATAACCCTTTGGCCTTTCCCCTACTACTCCCTTTCTGTTTGATTTTCCTGCACATTAACAAAGAATTAAAATGAGCTTTAAAAACAAATTTTAATGCATTTTAATTCTAAGTTTCAATACCCTAAATCCTAATTTCTCCTATAAATACCACCCTACACCATAGCCCTCCTCATTCAGAAATCCTTTGCCAAAACTCTCTAAATTTTCCAAGCCCAAGAAATTGTACAAGTGGAGTTAGCTCAAGATCAAGTTCCGGCAACGACTCGGGACAAATCCGGCAACCCCGCGACTCCACGACGCTTGCAAACCCATCCTCTACCTCCCCTCTCTCCCTCCCCTCTCTCTTCTCAATCCGTAAGTTCCCACTCCTCTCCTCTCTTTCTATTCTAAATCATTCTTCTATTAAAACTAGTCGGAAGCGGAGTTAATCCGACTTCCGATTCTAATTTCTTTAAAAACTTAACTTTTCTTAACCACAAATTAACCATCTATTCATATCTTGTTTAGCAATTATAAACAAACACTTTAGAACAAGTTTCATCTCAAAATAATATGTTATGCAACTTTTATCACATTGTTACAGTTAAATACTACAAACTTTACATTCGATATATTTCTTCATGTTCCTTTGTATTACCTTTAGATAATTCACGAGGTAATGACCTACCTCACCACAAAACTCATCATGATATAGCACGATTGTCTCTTTACAATATTTTGGGAAAATACGAGTTTACATATAAATACCTTAAACTATACATAAAATCGTTTTCTTTAAAATTGTGTTATTTTAATATTCCTTGCAAATAAGCCTCTACAACCCATTTTGAGGAACCTGATCGGGATGGTGCGGGTTATCGCACATTCTCGGGACCAGTAGAGCGAGATGCAGACCTTCTCACGGAGCATCCGATCTCGATGGAATTTTTAATACAATTTTTAAGAATAATGTGATTTCCTATTTAATAAATAAATTTAATTTTAATAATTATATATAAATATAATCAAAATACCTAATTTAAATATATACATAGATATAATCCATGTTTTCTAAACAAAAAGAAAAGAATCACATATTTCATGAAAATACCATCACAAATCCATACAATTCCAATTTACATCAAAATACCATATACTATTCATTCTAGGTTTATATTCACTAGAATATCTCACATTATAAAATATACATCTATGAAAACCCTAAAGACGATAAATAAATACTTGATATTTATTTTGAAAATATATCAAAACTATTTTTCATAAAACCCCATCAAGTTATATCAATTTAAAATAAGGAACCTAGTAAATATAGGTTTAAGCGGGACTAATTCTCTTGAGCCTCAGGAAGCCGGAGAAAGTGGGTGCTTGCCTATTTAAGGTAGACAACTAAAAACGGGATTATCAATACGGTAATTGTCTTGGAAAAAAACACAAATCCTGCCGTCCATGTGCAGCAGTTACCGATAACTCCAAAAAAACTAATTCAGGACTTCAATTCAGTTTAAAGAGTCTGACTTAATCTGAGTCTCAGTCAAACCAGAATACAATCCATTATTGAATAAAATTCGAGTATAACTCCAACATGAATCCATTTATACCAGAATTCAATCTATATCAAAATGACCCGACTGAACTGAACCATGGATATACAGTGACTTGTTCACATTGTTGGCTATAGTGCCCTCAAGTCAATTATTGGATCGCAGGCACGTGATTGCATTGATTGAAGGAGGACCTATACCGGTAGAACAGTATTACTCGAGATGATAGTATGCTATCTGGTTTGTCTTTATCATCGTGTACATGCTTCAGGTGACATTACAGATCACTATTACATGTTGATAGAGCCCTTAAGATTCATGCTTGACTGCCAGCAGTATGATGGCGATCATATACGTGGGAGATGGGTGGTCTATAAGCACATCCTTAAAATGTCCCTAGTCGTGGGAGTTTCGAGACTGGGCATCGATACTCCAAGAGTAGACTAGTATATAAGGATCGAGACCCCGACGAGGGGCGGTGGCCGGTCTCACAAGCCATTGGTGTTAGTTTGTTCACCTAAGATGTATACAGGTGCTCATTGGGTTATGAGTACACCGGATGGATTAGCCGGGAACATGCTAGTTGGTATTATACCTATTGTCAGATAGCAGTTCCCAGGTGACATATGTACAGGTTAGTCTATCGACCTGAGATCATCATTTGTCTCGTGTGAGTTCCTACCGTGCTTTGATTACTATCCTACCATGGCTTAAAGGAGTCGTGCAAACATGTTTTAGTTGGGTACAGTCACGAGCCATATAGAGGCAGTGAGCGGATCGTAAGGGGATTCGTCTCTCCCGGTATTGAGGGTTGATGTCGTGGTGTGCACGGATGGCCATCACCAGAAATCTTTGGCCAATGTAGTCGAGAATTACTGATCTAGGATCGGTAGTTTCTCAGGTGGTGATAGGTTTCATACCGACACTAAATGTCGCGTTATTGGGGGTCTAACTTTATCCACCCCCCTAGACTCGATATGCGATACTCATAGACGAACGGACCGGACTGTACTGATATTATCACTGTCAGGCTCAGTAGGGTTTCAGGATGAGTTTGCTTGTCAGCCTTCCTTTCGCTCAATACCTGGGTAGCCGTTACGTACAGCTAGTGCCACTGACGTGCTTGTGGTTAAACCCACTGCCAGCGTATTGACGAGTCTTTAGAGTCCTATACAGAGGGTTTCCCTGCTTCTAGCGAAACGTTGTAGAGGCCGTATGGTTTTATGGCAGGGTTCGATCATATACGTGCACTTGTGCATGGATCATGATCGGACGGATAATACTAGTGGGCTTTGGTTTAAGCCGGATCCTAGTATTATATTGTTGGATTATTTTCGTCTCGTTGTATTCGTATTCAGCCGGAATACGGATGCATGTATGTATATACGGATGAAGAGTATTCTTGTAATTCGTTACAAGATTACTTTAGATAATGCCATTTCTTTTCTATTAAACATTTTGGTTTAAATGTTTATTGTGTGAAAAGTGTGACTCATTGTTTTGGCATGGTTCATGCATGCACTTGGTGACTCATGGTGGCATGATGAATTCTTGGTTTGTAGTGTGAGATATTTGTTGTGAGCCATAGATATTTATTCTCTAGTTGTTTTCTTTAGTTGCTCACAAGAAATAACACATACAAACAACAACAAAAAGAAAAGACAGCCACACTTCTTTACTTGCTTTTTCTTTTGCCATGTTTTTGCTTCACACTCTTCACCCATGGCATCTTCTTCAACCTCCAACCAAACCCTCTTATGAGTTGAGAATTCTTGGGTGTATTGAGACAAAGTAATCATAAACTTTCTCTACTTCATCTTGGCTATCTAGGTTAGCAAACTAGATACCCGAGTTGCTTCGGTTTTGAGGTCGGAGCCCGTATTACTAACCCTCGACGTGGATCATCTTCGATGTGGGGAGACCGGAGATCAAACATGATCAAGGAAGCCGCGAGGAGCTTGGGACAGAGGTTGATAACCGAAGGACACAGATCATTTGGTATAACCTATCTAAACTCCTTTCATATAGCTAGTTTAGGGTTAATGGTACGATTCGTAGATTAGGGTTCCGTTAGCGCCGGTTTCTAAAAATTTTTGTTCCGCATTTGGCCACGGATTGATGGCCGGGGCGCTGGCGTAACCCAACATGGTATCAGAGCCAACCAATTAACCACATACTAGTTGGTTTAGATGATGTTAAAGTATCGAAGCCGAAACAACTCTGAAACAATACCAACACATATTCCATTCTCTGTCAAATTTTCCGAGTCTTCTAAAAATATTTAAGCAACTGCAGAAGACTACTCTGATGACAACTAGAACATACCCCAAATACGAACCCCTTTCACCTGAAATGAACCGGCCACATGACCAAAAATTTCGGCCTGTCCGGTCCTAGAAGGGAACTGGGATTTGTAATTTTGGGTGTGTGCTAGTCTCTGGAATATTGGTTCAGTGGTATTGCTTGTTTAGCCCAGTTTGGATATGGTTTTATCTAGAAGTTTGGGGGCTATTTGGGGTGTTTCGAACTCGATATTTTTAACACTGTTTAAAGTTCTACAGTACATGCATTACTATCTGCGATCGTGAATTTCATTAGAGCGGTACAACTTGTCTAATTGCTATAGTTCTTTTAGACGGGTTTGCGAACGTGACATTCACGTTGATGTTCTGTGTGTTGGCTGGATCGTCGTGGTGGATAACTTGGGTGCAATGTTAGTACAGTTTAGTTTTATTTGTACATTTGATATCGCGGGGGGAGCGTCCGACATGTGTACTGCCGTCACTGCCTGTTTGTATATTATTTGTTTGGGGCACGACTAGGTTGAGGTCGATGTCACCGTTGTATATATTTTCTTTTATGTACTAGGATTACCCCACGATGGAGTGCACGGATAGCCGGGTTCTGGAGGGCAACGGGTCCGCATCTCATGGCGTTGAGACGGATGGGGCCTCATTCTAGAATTGACGTGTTATTTGCCGCACTCGTAGGGGGTACAGGTTGACTCAAGGAGGGGTGCTCAAGTTACAAGATTCCGTGAAGTGTCGGGTGGCCCATTCACTTTGATGAAGGGGCTGCCTCACTTCTGGTTTTGACGGGTAACTTGCCACGCTTGTTGGGGTCTAGATTTTCATTGCACAGGCTATCCACATGACCAGGGGAACATCGGGTTTCACTTGCGGCTCAAAGGAAACCCGGGGCTCCCTGATTATCTGTATTGTTCTGTGATGCTTATTGCTTATCTGTGATGTTGCATTTATCATGCCTGGAGCAATTATTATATATTGTTATATATATACTAGTAGATGTTGTATATGTTTTGCACCCGCGCTAGTACAGCCCTCATTCTGTCGTTAGTTAAGCAACCTAACGGGTGATGACGGGGCCTAGTGGCGAATGCGGATGGCATATACGTACATCATATTTTCATTCTTTTCTGGTGTGATTAATTGATGGGACTGCGTTGATTCTGATCAATGCAAGGAAAACAGACCTATTCGATATTGTTGGAATAAATTTTCAAAAGCCGTTATTACAAGAACGTTTTCTTTTGTTTTGCACAGCGATATTCGGTTATGAATATCCAGCACCTTATTCGACAAGGCAAGAGCCGAGATCCCTTCACAGGGAGTGACCTCTTGGGCAGAAGTTTGCGTCAGAGTAATAATTTCACTATAGTCAATTACTTTTTGCTTTGCATCACGGTATTCAATGGGAATATCCTGCACCTCATTCGATGAGGAAAGAGCCGAGATCCCTTCACCGGGAATGACCTCTTTATCAAAGGTTTTCGGCACTATATATTTGTAAAAAGCAATACAGTTCCTTCAACGATATCAAGTTCATTACGTTAAAGGATTTTTGCCAAAAACCATTCGTAGCCATCCGTCATTTCAGTCGGGTAGCACCCAGTATTCATCCTATGTTTGTTGACCTTCGTCAAGGCATAGTGTATGGTAGCTGTTTGTTACTTTTTTGTTGCATAGATATATGCGTTGGTTTGGGATAGTCGTACTACTTTGTTGGCCTTCGTCAAGGGTATGTACAGGTGGGTTCAAATTAACCTGGACAATGACGGGTAGAACTTGACATGTGACTTATGATTTGTTGACCTTCGTCAAGGTCATAAGAGCATGGGGTAAAAATCACATCGGGAGTTTCAAACATACAGGAAATTTTTCAGGCATGTGCATACCTTCTGGAGTGTGATAACTTGAGTGGATTCTATCAGGTTATCATGCGATGATAGTTGTATCCCGATTCCCACTGATGAGTTGGTTTACTCCTCGGGTGATTTAGATGATCCTGACTAATTCTTCTTTTGGGTTTGGGGGAGAATTTGAGGATACAGTGGGAGACATCCTGATTAGATAAAGTGATTAACCATTCTGATCTAGGTTAGAGTGCACGCTAAGTGTTTCTTTTCTCTCTCTCTTTGGCAGCGTCCATGTCTCGACCCTAGACTAGAACTCATGAACCAAGTTAACTGAACCTTCTTAAAACACACTGACTTTTGAATTGTCTGAGTTGCAAACTTCATTGCCACTCCTACTTTTACCCTTTGCTTTTCTCCGGAATATTCTGTATCACTACGAAGATCCACGCTTATTGGATATGACCATCGTATAGTTACATACGAACTCGAAGAAACTTATTTCAGATTCGAGAATGGTTTCCGGTTCTGGAGAAATTGAATAAGACTATTCAGTTATTTTTTTCATTTTACCTTCTCTCAGGTTGTGAGGGCTCCTAGGATTAGGAGAGGGTACACCTATTGCGCTTATTGGATAGTTTTCTTCCAAACCATAGGAAGGTGCCGAAAGGTGGGGAAGGAAGAAAACCAATTAGCCTAAGTGATGTGTACAGAAGGTAATAAGTAAAGACAAATAAATGGATTAGAAAGAGGGCAAAGTAAAATACGACTGCTATCATTCATGACGAAACCGTGTATATCATCGCCACTCCTACTTCACCTTTGGATTTCTCCAGAACACCCCGTATCACTACGAAGATCCACATTTATTGGATAATCTATCGTATAGTTACATACGTACTCGAATGAACTTGTTCCAGTTTGAGGATGGATTCTGGTTCAGGAGAAATAGAATAAGATTTATTCAGTTGTCTTTTATCTTTACCTTCTCTCAGGTTGCGAGGGCTCCTAGGATTAGGAGAGTACACGTATTACGCTTATTGGATAGTCTTCTTCCAAACCATAGGCTGGTACCAAACAGTAAGGAAGGAAGAAAACCATTTAGCTTAAGGGTGGTGTACAGAAGGTAATGAGTAAAGACAAATAAAGGGATTTGGAGAGATGGCAAGGAAATATACGGTTACAGTCATGAATCTGTATAATGGAAGAGGCATTATTAGGAATACCCGGCTACCCCATCGGAACATTTTCATGTTTCAGTTTCACTATGCGTTGTTAATTAAAAACTGATTTCCCAATTAGATCCTTACTTCAGGGTATGTATTTACCAGGTTTGATTCTCATATCTGTATGGTTTTACAGATGATGAGTGGGAGTAAGTTATTTGGAATTAGGTGATAATATCCTCTTAATATCGGAATTCGTTGTAATTGGTGATATTTGAGGAAATCACCCGGGGTTTTGCCCGACGACAAATATTTGGATTTGAATATCCGTTGTTATGCACCAATTTCAAACTGATATATCTGTACGTTTATTTTATAAAGTGAGATATAAATTTTTGAAATTACGTCCATGACATTTACATATATCAGTTGATGATAGGGTAAGGAGTATTAAACAGCGGTGTAATTCTTCTTAACCATAGTGCAATTTCCAACCTACGACGCACATGGTTTGAGTTGTTTAACTCAGGGGACTTATACAAAGTATTTTATGCTATCCAGTGTTCATTAGGACAAAAAGGGTTGGTGCTCATACTATATTCTATTTACTTGTGATTTCTCCAGTTTTAGACAAGTATTTCTTAGGAATACAAGGTCTAAGTTTTGAGAAGTTATAGGTACAAGAATAAAATAGAGAACCATGTGTTGCAAGTATTAGGATTCTTCAAGGTGATCGAAGATGTAGATACTTGTATTTGGTATTCAGTTGATAGTAATGGTTTTGAAAACTTGCTTCTCTTTCAGGTTACTCATATCTGGATGCCCTCCTAGTTGAGTAACGCTGATCAGCCTCCTTCCATTTAGTTGACATGCACTGCAGACAGCTGCATGATTTGAATCTAGTTCAATTAAATCAGTGCCTCTGTTTCTATATTGTATATAGAATGGTTAATATCTTAACGATGTTAAGGTATATGGAGTTGTCCGGCTTATGCTTAAAACCAGACTCTGGATAACTCAAGGCATATTTTTGTAATGGCAGATTGTGGGTTATCCCGAGCTATGATGAGGGTTAGCTTTCTACCATCTTGAAGATCAATAGTGATATTGTTCTTGACTCGCCACAGTTTTAGTAAAATGGACTTTTTTCATAAAACGGTAGTGGGAGTATGGTAGAAATGGAAGTGATTCCAGAACCACAAACGATTACTGAAAATTTAATAAAACCTAAAGATTCAATCAGTTTTGACATTCCATTAGCCACTCCGCAGATATGGTGGGTAACCTCAGGCACCCGAGAGGTACTCCGGTTTCCTCAATGACGGTGAGAGAGAGGTTCTTATTTACTCAGACTTGCCATTACGGCTGTTATAGACTATGAGACCCGGCAGGAGGATGAATATAGCGTTGTTCTAAACTAGCTTTATAAGTGCACGTGTATATGACTCTGCCAGAGGGTTGTTGTAGTCAGTGGGAGCAGCGGAAGCATAGTAGACAAGTAGCTTGTGTCTATTTATAGACTAAAGCAGGTATGGCGGAGGGAGATCATCTATTTTTGATATGACAATCATGGGCTTTGACTTCATCAGAATAGGATATGGATCTGTTAAGAAGGTAGTCGGGTGTGATGTCATGGTGTTTGGATGACATAAACTTTGTAGGAAGTGAAATTCCTATACTACGATCGGTTATACTGTGGTTGTCATACAGTGGTTTCTCCACATAGGATATGGATATTATATCAGGCATTCTGGTAACTAGATCTATGGTTTCAGATCTAGATTTGGGTAGTTTCCCAATCTGGGTACTTTGACACTATTCTAAAGGTATTTTAGAATGGACGACTCCTAGCATGGTAGTGTGCTTGCAGGAAATGGAGTCACCCTTTCTAAAGGTGTCTTGCAGACTAAAGCGGAGAGGGATGTGCATGATTGGCATATCACTTGCTTAGGCAATTGAGTCAATCATGAGATGTAAAGTACCACACCAAATGTTGTTTTTGCACTAGCTGCAATAAGTTTTTATATTAATCCAATCCTGGAGAAACGTTCGGAAGCAGTTTATGAACATAAGTGGATATTCTAGGGATTTGGTAACGGTAACCTCTTTCGGGAGACGGTTATCATTCCAGGCTTCTGAGGTGACCTTGATGAAAGAGTAACTGTCCGAGTTATAGTCCCTCTTGACGAGGGGCAGTAGTTTGGACAGGTGGTCCAAGCAGATACTGTGGGAGGCATGGCGTAGGACACTGATTAAATTCAGTAGATGATACAGTCTAAGAAGTCTGTGGATTTGGAGTTCATTTGTGAACTGGGTACCATCAGATATCCAGACATATTCTAAGACAGGTATTGCTCATTTCGGGAGATGGCTTTCTCCGCGAACTTGAGATAAAGAGAGACATAGAAAGAAACATTAGAGCGGATCCACTCACTGAGGCTATTTCTCGAACGCAATGGTTTTAAAAACGAGCTTTGTGAAATTGATTAGTAGAGAAGTTGGGTGTTCGGTATCACACGGGCTGTGAGTACGCGACACCGCAATAATTAGCCTTAAGTGCAAGTGGGAGATTGTTGGCTATAGTGTCTTCAAGTCAATTATTGGATCGCAGGCACGTGATTGCAATGATTTAAGGAGGACCTATGCCGGTAGAACAGTCTTACTCGAGATGATAGTATGCTATCTGGTTTGTCTTTATCATCGTGTATATACTTCAGATGACATTACAGATAACTATTATATGTTGATAGAGCCCTTAAGATTCATGCTTGACTGCCAGCAGTATGATGGCGATCATATACGTGGGAGCTGGGTGGTCTATAAGCACATCCTTAAAATGTCCCTAGTCGTGGGAGTTTCGAGACTGGGCATCGATACTCTAAGAGTAGACTAGTGTATACGGATCGAGACCCCGACGAGGGCCGATGGCCGGTCTCACAAGCCATTGGTGTTAGTTTGTTCACCTAAGATGTATACAGGTGCTCATTGGGTTATGAGTACACCGGACGGACTCGCCGGGAACATGCTAGTTGGTATTATACATATTGTCAGATAGCAGTTCCCAGGTGACATGTGTACAGGTTAGTCTATCGACCTGAGATCGTCATTTGTCTCGTGTGAGTTCCCACTGTGCTTTGATTACTACCCTACCACGGCTCAAAAGAGTCGTGCAAATATGTTTTAGTTGGGTACAGTCCCGAGCCACATGGAGGCAGTGAGCAGATCGTAAGGGGATTCTTCTCTCCCGGTATTGGGGATTGATGTCGCGGTGTGCACGGATGGCCATCACCAGAAATCCTTGGCCAAGGTAGTTGAGAATTACTGATCTAGGATCGGTAGTTTCTCAGGTGGTGATAGGTTTCATACCGACACTAAATGTCGCGTTATTAGGGGTCTGCCTTTATCCACCCCCTAGACTCGATATGCAATACTCATAGAAGAACGGACCGAATTGTACGGATATTGTCATTGTCAGGCTCAGTAGGGTTTCAGGATGAGTTTGCTCGTCGGCCTCCCTTTCGCTCAATACCTGGGTGGCCGTTACGTATAGCTAGTGCCACTGACGTGCTTGTGGTTAAACCCACTGCTAGCGTATTGACGAGTCTTTAGAGTCCCACACAGAGAGTTTCCCTGCTTCGGGCGAAACGTTGTAGAGGCCGTATGGTTTTATGGTAGGGTTCGATCATATACGTGCACTTGTGCATGGATCATGATCAGACAGATAATACTAGTGGGCTTTGGTTTAAGCCGGATCTTAGTATTATATTGTTGGATTATTTTCGTCTCTTTATATTCGTATTCAGTCGGAATACGGAAGCAGGTATGTATATACGGATGAGAGGTATTCTTGTAACTAGTTACAAGATTACTTTAGATAATGCCATTTCTTTTCTATTAAACATTTTGGTTTAAATGTTTATTGTGTGAAAAGTGTGACTCGTTGTTTTGGCATGGTTCATGCATGCACTTGGTGACTCATGGTGGTGGGTCATGGTGGCATGATGAATTCTTGGTTTGTAGTGTAAGATATTTGTTGTGAGCCATAGATATTTATTCTCTAGTTGTTTTCTTTAGTTGCTCACAAGAAATAACACAAAAAAGAAAAGGCAGCCACACTTCTTCACTTGCTTTTTCTTTTGCCAAGTTTTTGCTTCACACTCATCACCCATGGCATCTTCTTCAACCTCCACCCAAACTCTCTCATGAGTTGAGAATCCTTGGGTGTATTGAGACAAAGTAATCACAAACTCTCTCTACTTCATATTGGCTATCTAGGTTAGCAAACTAGATACCCGAGTTGCTTCAGTTTTGAGGTCGGAGCCCGTATTACTAATCCTCGACGTGGATCTTCTTCGATGTGGGGAGACCGAAGATCAAACATGATCAAGGAAGGCGTGAGGAGCTTGGGACAGAGGTTGAAGACCGAAGGACATGGATCATTTGGTATAACCTCTCTAAACTCATTTCATATAGCTAGTTTAGGGTTAATGGTACGATTCGTAGATTAGGGTCCCGTTAGCGCCGGAATCTAAAGGTTTTTGTTCCGCATTTGGCCACGGATTGATGGCTGGGGCGCTGGCGTAACCCAACACACATGACCATCCATTTACATCCTTTCCATTTATATGAACTACTGATATCATGGTTTCGGCAAGTCCTACATCTATTAAACAAAACAATACAAATCAATACAAAATACATTATGGGGTTTTAAAGGGGTAGACTGGTACGGAATGTGTTAGAAGTGGCACGAGACAGTCACTTAAATACACCTAACCTGAATATCTGTTGCTGTTGTTCCGTGGCTTAACGGTTCCTTATGCTCCGTCTACCATAGTCCACGAGGTAAGTTGGACTCCTCTCGTATACACTGGCATATTCTGTACCAAGCTACAAACAACTGCGTTAACATAACAATCAAACATAATACATTTATATTCTTTTTTCCTTTTTTTGGGACATACCGAGCGATTGTTCACTGACGACATTCCTTTCTCTTCTTTCTTTGGAATGTTGTCAGCTGGATCCAATTCTCTGGAGGTAGACCCCAGTTCAAACGACTTGGAGTAATTTGCAGAAGATCCATAGCTCTAGACTCTTGTATATACTGTACTTTCAGTTCATGCCATTATTTAGGCATTGCTTTCTATTCTTGTATTTAAATTTTCAGTTGTATTGCAAAGAAATGTTTAATATATAAAAGTTGTTGTTCAATTACATCTTTGTCATTTCTTGTGTACATTCATTATATTGCTTATTTACGCTTAGTGTGTTTGCTTCTGAGTAAATACGTAGTGGGCCGTGTCGCGTCCCCTTGTCCGTACACCGGGAAACGGGGCATGACAGGTTTTGTTGGTGGCCCATGTTGGTCTATTCTGCGTGGAAACCTACATAAACATACGGGGTCAGTTCTGCATAGAAATCTAAGCAATATATATCACAAGAATCGGCAAAAAAAAACATTCTTTACATTTCATATTCTTTCGAATCTATCCTAACCCTATTTTTCTTTCAAGGTTATGGATTCCCCGAACAATACAAGTACCAATGTGAACGGCAACACCACACCTCCACCTCTTCCACTTACACCTACCGTTGTAGCACCGATCAATGAGCATACGGTACTGCTCGAGGCAATTAAGAGCCTCCTAAGCTGTCCAGAAGCGGAAGCACCCAGAATGAAGCAATTCCGGGCACTGCATCTTAAACAATTTTCTAGGAAAGAGAGCACCTTAGAACCTGAAGAATGGACTCAGAGTATTGAAGACGATCTGGCAGCAGGACAAGTGCCAGAGATTGCCTGGGTTAGAGTTGCGAAGCTGCAACTCATAGATAACGCCAGAGTTTGGTGGAAGGCGGAAGAAAGCCGTCTTGACCAGCCGATCGATTGGATGATTTTTCGCGAAATGTTCGACGCGAAATATTTTCCCGAGACTGCCCGATTTGACATAGAGCAGCAATTCATCCACCTGCAACATGGTTCGATGTGGACCAAATCTATGGATGAGTATGATGCTGAGTTTACCATACTCAGTAGGTAAGATATGTCTCAATATTCGATTTTCAAATATCACATACTACACAGCTAACACAAGACCATAACAGGTTCGCGACACACCTCATTCCGACTGCTGAGATCAGGGCCAGACGATTTCAGCAGGGGTTAGACCCGGAGATCCAAGCTGCCTTAACTATAGGGGATTTCCCAATCCATGACCTAGCTCTGAAAGCTGCCCGCCGATATGAGGCAGTAGTGAAGAAGAAAGGAAGACCTCAATCTGCCGGTGTGAAGCGCCCTGCCACCTAGATGGCAGGAGGAGCCTCTACCAAGCCACCTTTTGTACCCAGGAGACCGGGAGTACCATTCAACCGGCCCAGTATAGACTTTTGCACCTACCATAGGAGGGATGGACACCTGGCAAAGGATTGCAGGTGTGCTAATCGCCTTTGTTTAGTCTGTGGCTTACCCACACATGATATTGGGTCTTGTCCTCGTAAACTCAATCCAAATCCTGCACCCAGACCAGCAATCACCTATCAGCAGCGGCCAGCTATCCAGGCACCTGCACCACGTCTTGCTTTCCCTGCTCCACCTCTTCGCGGACCAACTGCACATCCTCCTTGTCAGTTCCATCAAGCACAAAGGAACTTACCACAGGGACAGAGGAATGGATAGAGGAATGCTCCTCCAATAAGGAGGACCATACCGAGGCGACAGGCTTTCACAATGACTGTAGAAGAAGCTGAAGCTACTGGCCAAGTCATTACTGGTAACCTTCCAAACTTTCAAATCTATTCAATACTTGTTTATATCCATATATTTTTTCTATACCTAAACCTATCCTACATAACTTAGGTACGATCTTAGTAGCCTCACTTCCCGCACTAGCACTCTTCGATACTGGAGCATCACATTGCTTTATGTCTCAACGGTTCGTCCGAACTCATGCGATTCCAGTCAAACCGCTCGTATCCAGCTGGAATGTCAGTTCAGAGAACATCGTTCTAAAGGAAACAATGGGATACGACTTGTGTCCAGTGGTCGTTTGCAACAGAGAATTCTATGCTGACTTCAAGGTGTTGGACATACTGAACTTCGATGTAGTCTTGGGTATGGACTGGCCAGGAACATTCTATGCTACCATCGACTGTCGTCAAAGGAGGTTAGTGTTCAAGATTCCAAACCATCCGGTCTTTTATTTCAAAAATGGAGACCGTACTCTGGAACCTAGCACCTGCTAAACCAAGGAAGGCAGTGATTGCAGCTCATCAGGAAGATGAAGAATCGAAGCCAAAGGTAGTTCGAGAGTTCAACAATGTATTTCCTGAAGACATATCAGGTTTGCCTCCCGATCGAGCTCTTGAATATGGGATTGATTTAGTACCTGGAGCACAACCAGTAATCAAAGCACCGTATCGATTAAGCCCAGAAGGTTTGAAGGAGATCCGTACTCAGTTGGACGAACTTCTGAAGAAAGGATGTATTCGTCCCAGCACTTCAAGTTAGGGATCTCCAGTTTTATTGGTGAAGAAGAAGGAAGGTTCATACAGAATGTGCATTGATTATAGAGCTTTAAACAAAGTCACGATAAAGAACAAGTATCCACTACCGCGCATCGATTATCTTTTCGATCAGGTAAGTAGATCTTGCGTTTTCTTAAAATTAGATCTTCGTTCAGGTTATCATCAGGTGAAGGTCAAAGAATCTGATATTCCTAAAACGGCATTCAGAACTCGTTATAGACATTATGAATATCTCATGATGCTATTTGGAGTGACCAACGCACTATCCATATTCATGAACCTAATGAATCAAGTTTTCCGAGAGTACCTAGACAGGTTTGTTGTCATCTTCATCGACGACATCCTGGTGTATTCAAAGAGTCGGAAAGAGCATGCCGAGCATTTACGAATTGTCTTGGAGACTTTGCGACAACATCAACTCTATGCCAAGTACAACAAGTGTGGGTTTTGTCTAGATCGAGTAGGATTTCTCGGACATATCGTTTCAGGCGATGGAATCTCTGTAGATCCAGTTAAAGTATCAGCAGTAAGCGAATGGCCGACACCGAAGACAGTGAAGGACATTCGAAGTTTCTTGGGTTTAGCAGGATACTACCGAAGATTTATTGAAGGATTTTCGAATATTGCAACACCCCTGACCAAGCTCACACGTAAAGATGAAGAATTCGTGTGGCCAAAAGCATGCGAACAAGCTTTCGTAGAACTCAAGTCAAGATTGACATCAGCACCTATTCTCGTAATACCGGACCAATCTGGAGGTTTCGTAGTGCATTGCGATGTATCTGGTAAGGGATTAGGATGTATTCTACATCAGCACAGTAAAGTTGTAGCTTATGCATCAAGACAGTTGAAGGTTTATGAGCGCAACTATCCGACGCATGATCTGGAGTTGGCAGCCGTTATCTTTGCACTCAAGATTTGGCGCATTATCTTCTTGGAGAACGGTTAGATATATACAAAGACCACAAAAGTCTGAAGTATGTGTTTACTTAGAAAGAATTGAATATGCGGCAGAGAAGATGGTTAGAACTTATGGCGGACTTCGACATCAACCTACAATATCATCCAGGGAAGGTGAATGTAGTACCTGATGCACTTAGTCGCCAACCACTATCAATGAATCTTACCGCATAGTGGAAGCTTCAGCAAGATTTGCATCAGATGGAGATAGAAGTGGTCATGCCAGGTAACGCTTCAAGTTTGATGAACTTACAAGTTCAGTCTACAATAGTTAATCAGATCAAAGCAGCTCAAGCAAGTGATGCCAAGTTGCAAAAGATCAGAGAACAAGTAGAAAGTGGACTTCGAACAGACTTCATCATTCACGAAGATGGATCTTTGAGATATGGAAGCAGATTATGTGTACCACAAGGTTCTGTTCGGGAAGAATTGATGAAAGAAGCTCACAGCTTTCCCTACTCAGTACACCCTGGAGGTACAAAGATATACAAAGATCTATGTCAACATTATTGGTGGCATGGAATGAAACGTGAAGTAGCCAGAAGCGTCGCTAAATGTTTGGTGCGTCAGCAGGTAAAAGCTGAACATTACAGGACTGCTGGTTTACTTCAACCATTACCTATTCTAGACTGGAAGTGGCAACACATTACCATGGACTTCGTGACTGCTCTTCCTCGCAGCACGAAAGGTAACGATACCGTATGGGTTATTGTGGATCGACTCACAAAGTCGGCTCACTTTATTCTCTTTCGAGTTGGCTAATCTACTGAGACACTAGCAAAGAAGTACATGGAAGTAAGTATGAATCTAAGTAAGATTTAACTCTTCATAGTGTACTATTTCTGATACCCATGAACTCATGCAGGAGATCGTGAGATTACATGGAGTACCGGTTTGCATTGTCTCCGATCGTGACACTAGATTCCGATCATAATTTTAGCAGAGTCTGCAAGCTAACTTGTGAACAAGTCTGAACTTCAGTACAACTTACCATCCACAAATAGATGGAAAGTCTGAGCGAACGATTCAGATACTTGAAGATATGCTAAGATCTTGTATGCTAGACTTTGGAGGATCGTGGGAAGATCACCTACATCTTGTAGAGTTTTCATACAACAACAGCTACTAAGAAAGTTTTAGAATGTCACCCTTTGCAGAGCTCTATGGAAGGAAGTGTCGATCACCATTAAGTTGGGATGACATCGGAGATAAAGAACTCCTTGGACTTGAGATGATAGTGGCGATTGTAGATGTAGTTCGCACTATCAGGAAACGAATGGGCATAGTCCAAGACCGACAGAAGCATCGGGCTGATGCAAAGCGCCGTCACTTGGAGTTCCAGCCGGGAGATCATGTCTTTCTGAATATTTCTCCAAACCGTGGAGTGATTCGTTTTGGAAGAAGGGGTAAGTTAAGTCTGAGGTATATTGGACCGTTCGACATACTCGAACGAGTCGGAGAAGTGGCATATCGTTTGGCACTTCAACCCTCATTGGAAAGAGTGCATAATGTGTTCCATATATCCCAACTCAGAAGGTATGTGAGTGACCCCAGTCGCATTCTTGATCACTCCGAGCTCACGGTACAGACAGACCTATCTTGTGAGCAACAACCCGTTGCAATCCTGGACAGAAAGGTGAAGTCATTTTGGAACAAGGAAGTAAACTTGGTTCGAGTGATGTAGAGAAAAGACACACCAGGAGAATCAACGTGGGAAAGAGAAGACGATATGCGTGGAAAATACCCTCACTTGTTTGTAAATCAGTTCTTAAATAATTATAAATTTCGAGGACAAAATTTTTGTATGGAGGGTAGAATGTAACGACTCTATTTATAATGTACAGAAAATTTGTTTAAAAGTTAATGTACAAATGGAGTATTTGCAAACCTGTGTATGCTATAAATATTTGATTGGTTTAAGAACAGCAAGAAAACACTGGTAGCTCATTGGTAAAGCTTTGCACTGCTGTAACATAGCCCACGTGTTCAAATCCTCCCATCCACATATTATTTTTGCTGATTTTCTTATAAATATTTTGGAAGCCCAAAAGTTTACACGTGCAATACACGTCAGAATGAAAATTATCAGAAATCAAACATGTGGGAATTGTTAATTAAACAGACCCCGACACGTGGCATAAATCCAAGACCGCACCTTACTTTATCGATCGGCGAGGAAGCCCCAGGGGCCAGCGCCGCCGGGCCTGACCGAGGGTAATGCATTTTTAACCTTTCCCCCCACTACTCCCCTTCTGTTTGATTTTCCTGCACATTAACAGAGAATTAAAATGAGCTTTAAAAACAAATTTTAAAGCATTTTAATTCTAAATTTCAATACCCTAAACCCTAATTTCTCCTATAAATACCACCCTACACCCTAGCCCTCCTCATTCAGAAATCCTTTTCCAAAACTCTCTAAATTTTCCAAGTCCAAGAAGTTGTGGTGAAGTTAGCTCAAGGTCAAGTTCCGGCAACGACTCGGGACAAATCCGGCGACCCCACGACTCTACGACGCTTGCAAACCCATCCTCTACCTCCCCTCTCACTTCTCAATCCGTAAGTTCCCACTCCTCTCATCTCCTTCTATTCTAAATCAATCTTCTATTAAAACTCGTCGGAAGCGGAGTTAATCCAACTTCCGATTCTAATTTCTGTAAAAACTCAACTTTTCTTAACCATAAATTAACCATATATTCATATCTTGTTTAGCAATCATAAACAAACACTTTAGAACAAGTTTCATCTCAAAATAATATGTTATGCAACTTTTATCACATTGTTGCGGTTAAATACCATAAATTTTACATTTAATATATTTCATCATATTCCTTTGTATTGTTAGTTATATGTATGCCCTATAGGCCATTATTGTACATGATTGTATATTATAGTGGATGCTTGGACATATATAGAGAGGACTTTCTTGCTCGACATGATAGTATGCTATCTGGTTACTCTTTATCTTAAAATGTACACTTGTATCATTATACTGTCTCTCCGTTACATGTTGATAAAGCCCTTAGAATGTATACTTGACTACCAGGACTATGATACAGATCATACTAGTGGGGCCAGGGTAGTCGGCAAGTACATCCTTTAATTGTTCATAGTCGATAGAGTATCGAGACAAGGCATCGATATTCCAGAGTAGACTAGTGTGTATGTTTCTTGACCCTGTATGGGGAGATGGTTGATCCCATAACCATTGGTGTTTGACATCAGAGATTGTGCACATGTGCTCATTGGATAATGAGTACACTGAACAGGACTCGCCGAGAACTCCTAGATGGTATTATACTTATCGTCAGATAGCAGTTATCTGGTGACACTGGCATAGGTTAGTCTGTAGACCCGAGATCGTCATAGATACTTGTGTGGCTCCTACTGTGCTTTGATTTCCTCCCTACCACGGCTCAAAGGAGTCGTGCAAACAGGTGGATTTTGGGTACAGTCCAGAGTCACATGGATGCAGTGAGCGATAGGAGGGGTTTCAACTCTCCCGGTATTGAGAGTTGATGTTGCGCTATGCTCGATTGGCTATAACAGGAAGTCCCTGACCAGGGCTGATGATGAGATTTACTGGTAAGTGTTATCAGTAGTTTCTTGACCCGTTATGAGCCTCACATCGACATGACTTATCAAGTTATTGGGGTCTGATGTTTACCACCTCCAGACTCGATATGCGACATATCAGACGAAGAGACCGGAATGTACGGTAGTGTTACTTACAGGATTCACGGGAGTTTGGATAAGCTTGCTTGTTGATCTTCTGATCGCTCAATACCTGGGTAGCCGTTACGTCCACCTAGTACCGCTGACAGCTTGTGAGTGATTAATGTGATCATCACCTACTACTGGCGTATTGACGAGTCTTTAGAGTCCTATACATAGTTTTCCTAGCTCAAACGAAATGAAGTAGGGCACATATGTTATATGTGCGGGACCGAGATTAATACGTGTATGTGATACAGTATTCTAATCTCATGATGTAGGTTATTTGTGATATAATCAGATTATTGAATCAAGGGTTGATTCAATAATTTGTTATATGTATATTTGATATACATATAAATGATATTAGTCGGTTATATATGATATAGCCGGATTATTAAATCAAATATCGATTTAATAATTTGATATATAATTATATATTTGATATATTAATATATATATTAACTAATATTAACTCACTTAAGAATTTCTTTTCTACAAATACATATAAATATATTTGAGATATATGTTAATGTATTTACTATTGTGTCATGCTAGATGATACATTGAACATGGGTGTATGAGACTCACACCAAACTAAAGATAATTTGGGTGATTAATTATTAAGAGAAAAATCAAAATTAGGTGGAAATTAGCATAGCTAAAGATGCTTGTGGAAGCATGTAGAAGCCTTGACTTAGTCCACTAATTTTGTTTTACTCTAGATATTTATTAACCCAACCATTATTTTTCGCTATGGTTAAGTCTCTACAAATATCATTTTGAGATATTTTTTCACCATGGTTTATCACTTAATCATCTTCTTCATCTCATTTTTCTTCTCTAGCTTTTGATGAGGTGAAGAAAGAAAGAGAGAAAAATAATTCTAAAGTGAGAAAAATTCCTACTTCATCAATCTATACTAAACTAGCCATTTAGTATAGGGTGTTACTTCACTAATTGCTCAATTAGTGAAGAGATAGCTTGAGTTAGAGATTCCTCAAGGTAGATCATCTTCGGCCTCGAAGATCCTTAAGTAAGCTTGTTCCTTTTACCAAGTGGAGCCTAAAAAGAATTCGGGGGACCACTACTTGGAGCTAAGGGACTACTACTTTGAGCTTTAGAAGTGAAGGACCGGTCTACAAAGGTTGTATTCCTATTCACTTAGTGTAAAGTTTGTTTACATGCAATGAAACCCTGATTCTCTAGTTCGATTCTAGATTAGTATAGCTTAGCATACTAAAAATTTTTAAATTGCATACTTGATACCTCTAGAAACATAGTAGTGGTGCTAAGAAATATTTTCATGGTATCAGTGCTAGGCTAGAGTATTAGGAGTGGTCTAGACGACGTTAAAGTGTTCGATTGAACATCGAAACCCATATTTTCCTCAGTTTCTGTAATTTTTTTTCAAAAGTTGGATTTTTTTTCAGATTAAAAATATTCATAAAATCATGCATGGTTTTTTATGGAGCCCCAAGAAAAACGAAGCTCTAACTCCTCTGAACCGCCGCGAAACCGCGGCCCAAACCCATGTTTGGCCGTGGTTCTGCCGCACATTCAGGGAGTTGAGGGTTATAATTTCTTGTGCTGCACCATTTTGTTATTTTGCATCTTCTGGGTATTTTTAGTGAGGCTCAAGTTGTTGAGGTCTCTAGGTTTTTTTGGTGTTTGATAATTCGATCGAAATGTTTAATATCGTCTAGTACATTCTGATCTGTGATACAATATTTGGAATCCACAATAATTAGTTTTGTGAAAACTGATTAGTGTTTTCTAAATCTAGCAATTTAGTCTCTTTTGATCGGTTGCTATGGGGTTTTGATTCGGATCAAAACTTCGTCGCAATCTCGTGTAGTACGTGAGCATTCGCCGGGTAACACTACTAGATAGCCATGCCCTATAACTCCGACCAAGTGACTGCAGGAGAACCCCGTTGCCAAAAGCATCCGTTCGGGTGCTCGCGGCCGCAGTGTTCCGCCTAAGTGCGCTTCGTCAACGGCATCGGGGGTGAGGCCGTCTACTAATATTTCCGACGAGCATTCGATCATTTGTTGGGAATCTTGTTGAATTGCCCGACTGATTATTGAAAAGCGTTTTCAATTTGAGACTAAAATGCCGGGTTTATAGTGTTAGGCATGAAATCTGGAGTATGAGATATTCTGGGTTTATGATGTCTAAGGTGGTTGCGGATTCTAATTATTATAGTTTTTCATTTCTTTTCTGCGACCGTAAGTGTAATATATGGTGTATCGCCGGTTTCGTTGCTATACGTCAACGACAATTGGGATACACATATTTACTTACGTTGATGACATGTGATGTTATGTGTTGCTGTGATATGTTATATTGGATCGTCGTGTTTGAATAGCCGGGGGGTTTCTATTTGAGATGAGATTTTTTCATTTTCATTCATGTAAAAATTTGTATGTAATATTCTTTTATTGGGACACTTCCGGGTTGAGGATGATGTCAACATTGATGTATATTATTTACTTTTCCGCATTAGAATAGACCCAAGGTAGGGAGCACAAGTAACCAGGTTCTAGAGTCCAGTGGGAGGCCATCTCAAGGAGTCAAGACCAGGTCTCCTAACTCTAGAATTGGCAGGGTTACTTGCCGCTCTCATAGGGGTCTAGGGATGTGGGTTTGGATATTCATCACGAACGTAGAATCCATGTTTTTTACTGGCTTGATTTAAAACACGGACCTCCTAGTATATCCAATATTTCATATGTTGACTTCTGCTGCAATGTTCTGTGATGAGATCATATAACAGTGTGAGACGAATGCTTTATATTATATATATGATATATAATAAATGTTGCTTATGTTTAGCATCCGCGCTAGTCCTGCCCCCGTTCTACCGTTAGTTAAGTAACCTAACGGTGCATGACGGGACCCCGTGGCGAATGCGGATGGCATAAGCGTACGTTCTATGTTCGTTTCTTCTGTGATGCTTAGGAACTTAAATGATGGGATTATATTAATGAGATTAATATAAAGAAAAGAACCCTAAAGATGTTGTAGAATCAAATTTGAAACCCACTCGGCCTTTTTTATGAAAAAGAAAGTTTCAAAATGCGGAGCTTAAGCCACTCCTTTTTAAAATTATTTGGTTCTACAACGATATCAAGTTCAAAACGTTAAAGTTTTTCATAAAAAACATCTGTAACCCTCCGTCATTTTAGGAAGTAGAGTACTTAGTATTCGTGCTACGTTTGTTGACCATAGTTAAGGCGTAGTGTACGGTAGCTAAGTGATGTCTTCCTATACTGCATATGATGCGATTAATTAGGACATTCATATGACTTTGTTAACCATAATTAATGGTCATATGTGTAAGTCTAATTAATCATGAAATGACGGGTATAACTTGACCAGCGATTATGATTTGTTGACCATAGTTAAGGTCATAAGCCGCTAGGGGTAAAAACAGTATCGGGAATTTCAAGTGTTGAAATCTGCAATGAGATTGCGTACCTTTTATGAGATAGTTGGATCCCGATACCCACTACGAGTAAAAGTTACTACCGGGAGAGTTTTGCACTTTACAATTAGCTAATCCAGTAGGTGTTTAGAAAGATGTCAACGGGGTTATGCCTCTAGGGAAACGAGGTTTATTTTAATTAGGTTCGTGCGAAAGCATGGGGAACCTCCCTCAAAGTACCGACACCGGCCTGGATGACCGGTTAGCGAATATTTAGAATGTAATTAATCCCGGCTAGTCTTACCTTTTAGGGTTTGAAGGAAGATTTGATAAAAACAGTGTGAGCCATCCTGATTAGATAAAATAATAACCAATCTAATCTTGCAAGAGCGCACGCAGTGTTTTCTTCTCTCTCTCCTGGTAGCGACCATGACATGCCTTAATGAAGATAATAATATGGATGTATTGATCAAACCCGCTTATTATACTGAGCTGGGGTACATTGGTTCTGCTCTACCTTATAGCTGTTATGCGTCTGAGAAGGAAATAGGGGACCCGAACGAGGAATGAGAATGTTGATGCATCTTCTTCGGGTGTGTTCGTTGCCCAGAACTATTTCTCAGTATACTCTACGTCCTGGGTATTAGATACCGGATCAGGATCCCAAATTTGTAATATGTTTCATGGGCTAAAGAGAGGTATAGAACTGGGAATAGGTGGTCATTCTCTCAGAGTAGGGAATGGTGCAATGGTTGCAGCCAAAGCAGTTGGCGAATATCACCTAGTATTACCAATGGTAATACATTGATTCTGAGCAACGTTATTTCGTACCAAACATGATGTGCAATATTATATCAATTTCTTTATTAGATAAGGAAGGATATAGTTTTGTACTAGAGAATAATGTTATGAACATTTTCTTAAATCAAGTGTTGATTGGGTTTGGCACGTTATGTAACGGTATATACGTTCTGAATCAAAATACAGTTCTTAACATACAGAACACACACAAGAGGAAAAGTTCAAAAATGAACGAAGCCTTCTTGTGGAACTGTAGACAAGGTCATATCAATGCGACAAGACTAGCTAAGTTATATAAAAATGGATATTTGAATCCGTTCGAATTTACATCTTATGAAACTTGCCAGTCATGTTTCAAAGGCAATATGACCAAAACTCCGTTTACTAGACACGGAGAAAGGGCTACTGAACTCTTGGGACTGATACATAGTGACGTATGCGGTCCCATGTCTACACATGCCAAAAATGGTTCCGCGTACTTGTTGGCTGTAGTGCCCTCAAAGCAATTATCATAGTCGCGGACTTGTGATTATGATGATTGAGGCAGGACCTATACCGATAAAACAGTCTTACTCAAGATGATAGTATGCTATCTGGTTTGTCTTTATCATCATGTACATGTTGATAGAGCCCATAAGATTTTTGCTTGACTGCCAGCATTATGATGGCGATCATATATGTGGAAGCTGGGGTCTATAAGCACATCCTTAAATGTCCCTAGTCGTAGGAGTATCGAGACCGGGCATCGATACTCCAGTGTAGACTAGTGTATACTGATCGAGACCCCGACGAGGGGCGGTGGCCAGGTCTCACAAGCCATTGGTGTTAGTTTGTTCACCTAAGATAGTATGCTGGTGCTCATTGGGTTATGAGTACACTGGACGGACTCGCCGGGAACCTGCTAGTTGGTATTATACCTATTGTCAGATAGCAGTTCCCAGGTGACATGTGTACAGGTTATTCTGTCGACCTGAGATCGTCATTTGTCTCGTGTGAGTTCCCACTGTGCTTTGATTACTACCCTACCATGGCTCAAAGGAGTCATGCAAACAGGTTTTAGTTGGGTACAGTCCCAAGCCACATGGAGGCAGTGATCGGATCGTCGGGGATTCGTCTCTCCCGGTATTGGGGGTTGATGTCGCATTGTGTATGGGTGGCCATCACCAGAAATCTATGACCATGGTGAACGAGAATTACCGATCCAGGATCGATAGTTTCTCAGGTGGTGATGGGTTACATGCCGACACTAAATGTCGCGTTGTTGGGGGTCTGACTTTATCCACCCCCTAGACTCGATATGCGATACTCTTAGACGAACAGACCAGACTGTACGGATATTGTCACTGTCAGGCTCAGTAGGGGTTCAGGATGAGTTTTCTCGTTGGCCTCCCTTTCGCTCAATACCTGGGTATCCGTTACGTACAGCTAGTGCCGCTGACGTGCTTGTGGTTAAACCCACTACCAGCGTATTGACGAGTCTTTAGAGTCCCACAGAGGGTTTTCACGGTTCAGGCGATATGATGTACATGAAGTATGTTGGTACATACAGGTGTCCGATTAAATATGTGCACTTGCTGCGCAGACTTTAATCGGACGGTTGATAATACTAGAGGCTTAGGATTAAGCCAGATTATTAAATCGGGCTTTGATTTAATAATTTATATATGTATTTGTATATACGTATTCTAGTATTATTTCTCACTATTCATTTTCTCTCTCGGCTATTCGTATTTTTGGTATGAATACGCGTATATGTATTTCGATACATGTACCGGAAAGTATTCCGTATTTTATACAGAATAGCTTCTAGAAGGTGGCCACCTCTTTTGTATGATTTTCTATTTTTGGAAAATTCATTTGACTCACAAATGAGGTGGAGATGTGAGGTGGCATATGTATAGTATTGAGGCATGGGTTTTATGCATGTAGCAAAGTATGGTGCATTTATTTTATTTGATTAATTGGTGAGACTTTTTGGATGGGAGAGAGAGAGGGGGCCGGCCAATACATTGTAGGAGGGGTTCATTTCATTTGATTGATGATTAATTTACACACTTGCCTCCTCACTCTCTCATTCTAAAAAGACTTAGCCAATTTTTTCTCATGCCAAAAGCTTCATCACCTCTATCTATCTTCTGTGGTTGCTCCATGAGCACTTTGGGTAGAGAGAAAAATATAGTGACACTTCCATACATCTCGACTCTCCATCGCTAGCGACTTTTGAGCGTCGGTTGCCTCGTTCGACGAGCTTGGAGCTTGCGTCGTTTCCCTCGGGTGGATCATCGGAGACGAAGGAAGACCGGCAACCAAACCACATCAAGGAGCCGCTAGGAGCTTGGAATGAAGACCGAAGAACACGGATCAACTCGATATAATGATTCTAACTCTTAGTTAGTTTGCTAGTTTAGGGTTTAAGATCGATCCGGGATTCGGGTAGCGGTAGTGCCGGTTTCAGAAATTTTTGTTCCGCATTTTGGCCGCGTTTCGATGGCCGGGGCGCTACCGGGATCCAACATGGTATCAGAGCCACCCTTTAAACCCCTTACTAGCTTGTTTAAACGCGCTTGAAAGATCGACCGACGGAATTTCCAAAATCACGATTCCATTTTTCTATTTGCTGTCGATTTTCAAAAGTGGTCAAAAAATTATTTCAGGCATCTTAAAAATCCGTGCAGGCGATTTTAAGGGTACAGAAAAAATTTGGACTCCTGAAGCCTCCAAGTTGCCGCGGAACCGCCGCACTAACCCCCTATTGGCGGCGGTTCCGCGACCATTTATTGGCGACGGGCTTCAAAAATTTTCCTGTAGCCCCCTGACTTGGAATTGTGATTTTTGTGATATTCTGTTTTGGCCCAGTTTTCTGTGCAGTGCTGTTATTGCTATTGGGGCCAATTTGGAAATTTAGTCGATCGATATTTTAAGTGGGCGTTTAACAGTACATACATTTCTATCTGCGACCGTGAATGTCATTTGATCGGTAAACCTGCCTAACTGCTATATGTTCTTTTAGACGGGTTTGCGAACATGACATTCACATTGATGTTCTGTGTTGTGCTGTGATGTTGGTTGGATCGTCGTGGTGGATAGCCAGTGGTGCAATGATAGTACAGTTTTATTTTTATTTGTACATTTGATATTGCGGGGCGAGCGTCCGACATGTGGACTGCCGTCACTGCCAGTTTGTATATTATTCTTTTGGGGCACGACCGGGCTGAGGTCGATGTCACCCTTGTATATTATTTTCTTTTCTGTACTAGGATTACCCCGCGGTGGAGTGCACGAATAACCGGGTTCTAGAGGGCAACGGGTCCGCATATCAAGGCGTTGGGATGGAAGAGACCTTACTCTAGAATTGGTGGGCTATTCGCCGCATGTTCATATCAGATTTTTGCATTTTCATACCGCCCAATTTTTATCACATTGCATATCGGTAGATACTCTTGAGCCGTGTTTGCTAGTCAATTGCAGGATACAGGTTCCCGGTTCTCAAACGGAGAAATTCATGGAAAACACGACAAAATCCAGTTCCTGCCAACCACAGATAAAACACGGTCTCCGCTCGTCATCCGTATGTTGCCAGATACCAGTTTAGGAAGACAAAGTGTCAAATCAATGTCATTCTCATGCACAAGGCTCAATGGTAGCACAAAATCCAAGAGATCTACGCGGAGCTCGAGGCAATCATCCACAAAAAGTCCACCTTTCCTCAACAGAAATTCTGGAAGAAATGGGAAAGAATTTTCAGAAAATACATACTCCAGACAAGAGGGGACAGGAGACCAGGAAAGTACACAGAAGCCCACACCCTAACTCCACAGTAGGGGCGCGGATCCGCGGCCAATAGGGGGCATAGGCGGCGGATCCGCGGCCGTACAGAGGAGTCAGGGCACGGGCTTCCAGGGGTATTTTGGTCTTTTCAGATGTGTTCTGGTGGTTGCCTTAGGTTTTCATTTTTTGGCCTATAAATAGCCCAGAACTTTGTGAAGTGAGGGGTGAATTCTTGTATTTTCATTTTTGCCTAGATTTAGTGTTTTTCTTCTTCCTCTTCTCACCTCTTCTCCATTAAACTTGTAGTGAGCTTTTGAGTGAAGAGTGATGAATAAAGAAGACCATTTTATTATCATGCTTGTCTTGCTCTTTCTTTACTTGTTGTAATTTTAATTGTTAAGTAGTTGTTGTTATTTGCTTGATTGTTTCTTTCTTCTCTCTTTTTCTTTATCATTCATACGACAATGATACTTACGCTCGATCCTCGCCAAGGTGAGGTCGCAAATAGTTAGTCGTATTCTTCTAATCTCCTTCTTTCTATCTTCCTCTTTGTTTTGTTTTGTTTTTCCTTATCATGAAGTGTGAGTAGTTTTATACTTGTTAGGGTAGGATAAGGGAAGTTTGAGAGAAGGAAATCTCTTTCACTCTTTCCTTGCCCAACAACTTAAATCGACTCCCGTTAATTGAACCACAATCCGCTCCTTACGGCACCCTATCCTACATGATAGCGGTGATTCCGTAGTGAGACCGGTTGTGGTTGAATTAACCGGAGGTTATGGATAAGAGCCAAGAACGGACGGACAAGCACCAAAATGAAGGACTATGCGTTGGAAAGCCTAGCTTATACTCGCAAGTTCCTTCCTAGTCGTGTTAATCCCCGTTGTTGCCGATTACCGTAACACCGATATTAAGAGGGGCAACGAAAGATGTGGAGACTCCTAACTCAAACTAACCTAATCCTAACCCTAACAAGCTCTCTTTAAATATCAACTCAACACTTAGATAATCCAACAAAATCTGAAAAAAGGACTCAACTCGTTAAAACACTTTGAAAAAGACTCCCATCTCCCTGCGGACGACCCGTACTCAACCAGCTAGCTACAAGCGAAACCGTCTTGATTGCGGTATTTAAACTAGAACTTGAACACGCACGTACTCTAACAATCAAATGGATCGGCTCTCCAGTCATTGTCTACACAGACCATTCAGCTCTGCGCCATCTTTTTGCGAAGAAAGATGCCAAATCTCGGTTAATACGTTGGATCCTCTTGCTTCAAGAGTTTGACCTTGTCATTAAGGACAAACGAGGATGTGAAAACGTAGTTGCCGACCATCTCTCACGACTTCCTTCTTCGCCTTCGCTTCCAATTCCGATCAACGACGTTTTCCCGGATGAACAGCTCTTGACAGTATCATGCGAACCCTGGTTCGCAGATATTGTGAACTATTTGGCCACGGGATTACTACCGACCGAATGGTCAAGTCAGGACAGACTTCGCTTCTTATCCCAAGTAAAACACTTTTACTGGGACGAACCCTACTTGTTCAAATACTGTCCCGACCAGATTATTCGTCGGTGTGTCCCTGATGAGGAATTCAAGAGTGTGCTGTCGTTTTGCCACGATCAAGCGTGTGGCGGGCATTTTGGGCCCAGAAAGACAGCTGAGAAGATCTTACAATGTGGTTTCTACTGGCCACAACTTTTCAAAGACGCTCACGACTATTGCAAGACTTGCTCCCGGTGCCAACACATGGGCCGGATATCCCGGAGGAACGAGATGCCGCTCCAACCGATCTTGGTTGTGGAGATTTTCGATGTTTGGGGGATAGACTTCATGGGGCCGTTTTCCAGCTCTTTTGGGAACTTGTACATTCTTCTAGCTGTTGATTACGTCTCTAAATGGGTCGAGGCTGTGCCCAGCCGGACTAACGACAACAAGGTTGTCGTTAGGTTCCTTAAAGAAAACATTTTCTCCCGGTTTGGGCACCCCCGAGCGATCATTAGCGACAATGGAAGTCATTTCTGCAATAAAACTTTTGAAGCCTTAATGCGGAAATACTCCATTAATCATAAGCTTTCTACGCCCTACCACCCCCAAACCTGCGGGCAGGCCGAAGTTTCAAATCGGCAAATCAAGCAGATACTGGAGAAGACGGTTTCCAAGAACCGCAAGGATTGGTCTCTGAAACTCACTGATGCCCTTTGGGCATTTAGAACCGCTTATAAGACCGACCTTGGCATGTCTCCCTATCGGCTTGTGTACGGAAAAGCCTGCCACCTTCCTGTCGAAATAGAGCATCGCACATTTTGGGCGATAAAGGAGTTGAATCTGTCTCTTGAGGACGCGGGCAGCCATCGGAAGCTGCAGTTGAACGAACTATGCGAGCTTAGGGATGAGGCTTACGACAACGCGGTTGTCGTTAAGAATCGAACGAAGGTGTTTCACGATAAACACCTTTTGCGCAAAACCTTCGTACCTGGTCAACAGGTACTGCTTTACGACACCCGACTTCACTTCCATCCTGGAAAGCTCAGATCTCGCTGGAAAGGGCCGTATTTTGTGCGGAATGTGTATCCGCAGGGCGCTGTGGATTTGGAAAATCCAAAGGACGGTTCACTTTTCAAAGTGAACGGACACCGATGCAAACCGTACCTTAGCGCCGAACCGACAGAGGAGGTCCTGTTCTTACAGGAGCCGCTGTTCTTACAGGAGCCGGTTTACCCTGCATGATCTTCCTCTGCCTACCTCCAAACTTCGGTTATCCAGCCAAGAACAGCGGACACTGTTCCAAATAAGTTTGGGGGTATGTACAAACCATTTTGTATATATTTGTGTATATTCTTTTTCTTTTCTTTAAAAAACAAAAACAAATAAAAATTTGTGTATCACTAACCGACAATTTTGAACCTTCCAACTACTCTCTTCATGCAACAACAGTGAGGACACTGTCCAGTTTAAGTTTGGGGGTACGCTCGGTACGCATTTCTTACCTTCGCATTCATATGTATATTTTGCATCTGCATATTAATATCCATAAAATCCATAAAAATTTGAAAATTTTCTAAAAGATATAAAAACTTTTTTGTCAAGTTAGCTTGTGGAAGAACTCTGATTCAACATTCGACGGTTTTTGTTTGAAAAAATAGGAATAACTAAATCTTATGTTTGGATTTTGAAAACCTGAAAGATAACTCTCCTTTGAAGTTAACTATAGCTGATATACGTCTTTACATTACACTACACGTGTCGTAAGATTTTGGGAATTAGATGACAAGTCTTTCATGTTTAAACTTTTAAACAGATAGATGATTTTCTGAGGATCAAATAGGTTTGTTCTGAAATAAGTAATGTCAAGAATAGTTTATGAAGTAAAGCGAATATGAAGGAATATTATTGATGCCGTAATTGGAGCTAAGTCTGAAAAATAACCCATCGGAAACTTGATTGGAATGATTACACACCAAACCCACTAAACACGTCCTTTATCCAAAAAATAATTGAACTGCCGGTTATATCTCCGTTCGTATTAAATCATCTGATTTTCACGCCAAACTGTCTTTTGTTTTTGGACCTAGGTAACTTGAGTAATTAAGTTCGCTGGGGTGTTTCTACACCTAATGCCCTAAAACCAACTGGTTTGGGTGCATTGGCCCAAAGCTCGCTAAGAAGCCTAGAAAGTCCAGTTTTAAAACAAAGTCAAGCAAGTGTTCTCTCCGAGTTAAAATTCCTAACGGTTCTTTGTGTGAGAATAATCTTGATAAAAGACAGGCTTTTATAAAAAAAATTTAACGGAGATATGAAGGTTTTATTCTATGATAAAGACTATTGCACGTTCACAGAGGTGTGTATGAAATGAAAACAAGAAAAAGGTGGAGTGAAAAATACGACTTAGTTTCCTATTAAGGAAGATAGAAATTCTGAAGTTGAAACCTTACTGGAAAACGAAACTTGAATAATGCTTAACTCGTTATAAAACTTATGTGATCCTTTTAAAATTGTTATCTGGGCTTTATTGTGCGACATGATGACTTTAATCGATCCTTCTGGAACTTAACGACACTATTTGCACTGCACGTAAAGACATATAAAATCTGTAGTTAAATAAGAAGCGAGGTGTGAAAAATAAATGTTCGATGGTCTAGACTTAGGATTATAGAATTGTTATTTTCTAAAACAAAACTTTAGGGTTTGAAGCTTAGTTATTTTACAAAACCAAACTTGACCGGATTTTGTGGGTAGTATCCGCTGAAAACCCTCAGGAGACAACACTCCTCCTACTAGGGACACCTAGAGGTTTAACGCTTGTTGCACATGCTCAGTGCAATCGCGTTCCCTGCGAAAGTGAAGGTTAGGAAATTTTTTGTGAATAAATGGGCTTTGCTCGGGACGAGCAAATGATAAGTTTGGGGGTATTTGTTCATATCAGATTTTTGCATTTTCATACCGCCCAATTTTTATCACATTGTATATCGGTAGATACTCTTGAGCCGTGTTTGCTAGTCAATTGCAGGATACAGGTTCCCGGTTCTCAAACGGAGAAATTCATGGAAAACACGACAAAATCCGGTTCCTGCCAACCACAGATAAAACACGGTCTCCGCTCGTCATCCGTATGTTGCCAGATACCAGTTTAGGAAGACAAAGTGTCAAATCAATGTCATTCTCATGCACAAGGCTCAATGGTAGCACAAAATCCAAGAGATCAACGCGGAGCTCGAGGCAATCATCCACAAAAAGTCCACCTTTCCTCAACAGAAATTCTGGAAGAAATAGGAAAGAATTTTCAGAAAATACATACTCCAGACAAGAGGGGACAGGAGACCAGGAAAGTACACAGAAGCCCACACCCTAACTCCACAGTAGGGGCGCGGATCCGCGGCCAATAGGGGGCATAGGCGGCGGATCCGCGGCCGTACAGAGGAGTCAGGGCACGGGCTTCCAGGGGTATTTTGGTCTTTTCAGATGTGTTCTGGTGGTTGCCCTAGGTTTTCATTTTTTGGCCTATAAATAGCCCAGAACTTTGTGAAGTCGAGGGGTGAATTCTTGTATTTTCATTTTTGCCTAGATTTAGTGTTTTTCTTCTTCCTCTTCTCACCTCTTCTCCATTAAACTTGTAGTGAGCTTTTGAGTGAAGAGTGATGAATAAAGAAGACCATTTTATTATCATGCTTGTCTTGCTCTTTCTTTACTTGTTGTAATTTTAATTGTTAAGTAGTTGTTGTTATTTGCTTGATTGTTTCTTTCTTCTCTCTTTTTCTTTATCATTCATACGACAATGATACTTACGCTCGATCCTCGCCAAGGTGAGGTCGCAAATAGTTAGTCGTATTCTTCTAATCTCCTTCTTTCTATCTTCCTCTTTGTTTTGTTTTGTTTTTCCTTATCATTAAGTGTGAGTAGTTTTATACTTGTTAGGGTAGGATAAGGGAAGTTTGAGAGAAGGAAATCTCTCTCACTCTTTCCTTGCCCAACAACTTAAATCGACTCCCGTTAATTGAACCACAATCCGCTCCTTACGGCACCCTATCCTACATGATAGCGGTGATTCCGTAGTGAGACCGGTTGTGGTTGAATTAACCGGAGGTTATGGATAAGAGCCAAGAACGGACGGACAAGCACCAAAAGGAAGGACTATGCGTTGGAAAGCCTAGCTTATACTCGCAAGTTCCTTCCTAGTCGTGCTAATCCCCGTTGTTGCCGATTACCGTAACACCGATATTAAGAGGGGCAACGAAAGATGTGGAGACTCCTAACTCAAACTAACCTAATCCTAACCCTAACAAGCTCTCTTTAAATATCAACTCAACACTTAGATAATCCAACAAAATCTGAAAACAGGACTTAACTCGTTAAAACACTTTGAAAAAGACTCCTATCTCCCTGCGGACGACCCGTACTCAACCGGCTAGCTACAAGCGAAACCGTCTTGATTGCGGTATTTAAACTAGAACTTGAACACGCACGTACTCTAACAATCACCGCACTCGTAGGGGGTATAGGATGCTCAGGAGGGTGCTCAAGTTACCGGATTCCGTGAAGTGCTGGGTGGCCCATTCACGTTATTGAAGGGGGTTGCCTCGCTTCTGGTTTTGGCGGGTAACTTGCCGCGCTCGTAGGGGTCTAGGTTTCATTGCACAGGCTATCCACACGACAGGAAACGTCGGGTCTCATTTGCGGCTCAAATGAAACCCGGGGCTCCAGATTATCCGCCATTTTATGTTGTTTCTATGATGTTTCTTTGATATTGTTTTATATCATGCCTGGGACGAATGTTATATATATTTATATATACTAGTAGATGTTGTATGTTTTGCACCCGTGCTAGCCCAGTCCCCGCTCTGTCGTTAGTTAAGTAACCTAACGGGTGATGACGGACCCAATGGCGGATGCGGATGGCATATACGTACATTTTATTTTCGTTTTTTTCTGGTGTGATTGATTGATGGGACTGCATTGATTCTTATCAATGCAAGGATAAAAAAAACCTATATATGATGTTGTTGGAACCAAGTTTTTAAAAAACTGACATTACAGACGTTCTCTTTTGCTTTGCATCGTGGTATTCATTTGGAATATCCTGCACCTCATTCGACGAGGCAAGGGCCGAGATCCCTTCATCGGGAGTGACCCCTTGGGTAAAAGTTTGCGTCAACGTAATAACTTCACTATAGTTGTTTCCTTTTGCTTTGCATCGTGGTATTCAGTTTGGGATATCCTGCACCCTATTCGATGGGGAAAGAGCCGAGATCCCTTCACCGGGAGTGACCTCTTTAGCAAAAGTTTTCGCCACTATATATTTATAAAACCACTTGGATTCCTTCAACGATATCAAGTTCATTACGTTAAAGGTTTTTTGCCAAAAACCAGCCGTAGCCCTCCGTCATTTCTTTCAGGTGGTACCTAGTATTCGTGCTGCGTTTGTTGGCCTTTGTCAAGGCGTAGGGTGCGGTAGCTAGATATTGCTTGTCTGTTGCATTGAGTTGCGATTATCTAGGACAGTCATATAACCTTGTTGGCCTTTGTCAATGGTTTATACGGGTGGGTCTAGAGTAATCCAGGATAATGACGGGTTGAACTTGACTTGTGGTTTATGATTTGTTGGCCTTTGTCAAGGTCATAAACCACTTGGGGTAAAAATTATATCGGGAGTTTCAAACATACAGGAAACTTGCCAGGCTTGCGCATACCTTCTGGAGTGTGGTGACTTGAGTGGCTTCCATCAGGTTATCATGCGTTGATAGTTGGATCCCGATTCCCACTGATGAGTAGGATTACTCCTCGGTTGATTCCGACTAATTCTCTTTTTAGGTTTGGAGGAGAATTCGAGGATACAGTGGGAGCCATCCAGATTAGATAAAATGATTGACCATTCTGATCTAGGTTAGAGTACACGCTGAGTGTTTCTTCTCTCTCTCTCTCTCTCTCTCTGGCTGTGACCATGACCCGACCTTTGACTTAAACTCATGAAACCAAGTTGACCGAACCTTCTTAAAACACTCTGACTTTTGGAATGTCACGGTGTCGCATACATCATTGCCACTTCTATATCACCTTTACATTTCTCCAGAACACCTCGTATCACTACGAGTATCCACTTCCATTGGATAAATCCATCGTATAGTTACATACGAACTCGAAGGAATTTTTTCGAGGATGGATCTGGTTCTGGAGAGATTGAATAGAATTATTCGGTTGTTTTTTCTCTTTACCTTCTCTCAGGTTGTGAGAGCTCCTAGGATTAGGAGAGGGTACACCTATTGAGCTTATTGGATAGTCTTCCTCCAGACCATAGGCAGGTGCCGAATGGTAGGGAAGGAAGAAAACCAACAAGCTTAACTGTGATGTACAGAAGGTAATAAGTAAGGACATATAAAGGGATTAGAATAATGGCAAAGGAAATTGCGACCACCATCTTTCACGACAAAGACCGAGTATACCCCTGACACTCCTACATCCACTTTGCTTTTCTCTAAGACACTTCGTATCACTACGGATATCCACTTCCATTGGATAAATCCATCGTATGGTTATATACGAACTCGAAAGAACATTTTCGAGTATGGATTCTGATTCTGGAAAGATTGGATAGGATTATTCAGATGTCTTTTCCCATTACCTTCTCTCTCGGGTTGCGAGGTCTCCTAGGATTAGGAGAGTACACCTATTACGGTTATTTGATAGTCTTCTTCCAAACCTTAGGCTGGTGCCGAAGGGTAGGGAAAGAAGAAAACCAGTTAGCCTAAAGAATGTGTACAGAAGGTAATAAGTAAAGAAATAATAAAGGGATTGCAGTGAGGGAAAGTATAGTATATGATTACTGTCGTGAATCAGGATAGTGGAAGAGGCGTTGCTAGGAATACCAGTAAACCCCTTCGAAACATTTTCATGTTTCAGTTTCACTGTGCGATGTTAATTGATAATTGTTTTCCCAGTTGGAATCTAACTCCAGGGTATGTATTTGCCGGATCAGTTTCTCACATCTGCATGTTATTACAGATGGTGAGTGGGAGTAAGATATTGGGAATTGGGTGATTAGATCCTCTTTATATTAGAATTTGTTGTAATTGGTGATATTTGAGGAAATCATCTGGATTTTGCCGGATGACAAATATTTGGTTTTAAATATCCGTTGTTATGCACCAATTTCAAACTGATATATCTGTACGTTTATTCTTATAAACTGAGATATAACTTTTTGATATTATGTTTATGATATTTACCTATATCAGTTGGTGATTAGGTAAGGTGCATTCAACAGCGGTGTAATTCTTCTTAACCATAGTACAGTTTTTCAACCTACGACGCATAGGGTTCGAGTTATTGAACTCAGGGGACTTGTACAAAGCATTGTATGTTGTCCAGTGTCCATTAGGACAATGGGGTTGGTACTCGTACTATATTCTGTTTACTTATGACTTCTCCGGTTCTTGACAAGTATTTCATTGAAATACAAAGTCCAGATATTGAGAAGTTATAGGTATAAGAATAAAGTAGAGAACCATTTGTTGGAAGTATCAGGATTCTTCGAGGAAGTCGAAGATGTAGATACTTGTATTTGGTATTCCGTTAATAGTAATGGTTTTGAGAACTTGTTTCTCTTTCAGGTCACTCATATATGGATGCACTCCTAGATGAGTAATCCTGATTGGCCTCTTTCCATTTGGATGATATGCACTGGAGACAGCTGCATGATTTTGAATCTGGTTCAAATTAGATTAGTGCTTTTGTTTCTATATCAGATATATATAGAATCAATTTATATCTTGATGATGTTAAGGTATAGGGAGTTGTCCGGCTGATGCTTAAAACCAGAATCCGGATAAACTTAAGGCACGTTTCAGTAATGGCAGTTTGTGGGTTATCCCGGGCTTTGACGAGGGTTAACTTTCTACCATCAGGAAGATCAATATTTATATTGTTCTTGACTCGCCACAGTTTTAGTAAAATGGACTTTTTCAGAAAAACAAAAGTGGGAATATGGTAGAACTGGAAGTGATTCCAGAACCACAAACGATTACTGAAGATTTAATAGAACCTGAGGATTCAATTGGTTTTGACGTTCCGTTAGTCACTCCGCAGATTTGGTGGGTAACCTCAGACACCCGAGAGGTACTTCGGTCTTCTCAGTAACGGTAACAGGGAGGTCCTTGTTTATCCAGACTTGCCATTGCTGTTGTTCTAGACTATAAGACCCGGCAGGAGGATGGGTATAGCGTCATTCTAAACTTGCTTTAGAAGTGCACGTGTATATGACTCTACCAGAGGGTTGTTGTAGTCAGTGGGAGCAGCGGAAGCATAGTGGGCAAGAAGCTTATGTCTATTTATAGGCTAAAGCAGGTATAGCGGAATTAGATCATCTAATTTTGATGTGACAGTCATAGGCTTTGACCTCATCAGAATAGGAGATGGATCTGGTAAGAAGGTAGTAGAGAGTGATGTCCAGGTATTGTTATGACATACACTTGATAGGAAGAGATATTCCTATACTACGATCAGTTATATTTTAGTTGTCATAAAGTTGTTTCTCTACATAGGATATGGAAATAATATCAGGTTTTCTGGTTACTAGATCTATAGTTTTAGATCTAGATTTGGGAAATATCCCAATCTGGGTACTTTGACATTATTCTAAAGGAATTTTAGAATGGACGACTCCTGGCATGGTTGTGTACCTGCAGGTGATGGAGTCACCCTCTCTAAAGGTGTCTTACAGACTAAAGGAGAGGGGGGTCTGCATGATTAGCATATCACTTGCTTAGGCAATTGAGTTAATCATGAAATGTCAAGTACCACACCAGATATTGCTTTTGCAATATGCAGATATATTAATCCAATCCTGGAGAAACATTGGGAAGCAGTTATTGAACATAGGTGAATGTTCTAGCGATATGGTAACGGCAGCTTCCTTCAGGAGACGGTTATCATTTCAGGCTTCCAAGGTGACCTGGATGATAGAGTGACTGTCAGAGTTATAGTTTTTCCCTCATTTGAGGGACAGTATGTTGGACAGGTAGTCCAAGCGGATACTGAGGAAGGCATGACGCGGGATACTGATTAAATTCAGTGGACGATACAATCTAAGTAGTTTGCTGGATTTGGAGTTCATTTGTGAACTGGATCCCATCAGATATCCAGACAAATTCTAAGACAGGTATTACTCATTTCGGGAGATAGTCATCTCCGCGAAGTTGAGATATGGAGAGATACAGAAAGAAATATTGGAGCGGATCCACTCACTGAGGTTATTTCTCGAACGCAATCATTTTCGCAAATGGACTTTGCGAAACTGATTAGTAGAGAAATAGGGTGTTCGGTATCACACGGGCTGTGAGTATGTGACATCGCAATAATTGTCCTTAAGTGCAAGTGGGAGATTGTTGGCTGTAGTGCCCTCAAGGCAATTATCATAGTTGCGGACTTGTGATTATGATGATTGAGGCAGGACCTATACCGATAAAACAGTCTTACTCAAGATGATAGTATACTATCTGGTTTGTCTTTATCATCATGTACATGTTGATAGAGCCCATATGATTTTTTCTTGACTGCCAGCATTATGATGGCGATCATATATGTGGGAGCTGGGGTCTATAAGCACATCCTTAAATGTCCCTAGTCGTAGGAGTATTGAGACCGGGCATCGATACTTCAGTGTAGACTAGTGTATACCGAGACCCCGACGAGGGGCGGTGGCCAGATCTCATAAGCCATTGGTGTTAGTTTGTTCATCTAAGATAGTATGCAGGTGCTCATTGGGTTATGAGTACACTGGATGGACTCGCCGGGAACCTTCTAGTTGGTATTATACCTATTGTCAGATAGCAGTTCCCAGGTGACATGTGTACAGGTTAGTCTGTCGACCTGAGATCGTCATTTGTCTCATGTGAGTTCTCACTGTGCTTTGATTACTACCCTACCACGGCTCAAAGGAGTCATGCAAACAGCTTTTAGTTGGGTACAGTCCCAGCCACATGGAGGCAGTGATCGGATCGTCGGGGATTCGTCTCTCCCGGTATTGGGGGTTGATGTCGCATTGTGTATGGGTGGCCATCACCAGAAATCTATGGCCATGGTGAACGAGAATTACCGATCCAGGATCGATAGTTTCTTAGGTGGTGATGGGTTACATGCCGACACTAAATGTCGCGTTGTTGGGGGTCTGACTTTATCCACCCCCTAGACTCGATATGCGATACTCTTAGACGAACAGACCGGACTGTACGGATATTGTCACTGTCAGGCTCAGTAGGGGTTCAGGATGAGTTTGCTCGTCGGCCTCCCTTTTGCTCAATACCTGGGTAGCCGTTACGTACAGCTGGTGCCGCTGACGTGCTTGTGGTTAAACCCACTGCCAGCGTATTGACGAGTCTTTAGAGTCCTACACAGAGGGTTTTCACGGTTCAGGCGATATGGTGTACATGAAGTATGTTGGTACATACAGGTGTCCGATTAAATATGTGCACTTGCTGCGCAGACTTTAATCGGACGGTTGATAATACTAGCGGCTTAGGATTAAGCCAGATTATTAAATAGGGTTTTGATTTAATAATTTATATATGTATTTGTATATACGTATTCTAGTATTATTGCTCACTATTCGTTTTCTTTCTCGGCTATTCGTATTTTTGGTACGAATACACGTATATGTATTTCGATACATGTACCGGGAAGTATTCCGTATTTTATACGGAATAACTTCTAGAAGGTGGCCACCTCATTTGTATGATTTTCTATTTTTGGAAAATTCATTTGACTCACAAATGAAGTGGAGGTGTCAGGTGGCATATGTATAGTATTGAGGCATGGGTTCTATGCATGTAGCAAAGTATGGTGCATTTATTTTATTTGATTAATTGGTGAGACTTTTTGGATGGGAGAGAGAGAGGGGTCCGGCCAATACTTTGTAGGAGGGGTTCATTTCATTTGATTGATGATTAATTTACACACTTGCCTCCTCACTCTCTCATGCTAAAAAGACTTAGCCAATTTTTCCTCATGCCAAAAGCTTCATCACCTCCATTCATCTTCAATGGTTGCTCCATGAGCACTTTGGGTAGAGAGAAAAATGTAGTGACACTTCCATACACCTTGACTCTCCATCGCTAGCGACTTTGGAGCGTCGGTTGCCTCGTTCGACGAGGTTGGAGCTTGCGCCGTTTCCCTCGGATGGATCATCGGAGACGTAGGAAGACCGGCAACCAAACTACATCAAGGAGCCACTAGGAGCTTGGAATGAAGACCGAAAGACACGGATCAACTCGGTATAATGATTCTAACTCTTAGTTAGTTTGCTAGTTTAGGGTTTAAGGTCGATCTGGGATTCGGGTAGCGGTAGCGCCGGTTTCAGAAATTTTTGTTCCGCATTTTGGCCGCGTTTCGATGGCTGGGGCGCTGCCGGGACCCAACAGTACTTTATTCACCGATGATCACTCAAGATACGGACATGTGCTCCTGTTGAAACATAAGTCTGAAGCTTTTGATAAATTCAAGGAATATAAGTACGAAGTAGAGAACTAAACGGGTAAAAGTATTAAAATCCTTCGATCTGATCGGGGAAGAGAATACTTAAGCACGGAGTTTCTGGATTATCTAAAAAAAATGAGATTCTCTCTCAGCTTACTCCTCCATACACCACAGCACAATGGTGTATCGGAGCGGAGAAACCGCGTCCTATTAGATATGGTGCGCTCTAGGATGAGTACTGTTGAGTTACCTATTTCCTTTTGGGGTTATGCGCTTGAGACAGCCGCATACCTATTGAATAGAGTTCCGATCAAATCAGTGCCTACCACTCCATATGAGATATGGGAAGGGAAGAGTCCATGTCATAATTTCATTAAGATGTGGGGTTGTCCGGTTTATGTTAAAAAGCAAAATCCGGACAAAGCTTGAGGCAAGGTTAGTTCTATGCAAGTTTGTAAGATATCCCAAGCATTCGCGAGGGTATATCTTCTACCACACTAACGAACAAAAGGTGTTTGTTTCTCGGAAAGCCACCTTTTAGAAAAAGAATTTCTTATGAAAGAAATTAGTGGTTATGAGGTAGAACTGGAAGAAGTTCCGGCTACACAAACTACAACTGGTGATTTGGTAGAACCAGAGGATTCAATAGTCTCCAACGAACCTCAGCCACTCCGAAGATCTAGTAGGGTTCATCATCCACCTGAGAGATACTATGGTTTTCTCTTGGACGGTGGGAGCGAAGATTGCATCATGGAAGATGATGACCCAGCTAGTTTCGAGCAGGCCATCACGAGTGTGGACTCTGTGAAATGGCTGGATGCTATGAGATCTGAGATGGAATCCATGTACACCAACAAAGTATGGACTTTGAAAGTTGCTCCTGAAGGGGTAAAACCAATTGGGATCAAGTGGATCTTTAAGAAGAAACTTGGTGTAGATGGAAAAGTTGAGACTTTCAAAGCTAGACTTATAGCAAAAGGTTTTCGTCAACGACCTGGTGTCAATTGTGAAGAAACCTTTTCTCTAGTGGCTATGCTTAAGTCCATCCGGATCCTACTTGCCATCGCTGCATACCATGACTACGAAATCTGGCAGATGGACATCAAGACCGCTTTTCTAAATGGTGATTTAGAAGAGAGCATGTACATGATACAGCCAGAAGGCTTCGTAGATAGTGGGAGCAGCGGAAAGGTGTGCAAGCTGCTTAAATCAATCTACGGGTTAAAGCAGACATCACGGAGTTGGAACGTCTGTTTTGATGTGGCAGTCAAAGAGTTTGACTTCATCAAAAATGTAGATGAACCTTGTATATACAAGAAGGTTGTAGAGAGTAAGATTGTCTTCCTCGAACTGTACGTGGATGACATACTCTTGATAGGAAACGATGTTCCTATGCTAAACTCGGTCAAGCTCTTCTTATCACAAAGGTTCTCCATGAAGGATCTGGGTGATGCCTCTTACATCCTGTGGAGAAACACTGGACAGCTGCGAAGAACATTCCTAAGTACTTGAGAAGGACTAAAGAAATGTTCTTGGTGTATGGTAACGATGAACTCCAAGTGGAGTCTTTTAACGAATTGAGCTTCCAGAGTGATAAGGACGACAGTAAGTCGGTTTCGGGTTTTGTTTTCACCTTCAATGGAGGGGCGGTATGTTGGAAGAGTTCCAATCTAGATACCATAGTAGACTCGATGATGGAGGCTGAATACATCGCTACCAATGATGCTGCTAAAGAGACTGTCTGGATGAAGAAGTTCATGAGATAAACTTGGTAAGGTTCCTACCATTGAACATCCACTACTTCTGTATTGTGATAACAATGGAACTGTGGCTTTGACCAAGGAACCCCGGTCCCATCAGTGATCTAGACATATTCTTAGGCGGTATCACCTGATCAGGGAGATAGTTGATCTCCGGGAGATCGAGGTCAGGAGAGTTGACACGAAGAATAACACGGCGGATTCACTCAAGAAGGCCATTTGAGAGACTTTTTGGGATGTTGGGTATAAGATACTACAACAACTGGCCTCAGTGCAAGTGGGAGATTGTTAGTTATATGTATTCCCTAGAGGCCATTATTGTACATGATTGTATATTATAGTGGATGCTTGGACATATATGGAGAGGACTTTCTTGCTCGACATGATAGTATGCTATCTGGTTACTCTTTATCTTAAAATGTACACTTGTATCATTATACTGTCTCTCCGTTACATGTTGATAAAACCCTTAGGATGTGTACTTGACTACCAGGACTATGATGCAGATCATACTAGTGGGGCTAGGGTAGTCGGTAAGTATATCCTTTAATTGTTTCTAGTTGAGGGAGTATCGAGACAGGGCATCGAAATTCCAGAGTAGACTAGTGTGTACGTTTCTTGACCCTGTATGGGGCGATGGTTGATCCCATAACCATTGGTGTTTGACATTATAGATTGTCCATAGGTGCTCTTTGGAGAATGGGTACACCGAACAGGACTCGCCGAGAACTCCTAGATGGTATTATACCTATCGTCAGATAGCAGTTCTCTGGTGACACTGGTACAGGTTAGTCTGTAGACCCGAGATCGTCATAGAGTCTTGTATGGCTCCCACTGTGCTTTGATTTCCTCCCTAGCATGGCTTAAAGGAGTCGTGCAAACAGGTGAATTTTGGGTACAGTCCCAAGTCACATGGAGGCAGTGAGCGATAGGAGGGGTTTCGTCTTTCCCAGTATTGGGAGTTGATGTTGCGCTATGCTCGATTGGCAATAACAGAAAGTCCCTGGTCTGGGCTGATGATGAGATTTACTGGTAAGTATTATCAGTAGTTTCTTGACCCGTTATGAGCCTCACATCGGCATGACTTATCAAGTTATTAGGGTCTGAGGTTTACTACCCCCAGACTCGATATGCGACATATCAGACGAAGAGACCGGACTGTACAATAGTGTTACTTACAGGATTCACGGGGATTTGGACAAGCTTGCTTGTTGATCTTCTGATCGCTCAATAACTGGGTAGCCGTTACGTCCAGCTAGTACCGCTGACGGCTTATGGATGACTGATGTGATCATCACCTACTGCTGGCGTATTGACGAGTCTTTAGAATTCTACACAGAGGTTTCCTAGCTCAAACGAAATGAAATAGGACACATATGTGATATGTGCGGGACCGAGATTAATACGTGTATGTGATACAATATTATAATCTCGCGATATAGGTTATATGTGATATAACCGGATTATTGAATCAAGTGTTGATTCGATAATTTGTTATATGTATATTTGATATACATATAAATGATATTAGTCGGTTATATATGATATAGCCGGATTATTAAATCAAATGATGATTTAATAATTTGATATATAATTATATATTTGATATATTAATATATATATTAACTAATATTAGCTCATTTAAGAATTTCTTTTCTACAAATACATATAAATATATATGAGATATATATTAATGTATTTACTATTGTGTCATGCTAGATGATATATTGGACATGGGTGTATGAGACTCACACTAAACTAAAGATAATTTGGGTGATTAATTATTAAGGGAAAAATCAAAATTAGGTTGAAATTAGTATGGTTAAAGATACTTGTGGAAGCATGTAGAAGCCTTGACTTAGTCTACTAATTTTGTTTAACTCTAGATATTTATTAACCCAACCATTATCTTTAGCCATGGTTAAGTCTCTACAAATATCATTTTGAGATATTTTTTCACCATGGTTCATCACTTGATCATCTTCTTCATCTCATTTTTCTTCTCTAGCTTTTTATGAGGTGAAAAAAGAAAGAGAGAAAAATAATTCTAAAGTGAGCAAAATTCCCACTTCATCAATCTATACCAAACTAGCCATTTGGTATAGGTTGTTTACTTCACTAATTGCTCAATTAGTGAAGAGGTATCTTGAGTTAGAGATTCCTCAAGGTAGATCATCTTCGGCCTCGAAGATCCTTATGCAAGTTTGTTCCTTTCACCAAGTGGAGCCTAAGAAGAGTTCGGGGAACACTACTTGGAGCTAAAGGACTACTATTTGGAGTTTTAGAAATGAAGGACCGGTCTACAAAGGTTGTATTCCTATTCACTTAGTGTAAAGTTTGTTTACATGCAATGCAACCCCAATTCTCTAGTTCGATTCTAGGTTAGTATAGCTTAGCACACTAAATTTTTTAAAATTGCATACTTGATGCCTCTAGAAACATAGTAGTGGTGCTAAGAAATTCTTTCATGTATTACCTTTAGATAATTCACAAGGTAATGAGCTACCTCACCATAACACTCATCATGATATAGCACGATTATCTCTTTACAATATTTTGGGAAAATACGAGTTTACATATAAATACCCTAAACTATATATAAAACCGTTTTCTTTAAAATTGTGTTATTTTAATATTCCTTGCAAATAAGCCTCTACAATCCATTTAACCCGATCGGGATGGTGCGGGTTATCGCGCGTCCTCGAGACTAGTAGAGCACGATGTAGATCTCCTCACGGAGCATCCGATCTCGATGGAATTTTTAATACAATTTTTAAGAATAATATGATTTTCTATTTAATAAATAAATTTATTTTTAATAATTATATATAAATATAATCAAAATATCTTCTTTAAATATATACATAGATATAATCCATGTTTTCTAAACAAAAAGAAAAGAATCACATATTTTATGAAAATACCATCACAAATCCATACAATTCAAATTTACATCAGAATACCATATACTATTCATTCTGGGTTTATATTCACTAGAATATCTCACATTATAAAAATTACATCTATGGAAAGCCTAAAGACGATAAATAAATACTTGAGGTTTATTTTAAAAATATATCAAAACTCTTTTTCATAAAACCCCCTCAAGCTATATCAATTTATAATAAGGACCCTAGTAAATATAGGTTTAAGCGGGACCAATTCTCTTAAGCCTCAGAGAGCCGTAGAAAGTGGGTGCTTACTTATTTAAGGTAGACAATTAAAAACGGGGTTATCATTACGGTAATTGTCTTGGAAAAAGACACAAATCCTGCCGTCCATGTGCAGAGTTACCAATAACTCCAAAAAAACTAATTCAGGACTTCAATTATGTTTAAAGAGTCTGACTCAATCCGAGTCTCAGTCAAACCAGAATACAATCCATTCTTGAATACAATTCGAGTATAACTCCAACATGAATATATTTATACCAAAATTCAATCTATATCAATATGACTCGACCGAACCGAACCATGGATATACATTGACTTGTTCACATGACTATCTGTTTACCTCTTTTCCGTTTATATGAACTACTGATATCATGGTTTCGGCAAGTTTTACATCTATTAAACAAAACAATAAAAATCAATACAAAATACATTACGGGGTTTTAAAGGGATAGACTGGTACGGAATGTGTTAGAAGTGGCACGAGACGGTCACTTTAATACACCTAACCTGAATATCCGTTGCTGTTGTTCCGTGGCTTAACAGTTCCTTATGCTCCGTATACCATAGTCCATGGGGTAAGTTGGACTCCTCTCTTATACACCGGCATATTCTGTACTAAGCTACAAACAACTGTGTTAATATAACAATCAAACATTATACAGTTATATTCTATTTTCCTTTCTTTAGGACTTATCGAGCGATTGTTCGCTGACGACATTCCTTTCTTTTTTTTTTGGAATATTGTCAGGTGAATCCAACTCTGTGGAGATAGACCCCAGTTCAGACTACTTGGAGCAATTTGCAGAAGATCCAGAGCTCTAGACTCTTGTATATACTTTACTTTCAGTTCTTGCTATTGTTTAGGCTTTGCTTTCCATTCTTGTATTTACATTTTCAGTTGTATTGTAAAGAAATGTTTAATATATAAAAGTTGCTGTTCAATTACATCTTTGTCATTTCTTGTGTACATTCATTATATTTCTTATTTACGCTTAGCGTGTTTACTTCTGAGTAAATACGTAGCGGGCCGTGTCACGTCCCCTTGTCCATACACCGGGAAGCGGGGCATGAAACCGACAGACAACTTCCTGCCTGTCGCAACCATTCACGGTGGGTAGATTCCTGCCCGGCCTAACCCGTGATTCCTAAGCCCTCGTACGAGTAGACTCCTGCTCCGTTAGGAGACCGACGGATAGTTTCTTTCCCGTCACAACCATTCACAGCGGGTAGATTCCTGCCCAACATAAGTTGTGAATTCTAAGCCCTCACCACGAGGCAGGCGGACAGTTTCCTGCCCATCGCAACTATTCATGGTGGGTAGATTCCTGCCCGGCCATACCCGTGAATCCTAAGCCTTCGCATAAGTAGACTCCTGCTCAGTTTGAAGGCCAGCAGACAGCTTCCTTCCTGTCGCACTTATTCACAGCGGATAGATTCCTGCCCAACATAAGTTGTGAATGCTAAGCCCTCACCACGAGTAGATTCCTGCTCGGTTCTGAGGCCGGCAGACGACTTCCTGCCCGTCGCAACCATTCACAGCGGGTAGATTCCTGCCCAACATAAGTTGTGAATCCTAAGCCCTCGCCACGAGGCCGGCGGACAGCTTCCTGCCCGTCACAACTATTCACGGCGGGTAGATTCCTTCCTGACCAAACCCATGAATCCTAAACCCTCGCACGAGTAGACTCCTGCTCGGTTCGGAGGCCGGCGAATAGCTTCCTGCCTGTTGCACTCATTCACAGCGGGTAGATTTCAGCCCAATAAAGTTGTGAATCCTAAGCCCTCGCCACGAGTAGATTCATGCTTGGTTCCGAGGCTGGCAAACGGCTTCCTGCTCGTTGCACCCATTCACGGAGGGTAGATTCCTGTCCGGCCTAACCAGTGAATCCTTAGCTCTCGCTACGAGGCCGGCGGACAGCTTCCTGTCAGATGATGCACTACGTGGACTTGGGGATCAAAGAGACACAGCCACCAAATGCCATGTCGTTCTCGGACAACCTACCACCAAAATTCCTCGGACCAAGCTGAATAGAGAAGACCGAACAGACCACTCTCGATCTGACCCATAAATAAGCCGGAACGAGAGTGGGGGGATAATGATGATATTTGTAAGTGGAAATTTCCCAGATCACGACACGTAGCAGATGAAGTGTCATCCACGTAAGCCCATTAGATTCCTGGGGGCTATGAAACTGGAATAAGCATGATGCAAAAGGAACGTTTCTCGGGGCCTCGTCTCCGAGGAACAGGCTCCGGCCTCTCGGGGCCTTTACTCGACGCATTCCTCCTTCGCCTAAACCATCAGCCCATTACTCGCCTCCAAGCTATCCTATAGCTGAGATTTCTCAGGTCCCTTGCTCGTCTCCGAGCTATCCTATAGCTGAGATTCCTTAGCATCTATGTTTGGCCTAGAGCACGGAGCACGAGCCCTACCATAACGACTCTATGTATCTCGCCACGATGAGATCTTTGCCACTCCACGTCCCGCATCCTACGCTAGCGTATCTCACTATTAATGGGCATATCCCTCCATCAACGCGAACGTAACACAGGAGCGAAATGGATGGCGAGAATCTCACATCGGCTCGCTCCAATGCGACCCTTATATAAACCCTCCTCCAGATGATTTAGGTAACTCGAACTCAATTCAATACGCCGCTACTCGATTTCTCGGTACTTACTTGATCGTCGAAGGGTCCTACAGTGGTTTTCCACTCCGGGACTTCTTTTGCAGGTAGCTCGACGTCAACAATAATCAGCAACCTATTGAGATCCATACCCAAACCTCACCACAAATCTCGATCGTTCAGCCCCGCTGGTCACAAGATCAACGGAGGACAACAACTGAGAGAGATTCCGACCTCCATCACATACTTTGGGGCTTGGGTTACATAAAGAAATTTTCTCATTTTTTTGCATTTCTTAAAAGAAAAAATGAGAAATTTTTTATCATACCGTCATTGTACGGTGTTTTTTGTTACCCTATTGAGATAGGAAATACGTGCTACTTGTCTGGCGTATTACAGATTCCCTCTGTCTATGGTAGGTCGGGGTTTATTGATTGTGGGGATTCGAATCTCGGGCAGCCTCGGACTAAGCTGCCGTTAATTACCCCTCGTATTTGAAGCGAAAGAACCTTCGATTGACGGGTCAACTAGTCATGCGAACTCAGTGTGCAGTATGCGTGTATTGTGTTTTGGATATATTGAGGGCCCCCAGAGTTTTACGGGGGTCCCGCTATCTGGATAGCGGGCCGGGGGTCAAGGGGGCCAGCAGCCCCCTTGCGAGGTGCGGGGCAGCGCCCCGTTAGAAAAATTTTCCTAACGGGGGTGTATTTTGAGTGTGGAAAAATGTGGGAAAAAGCGGGGTGAGGAGCGTTTTAAAGACACTCGGGAGCTGGGCGCCAGCGGTTTACGTGCTTAGCACGTGGGCGCTGGGCACCAGCACCTCACGTGGGCGCCGGGCGCCCGTGGAAAAAAGGCTTAGCCCCGGATGGTGCTATTTGGGGCTAAGTCGTTCCCAGAAGCGGAATGTGGCCGGCTTTCGTACGGCTCGCCTAATCTTGGACCCAAAGGGACAGGCATCGGCTGCTTCGGGTTATCATCACCCGGCTCATGAGTGGAGACTTGTGCTTGATTGGATGGTGTCCAAGCAATTTGAGCCGTGAGCTGCATCACGACATTCGTCAAGTCGTCGATTTTGGAGTAAAACTTGGCCATCTCTTTATCTTTGCTCCTGAGCTGTTTTCGGAGCTTTTGAAGCAGCTCTTGCTCTGCGGTCCTACAGCGGAAATTCGGCTCTTTCTCGCTATCCGAGCTTGACTCTATATGGACTAAGAGGTCTTTCTGCCTATCGGCCTCATCGAGAGGGGTTTCATCATCCAGCGGAGGCGGCTGACCTTGGGAAGCGGAAACCACATTCAAGCCGGATTGGGCTTGGGATGTGGTGGCCTCATCCTTACTTTTGCTGAGCAAGTTGTCGCTGGGCCGTGCACCCATCATATAGACCGTGTGGATAACATATTCGGCCGTCCTTTCATTATTAGCAGCCGATTTCGTGGACCGATGTCATGGCCCTTCTGTTTCGGCAACGGACAATCGATTGAAGACGGCTGGCCAGACCGGGTTCCTGGATGGTGCTGGCGCTTCTTTTCGGGATTTGCCCCGCTGCTTTCGCGCCGCACAGAGCGCCTGATAGACTTATGAAGAGACGGTGTCATGCATTCTCTGTTGGGGGCAGGGATACGTCTCTTTGTAGTATCATTTGGACAGTTGTCTTCCTGATTCTGTTGGTCATGGCGTTTTTCTGAACCCACTTCAGAGGTTCGAAGGAATTGCTGACTTTTACGGCTGACTCAGCCATTGTCACGGAGTAACCCTGCTCTTGGAATCTCACAAGATTCCACTTGGCCAAAGTCATGGCCCTCTTGTTGGCTCGATACCTGAGTTGCTTCTGCCTTAACTCTTCTGTTTTAAGCACTTGGCAGGCTTCAGCCTTTCGGGACGATGTCGTAGACCGACTGACAGAAAGTCCAGAGAATATGCCTGCTCGCTCGATCGTCAAGGGCACCGTCTGAGCTTGCTGGAACTGTTTTGTGGCTCCATTGGTGTTTACGGCCTTGCCCCCAGTTGGAACAGTGGACAGCCGTTCGAATACGGATTTGCATTTGGGGTGGGATGCTCTGGCGACCACAACGTTCGGCCTCCTACCCCTTGAGGTCGATTTGGCTACTTGGTTTGTCAGGACTTCCGCTAGATGAGCGCTTCCAGCAGGGTAGACGACGATCGAACCAAATTGATGGGGTGGCTCCTCCCATTGCCGGCTGAGATTGGCAAGGAAAACCACATGGGCATTGATCTTGACTATGTACGAGATTGGGGTCGCATCGGAAGCTGAATTCATTTTGGGAGACATTGTTGTTAAAAGTTGATTGCTGCACGAAAGGAACATTACTTCAGTACAAACGTCGGTATATATGTTAAATGAGTTCGCATGAACACTTGACCCGAGATATGGGAGGAGAGAAAGGTCCCACCGGGCATGCCAGAAATCTGTAGGGTGTTTTTCGTTACCCCGTTGAGATGGGAAATACGCGCCGCTTGTCAGGCGTATTACAGATCCCCCCCCCCCGCCTAGGCCGGGGTTTATTGATTGTGGGAATTCGAATTTCCGGCAGTCGCGGACTAAGCTTCCGTTAATTACCCCTCGCCTTTGAAGCGAAAGAATCTCCGATTGACAGGTCAACTAGTCATCCGAACTCAGTTTGCAGTATGCGTGTGTTATGTTTTGAAAGGGTTTTGGATATATCGGGAGCCCCGCAGAGTTTTATGGGGCTCACACTACCCGGATAGCGGGCTGGGGGTCAAGGGGGCTAGCAGCCCCCTGACGGGGTGCGCGGCAGCACTCCGTTAGAAATTTTTTCCTAACGTGGGTGTATTTTGAGTGTGGAAAAGTGTGGAAAAAAGCGGGGTAAGGAGCATCTTAAAGACACTCGGGAGCTGGGCGACAGCGGTTCACGTGCTTAGCACGTGGGCGTTGGGCGCTAGCGCCTCACGTGCCCGGCACATGGGCACTGGACGCTAGATACTGGTGCTGGGCGTCAGTTCCTCACGCGTCCGGCACGTGGGAGCTGGGCACCAGTGCCTCACGCGCCCGGCACGTGAGCGCTGGGCGCCCGCGGAAAAAAAGGGCTTAGCCTCGGAGTTAGGAGTTAAACTCCGAAAGAATTTTTTTTTATTTTTTATTTATGGAGTTAAACTCCGAAAGATATTGAATGGAGTTAAACTCCTAAAAAGAAGGTTTGATTTATGGAGTTAAATTCCAACAGATCTTGAATGGAGTTAAACTCTTAGAAATCTTTGGAAATGATCAAAGGGGACCCCCTTCTTCTCCCCTTTAGCCCTGAATCTTCTTTTGAGCCTCGGATCCTCCCAAAATGGGAATTTTTTTTGGAAATGAGTCTCCTTCCTCCTCCTCTCCGTTGGCTGGATCTTGAAGAAAAAAAGGTTGAACTCAAAAATCTCCCCTTTTAGGGATTTGATAGAAGATCCGAGTTCCCTTTTATGAGTTTTATGGTGAAAAACCGTTTTTTTTGGAAAAACAAGAGTTGAACTCTTGATTTAATTAAAAAAAGAAAAAGAAGGTTTAGAACCTTGAGGAAAAGAAAGGAGGCACAGAAACCCTAATTCTTGAGGGGAATCAATTCTTGTCCTTCATTTCATTATTATGTTGTCTTATATAGGCTTACAAATTTACACATAGCCTCTTGAGTTTTGCCAAATGGCACTTGTGTCACCCCATGCCTTATGTGCTTATTTTTTTTTGCACATAAGCCATGGGGTTTACAAAATTTTGGCTTTCTGCCCATTTTACATACGTTTATTTCTAAAAATCATACTTAGATTAATTTATTGCCTCTTTTTTGGCGTAGAGCCGGCCCCTTCCATGCTTGGTTTTTACTTGGGTTTAGGCTTACTTATCTTGAGCTCGGACCCACTTGACTTATGGTTGACCTTGGTTTTGACTTGGTTGATCGGGGTGAAACTTTTGACCCCAACAGTCATAGGTTCTAGTTATAATAGTAAAGATAAAGGGTTATAATAGTAAAGATAAAGATAAGGGGTTATCTATAACTTCATGTTTCAACTTCCAATATATATATATATAATGGAGGAAAGAGGACATAGGAGGGAATTTTCTTTTTCCGACGATCGGCATCCACCATCTTCATCGTTTTCATCTAAGATGTGAGTACCCCAAATTTCATGCGATTCTACAACTTTTTCACCGTTGATTTAGAAATGTAAAAAGTTCTCTTGTCGGTAAACCGTTAATTTTGAACCCACCAAATCAACGGTGAAAAAGTTGTATAATCACATGAAATTTGGTGTACCCATATCTTAGATGATAACGATGAAGACGATGGATGCCGATCGTCGGAAAAAATGAGGGAGGACGTACTTTTTCGACGCCATAGAAGTAAATTCCCTCTTATGGTCTCTTCCCTCCATTAACCTCTCATATATATATATAGAGAGAGAGAGGGGGGGAAGATGTTATAGGAAGGAATTTCCTACTATGGCGTCGAAAAAATACACCCTTCCTAATTATTTTCGACGATCGGCACCCGCCATCTTCATCGTTATCATCTAAGATATTGGTACACCAAATTTCGTGTGATTCTAAAACATTTTCACCGTTGATTTAGTGGGTTCAAAATTAATGGTTTACCGACAATAGAACTTTTTACATTGCTAAATCAACGGTGAAAAAGTTGTAGAATCACAAGAAATTTGGTATACCCATATCTGAGATGATAACGATGAAGATGGTGGGTGCCGATCGTCGGAAAAAATGAGAGTGGGTATTTTTTTGTGGCCATTCCTCCGTTTTTCTATATATATATATATATATATATATATATACACACACACACACACACAGAGAGAGAGAGAGAGAGAGAGAGAGAGATTGTGTATCTTTTTGGAATCTTTCTATAAGTCTGGTAAGATTAAAGTGTTATGACTATTCTAAGGAATCTTCCTATAAGTCTGGTAAGATTAAAGTGTTATGACTATTCTAATATTAATTTTTATTTTATTAAAACTTAGTTTACTTCATAATTTAATGAATATCTTCATTTATCATATAATACCATTTATCATCATTCATCATATGCCAGCTCACAAGAATAAATTATAACCCGAAAAAAGAACTGGGAGAGCATTGAGATATCATCATCATATATGCTACTTATGTATAATAATACATAAGCGAACCACAGGTGAGCATAACCTTCACATTACTCTCTTGCTTCAATCTACACTGATTGGCCCATACAGACACTACTCTGGTGAGTTCTGATCACAAGGGAGGTGACCAGAACCAGCAACTCTTCTATATAAACCCCTCGTGATACCAAAATATACTGCAGTATCCATTGCCAGTAGTTAAGGATTTAAGATAGATAGAGCTTTAGTTATACTATCAGTTTGGACTTCTAGTTCTCTAATTAAGCTCAAACCACCCCCCCCCCCCCCCCCCCCCCCCTCTCTACAAAAGGAAGAGATGGGAAGTGGTGAAGCCATGGAAGCGGGGAAGATGGTTTCTGAAAGCGGAGTTCCGAAGCGCCGGAACAAGAAGTTTACATTTGCTTGTGCCATGCTTGCTTCCATGACTTCCATTCTCTTGGGCTATGGTATACTCTCTCTTTCACTCTAAACCTTTTTTGCTATGGCAAAATTATACAAGGACCCTATATTTTACTATGAGTTTCTGTTAAACCCCTATGAATAGGTACACTTAAAGATTTATGCCAAATTAGAGGAATTTTAAAATAGTGGTAGTTGATTCTTGAATGATATATATGTTTATGCTGTAAGATAGTGAATATAGCTTTTAACAAAAACTATAAATTGTACTTGGATACGGAGCATCTTCAGTACTAAGTATTGCGGCTTTTTGTCATCGATAAAGTTAGGATGCAAAAAAAAAAAAAGGTCTTATTTGTTTGTAAAGTGTTTCATTTTTTGGATGGACCACTTCAGGAATTGAACCGAAGATATCACTTTATTAATTATTTTGGAAATTAGATTTGTAGCACTGGTGATAACATGTTTTTCTTGTGTTCTCAAGCTAGAAATTGCAAGTTGCAACTGTCTTTTTGTTTAATTTCATCATTATTACGCTCTGAAAACTTTCTCTGTAAAGAAACTAAACTATTTATAACTATAATTTAAATAGCCTATGATGAAACAGTAGCTAGACGAGTAAAATTTCATTTTTGCGCCCCCTTATGTAATCTCGAATAATATTAATCTCTGCATATATATATGGCTGCTGCCTGAATCTTTGTAGACATTGGAGTGATGAGCGGCGCGGCCATTTTCATAAAAGACGAGCTCAAGATCACGGACACACAGGTCGAGATCCTCCTCGGGATCCTCAACCTCTACTCCCTGGTCGGCTCCTTCGCGGCCGGTCGTACCTCGGACTGGATAGGCCGCCGCTACACCATCGTCTTTGCGGCCGTCATCTTCTTTGTCGGGGCCATCATGATGGGCCTCGCCCCCAACTACGCTTTCTTGATGGTCGGCCGCTTCGTGGCCGGTATCGGGGTCGGCTACGCCCTGATGATCGCCCCGGTGTACACCGCCGAGGTCTCCCCGGCCTCCTCCAGAGGGTTCCTCACGTCGTTCCCGGAGGTCTTTATCAACACAGGGATACTTCTTGGGTACGTGTCGAATTTCGCGTTCGCCAGGCTGCCTGAAAACATAGGGTGGAGGCTTATGTTGGGGGTCGGGGCGATTCCTTCGGTCTTTCTGGCGATCGGGGTGCTGGGTATGCCCGAATCGCCGCGATGGTTGGTCATGCAGGGGAGATTAGGAGAGGCCAGGAAGGTTCTGGAGAAGACGTCGGATACAGATGAAGAAGCTGCGGAAAGGCTGTCTGATATTAAGCAGGCTGCAGGTATTCCAGAAGAATTGAATGATGATATCGTGGTTGTGACGAAGCAAAGCAGCCACGGGGAAGGAGTGTGGAAGGAGTTGTTTCTTCGACCGACTCCCGCCGTGCGGAGGATTCTTATCTCCGCCGTGGGGATACATTTCTTCCAACAGGCGTCCGGAATCGATTCTGTCGTGCTCTACAGCCCTACAGTCTTCGAGAAAGCTGGCATCACGGACAAAACGAAGAAACTCGGCACGACCGTGGCCGTCGGGTTCACGAAAACCGTCTTCATTCTCGTGGCTACATTCTTGCTCGACCGAATCGGCCGTCGCCCCTTGCTACTTAGCAGCACAGGTGGGATGATTCTCTCCCTTGCAGGGTTAGGTTTCGGTCTAACCATGATTGATCACCATCCCAATGGACAATTGACATGGGCGGTGGCGCTTTGTATCGTGTCGATATTGGCGTATGTCGCATTCTTTTCGATCGGGCTGGGGCCGGTCACCTGGGTTTATAGCTCGGAGATTTTCCCGTTAAAACTTAGAGCTCAGGGGATGAGCGTTGGAGTAGCGGTGAACCGAGTCACTAGCGGCGTTATTACGATGACATTTATATCGCTATATAAGGCGATAACGATCGGCGGGAGTTTCTTTTTGTACGCAGGGGTTGCCTCGGTCGCTTGGATCTTCTTCTTCAGTTATTTGCCGGAGACTAGAGGGAAGACATTGGAGGAGATGGAGGAGTTCTTCGGGGTGAGGACTAAAGAGAGTAAGGATGAGAAAGAAGGGGGTAAGATACAATTAGCAGATACAAATACGCAAAAATGAAAGTTTTTAGGGGGGGTATATGTAATATTAAGTGAATCATAGGATATCTATCAATGAACCAAGAAGTTGGGATTTGAGAAAGGGCCTTGTTCTAATTATGTGTATTAATTGGTTGCCTTTACAATTTGACAAGGACAAGATATGGGGAATCAAAAGAAAGAAGAGATTTTGTCATGAGATTTGTGTTACTTGAATATCATAATGGTAGATTTAAAATGAAAATTTTGGCTACTTGTGTAATTATAGTATTTTAGAATTGCAACTAGCTGTGTGCTTGAGATTTGAATATTGATCTTTAGTTTTTAGCTTCTAGTTCATAAACACTTGATTTTTACGTCTCTAGTCGTTTAGTTCCAAGTTGTAGTTTGTTTATAGTTCGATGTGGGAGCGAGTTTGCATGTGTTTTTGTGGTTGAAATTACAAAGAAAATGGTTGTTGAAAAAGAAAAGGGAACCAAGTGCAATTTATTAAATTTATCCTAACAAGGATAAATAAGGAATGCTACTTGCAAGATTTATTGCATTTTGCATCCTTATTTTCAATTTCTTGAAAAATTATTACCAAAATATATAAAATATATTACTTCGATTAAAATAATCTTGAATTGGAATATTTCCAGCACCAAACGGATATTTTATGTTAAAACATGGACACAAAGTACTTGCGATTTTATCTGGGCATGTTAATTATAAATTCAAAATTCCAGAAATGTTGAATGTCAATGAATTATTGCTTCAAATAATTGAGATGTAGACATCAATGAAAGTGAAGATCAAAGTGGCGTATTTCCACCAAAAACATATTTGAAAAGAAATTAAGAAAATTAAAGTGGGGTTGAGCCCCCCCCCCACCCCGCACCCACGCCACCCCCACCCCAAGAGCCTTCTCTCTCAATCAAGCAGCTTTTAGAACAGCCTTTACTATAGCAGCCTTAGAGAGTGATATCACTTTTCGGCTTTGCTTTGTTTTTATTTTCATGTTCATTTAGTGTCCAAATGAACTTATGGCTCTAATTCAATTCAGATTATTGCATGTTCATGCTTGAGGAATGTGAATCACATGTTTAATTTGTGGCTTGAGACTAGAGAGAAACATAGAAAATCTAAGAGAAGCAACACACACACACAAATGGTGAAAGAAAAATCTTTAAATGGGAGTTTGCATCTCTTTCTCAATGAGATGAGAAAGTTGGTCATGAGGTCTATGCTAATTTAGGTTCATTCAATGACTTGACATCATGAGTAAAATTCTTTTATTATTGTAAGAGCTACGCATTTGAATCTTATTATCTATGTTAAGATATGCATATATCTTTTATATCTTTTATTAGGGTTTATCTTTTGTTGGGGTTTAAGTGTATGTGTATTATACGTATTACGGTTTCATCATGTGGGTTATATATAGAGAGGTATATTGTATATTGTTTTTGGAACAATCGTTAACAATATTTTTTCTCCTAAATTCAATGGTTTCTAGCATGAAATCAGAGCTTACCCTACCATTGATTGTTGCTATCATCGTTGATTGATCCTCTCCACCACATCGTCTCCTAGTTTTCTCGTTTCCTTGATCGCCACATCTTCCCACCGCCGAAATCCTCTCCATCGGCGAATTTTAGATCCTCTCAATAATATCAAAGACATCTAGACATCGAAGTCGTCTTCTTCTCGATCTCATTGAAGCCCTCACTTTCATCATCGATATCAAAATCACCGTCAAAGTCACCTTCTCCACCGCCGATCTCGTCGAAGCCCTACCTTTTTCCAAATTCCAAAAAAAAAACTGATTATTTTTTTTCTGTTTATTTGGTTCTAGATCGTTGGATCCAGCCGAGCCGAGCTCAAACTGTTTTGAGCCATTTTTTTTAGTCTTTCAATTTTCATTGAGTTATGGATAAGCATCGACTCTATTCCTTTCTCACTAAGTCCGCAAATTATACTGGATGTGCTCTTACTATATAGTATAATCTTCAAGTTTTGGCATTGTGGGGTTACATTGATGCCACACTTGTCTGTCCTCCTTCCACCACTACTTCCGTTACGCCTATGACTCCTTCCACCACTATTTTCACCGACACTTCAGTCCTTTACATTTTCACTCGTGATCGTTGGATGCAGAAGGATCAGCAAATTATGGCATATATTGTACGTTCGGTAGTGACTCTCATTCATCTGTCTATTGGACGTCTAACTATCTCTCGTCAGCAGTAGATTTCTCTTAACCGCATGTACATTCAGACAGGTGCCACACGTGAGTACCAACTGCATCAGGTCTTTCAGGATGCTTGATAGGGGGATCATTTTGTTCAGGATTTTCACTATCTCCTATCAGGTTATTGAGAGGAATTGTTGGATATAGTGCCATGAAGTCAATTATTGTAATCACAGGTAGGCGATTATAATGGTTAAGGAAGAACCTATATGGGTAGAACAATCTTACTCGAGATGATAATATGCTATCTGGTTTGATTTTATCACCGTGTACATGCATTATATGGTATTGCAGATAATTATTATATGTTGATAGAGCCCATATGATTCTTGCTTGACTACCAGCATTATGATGGCGGTCATATACGTGGGAGCTGGGTGGTCCATAAGCAAATCCTTAAATGTTCCTATTCAAGGGAGTTTCGAGACCGGGCATCGATACTCCGGAGTAGACTAGTGTAACCCCGACGAGGGGCAGCGGTCGGTCTCACAAGCCATTGGTGTCAGCTGGTCGTCTTTATTGGGTTATGAGTTACACTGGACGAACTCGCCAGGAACATGCTAGATGGTATTATACCTATTGTCAGATAGCAGTTCTTAGGTGACATGAGTATAGATTAGTTTGTCAACCTGAGATCGTCATTTGCCTCGTGTGAGTTCCCACTATAATTTGATTACTACCCTACCACGGCTCAAAGGAGTCGTGCAAACATGTTTTATTTAGGTACAGTCCCGAGCCACATGGAGGCAGTGAGCGGATCGTCGGGGATTTGTCTCTTCTGGTATTGGGGTTAGACGTCTTGCTGTGTATGGGTGACCATCACCAAAATCCTTAGCCAAGGTTGACGAGAATTACTGAATTGGATCAGTAGGTTCTCAGTGGGTGATGGGCTTCAAATCGACACGAAATTGTTAGTTATGTATATTCCCTGGAGGCCATTGTTGTACATATGATGTATATTATAATGGATACTTGGATATATAGAGAGAGGACTTTCTTGCTTGATATGATAGTATGCTATCTGGTTTCACTTTGTCTTAACATGTTGACTTGTATTGGTTTACTGTCTTGCTCTCACATGTTGATAAAGCCCTTAGGATATGTACTCGACTACTGAGACTATGATGCAGATCATACTAGTGGGGCCAGGGTAGTCCAAGAGTACATCCTATAACTGTTCCTAGTCGAGGGTGTATCGAGACAGGGCATCGATACTCCAGAGTAGACTAGTGTATACGCATCTTGACCCATATGATGGGCAATGGATGATCCCATATCCATTGGTTTTTGACATCAAAGATGGTGTACGAGTGCTCAGTGGAGACTGGATACACTGAACGGACTCGCCGAGAACTCCTAGATTGGTATTATACCTATCGTCAGATAGCAGTTCTCTGGTGAAACTGGTGCAAGTTAGTCAGTAGACCCGAAATCGTCATAGAGTCTTGTGTGATTCCCACTGTGCTTTGATTTCCACCTTACTATGTTCATAAGGACGTGAAAAACGGTGGCTTTTGGGTACAATACCGAATCGTATGGAGTCAATGAGCGATAGGAAGGGTTTCGTCTCTCTCGGTATTGGGAGTTGATGTTGCGCTGCGTTCGATTGGCTATAACTGGAAGTCCCTATTGGATATAGTGCCCTTAAAGTCAATTATTGGATCGCAGGCACGTGATTGCAATGATTGAGGGAGGACCTATGCCGGTAGGACAGTCTTACTCAAGATGATAGTATGCTATCTGGTTTATCTTTATCATCGTGTACATGCTTTAGGTGATATTACAGATTACTATTACACGTTGATAGAGCCCTTAGGATTCTTGCTTGACGGCCAGCAGTATGATGGAGATCATATACATGGGAGCTGGGGTCTATAAGCACATCCTTAAAAGGTCCCTAGTCGAGGGGGTTTCGAGACAGGGCATCGATACTCCAGAGTAGACTAGTGTATACGGATCGAGACCCCGACGAGGGGCGGTGGCTGGTCTCACAAGACATTGGTGTCAGTTGGTTCACCTAAGACGTATACAGGTGCTCATTGGGTTATGAGTACACCGGACAGGACTCGCTGGGAACATGCTAGTTGGTTTTATACCTAGCGTCAGATAGCAGTTCCCTGGTGACATGTGTACAGGTTAGTTCATCGACCTGAGATCGTCATTTGTCTCGTATGAGTTCCCACTGTGCTTTGATTACTACCCTACCATGGCTCAAAAGAGTCGTGCAAACAGGTTTTAGTTGGGTACAGTCCCGAGCCACATGGAGGCAGTGAGCGGATCGACAGGGGTTTCGTCTCTCCCGGTATTAGGGGTGCGATCGCTCTCTCTCTAGGAGAGCCATTACACGAAGTCCTTGGCCAAGGCACGAGATTTACTGGTTGGTATTCCAGTAGTATCTCAGGGTGTTCTGGGCTATACTCCAACACGACTTGTACCGCTTTTGGGGTCTGACGTTTACCAGTCCCCTAGGCCCGACATGCGATACTCATAGACGAACAGACCGGACTGTACGTATATTGTCACTGACAGGCTCAGTAGGGTGTCAGGATGAGTTCACTCATCAGCCTCCCTTTTGGTCAATACCTGGGCGCCCGTTACGTACAGCTAGTACCACTGATGTGCTAGTGGTTAAATCCACAGCCAGTGTATTGACGAGTTTTTAGAGTCCCCCACAGACAGTTTCTCAAGTTTCGGGCGAAACGTTGTAGAGGCCGTATGATATTATGGCAGGGTTCGATCATATACGTGCAGTAGTGCACGGATCATTATCGGATGGATCATACTAGTGGGCTTTGGTTTAAGCCGGATCCTAGTATTAGATTTGTTGGATTACTTTAGTCTCATCGCATTTGCATTCAGTCGGAATGTGGATGCAGGTATGTATATACAGGTGAGGGGTATCCTTGTGATCCGTCACGAGTTTACTTTAGTAGATGTCATTCTCTTTTTATTGTTGTAAACATTTAGACAAATGTTTACATATGGAAATAATGATCTCAAAGTCATGATTAGGAGAATTAATTATGACACATGCACAAGTGATGACTCATGGTCTCTTTATTTGTGCATATGTCACATTATTGCTTGATTTATGTGTTGAAATGATAAGAGGAGAGAGAGAGGGCAGCCATATGGCTTGGGGTTAGCTCTTGTATTATCATTCTAGCTCACTTTCATTATCATTCTAACACAAACGAAAAGAAAAGGCTCTTCTTCTTCTCTTTTCTTCTCTTGAGCTCACTATCTCCATTAATGGAATCCACTTAAATCTCCATCCATACACTCTCATGCGTCGAGAATCAATGGATGCTTGAGACAAAGTTATCACACACATTCTCTACATCTCCTTGGACACATCGGCTAGCAAACATCGTGTCCGAGTTACTTCGGTTCGAAGCGGGAGCCCGTAAAAGGATTCATCGACGTGGTGCCCTTTCCGACGAGGAGATTGGAGATCGAGCAAGATCGGAGATGCCGCAAGGAGCTAAAGATGGTGGCTAAAGACTAAAGGACACGGATCGATCGGTATAGCTTTTCTAACCCTCTTTAGATTGCTAGTTTAGCATTAATAGTTCGATCCGGGTGAAAGACTGCGATAGCGCCGGTTTCGTAAAAAGTTTTTGTTCCGCATTTGGCCTCGGATCGATGGCCGGGGCATTACCGTAGACTTATATGGTATCAGAGCCACGCCATTAACCTTTACTAGCTTGTTCTAACGTGTTTAAAATATCGATCGATCGAAATTTCCGAATCGTATTTTCATTTGAGTGTGCTTGCTGTTGAATTTCAAAGTTGTTCAAAAAATCATTTTAGGCATCTTAAAAATACATGCAGGCATAACTAAAGCTACAGAAAATGTTTGGAGACCTAACTCCAAAATTCCACAGTGGAACCGCCGCGAAATGTAGCATTTGGCGGCCCTTCCGCGGCCCTTTTTGGGCTACAGTGCCCCAAATGTTTTCTGAGGCTTTAGTTCATGGAAATATGATTTTTTTTATATATAGTTTTGTCCCAGATTCATTTGATTGCTGTATTTTCACTTGGGGCCCACTTCGGGAAGTTTTGTCGATCGAGATTTTAAATATGTTAGTTCACAGTGCTTATATTATATCTGCGACCGTGAGTGTCATTCAAGCGGTAAATCTTGTCTAATTGGTATAGTCCTTTTAGACGGGTTTGCGAACATGACATTCATGTTGATGTTCTGTGTTGTGCTGTGATGTTGCGGATTTGTCGTGGTGGATAGCTTGGTACAATGTTAGTGCAGTTTAGTATTATTTGTACATTTGATATTGCGGGGCGAGCGTTCGACATGTGGACTACCGTCACTGCCTGTTTGTATATTATTCTTTTAGGGCACGACCGGATTGAGGTCGATGAACCCGTTGTATATATTTTTCTTTTCTGTATTAGGATTACCCCGCGGTGGAGTGCACGGATAGCCGGGTTCCAGAGGGCGACGGGACCGCATCTCATGGGTTTGAGATGGAGGGGGATTCACTCTAGAATTGGCGGGCTATTCCCCGCACTCGTAGGGGGTATAGGTTGACCCAAGGTGGGGTGCTCAAGTTACCGGATTCCGTGAAGTGCTGGGTGGTCCATTCACTTTGTTGAAGGGGGCTGCCTCGCTTCAGGTTTTGGCGGGTAACTTGCCACACCCGTAGGGGTCTAGGTTTTCATTGCACATGCTATCCACACGACCCGGGGAACGTCGGGTTTCAGTAGCGACTCTATGAAACCCGGGGATCCCAGATTATCTGTATTGTTTATTACATTTATGTGATGTTGCATTTATCACTCCATGAGCGATTATTATATATTGATATATATACTAGTATATGTTGTATATGTTTTACACCCGCGCTAGTCTAGTCCCCGCTCTGTCGTTAGTTAAGTAACCTAACGGGTGATGACGGGACCCAGTGACGAATGCGGATGGCATATACGTACATTGTATTTTCTTTCTTTATTGGTGTGATTAATTGATAGGACTGCATTGATTCAGATCAATGCAAGGAAAACAAACCTATTCGATATTGTTGGAACAATTTTCAAAAAGCTGTTATTACAAGGACGTTCACTTTTGCTTTGCACAGTGGTATTCGGTTATGAATATCCTGCACCTCATTCGACGAGGCAAGGGCCGAGATCCCTTCATCGGGAGTGACCCCTTGGACAGAAGTTTGCGTCAGGGTAATAACTTCACTATAGTCGATTACTTTTTGCTTTGCATCGCGGTATTCAGTTGGAATATCCTGCACCTCATTCTACGGGGAAAGAGCCGAGATCCCTTCACCGGGAGTGACCTCTTTAGCAAAGGTTTTCGCCACTATATTTGTAAAAAGCTATCCAGTTCCTTCAACGATATCAAGTTCATTACGTTAAAGGGTTTTCGCCAAAAACCAGTCGTAGCCCTCCGTTATTTCGGATAAGTAGCACATAGTATTCGTGTGGCGTTTGTTGGCCAAAGTTAAGGCATCGTGTGCTGTAGCTGTGTGTTGCTTGTCCGTTGCATGGATATGCATTGGTTTAGGACAGTCGTATCACTTTGTTGGCCAAAGTCAAGGGTGTGTGCTGGTGGGTCTAAATCAATCAGGACAATAACGGGTAGAACTTGACTTGCAGGTTATGATTTGTTGGCCAAAATCAAGGTCATAAACCGCTTGGGGTAAAAATCACATCGGGAGTTTCTAAAGAAACTGAAACTTGCCTGGCATGCGCATACCTTCTGGAATGTGATAACGTGAGTGGATTCCATCACGTTATCATGCGATGATAGTTGGATCCCGATTCCCACTGATGAGTTGGTTTACTCCTCGGGTGATCCCGACTAATTCTTTTTTCAGGTTTGGTGGAGAATTTGAGGATACAGTGGGAGACTTCCTGATTAGATAAAGTGATAACCAATCTGATCTAGGTTAGAGTGCACGCAGAGTGTTTCTTTTCTCTCTCTCTTTGGCTACGACCATGGCCCGACCCTAGACTATGACTCAGTGACCAAGTTGACCGAACTTTCTTAAAACACTGGCTTTTGGATTGTCTGAGTTGCATACATCATTGCCACTCCTTCTTTTACCCTTTGCATTTCTCCAGAACACCCCGTATTATTACGAACATCCACTTCCATTGGATAACTCTATCGTATGGTTATATATGAACTCGAAGGAACTTGTTCCAGATTCGAAGATGGATTCTGGTTCTGGAGAGATTGAATATGACTATTCAGTTGTCTTTTCTTTTTACCTTCTCTCAGGTTGTGAGGGCTCCTAGGATTAGGAGAGGGTGCACCTATTACGCTTATTGGATAGTCTTCTTCTAAACCATAGGCAGGTGTCGAAAGGTAGGGAATGAAGAAAACCAATTAGCCTAAGTATGGTTTACAGAAAGTAATAAGTAAAGACAAATAAAGGGATTAGTAAGAGGACAAAATAAATTGCGACTGCTATCATTCACGACCAAACCAAGTATTTCATCGCCACTCCTATTTCTCCTTTGTATTTCTCTAGAACACTCCGTATCACTACGAAGATCCACAGTAATTGGATACTCCATCGTATGGTTATATACGAACTCGAAGGAACTTGTTCCAGTTCGGGGATGGATTCTGGTTCAGGAGAAATAGGAATAAAAGTTTATTCAGTTGTCTTTTATCTTTACCTTCTCTCACGTTGCGAGTGCTCCTAGGATTTGGACCGTACACCTATTACGATTATTGGATAGTCTTCTTCCAAACCATAGGCTGGTGCCGAACGGTAGGGAAGGAAGAAAACCATTTAGCCTAACGATGGTGTAAAGAAGGTAACGACTAAAGACAAATAAAGGGATTTGGAGAGATAACAATGAAATATACGGTTACAGTCGTGAATCTGATAATGGAAGAGACATTACTAGGAATACCCGGATACCCGTTCGAAACATTTACATGTTTCAGTTTCACTGTGTATTGTTAAAAGAAAACTGATTTCCCAATTAGCCCTTACTCCAGGGTATATATTTACCAGGTTTGATTCTCACATCTGTATGATTTTACAAATGATGAGTGGGAGTAAGTTATTGGGAATTAGGTAATCATCCTCATTATATCGGGATTCGTTGTAATTGGTGATATTTGAGAAAATCACCTGGGTTATTGCCGGACGACAAATATTTGGTTTTGAATATCCGTTGTTATGCACCAATTTCAAACTGATATATCTGTACTTTTATTTTTATAAAGTGAGATATAACTTTTTAAAATTATGTCCATGACATTTACCTATATCAGTTGATGGTTAGGTAAGGAGCATTCAACAACGGTGTAATTCTTCATAGCCATAGTACAGTTTTCAACCTAAGACGCACAGGATTTAAGTTATTAGACTCAGGGGACTTATACAGAGTATTGTATATTGTCCAGTGTCCATTAGGACAGAGGGGTTGGTCCTCGTACTATATTCTGTTTACTTATGACTTCTCTAGTTTTTAGACAAGTGTTTCGTAGAAATACAATGTCTAAGTTTTGAGAAGTTATAGGTATAAGAGTAAAGTAGAGAACCGTGTGTTGCAAGTATCAGAATTCTTCAAGGTAATCGAAGATGTAGATACTTGTGTATGGTATTCAATTGATAGTAATGGTTTTAAGAACTTGCTTCTCTTTCAGGTTACTCATATTTGGATGTATTCCTAAGTTGAGTAATACTCATCGACATCTCTCCATTTAGTTGACATGTGTTGGTTATAGTGCCCTCAAGGCAATTATCATAGTCGCGGACTTGTGATTATGATGATTGAGTGAGGACCTATACCGATAAAACAGTCTTACTCAAGATGATAGTATGCTATCTGGTTTGTCTTTATCATTATGTACGTGTTGATAGAGCCCATAGGATTCTTGCTTGACTGCCAGCATTATGATGACGATCATATATATGGGAGCTGGGGTCTATAAGCACATCCTTAAATGTCCCTAGTCGTAGGAGTATCGAGACCGGGCATCGATACTCCAGTGTAGACTAGTGTATACTGATCGAGACCCCAACGAGGGGCGGTGGCCAGGTCTCACAAGCCATTGGTGTTAGTTTGTTCACATAAGATAGTATACAGGTGCTCATTGGGTTATGAGTACACTGGACGGACTCGCCGGGAACCTGCTAGTTGGTATTATACCTATTGTCAGATAGCAGTTCCCTGGTGACATGTGTACAGGTTAGTCTGTCGACCCGAGATCGTCATTTGTCTCGTGTGAGTTCCCACTGTGCTTTGATTACTACCCTACCACGACTCAAAGGAGTCGTGCAAACAGCTTTTAGTTGGGTATAGTCCCGAGCCACATGGAGGCAGTGATCAGATCGTCGGGGATTCGTCTCTCCCGGTATTGGGGGTTGATGCCGCGTTGTGTACGGATGGCCATCACCATAAATCCGTAATCACGGTGGACGAGAATTATTGATCCAGGATCGATAGTCTCAGGTGGTGATGGGGTTTCATACCGACACTAAATGTCGCGTTGTTGGGGGTCTGACTTTATCCACCCCCTAGACTCGATATGCGATACTTATAGACGAACAGACCGGACTGTGCGGATATTGTCCCTGTCAGGCTCAGTAGGGGTTCTGCATGAGTTTGCTCGTCGGCCTCCCTTTCGCTCAATACCTGGGTAGCCGTTACGTACAGCTAGTGCCGCTGACGTGCTTGTGGTTAAACCTACTGCCAGCGTATTGACGAGTCTTTAGAGTCCCACACAGAGGGTTTCCCTGGTTCTGGCGAAATGATGAAGTAGCCGTATTGGATACGTGCAGGGTTCCGATCGATTGGTGTAATTTGTACCAGGACTTTCGATCGGACAATTGATAGTACTAGCCGACTCGGACTTGAGCCGGATTATTAAATCAGGTATTGATTTAATAATTTACGTATATGTATTTCGATACGTATATTCTAGTACTATATTCTTTGTGTTATTCTGTCTCATTGGGTATTCGTATTTCGGTACGGATGCAGATATATTTACAGTAGAATGTAATCCGTATTTTTTACCGGATAACATTCTAGAAGGTGCCACCTCATTTCTTGATTTGGCCATTTACATAAAATGGTTAATGAGGTGGATATTTGGAAATGGAGGTATGGTGAGAACCATACTTGAAATAGTGCACACAAATGAATTGTTAATTCATTTGTGTCCACTATTCAAGTATGGGAGGATTTTAAAATTGGAAAAATGGTTTTTACAAAACCTATCATGCTATTTTCTCTTTCCTAAGAGAGCTCATTTTTGGAAGCATGATAGTTTTTCTTCACTTGGATTTTCTTCTTGAGCTCTACCCTCACCATTTGCTTCACCTCCTCTAGATTTCCATGGATGCTATCACGTTCTTTGTTTTGAGATAGTTAACACTAAAGATACTACACACTACATCCTAGGCTCTCTAGGGTAGCATCCTAGAGACCCCAGTTGCTCCATATGCATCGTGTTGAGGAGCTACAGCCGGAGCTACATCCCTCGGGTGGATCATCGGAGATGGAGGAAGACCGACAACCAAACGTCATCAAAGGATCGCTAGGAGCTTGGAATGAAGACCGAAGGACACGGATCAACTCGGTATAACGATTCTAACTCTTAGTTAGTTTGTTAGTTTAGGGTTTAAGGTCGATCCGTAAATCGGGTAGCGGTAGCGCCAGTTTAGAAAATTTTTGTTTCGCATTTTGGCCACATTTCGATGGCCGGGGCGCTGCCTAAACCCTTCATGGTATCAGAGCCACCCTTTAAACCCCTTACTAGCATGTTTAAACATGCTTAAAAGATCGATCAACTGAATTTACCAAAATCACGTTTTCATATTTGGGTTTGCTGTTGATTTTCAAAAGTGGTCAAAAAATTATTTCGGGCATCTTAAAAATCTATGCAGGCGATTTTATGGGTACATAAAAAATTTGGGCCTCTGATTCCTCCAAAGCGCCGCAGAACCGCCGCACTTACCCCTCATTGGCGGCGGATCCGCGGCCATTTAGTGGCGACGGGCTTAGAAATTTTTCCTGTAGCCTCCTGACTTGGAATTGTGATTTTTGACATATACTGTCTTGGCCCAGTTTTCAGTGAAGTGTTGTTTTTTTTATTGGGGCCAAATTGGAATTTAGTCGATCGATATTTTAAGTGTGCGTTTAAAAGTGCATACATTACTATCTGCGACCGTGAATGTCACTCGATCGGTAAACCCGTCTAACTGCTATATGTTCTTTTAGATGGGTTTGCGAACGTGACATTCACGTTGATGTTCTGTGTTGTGCTGTGATGTTGGTTGGATCGTCGTGGTGGATAGCTATGGTGCAATGTTAGTACAGTTTAATTTCATTTGTACATTTGATATTGCGGGACGAGCATCCGACATGTGGACTGCCGTCACTGCCAGTTTGTATATTATTCTTTTGGGGCACGACCGGGCTGAGGTCAATGTCACCCTTGTATATTATTTTCTTTTCTATACTAGGATTACCCCGCGGTGGAGTCTACGAACAGCCGGATTCTAGAGAGCAACTGGTTCGCATCTCATGGCGTTGGGACGGAGGGGACCTTACTCTAGAATTAGCGGGCTATTCGCCGCACTCGTAGGGGTATAGGCTGGCTCAGGAGGGGTACTCATGTTACCGGATTCCGTGAAGTGCTGGGTGGCCCATTCACGTTGTTGAAGGAGGCTGCCTCACTTCTGGTTTTGGCGGGTAACTTTCCGCACTCGTAGGGGTCTAGGTTTCATTGCACAGGCTATCCACACGACAGGGAACGTCGGGTCTCACTTGCGGCTCAAGTGAAACCCGGGGCTCCAGATTATCCACCATTCTGTGTTGCTTCTGTGATATTGCTTATATCATGCCTGGGACGATTGTCATATATATATTTATATATATATTAGTAGATGTTGTATATGTTTTGGACCCGCGCTAGTCCAGCCCCCGCTCTGTCGTTAGTTAAGTAACTTAACGGGTGATGACGGAGCCCAGTGGCGAATGCGGATGGCATATACGTATATTTTATTTTCGTTCTTTTCTTGTGTGATTAATTGATGGGACTGCATAGATTCTTATCAATGCAAGGATAAAACAAACCTATATATATGATGTTGTTGGAACCAAGTTTTTTAAAAAACTGACATTATAGACATTCTCTTTTGCTTTGCATCGTGGTATTCATTTTGGAATATCCCGCACCTCATTCGACGAGGCAAGGGCCGAGATCCTTTCATCGGGAGTGACCCCTTGGGTAAAAGTTTGCGTCAACGTAATAACTTTAATATATTCGATTATTTTTGCTTTGCATCGTGGTATTCAGTTTGGGATATGCTGCACCCCATTCGACGGGGAAAGAGCCGAGATCCCTTCACCGGGAGTGACCTCTTTAGCAAAAGTTTTCGCCACTATATATTTATAAAACCACTCGGTTCCTTCAACGATATCAAGTTCATTACGTTAAGGGTTTTTCGCCAAAAACTAGCCGTAGCCTTCCATCATTTCAGATTAGTATTGCTTAGTATTCGTGCTATGTTTGTCGTTGCTATTCGCCGAGGCGTAGTGTGCGGTAGCTCTGTAATGCTTTTCTGTCGTATGGATATGTGGATTGGTTAGGACAGTCGTACGACTTTGTTGATTATTCGTCAAGGGTCGTGCGGGTGGGTTTAATGCAATCAAGATAATGACGGGTTGAACTTGACTAGGACCTTTTGATTTGTTGATTATTCGTTAAGGTCACTTGGGTCCTAGGGGTAAAAAATCATATCGGGAGTTTCAAACATACAGGAAACTTGCCAGTCATGCGCATACCTTCTGGAGTGTGGTGACTTGAGTGGCTTCCATCAGGTTATCATGCAATGATAGTTAGATCCTGATTCCCACTGATGAGTAGGATTACTCTTCGGGTAATTCCGACTAATTCTCCTTTTGAGTTTGGAGGAGAATTCGAGGAAACAGTGGGAGCCATCCAGATTAGATAAAATGATTAACCACTCTGATTTAAGTTAGAGTGCACGCTGAGTGTTTCTTCTCTCTTTCTCTGGCTGCGACTATAACCCGACCTTTGACTAAAACTCATGAAACCAAGTTGACCGAACCTTCTTAAAAACACTTTGGATTTTGGAATGTCACGGTGTCGCATACATCATTGCCACTTCTATATCACCTTTGCATTTCTCCAGAACACCTCATATCACTACGAACGTCCACTTCCATTGGATAAATCCATCGAATGGTTATATACGAACTCGAAGGATCTGATTCGAGGATGAATTCTGGTTCTGGAGAGATTGAATAGGATTATTTGGTTGTTTTTTCTCTTTACCTTCTCTCAGGTTGTGAGGGCTCCTAGGATTAGGAGATAGTACATCTATTGAGCTTATTGGATAGTCTTCCTCCAGACCATAGGCAGGTGCTGAACGGTAGGGAAGGAAGAAAACCAACAAGCTTAACTGTGGTGTACAGAAGGTAATAAGTAAAGACATATAAAGGGATTAGAATAATAGCAAAGGAAATTGCGATCACCATCATTCACGACAAAGACCGTGTATACCCCTGCCACTCCTACATCCACTTTGCTTTTCTCTAGAACACTCCGGATATCCATTTCCATTGGATATGCCATCGTATAGTCACATACGAACTCGAAGGAATTCGTTCCAGATTCGGGGATGGTTTCCGGTTTAAGAGAAATTGGATAGGATTATTCACATGTCTTTTCTCTTTACCTTCTCTCAGGTTGCGAGGGCTCCTAGGATTAGGAGAGTACACCTATTACGCTTATTGGATAGTCTTCTTCCAAACCTTAGGCTAGTGCCGAAAGGTAGGGAATGAAGAAAACCAATTAGGGTAAAAGAGGTGTACAGAAGGTAATAAGTAAAGACATAATAAAAGGATTGCAGAGAGGGAAGGAAAGTATATGGTTACTGTCGTGAATCAGGATAGTGGAAGAGGCGTTACTAGGAACATCGGTTAACCCCTTTTGAAACATTTTCATGTTTCAGTTTCACTGTGCGATATTAATTGAAAACCGTTTTCCCAATTGGAATCTAACTCCAGGGTATGTATTTACCAGATCAGTTTCTCACATCTGCATGTTATTACGGATGGTGAGTGGGAGTAAGATATTGGGAATTGGGTGATTAGATCCTCATTATATCGGAATTCGTTGTAATTGGTGATATTTGAGGAAATCATCAGGATTTTGCCGGATGGCAAATATTTGGTTTTGAATATCCGTTGTTATGCACCAATTTCAAACTGATATATCTGTACATTTATTTTATAAAGTGAGATATAACTTTTTGATAATGTGTCTATGACATTTACCTATATCAGTTGGTGATTAGGTAAGGTGTATTCAACAGCGGTGTAATTTTTCTTAACCATAGTACAGTTTTTCAACCTACGACGCACAGGGTTTGAGTTATTGAACTCAGTGGACTTGTACAAAGTATTGTATGTTGTCCAGTGTCGATTACGACAATGGGGTTGGTACTCATACTATATTCTGTTTACTTGTGACTTCTCCATTTCTGAACAAGTATTTCGTTGAAATGCAAAGTCCAGATATTGAGAAGTTATAGGTATAAGAATGAAGTAGAGGACCATTTGTTGGAAGTATCAGGATTCTTCGATGAAGTCGAAGATGTAGATTCTAGTGTTTGGTATTCCGCTGATAGTAATGGTTTTGAGAACTTGCTTCTCTTTCGGGTTACTCATATGTGGATGCACTCCTAGATGAGTAATGCTGATTGTCCTCTTTCCATTTAGTTGATATGCACTGGAGACAGCTGCATGATTTTGAATCTGGTTCTAATCAAATTAGTGCTTTTGTTTCTATATCAGATATATATAGAATCAATTTGTATCTTGACGATGTTAAGGTATAGGGAGTTGTCCGACTGATGCTTAAAACCAGAATCCGGATAAACTCAAGGCACGTTTTAGCAATGGCTGTTGTGGTTATCCCGGGCTTTGACGAGGGATAACTTTCTACCATCAGGAAGATCAATATTTATATTGTTCTTGACTCGCCACAGTTTTAGTAAAATGGATTTTTTCAGAAAAACATAAGTGGGAGTATGGTAGAACTGGAAGTGATTCCAAAACCACAAACGATCACTGAAGATTTAATAGAACCTATGGATTCAATTAGTTTCGACATTCCATTAGCCACTCCGCAGATTTAGTGGGTAACCTCAGGCATCCGAGAGGTACTCCGGTCTTCTCAGTGACGGTGACAGGGAGGTTCTTGTTTACCCAGACTTGCCATTGCTGCTGTTCTAGACTATAAGACCCGGCAGGAGGATGAGTATAGCGTCGTTCTAAACTAGTTTTGGAAGTGTACGTGTATATGACTCTGCAAGAGGGTTGTTGTAGTTAGTGGGAGCAGCGGAAGCATAGAGGACAAGTAGCTTATGTCTATTTATAGTCTAAAGCAGGTATAGCAGAAATAGATTATCTATTTTTGATGTGACAGTCATAGGCTTTGACTTCATCAGAATAGGAGATGGATCTGCTAAGAAGGTAGTAGAGAGTGATATCCAGGTATTAGGATGACATGCACTTGATAGGAAGGGACATTCCTATACTATGATCGGTTATATTGTGGCTGTCACAAAGTTGTTTCTCCACACAGGATATGGATATAATATCAGGTTTTCTGGTTACTAGATTTATGATTTTAGATCTAGATTTGGGAAGTATCCTAATCTGGGTACTTTGACATTAAATGGACGACTTCTGGCATGGTGGTGTACCTGCAGGTGATGGAGTCAACCACTATAAAGGTGTCTTACAGACTAAAGGGGAGATGGATCTTTATGATTAACATATCATTGGCTAGGCCAATTGAGTTAGTCATGAAATGTCAAGTACCACACCAGATATTGTTTTTGCACTAGCTGTAATAAACATATATTAATCCAATCCTGGAGAAAGATTGGGAAGCAGTTTATGAACATAAATGAATCTTCTTGGGATATGGTAACGGCAGCCTCCTTCAGAAGACAGTTATCATTTCAGACTTCCAAGGTGACCTGGATGACAGAGTGACTGTCAGAGTTGCAGTTTTTCCCTCCTTTGAGGGACAGTATGTTGGACAGGTGGTCCAAGCGAATACTGAGGAAAGGCATGGCGCAGAATACTAATTAAATTCAGTGGACAATACAGTCTAAGTAGTTTGCTGGATTTGGAGTTCATTTATGAACTGGGTCCCATCAGACATCCAGACAAATTCTAAGACAAGTATTGCTCATTTCGAGAGATAGTTTTCTCAGCGAAGTTGAGATATAGAGAGATACAGAGAGAAACATTAGAGCGGATCCACTCACTGAGGCTATTTCTCGAACGCAATCATTTTCGCAAACGGGCTTTGCGAAACTGATTAGTAGAGAAGTTGGGTGTTCGGTATCACACGGGCTGTGAGTATGCGACATCGCAATAATTGGGCTTAAGTGCAAGTGGGAGATTGTTGGCTATAGGGCCCTCAAGGCAATTATCATAGTCGTGGACTTATGATTATGATGATTGAGTGCGGACCTATACCGATAAAACAGTCTTACTCAAGATGATAGTATGCTATCTGGTTTGTCTTTATCATCATGTACGTATTGATAGAGCCCATAAGATTCTTTCTTGACTGCCAGCATTATGATGGCGATTATATATGTGGGAGCTGGGGTCTATAAGTACATCCTTAAATGTCCCTAGTCGTAGGAGTATCGAGACCGGGCCGATACTCCAGTATAGACTAGTGTATACTGATCGAGACCCCGACGAGGGGCGGTGGCCAGGTCTCACAAGCCATTGGTGTTAGTTTGTTAACCTAAAATAGTATATAGGTGCTCATTGGGTTATGAGTACACTGGACAGACTCGCCGGGAACCTGCTAGTTGGTATTATACCTATTGTCAGATAGCAGTTCCGTGGTGACATGTGTACAGATTAGTCTGTCGACCCGAGATCGTCAATTGTCTCGTGTGAGTTCCCACTGTGCTTTGATTACTACCGTACCACGGCTCAAAGGATTCGTGCAAATAGGTTTTAGTTGGGTACAGTCCCGAGCCACATAGAGGCAGTGTTCGGATCGTCGGGGATTCGTCTCTCCCGGTATTGGGGGTTGATGTCGTATTTTGTACGGATGGCCATCACCATAAATCCGTGGCCACGGTGGACGAGAATTATCGATCCAGGATCGATAGTCTCAGGTGGTGATGGGGTTTCATACCGACACTAAATGTCGCGTTGTTGGGGGTCTGACTTTATCCACCTCCTAGACTCGATATGCGATACTCTTAGACGAATAGACCGGACTGTGCGGATATTTTCACTGTCAGGCTCAGTAGGGGTTCTGCATGAGTTTGCTCGTCGGCCTCCCTTTCGCTCAGTACCTGGGTAGCCGTTACGTACAGCTAGTGCCGCTGACGTGCTTGTGGTTAAACCCACTTCCAGCGTATTGACGAGTCTTTAGAGTCCCACACAGAGGGTTTCCCTGGTTCTGGAGAAATGATGTAGTAGCCGTATTGGATACGTGCAGGGTTCCGATCGATTGGTGTGCTTTGTACCAGGACTTTCGATCGGACAATTGATAGTACTAGCCGACTCGGACTTGAGCCGGATTATTAAATCAGGTATTGATTTAATAATTTACGTATATGTATTTCGATACGTATATTCTAGTATTATATTCTTTGTGTTATTCTATCTCATTGGATATTCGTATTTCGGTACGAATGCAGATATATTTACAGTAGAATGTAATCCGTATTTTTTACCGGATAACATTCTAGAAGGTGCCACCTCATTTCTTGATTTGACCATTTACATAAAATGGTTAATGAGGTGGATATTTGGAAATGGAGGTATGGTGAGAACCATACTTGAAATAGTGCACACAAATGAATTGTTAATTCATTTGTGTCCGTTATTCAAGTATGGGAGGATTTTAAATTGGAAAAATGGTTTTTACAAAACCTATCATGCTATTTTCTCTTTCCTAAGAGAGCTCATTTTTGGAAGCATGATAGTTTTTCTTCACTTGGATTTTCTTCTTGAGCTCCTCCCTCACCATTTGCTTCACCTCCTCTAGATTTCCATGGATGCTATCACGTTCTTTGTTTTGAGATAGCTAACACTAAATATACTACACACTACATCCTAGGCTCTCTAGGGTAGCAACCTAGAGACCCTAGTTGCTCTATATGCATCGTGTTGAGGAGCTAGAGCCGGAGCTACATCCTTCGGGTGGATCATCGGAGATGGAGGAAGACCGGCAACCAAACGTCATCAAAGGATCGCTAGGAGCTTGGAATGAAGAACGAAGGACACGAATCAACTCGGTATAACGATTCTAACTCTTAGTTAGTTTGCTTGTTTAGGGTTTAAGGTCGATCCGTAAATCGGGTAGCGGTAGCGCCAGTTTAGAAAATTTTTGTTTCGCATTTTGGCCGCGTTTCGATGGCTGGGGCGCTGCCGCAATCCTTCAACATGCACTGGAGACAGCTGCATGATTTGAATCTGGTTTCAATTAAATCAGTGCCTTTTGTTTCTATATTAGATATAGAACGATTCATATCTTAACGATGTTAAGGTACGGGGAGTTGTCCGGTTTATGCTTAAAACCAGACTCTGGATAAATCAAGGCACGTTTCTGTAATGGCAGTTTGTGGGTTAACCCGGGCTATGACGAGGGTTGATTTTCTACCATATGGAAGATCAATAGTGATATTGTTTTTGACTCGCCACAGTTTTAGTAAAATGGATTTTTTCAAAAAACATAAGTGGGAGTATAGTAGAACTGGAAGTGATTCCAGAACCGCAAACGATTACTGAAAATTTAATAGGACCTAAAGATTCAATCAGGTTTGATATTCCATTAGCCACTCCGCAGATATGGTGGGTAACCTCAGGCACCCGAGTGGTACTCCGGTAGCCTCAAGGACGGTTACAGGGAGGTTCTTGTTTACCCAGACTTGCCATTGCTGCTGTTCCAGACTATGAGACCCGGCAGGAGGATGAGTATAGCATCGTTCTAAACTAGCTTTAGAAGTGCACGTGTATATGATTCTGCCAAAGGGTTGTTATAGTCAGTGGGAGAGCGGAAGCATAATGGACAATTTGCTTGTGTCTATTTATAGACTAAAGCAGATATAGCGGAGATAGATCATCTATTTTTGATGTGACAGTCATAGGTTTTGACTTTGTCCGAATAGGAGATGGATATGTTAAGAAGGTAGTAGGGTGTGATGTCCTGGTATATGGATGGCATACACATAGTAGGAAGTGAAATTCCTATACTACGATTGGTTATACTTTGGTTGTCACAAAGTGGTTTCTCCACATAGGATATAGATATAATATCGGACATTTTGGTTACTAGATATATGGTTTTAGATCTAGATTTGGGTTGTTTCCCAATCTGGATACTTAGATAGCATTCTACAGGTATTTTAGAATGGACGACTCCTGGCACGGTAGTATACCTACAGGTGATGGAGTCACCCTCTCTAAAGGTGTCTTACAGACTAAAGGGGAGATGGATGTGCATGATTGACATATCACTTGCTTAGGCAATTGAGTCAATCACGAGATGTCAAGTACCACACTAGATGTTGTTTTTGCACAAGCTGCAATAAGTTGATATTAATCCAATTCTGGAGAAACATTCGGAAGCAGTTTTAGAACATAAGTGGATGTTCTAGGGATATGATAACGACAACCTCCTTTGGGAGACGGTTATCATTCCAGGCTTCCAAGGTGACCTAGATGACAGAGTCACTGTCAGAGTTATAGTTTTCCTTCGGACGAGGGGCAGTAGTCTGGACAGAAGGTCCAAGCTGATACTGAGGGAGGCATGACGCAGGATACTGATTAAGTTCAGTTGATGATACAGTCTAAGAAGTTTGGATTTGGAGTTCATTTATGAACTAGGTCCCATCAGATATCCAAACATATTCTAAGACAGGTATTGCTCATTTCGAAGATGGTTTTCTCAGCGAACTTAAGATAAAGAGAGACATAGAAAGAAACATCAGGGCGGATCCACTTACTGAGGTTATTCCTCGAACGCAATAGTTTCACAAACGGGCTTTGTGAGACTGATCGGTAGAGGAGTTGGGTGTTCGGTATCACACGGGCTGTGAATATGCGGCATCGCAATAATTAGCCTTGAGTGTAAGTGGGAGATTGTTGGATATAGTGCCCTCAAAGTCAATTATTGGATTGCAGGCACGTGATTGCAATGATTGAGGGAGGACCTATGCCGGTAGGACAGTCTTACTCAAGATGATAGTATGCTATCTGGTTTATCTTTATCATCGTGTACATGCTTTAGGTGATATTACAGATTACTATTACACGTTGATAGAGCCTTTAGGATTCTTTCTTGACGGGCAGCAGTATGATGGCGATCATATACATAGGAGCTGGGGTCTATAAGCACATCCTTAAAAGGTCCCTAGTCGAGGGTATTTCGAGACAGGGCATCGATACTCCAGAGTAGACTAGTGTATACGGATCGAGACCCCAACGAGGGGCGGTGGCTGGTCTCACAAGCTATTGGTGTCAGTTGGTTCACCTAAGACGTATACAGGTGCTCATTGGGTTATGAGTACACCGGATAGGACTCGCCGGGAACATGCTAGTTGGTTTTATACCTAGCGTCAGATAGCAGTTCCCTGGTGACATGTGTATAGGTTAGTTCATCGACCTGAGATCGTCATTTGTCTCGTGTGAGTTCCCACTACGCTTTGATTACTACCCTACCACGGCTCAAAAGAGTCGTGCAAACAGGTTTTAGTTGGGTACAGTCCTGAGCCACATGGAGGCAGTGAGCGGATCGGCAGGGGTTTCGTCTCTCCCGGTATTAGGGGTGAGATCGCGCTGTGTCTAGGAGAGCCATTACACGAAGTTCTTGGCCAAGGCATGAGATTTACTGGTAGGTATTCCAGTAGTATCTCAGGGTGTTCTGGGCTATATCCCGACACGACTTGTACCGCTTTTGGGGTCTGATGTTTACTAGCCCCTTAGGCCCGACATGCGATGCTCATAGACGAGCGGACCGGACTGTACGGATATTTTCACTGCCAGGCTCAGTAGGGTGTCAGGATGAGTTCACTCATCAGCCTCTCTTTTGGTCAATACCTGGGCGCCCATTACATACAGCTAGTACCACTGACGTGCTAGTGGTTAAATCCATAGCCAATGTATTGACGAGTCTTTAGAGTCCCCCACAGACAGTTTCTCAAGTTTCGGGCGAAACGTTGTAGAGGCCGTATGATATTATGGTAGGGTTCGATCATATACGTGCAGTAGTGCACGGATCATGATCGGACGGATCATACTAGTGGGCTTTGGTTTAAGCCGGATCCTAAGATTAGATTTATTGGATTACTTTAGTCTCATATCATTTGCATTCAGTCGGAATGTGGATGCAGGTATGTATATACAGGTGAGGGGTATTCTTGTGATCCGTCACGAGTTTACTTTAGTAGATGCCATTCACTTTTTATTGTTGTAAACATTTAGACAAATATTTACATATGTAAATAATGAGCTCAAAGTCATGATTAGGAGCATTAATTGTGACACATGCACAAGTGATGACTCATGGTCTCTTTATTTGTGCATATGTCATATTATTGCTTGATTTATGTGTTGAAATGATAAGAGGAGAGAGAGAGGGCAGCCATATGGGTTGGGGTTAGCTCTTGTATTATCATTTTAGCTCACTCTCATTATCATTCTAACACAAAGGAAAAGAAAATGCTCTTCTTCTTCTCTTTTCTTCTCTTGAGCTCACTATCTCCATTAATGGCATCCACTTAAACCTCCATCCATACACTCTCATGCATTGAGAATCAATGGATGCTTGAGACAAAGTTATCACACACATTCTCTACATCACCTTAGACACGTCGGCTAGCAAACTTCGTGTCCGAGTTTCTTCGGTTCGAAGCGGGAGCCCGTAAAAGGATTCATCGACGTGGTGCCCTTTCCGACGAGGAGATTGGAGATCGAGCGAGATCGGAGATGCCGCAAGGAGTTAAAGATGGTGGCTAAAGACCGAAGGACACAGATCGATCGGTATAGCTTTTCTAACCCTCTTTAGATTGCTAGTTTATCGTTAATGGTTCGATCCGGGTGAAAGACTGCGATAGCGCCGGTTTCGTAAAAAGTTTTTGTTCCGCATTTGGCCTCGGATCAATGGCCGGGGCGCTACCGTAGACTTACAGTCCCTGGCCAGGGCTGATATGGAGACCTACTGGTAAGTGTTATCAGTAGTTTCTCGACCCGTTATGAGCCTCACATCGACACGAATTATCGGTTACTAGGGTCTGACGTTTACCACCACTAGACTGGATATGTGACATATCAGACGAAGAGACCGGACTGTACGGTAGTGTTACTGATTGGATTCACAGGAGAATGTACATGCTTGCTTGTTGATCTTCTGATCACTCAATACCCGGGTGGCTGTTACGTTTAGCTGACCGCTTGAAGCTTGTGGGTGTTTGATATGATCATCACCTACTGCCGGCTATTGACGATTCTTTAGAGTCCTATACAGAGGTTTGCTGGCTCAGGAAAAACGGAGTGGGAGCACATATGTGATATGTGCGGGGCCGAGAATAATACGTGTATGTAATACCGTATTCGATTCTCGCGATATGTGATATCGGCCGGGTATATGTGATATAGCCGGATCATCGGATCAAGTGTTGATTCGATGAAAGGTTACATGTTATATTAGTCGGTTATATGTTATATAGCCGGATTATCGGATCAAGTGTTGATTCGATAATTTAATATATAATTATATATGTGATATATTACATTGCATTAACTAATATAAGCTCGCTTTATTGATTCTTTTTCTCACTTGGTAATACATTGATGTATATACGATATATGTTAATTGTATTATTTTCTTTTATTACATTATATATTATATATGTGATATATAATATTGTAACATGTTTGGGTTACAAATGCAACTAGGGTTTTGAGATTAAACCATGTTAGGGTTTGGATTAGGGTTAATGTTGTGGATTATGTTTTGGATGAGCTTTGAGGAAGCTTCATGATGGTTTGACTTAGTCCACTCTCTTTGATATTTTTGCTAGATATTTATTAACCCAACCCAAACCTTAACCCATAGTTTATTCTCTACAAGGGTTAAGCATGTCATGCTTAACCCTAGGTTGCAATTCTAACCTCAACACAATAATTCATTATTCATCACAAAAGGTTTTCATCTTCTTTTTCCTTTCTCAAAAGCTTTTCTAGCTTTTCATTTGTGATGATTTAAGGTGAGATAAATTAAAAAAAGAGAGAAAAATCCCTACTTCATCATCCTCATCTATTCTAGCCACTTAGATTAGGGTGTTTCACTTCACTAATACCTAATTAGAGAAGTGTGAGCTTGGGTTAGAGTTTCTTTAAGATAGATCATCTTAGAAATTGAAGACTTCAAGCAAGATGCCTCATTCAACTCATGAAGCCTCTCTAGAGTCCGGGTTCTTGATGATCGTAGTGAAGGGATCTCAACTCGGAGCTTATGAAACGAAGGAACGGACTACAAAGATTGTAATCCCAAACTCTTAGAAGTAAACTTGTTTACTTGATAGTTTTGGTTTGATTCTCTAGTTAACATCCTAGATTTAGGGTTATCTATAATGGAAAAATTTAAAATTGGCATGGGAGATGCCACCCAGAACCTTGTTGCCGTTGTAGGTATCCCAACAGTGGTATTAGAGCCTACCTAGAGAATTAGACGGATAAGTGTAGGATTACGAAACCGAAACAACTCCGAAACACCCGTATCGAAACCCTAGTTTTCGTCGATTTTAAAATGGATTCTAAAATTTTTTCAAACAGTTGCAGAATCATGTATGGGACAAATAATGAACATAACCAAAACCTAGACCCGTGTGCTCGGATTTTGGCCGAGCACATGAGCTAAAAATCCGAGCAGGCCGGCCTAGTTGTGGGTTTTGGGCTTCAGGTTTTGGTCATTGTTTGGTCTCTGGGGATTGGTACTTCAGGTGTTGTTTGTTTTTGCCAAATTTTCATGTGATGTTATCTTTATCCAGAGGCAAATTCGGAGTGTTTCGTATTCGTAATTCTAGTTTCTGTTTCGGTTATTTTAGACGGTATTAAAAGGTTCGATCGGATATCAAATACCGGCTTTTTCCCTTGATGAATTTTTCAAGAGTTGGATCTTTTTCATAGTTAAAGAACGTTCAAATATCGTGCAAGTGATTCGGTGGACCGTCTAGAAGAACAAAACCTTAACTCGATTTTATGACCGTCAAAACCGTCTCTAAACCTTAGGGTTTGTGGTAGTTTAGCGGTGCCACAAGTGAGGCGTTGGTTTGACCCTTCTACGGCTACTGTAGCATGTGATGGATGCTTTTAAACTATGCTCAAGTGTTGAGCATTTAGGAAAATTTTGGGTGTTTGTTGATTCAATCGGAATGTTTAACACCGTCTAGCTTTTTCTGTAATGTGACACAATATGTGGAATTCATATAGTTAGGCATAAAATCTGTAATATGTGATATTTCGGGTTTACGATGTCTAAGGAGATTATGGATTCCAAATGTTGTAGTTTTTCACTTTTTTTTCTGCGACCATAAGTGTAATATGTGGTGTATCGCCGGTTTCATTGCTATACATCAACGACAATTGGGACACGCATATTTACTTACGTTGATGACATGTGATGTTATGTGTTGCTGTGATATGTTATATTGGATCGTCATGTTTTGAATAGTCGGGGGTTTTATATGAGATGAGGGTATTTATTTTCATTCATGTAAAATTCATTTGTATGTAATATTCTTTTATTGGGGCATTTCCAGGTTGAGGATGATATCACCATTGTATATTATTTACATTTCCGCATTAGGATAGACCCAAGGAAGGGAGCACAAGTAACCGGGTTCTAAGGTCCAGTGGGAGGTCATCTTGAGGAGTCGAGACCAGGTCTCCTAACCCTAGAATTGGCAGGGTTACTTGCCACTCTCGTAGGGGTCTAGGGATGTGGGTTTGGCTATTCATCGCGACCGTGGAATCCGTGTTTTTTACTGGCTCAAAATAAAACATGGACTTCCTAGTATATCCAATATTTCATATGTTTTTTCTGCTGCTGACATACTGTGATGTGATCATTTTATATGCGTGAGACGAATGCTTTATTATTGTATATATGATATATAATAAACGCTGCTTATGTTTTGCACCCGCGCTAGTCCCGCCCCGGTATGCCGTTAGTTAAGTAACCTAACGGTGCATAACGGGACACTGTGGCGAATGCGGATGGCGTAAGCGTACGTTGTATTTTCGTTTCTTCTGTGATGCTTAGGAAGCTTAAATGATGGGATTCATTAATGAGATTAATGAAAGAAAAGAAACCTAAAAGATGTTGTAGAATCAAATTTATAAAAAGGGTAGCTCTAGTTTTTGCTTTGCATAGCGGTATTCCTTGTAGAATATCCAGCACCTTATTCGATAAGGAAAGAGCCGAGATCCCTTCACCGGGAGTGACCACTTTAGCGAAACTAGCAGATGCTACAAACTCACGGTTTAGTTTTTGATTACTTCTATAGTTTTTGCTTTGCCTAGTGGCATTTTTGAAATATCCCGCACCTTATTCGATAAGGAAAGAGCCGAGATCCCTTCACCGGGAGTGAACTCTTTAGCAAAACTAGAAAAAGCCTAAAAAATACTCCTTTTCAAAATCACTTGTTTCTACAACGATATCAAGTTCATTACGCGAAAGGTTTTCTGAAAAACCTGTCGTAGCCTTCCGTCGTTTCAGATAGAGACTAGTTAGTATTCGTGTTGCGTTTGTTGACCTTAGCCAAGGCGTAGTGTACGGTAGCTAATTAGTGTTTATCTGCTAAAATATGAGATGCGATTGAGTTAGGGTAGTCGTACGACTTTTTTGACCTTAGCCAAGGGTCGTACGGGTGGGTTTAATTCAATCAGGAAATGACGGGTTGAACTTGGCTAGCACTTATGATTTGTTGACCTTAGCCAAGGTCAGAAGTTGCTAGGGGCAAAAGCATTATCGGGAATTTCAAGTGTTGAAATTTGCAATGAGATTGCATACCTTCTATGAGATAGTTGGATCCTGATACCCACTGCGAGTAAGAGTTACTCCTGGAAGAGTTTTACACATGACAATTAGCCGATCAAGTAGGTGTTTAGAAAGGTGTTAACGGGGTTATGCCTCTGGGAAAATGAGATTTATTTTAATTAGGTCCGTGCGAAAGCACGGGGAACCTCTCTCAAAGTACCAACACTGGCCTGGCCGAAAGATTGGTGAACTTGTAAGGTGTAATTAATCCCGGCTAGTCTTACCTTTTAGGGTTTTAAGGAAGATTTGATAAAAACCAGTGGGAGCCATCCTGATTAGATAAGATAATAACCAATCTAATCTTGCAAGAGCATACGCTAAAATGTTTTCTTCCCTCTCTCTCTAGGTAGAGACCATGTCAGGCCTTAATCAAGATAATAATATGGATGTATTGACCGAACCTTCTTATTATACTGAGCAGGGGAACGTTAGTCCCGTTCTTTCTTATAAATGTTATAAGACTGAACAGGGAATAGGAGAATATCCGGATTTCCACGCCGTCCAAATGAAGAATAAGCATACTGATGCATCTTCTTCGGGTGTGTTAGTTATCGAGAACTGTTTCTCAGTACACTCTATGTCCTGGGTATTAGATACCGGATCGGGATCCCATATATGTAATATATTACATGGGCTACGGAAAGGTAGGGAACTGGGAGAGGGTGATCATTCCATAAGAGTAAGGAATGGTGCAAATGTTGCAGCCAAAGCAGATGGCGAATATCACCTTGTATTACCAAATGGTAATACATTGATTCTGAACGAATGCTATTACATTCCGACCCTGATATGCAATCTTATATCAGTTTCTTTATTGAGTAATGAAGGATTTAATTTTGTAGTACAGGATAATATTATGAATATCTTTCTGAATCAAAAGTTGATTGGATCAGGCTTGTTAAATAATGACATATACGTTCTCAATCAAACTACAGTACTTAATGTGCAAAACACACACAAAAGGAAAAGTTCAGAAATGAACGAATCCTTCTTGTGGTATTGTAGACTAGGTCACATCAATGCGACACGACTGGCTAAGTTACATAAGGATGGATATTTGAATCCGTTCGAATTTTCATCTTATGACACTTGCCAGTCATGTCTCAAAGGCAAGATGACCAAAACTCCGTTTAGTGGACACGGAGAAAGAGTTATAGAAATCTTGGGACTGATATATAGTGATGTATACGGTCCCATGTCTACACATGCCAGGGATGGTTCTTCGTACTTTATTACATTCACTGACAATATCTCAAGATACGGACATGTGTTCCTGTTGAAACACAAGTCTGAATCTTTTGAGAAATTCAGAGAATATAAGAACAAAGCATAGAACCAAACAGGTAAAAGTATTAAGATCCTTCAATCTGATCGAGGAGGAGAATACTTGAGCAATGTGTTCCTGGAATATCTAAAAGTGAATGCGATTCTCTCTCAGCTTACTCCTCCGTATACACCATAGCACAACGGTTTATCGAAGTGGAGGAATCGCACCCTATTAGATATTGTGCGCTATATGATGAGCACTGCTGAGTTGCCTATTTCCTTTTGGAGGTATGCACTTGAGACAGTCATATACCTATTAAATAGTGTTCCAACCAAATCGGTGCCTACCACTCCATATGAGATATGGAATGGAAAGAATCCATCTCTTAAATGAGTTAAGATATGGGGTTGTCCGGCCTATGTTAAAAAGCAAAATCTGGACAAGCTCGAGGCAAGATCAATTCTTTGCAAGTTTGTGGGATATCCAAGCAATTCGTATGGATATCTATTCTACCACGGTGAACAATAAAAGGTATTTGTTTCTCAACATGCCACCTTTTTAGAAAATGAATTTCTTGAAAAAAAAATTAGTGGCAATGAGGTAGAACTGGAAGAAGTTCCAGTTACACAAACTGCAACAGAAGATTTGGTGGAACCAGAGGATTCAGTAGTTCCCAACGAACCCCAGCCTCTCCGCCGATCTAGTAGGGTTCCTCACCCACTTGAGAGGTACTACGGTTTTCTCATCGATGGTGGGAGTGAGGATTGCATCATGGAAGTTGATGACCCCACTAGCTTCGAACAAGCCATCATGAGTGGAGACTCTGTGAAGTGGCTGGATGCAATGCGAACTGAGATGGAATACATGTACACCAACAAAGTATGGACTTTAGAAGTTGCTCCTGAAGGGGTAAAACCTATTGGGAGCAAATGGATCTTCAAGAAGAAACTTGGTGTAGATGGAAAAGTTGAGACTTTCAAGGCTAGACTTGTTGCAAAGGGTTTTCGTCAACGACCAGGTATGGATTATGACAAAACCTTTTCTCCAGTAGCTATGCTCAAGTCCATCCGGATCCTACTTTCCATTGTTGCATACCATGACTACGAAATCTTGCAAATGGATGTTAAGACCACCTTTCTAAATGGTGATTTAGAGGAGTGCGTTTACATGAATCAGCCAGAGGGCTTCGTAGACAGTGGGAGCAGCGGAAAGGTGTGCAAGCTGCTTAAATCCATTTACGGGTTGAAGCAGGCATCGCGGAGTTGGAACACCTGTTTTGATGTTGCAGTCAAAGAGTTTGACTTCATCAAGAACGTAGATGAACCTTATATTTACAAAAAGGTTGTAGAGAGTAAGGTTGTCTTCCTTGTATTGTACGTAGATGACATACTCTTGATAAGAAATGATGTTTTTATGCTTCACTCGGTCAAGCTCTTCTTATCACAAAGATTCTCAATGAAAGATCTAGGTGATGCCTCCTGCATTTTGAGGATTAGGATCTATAGAGATAGATCTAAGCGAATACTGGGATTGTCCCAATCCAGGTACATTGACACTATACTAAATAGGTTTAGTATAGAAGAATCCAAGCGTTGATACTTACCCACGATCTCAAGAGTCACTCTCTCCAAAGATATGTCTCCTAAGACTGATTTGGAGAGAGCTTGCATGCAAGGGATACCCTATGCTTCGGCAGTAGGCTCTATCATATATGCGATGCTATGTACCAGACCCGATGTAGCATACTCACTAAGTGTAGTGAGTAGGTATCAAGCAGATCCAGGAGAGAGTCACTGGACAGCTGTGAAGAACATTCTTAAGTACTTGAGAAGGACTAAGGAGATGTTCTTGGTGTATGGTAACGGAGAACTCCAGATAGAGTCCTTTACCGATTCGAGCTTCCAAAGTGATAATGACAACTCTAAGTTGCACTCGGGATTTGTCTTTATCCTGAATGGTGGGGCGGTTTGTTGGAAGAGTTCCAAACAGGAAACCGTGGCAGACTCGATGATGGAGGCTGAATACATCGCTGCCAACGATGCTGCCAAAGAGGCTGTCTGGATCAAGAAGTTCATCACCGAACTTGGTGTGGTTCCGTCCATTGAGCATCCAATACCTTTGTATTGTGATAACAATGGAGCTGTGGCTTTGGCCAAGGAACCCAGGTCCCATCAGAGATCTAGAAATATTCTGAGGCAGTATCACCTGATCCGGGAGATAGTTGATCGCCGAGTGATCAAGGTCAGGAGAGTTGACACGAGGAACAACACTGCGGATCCACTCACAAAGGCCATACCCTAGATACAATTTGAGAGACTCTTCGGGATGTTAGGTATGAGATACTATAACAGCTGGCCTTAGTGCAAGTTGGAGATTGTTAGTTATGTATATGCCCTAGAGGCCATTGTTGTACATATGATGTATATTATAATGGATGCTTGGATATATATAGAGATGACTTTCTTGCTCGATATGATATTATGCTATCTGGTTTCACTTTGTCCTAACATGTTGACTTGTATTGGTTTACTGTCTTGCTCTCACATGTTGATAAAGCCCTTAGGATATGTACTCGACTACTGGGACTATGATGCATATCATACTAGTAGGGCCAGGGTAGTCCAAGAGTACATCCTATAACTGTTCCTAGTCGAGGGTGTATCGAGACAGGGCATCGATACTCCAGAGTAGACTAGCGTATACGCATCTTGACCCATATGATGGGCGATGGATGATCCCATATCCATTGGTGTTTGACATCAAAGATGGTGTACGGGTGCTCAGTGGAGACTGGGTACACTTAACGGACTTGCCGAGAACTCCTAGATGGTATTATACCTATCGTCAGATAGCAGTTCTCTGGTGACACTGGTACAGGTTAGTCTGTAGACCCGAGATCGTCATAGAGTCTTGTGTGATTCGCACTGTGCTTTGATTTCCACCTTACCACGTTCATGAGGATGTGCAAAACCGTAGCTTTCAGGTACAGTCCCGAATCGCATGGATGCAATGAGCGATAGGAGGGGTTTCGTCTCTCCCGGTATTGGGAGTTGATGTTGCGCTTTGTTCGATTGGCTATAACTGGAAGTCCCTGGCCAGGGCTGATATGGAGACCTACTGGTAAGTGTTATCAGTAGTTTCTCGACCCGTTATGAGCCTCACATCGACACGAATTATCGGTTACTGGGGTCTGACGTTTACCACACCTAGACTGGATATGCGACATATCAGATGAAGAGACCGGACTGTACGGTAGTGTTACTGTTTGGATTCATAGGAGAATGTACATGCTTGCTTGTTGATCTTCTGATCGCTCAATACCCGGGTGGCTGTTACGTTTAGCTGACCTCTTGCAGCTTGTGGGTGTTTGAAATGATCATCACCTACTGCCGGCGTATTGACGATTCTTTAGAGTCCTACACAGAGGTTTCCTGGCTCAGGCAAAATGGAATAGGAGCACATATGTGATATGTGCGGGGCTGAGAATAATACGTGTATGTAATACCATATTCGATTCTCACGATATGTGATATCGGCCGGGTATATGTGATATAGCCGGGTCATCGGATCAAGTGTTGATTCGATGAAAGGTTACATGTTATATTAGTCGGTTATATGTTATATAGCCGGATTATCGGATCAAGTGTTGATTCGATAATTTAACGTATAATTATATATGTGATATATTACATTGCATTAACTAATATAAGCTCGCTTTATTGATTCTTTTTCTCACTTGGTAATACATTGATGTATATGCGATATATGTTAATTGTATTATTTTCTTTTGTTACATTATATATTATATATGTGATATATAATATTGTAACATGTTAGGGTTACAAATGCAACTAGGGTTTTGAGATTAAACCATGTTAGGGTTTGGATTATGGTTAATGTTGTGGATTAAGTTTTGGATGAGCTTTGAGAAAGCTTTATGATGGTTTGACTTAGTCCACTCTCTTTGATATTTTTGCTAGATGTTTCTTAACCCATCCCAAGCCTTAACCCATAATTTATTCTCTACAAGGGTTAAGCATGTCATGCTTAACCCTAGGTTGCAATTCTAACCTCAACACAATAATTCATTATTCATCACAAAAGGTTTTCATCTTCTTCTTCCTCTCTCAAAAGCTTTTCTATCTTTTCATTTGTGATGATTTAAGGTGAGATGAAGAAAACAAAAGAGAGAAAAATTCCTACTTCTTCATCCTCATCTATTCTAGCCACTTAGATTAGGGTGTTTCACTTCACTAATACCTAATTAGAGAAGTGTGAGCTTGGGTTAGAGTTTCTTCAAGGTAGATCATCTTAGAAATTGAAGACTTCAAGAAAGATGCCTCATTGACATAATGGAGCCTCTCTAGAGTTTGGGTTCTTGATGATCGAAGCGAAAGGACCTCAATTCGGAGCTTATGAAGTGAAGGAATGGACTACAAAGGCTGTAATCCCAAACTCTTAGAAGTAAACTTGTTTACTTGATAGTTTTGGTTTGATTCTCTAGTTAACATCCTAGATTTAAGATTATCTATAATGGCAAAATTTAAAATTGGCATGGGAGATGCCACCCGGAACCTTGCTGCCGTTGTAGGTATCCCAACAGAAATATCATGTTATTAGGGGTCTGACTTTATCCGCCCGCTAGACCTGATATACGATACTCTTAGACGAACAGACTAGACTGTACGGAGATTTTCACAGACAGGCTCAGTAGGGGCACGGAAGAGTTTACTCGTCGGCCTTCCTTTCACTCAATACCTGGGCAGCCATTACGTACGGCTAGTGCCGCTGATGTGCTTATGGTTAAACCCATTAGCAGCGTATTAACGAGTCTTTAGAGTCCCACACAGAGGGTTTCCCGGTCCAGACGATATGATGTAGATGACATATGTTGGTACATACAGGTGTCGATTAAATATATGTACAGGCTACACGGATTTTAATCGAACGGTTGATAATACTAGCGGTTTAGGATTAAGCCGGATTATTAAATCAAGTTTTGATATATATATATATATGTTTATATATATATATAGATGTGTATATATATATATATAATGTTAGGAATATACATGCCTTAGAGGCCATTATTGTATATTATAATAGATGCTTGGATATATATATATATATATATATATATATATATATAGAGAGAGAGAGAGAGAGGACTTTCTTGCTCGATATGATAGTATGCTATCTGGTTGCACTTTATCTTAACACATACACTTGTTTTAGTTTACTATCTCATTGATACATGTTGATAAAGCCCTTAGCATGTTGGCTTGAATACCCGGACTATGATGCAGATCTCCGCAAGCATATACTTTAACAGTTCATAGTCGAGGGAGTATCGAGACAGGGTATCGATATTCCAGAGTAGACTAGTGTGTATGTTTCTTGACCCTGTAAGGGGCGATGGTTGATCCCACAAAAACATTGGTGTTTGACATCAATGATTGTGCACAGGTGCTCATTAGTGAATGGGTACACCGAACATGACTCGCCGAGAACTCCTAGATGGTACCATACCTATTGTCAGATAGCAGTTCTCTGGTGACACGTGTATAGGTTAGTCTGTAGACCTAAGATCGTCATAGATTCTTGTGTGGTTCTTACTGTGCTTTGATTTCCTCCTTACCACGGCTCAAAGGAGTCGTGAAAATAGGTGGATTTTTGGTACAATCCTGAGTCACATGGAGGCAATGAGCGATAGGAGGGGTTTCGTCTCTCCCGATATTGGGAGTTGATGTTGCGCTATGCTCGATTGGCTATAACAGCAAGTCCCTCATTAGGGCTGATGAGATTTACTGGTAAGTGTTATCGGTAGTTTCTTGAAATGTTATAGGCTATACATCGGCATGACTTATCAAGTTAGTGGGAGTCTGACGATTCCATCCCTTAGACTTAATATACGACATATCAGACGAAGAGACCGGACTGTATGGTAAGTGTTGCTTATGTTAGTTATATGTATTCCCTAGAGGCCATTATTGTATATATGATGTATATTATAGTGGATGCTTGGACCTATATAGAGAGGACTTTCTTGCTCGACATGATAGTATGCTATCTGGTTGCTCTTTGCCTTAACATGTAGACTTGTATTGTGATACTGTCTTTCTCTTACATGTTGATAAAGCCCTTAGGATGTGTACTTGACTACCAGGATTATGATGGAGATCATACTAGTGGGGCCGGGTAGTCCACAAGTTCATCCTTTAATAGTTCCTTGTCGAGGGTGTATCGAGACAGGGTATACGGGTGCTCAGTGAAGACTGGGTACACTGAACAAGACTCGCCGAGAACTCCTAGTTGGTATTATACCTATCGTCAGATAGCAGTTCTCCGGTGATACTGGTACAGGTTAGTCTGTAGACCCGAGATCGTCATAGAGTCTTGTGTGATTCCCACCGTGGTTTGATTTCCACCTTACTACGTTCAAGAGAACGTGCAAAACGGTGGTTTTTGGGTACAGTCCCGAGTCACATGGAGGCAATGAGCGATATGAGGGGATTTGTCTCTCTCGGTATTGGGGGTTGATGTTGTGCTGTGTTCGATTAGCCATAACAGGAAGTCCCTGGCCAAGGATGATATAGAGATTTACTAGTAAGTGTTATCAGTAGTTTCTCGACCCATTATGAGCCTCACATCGGCATGACTTATCAAGTTACTGGGGTTTGACGTTTACCACTCCTAGACTAGATATGCAACATATCAGATGAAGAGACCGGATTATACGGTAGTGTTACTGACATGCTTTGAGAGTGTTTAGACAAGCTTGCTTGTTGATCTTCTGACCATTGTAATTAGCCATTGTAATTAGCCATGGTTAAGTCTTTACAAAAGTTAGTATATGATATTTTCTCACCCATGGTTGCAAGATTCACACATTTTATTTTCCTCTTCATCTTCTTCTTCCTCAAGAGAGAGCTCTCTAGGCTTTGTAAAGGTGAAGAAAATTAATGAGAAAATTAATACTATACTAAGCAAAAATCCTACTTTATCATCCTCTACTAGACTAGCCATTTAGTTTAGGGTGTTAGCTTCACTAATTCCAAATTAGTGAAGAGGTAGCTTGAGTTGGTGTCTTATCGACATAGATCTTTTTCGGCCTCGAAGACTTCAAGCAAGCTTGTTCCTTTCACCTTGTGGAGCCTTACTAGAGTCCGGGAGATCACTACTTGGAGCGAAGTGACTACTACACGGAGCTATTGAAGTGAAGGACCGGTCTACAAAGGTTTTATTCTTTATTCACTTAGATGTAAAGTTGTTTACATGCATGTATTGTCTAATTCTCTAGTTATGATTCTAGGGTTAGGGTTGTTTAGCATGGCAAAATTTTGAAAATGGCATGGATGATGCCTCCCGAAACCTTACTGTCGTGCTAGGTAACCCTATAATGGTATCAGAGCCAAGCTAGAGAATTAGACGATATTTGTAGAATTACGAAACCGAAACAACTCCGAAACATCGAAACACAAAACCTAGTTTCTGTCGATTTTTAAAAGTCGATTTTTTTAAGCAACTGCAGAATGTTACATATGATATATCATGAACACTACAGAAAATTGAATCCCGTTCGCCGGAATTGACCCAGCGACATTAAGGAAATATCCGGCCTGGCCGGTCCTAAGGGCTTGTCCGGGCTTCAATTTTTTATGGTGTTCCAGTCTCTTGGTTTTGGTGTTTCTGTAACATTTCAAAAAAAAAAATTATTTTGGGAATTTTTATAATTTAATATTATTTTATTGAATATTTTAATATTTCGGTATTATTAAATACAGATAAATGGGAAAAATTTTGGAAAATTCTAAAATAGGGTATTTTATGGAATTATGCCATTTTTAAGTTTTTATGTTTAATTATATACTAATTTAGTGCTAATCGCGATTAAAAATCGCTAATCGGTTTTTTAGCAATTTTGTACAAAACATGCACATATCTTTTTTTTTCTCTACACTTGTCATTTTCTATCATGTTTCTTTTGGGGTTACTATTTGAGTGAGAAGGAATTTGGAGAAAAGAGAAAGAAAAGAAAAGAAAATGGAAAAGGATTATTATATTGAGGTATGGTGAGAGAGAGAAAGGTATGGTTTTCTTTTGACTAAAGACATAGCCATTCTCTTCATTTCTTCCTCTCATTTCCTCCCTCCCTCTTCCTCTTCTCCTGCTGCTGCTGCCTCCTCCCCCTTCCTCCATCTCCAAGCCACAAAAACACATCCAAAAACACTTCAAAACCCCACTCCCATTTCACTAAAATGATGCACAAGCTCAAGACCAACACATTAGACCAAGAAAGCAAGGATTTTGGCCACTAGGGGCAACTCAAGAAAATTCTTGAGTTGCCAAATGAGGTATTTTCGTGGACCATTAGCTTAGTTTATGCATTACTTATACCCCTATGCTAGTTTAGAATCGATATTGTGTGATTTGGTGGGCTTAAGGAAAACCTAGTTAGGGTTTAGTGGAAATTGTGAGTGTGATGTGAAATTGAGCCCAGTAGAGGCTGCAAAAATACCCTAGTACTTGAATTAAGACCCAAACCTGAGACTTGAAATCCGGAATACAGATTTAGAAACCGATATCGGAAGATTTGTGGAATCTGTGAATGTTATATGAGATCTGCTATCACCCCGAGACTCTGAAAATTATTTTGGTTGGACAGTGATATGTGCAAGCACCCAGGAAGCTATCACCAAGACCCCAGCCCCTAACTCCCAACCTCGGCCGCAGATTTATTCCGTTTGGTCGCAAATTGCGGCCTGGACCCCACCAAATTGGCTCATTTTGGTTTTGGTGCCCCCTTATCAGTTGATTAGACCCCTGGCATGTGCAAAATTGTCCAATTTGATTTAAGGTGAAATTTGGAGCCTTTTCTTTAGTTGCTGTTTTGGATTCGTGTTTCCGTATTCCGTATTTTGAGTTCTGGATTTGTATATTGCATTTTACCTCGAATACTTGGCGTTTATACGACGATATCGAGGATTGATTGATGGTTTTGAAAGCGTACCCATAGGTTCTAACCTATAGGCCCCTTAGTGTATCGTTTTGGTTTTCGTGTGTCGCTCTAGTTTTGACTTTGTTTTAATACGCATTTACGATACTTGATGTGTAGGTACCCCATGAAGACTTCGGGACGACAAGCAAGCGCGTGGCGACGTCGACAAATGAAGACGCAAGGTGAGTAGATTATATCTACGGGGGGAAGTCGGGTGGATGGTGTATAGCACCCCCGCAGTCCGAAGTTGATATACTATATATGTATATATTATATATATGATAGTTTATAGTGTGTCGTGGATATTGTGTTAGGTGTACTATGGTTAGACTAGGGCGTAGAAGTAAACTAGTATAGTTCCTAGTTGCGAACCCTAGAATAGATTTACACCCCCCCACACAGGCTTATTGCTACCCTTATGCTTGAATGATGACGATAGTGGATGACTTTGGAGATGAGTCGATGATATTGGGCATAGTGCCGTGAGATCGGTGATTTGATGTGATTCGTATTTGGGATACGACATGTGATTTTAGCGGGCCTTTGGACGTGTGTTTCACACACGCATTCATACTTATATAGATGGTATCGATTTGTACTAGACTTAGATCAGTACCCCAGATTATGTGATATGATGATAAGGATACCAGATAATTGATGAGATAATGTGATATTGACCCGTACCCAGCTATTGGGATGCCGTACGATGATTTCCAGTACAGGCTATATATTGATGATTGATCCGCACTCATGACTTGAGGATGTCAGATGATATACGGTTTCGTACGCGATACTATTGAGGCGGGATCACCGACTCTTATATTTATATTTATATATATCGACTCAGATTTAGGTGGTTTCCATACCCCTCCCGATTGACTTGATAGTTAGATGTAGATTACTTAGTAGACATTAGACTAGACCCGAGTCATACCTATTTCAAAACTAACGAATTAGGAGTATTTTAAAGACAGGCAAAAGGGATTCAACGGATACTTTAAAAAGGCGCATCTTTTCTTAAAAACACCATAGCCCTTATTTTACTAAAAATCCCGATTCATCTTATTTCAAATGGCATAACTGCATGACATATGCATATTGATGTAGATTCTTCACTGTTGTGTTGATTATTCGATTTCCGCATTTTTCATGCTATTCACATCGTTTTGCATGTGTAAATGTGTTTATTGCTATATTGCCATCATGCTGTTAGGACACCAGCACCATTATCGATGATGCGTATGTTCCATGTACACTTGCTTGCCGGCTCATACACTTCTTCATCGATAATTGTCATGTCACTACACAGTAGTATTATTGCATCAGGATATAACCCTTGTATGTGCATACTATTATTCCTTGTTGCATGATATACTGTTATACTTGCATTTCATTTATATGTCACATACATCATGCTTTCTGATTATGCGCATTGAGATATGTTGTTTCCATGATATTTCTGGATTTGGGAACCGTGGGTATTTCAAAGAGATTATGTAAATGTTTTAAAAACCCGGTTACCCTTGATATGATATTTCAGCATCCACCATGAGTTTTATCGGTTCTGATATATATATACCCCATGCGAGGAGGTGCCGAGGCCATATGAGGGTACATGGTGGGGCCCGGAGGTACCCCGGGGCAAGAAAGGGATGTCGATGTACCACGCCGATGAGCCCGACAGGGGAACCATACCGTCCGGTGACATTACCTATTACTCGGCGGTTATCGTGGGGATACCGACCGGAGTTATGTACGTATGGATACGTCGAAATTCGAGGGTCGAAGCTGGGCACTCGGGTTTTCGAAATAGCGTATGATATGTACCTATCAGGGCCAGTCCTGGTGACAGCGCCTGATAGATGAGGATTTACGTGCCGATGCTAGGCATAGGTTTTATGATGTTTTCGAGTGTCGATGCTAGGCACTCAGGTTCCATGATTTGATTATATCCTCATATTTACATGCATGATGCTTATTGTCATTGGGTGACACGTGGACGGGATCCGCATACATACAGACCTTGATTACATTGATCTTAACTCATATGTATATATAACAGTGGACGAGGACGCTGCTATATATGCCCTTACACCAATATTAGTGGAATGGGACGCTAATATATGTGTATTGATATCAATTTAGATACTTCATCCTACTTATTCATGCAGACATACCTTATATTTATGATATGTTATTACCTGAGGCACTGGCACGAGCACTTGGCACTACATACATGTATAGATGTTACATTGCCACCTTATCATGCTTCAGACTTATCCTTTTGAGGTTTATATATATATCTGATCGTATGACCTAGGATTATGTCATGCATTCGATTTCTACTTGTAGATATTTTCTATTCACGAGTTGGCAACTCACCCCCGTTATGCCACAGCTTCTTGCAGGTTTTGCCGTACAGGTTTCATGGCGGCTTTTCTGGCACACTGATTCCTTTGCGGGTGATTTGCTTGGTAGGTGGATTCTTTTGCATCAGAACCACTATTGTATATGTATTATTCATTGTATCTAGAAATTCCATCAACCAAAACTTGTGTATTGTTTCAGACTTAGAAACCAGTTATGTATTATTCGACCTTAGAGTCGCGCGTTGTAGTATTACGGTTTTCATGCTGTTTTGAGTTTCTTTCTGAGTTTTGATCCTCGCCCTTCGGCGATGTATATTATATTGCTTGCGTGGTTGTGACCGTCGATTGACGAAGAGCTAGCTCCCGCTTGGGGATGCCTTTTATCATTGCATATATATTATTCTTGTTGTGCCCCGTTCGGGGCCAGTATTTACAAAGGAAACTCTGCCGAAATTTTTAGAAAAGATTATACATTTTAAAATGCATATTCGGCTTAGTTATTTAAAAACCTTGCTTTTTAAACAGGTTTTCTTTACTTCTAAAAACTACTTTTCCTTAATTTATTATTTAAAATGGTTTTAGATTTCTGGGCTTTTGGCTTACTTGGATTAGATGGAGTCCTATAGACTTCATATGATTCAAGTGCCAGTCACGTGCTATTTCGGGTCGTGACAATGTGTTGCTTGTTTTTACTGAAATTGCATGTGATGTTATCTTTCTATAAAGGCAATTCGGAGTGTTTCGTAGTCATAATTCTTACTTCGTTTCGGGTATTTTAGACGGCGTTAAAAAGTTCGAACGAATATCAATAACCCATTTTCTTTCTTGCTGGAAATTTTCCAAAAGTTGGATTTTCTCCAAGTTTAAAATTATTCAAAAATCATGCAAGTAATTCTATGGACCCTCTAGTAGAACGAAACCCTAACTTGATTCTATGACCGTCGGAACCGCCACCAAACCCCAGGGTTTGTGGTACTTCCGCGGCGCCATAGGTGAGGCAAGAGTTGGCCCTTCTACGGTTGGTCTTTAGGTAATGTGGCATGTTCTGGGTATTTTTAAACAGTGCTCAAGTGTTGAGCTCTTCAGGAAATTTTGGGTATTTGTTGATTCGATCGGAATGTTTAACATCGTCTAGCTATCTGTGGAATGTGATACAATATTTGGAATCTACACTAATTAGTTTTATAAAAATTGATTAGTTGCTTGTAAATGTAACATTTCGGTCTAGGAGGGAATCGGGAATCTTGTTGAATCACCCGATTTCTTTTGAAAATGTGTTTTCATGAGTGGGACCCAAATGTAAGATTTACAATGTTAGGCACCAAAGTATGTGATATTCCGGGTTTATGATGTCTAAGGGATGCGTCGATTTCAAATGTTGTAGCTCGACATTTTTTTTCTGCGACCGTAAGTGTAATATGTGGTGTATCGCCGGTTTCGTTACTATATGTCAACGATAATTGGGATACGCATATTTACTTACGTTGATGACATGTGATGTTATGTGTTGCTGGAATATGTTATATTGGATCATCGTGTTTTGAATAGCGGGGGTTTTTGCATGAGATGAGAGTTTTTCATTTTCATTCATGTAAATTTTTTTATGTAATATTCTTTTATTAGGGCATTTCCGGGTTGAGGATGATGTCACCGTTGATGTATATTATTTACTTTTCCGCATTAAGATGGCCCAAGGAAGGGAGCACCAGTAACCAGGTTTTAGAGTCCCTTGGGATATCATCTCGAGGAGTCGTGTTCGGGTCTCCTAACTCTAGAATTAGAAGGGTTTCTTGCCGCTCTCATAGGGGTCTAGGGATGTGGGTTTGGCTATTCATCGCGACCGTGAAATCCGTGTTTTTTACTGGCTTAATTCAAAACACGGAGATCCTAGCATATCCAATATTTCATATGTTGTCTTATGCTGCTGATATTCTGTGATGTGATCACTTTATATGTGTGAGATGAATGCTTTATTATTATATATATGATATATAATAAACGTTGCTTATGTTTTACACCTGCGCTAGTCCCACTCCGCTATGCCGTTAGTTAAGTAACCTAACGATGTATAACGGGACACTATAGCGAATGCGGATGGCATAAGTGTACGTTGTATTTTCGTTTCTTCTATGATGCTTAAAATGCATAATTGATGGGACTTCATTAGTGAGATTAATGAAAAAAAAAACCTAAAAGATGTTGTAGAATCAAACTTTCAAAAAGGGTAGCTCTAGTTTTTGCTTTGCATAGCGGTATTCCTTGTAGAATATCCAGCACCTCATTCGATGAGGAAAGAGCCGAGATCCCTTCACCGGGAGTGACCTTTTTAGCGAAAGTGTCAGATGCTACAACCCACTCGATTTTTTTTTGATTGCTTCTCTAGTTCTTGTTTTGCATAGTGGTATTCCTTGTAGAATATCCAACACCTTATTCGATAAGGAAAGAGACGAGATCCCTTCACTAGGAGTGACCTCTTTAGAAAAAAGAGCAAAAGCCTAAAAAACACTCCTTTTCAAAATCACTCGATTCTGCAACGATATCAAGTTCATTACGCAAAAGGTTTTCTTAAAAACCTGTTGTAGCCCTCCGTCATTTCAGATAAGTGCTACTTAGTATTCGTGCTACGTTTGTTGACTATGTTAAGGCGTATTGTGCGGTAGCTAATTAGTGCTTATCTGCTAAAGCATGAGATGCGATTGGATTAGGGTAGTTGTACGACTTTGTTGACTATGTTAAGGGTCGTACGGGTGGGTTTAATTCAATCAGGAAATGACGGGTTGAACTTGGCTAGCGCTTATGATTTGTTGACTATGTTAAGATCATAAGTTGCTAGGGGCAAAATATTTTTGGGAATTTCAAGTGTTGAAATTTGCAATGAAATTGCATACCTTCTATGAGATAGTTGGATCCCGATTCCCACTGCGAGTAAGAGTTACTCCTGGGAGAGTTTTACACATCACAATTAGCCGATCAAGTAGGTGTCTAGAAAGGTGTTAACGGGGTTACGTTCCTGGGAAAATAAGGTTATTTTAATTAGGTCTATGCGAAAGCATGTGGAACCTCCCTTAAAATACCGACACTGGCCTGGCTGAAAGATTGGCGAATTTGTAGGGTGTAATTAATCTGGGCTAGTCTTACCTTTTAGGGTTTGAAGGAAGATTTGATAAAAACAGTAGGAGCTATCCTGGTTAGATAAGATAATAACCAATCTAATCTTGCAAGAGCATACGCTAAAGTGTTTTCTTCTCTTTCTCTCCAGGTAGCGACCATATCAGGCCTTAATCAAGATAATAATATGGATGTATTGACCGAACCCACTTGTTATACTGAGCAGGAGAACGTTGGTTCTGCTCTAACTTATAATTGTTATAAGTCCGAGCAGGAAATAGGGGAATATCTGGATTCCCATGCCACCAAAACAATGATGAGCATGTTGATGCATATTTTTCGGGTGTGTTAGTTACCGAAAACTGTTTCTCAGTAAACTCTACGTCCTAGGTATTAGATACCAGATCGGGATCCCATATATGTAATATGTTGCATAGGCTAAGGAAAGGTAGAGAACTGGAAATGGGTGATCATTCTGTAAGAGTAGGGAATGGCTATTACATACCGAACCTAATATGCAATCTTAAATTAGTTTCTTTATTAAGTAAAGAAGGATATAATTTTGTATTGCAGGATAATGTTATGAATATCTTTCTGAATGAAAAGTTGATTGGATCAGGCTTGTTAAATAATGGCATATACGTTCTAAATCAAACCACAGTTCTTAACGTACAAAACACACACAAGAGGAAGAGTTCAGAAATGAACGAATTCTTCTTGTGGTATTGTAGACTAGGTCACATCAATATGACACGACTAGCTAAGTTACATAAGGATGGATATTTGAATCCGTTCGAATTTTTATCTTATGAAACTTGCCAGTCATGTCTCATAGGAAAAATGACCAAAACTCCGTTTACCGGACACGGAGAAAGAGTTAAGGATCTCTTGGGACTGATATATAGTGATGTATGCAGTCCTATGTCTACACATGTCAGGAATGGTTTCTCGTACTTCATTACATTCACTGACGATCTCTTAAGATATGGACATGTGTTTCTGTTGAAACACAAGTCTGAAGATTTTGAGAAATTCAAATAATATAAGCATGAAGTCGAGAACCAGACGAGTAAAAGTATTAAAATCCTACGATCAGATCGGGGAGGAGAATACTTGAGCACAGAATTCCATGACTATCTAAAAGAGAATGGGATTCTCTATCAGCATACTCCTCCGTATACACCACAGCACAACGATGTATCAGAGCAGAGGAATCACACCCTGTTAGATATGGTGCGCTCTATGATGAGCACCGCTGAGTTACCTATTTCCTTTTGGGGTTATACGTTTGAGACAGTAGCATACCTATTGAATCAAGTTCCATCTAAATCAGTGCCTAAAACACCATACGAGATATGGAGTGGGAAGAGACCATATCTTAAACGAGTTAAGATATGGGGTTGTCCGGCTTATGCCAAAAGGAAAACTCCGGACAAACTCGAGGCACGATCAGTTCTTTGCAAGTTTGTGGGATATCCAAAGAATTCACAAGGATATATTTTCTACCATGCAGAAGAATAAAATGTGTTTGTTTCTCAATACGCCACCTTTTTAGAAAAGGAATTTCTTGTAAAAGAAATTAGTGGAAAAGAGGTAGAGCTGGAAGAAGTTCCAGCAGTACAAACTGCAACTGATGATTTAGTGGAAACAGAGGATTCGATAGCTCCCAACGAACTTCAGTGTAACAACCTAGTTCATTTATACCAATTCCAGTTCCTATATTTCCTTATTTGTGGTATTTTCTTGATTTATCGTGTTTTGGGTGCGAATGGTATTTTACATTTTGCATTGCATTCGACCCGACCCGCTTGCTTGAAACCTGTTCGATTCATGTTTGTAGTTTAAATTGACTTGTTACATAGACATGTGCAATTTCATGTTTAGTACATATTGGCATTTTATCTGGTATTGCATCTTTACCATATAACATTTTAAGTCACGTAAAATAATTTAAAATTACATAACATGGCCTGCATGATACCCCTAACCCCGTGGTAGAATCCACACATCTTGTTCTCATCCCGTTCAGTGAAACGGATGTGTTTGGATGGCTACGCGCACGTAGGTGCTTCCGTTCTTAGGGGTATGCATTTTCGTTACCTAAACATTCATTTTGAATTTTGAAAGTCGCAAATATTTTTCATATTTTAAATCGGAATTTTAGATCCGACCCGGGCGCGTTTTGGAATATTTTTGTATCCCGCCAAAATTCAAATTTAATTAATTAATATAATATTTATTTTTAATTCGACAGTTTATATTATCTTAACTTACTGAATAAAATATCAAATTAAAATCCTAACTCCTAAACTAACTGCTCTCTCTCTCTCTCTTTCACTTGGGCCCACACTCACACCGCAGTCTCTCTCTTTCATCTCTCCTCTCGCGCATATCTCCCCCTTTCTCTCTCTTTCTCTTTCCCCGCTACAGAAAAATTTATCTCTCCTCCCCTCTCTCTCTCCTCTCGGAAATTCTGTAGCGATCTTGGATCGCGTCACCTCCCTCCTCTTATCATCACCCCCTTCGCTGATATTCCTCCTTCTTCCCTCGTCTCCTCCTCCATTTAAATCCCAAGCCCTCGGCAAGAACCTATCAACCCCTCTGCCTTCAAACCCTAACCCTATAAACCTCATTGCCTCCTCACCCTCACCTCAACCGAGCCCTTATCTCTTCCTCCTCCACCTTCTCCCTTCAATCACGAGCACCCTGCACCCATCGAAACCGCCACCACCTCACCTCGTCGGCGCCAACCACCTCGTCGTCGCCTCCACTCCCTCGCAACCACCTCGTTCTCCTCTCTCCTTTCCCAAAAGAACCCGAGCATTCCCAAGAAAGAACCTGGACCCCTTCAACCCTAGAAACCCACTGCCTTGCCGGAAAAACCCTCGCCTGCATCGTTTCCGTCGATGGCCCATCGTCGACGTCACCCCCTTGCTTTCACCTTTGACCCCAGAGCATCAAACAACAGAGAACAACCACCATTCTTCTCTTCCTTCTTCTCCTTTCTTTTCTCTTTCTCTTTGGATTCTTGTTTTCCGGTGATCGCCGGAGCCGTGCCGCTGCCGACGATCTGAGCAACCCTGTGGATGTTCCTAACCAGCATGGTCACTCTCTTGCATTGCCTGATCCTGTTCTGTACGCGCGAGCATGCATTGAGACTTTTACCGACATTGGACGTTGCCGTGCGTATCCGTCGCGCGATCCATCGAGGCAAGTTAATCTTGCTACATGCTATATAATTCATTATATACCTATTTAAATAAATATCATACCTGTAGTTTAAATCTAGTACCCCATGTTTAGTTTTATAACTTTTCGATGTTCCGTTTGCATCCTTTTATATCATTTCCGATCTAGATCATGAAAACTTATCTTGTGACATACTAGATTACATTATACTGCATCCATATCAATATTTACATCACATATTGCTTAGTCGTACATCCCATATTACCATTGTACAGCTTTACTGCTTTTCGGATACCCGTTTGCATCCATCTCATTTAGAATGTATATAACTGCATCCATAGATCATGTTAATACATAACACTGTGATATTAACACCCCATATTTAATAAAGTGCATCCTAATCAGTATTGGAACTATAAATGTAACCCTAATCGATAACTGTGCATCCATATCTTTTAATTTATATCTATTTGCATACCATATCACACTATTCCATTTTATTGTTATATTGGTACCCCATACTTGTTTTTGTGTACCCATGCTTATTACAGTTTGATTATGAGCATCCACTTGATACTTATACACTACCTGACATGACCTGATACACTACAACTGACATGACTTGATAACTGTGCAATACTTGACATGACTCGATACATGTACTCTACCTGACATGACCTGATGTACTACAGCTTGACATGTTACCTGATCTTGTTACTAATACCGACAATCTTGACCTGTTGTCCCTACGGACATTTCCTGTTGTCTATACAGACAAACCTGTACCTGCTTGATCCTGTGTTGGCATTAGTCTCAGATTTATCAATACCTGACTTACACACATAACCTTGGGGGTATGGGGAAATCAAGAATGTATCCGAACGTAACTCAAAGGGCTATTACATCTTGTTACCGTGGTCCCGTGGGGTTGAACGGGACATAGACTCACAGTCAATTACATCTCGTTACCGTGGTCCCGTGGGGTTGAACGGGACATAGACTTACAGTCTATCATATCCTGTTACCGTGGTCCCGTGGGGTTGAACGGGGCATAGACCGATGGGTTACGATGAGGATTACATTAATTGATTTCGAATAACTTTTGAGTAGATAACCCTATAGCACAGTTTAGAGTACTCACTGCACTTCACCTGTTTATATCCTGTTCACTGATCTATATTCATGTTACTGTTTGCTTGTTACTGATGACTTGTTACTGTTCATACTTCATGCCTGCATATTTCATTATATCCTGCTTGCCTTGAATTATTGATATTATGACGCACCGACGTCTGGGTTTTGCATTGCTCAGATCCCTTGTCCTTATCACAGGTTGTCCAGGAGTGCTTTGATCAACAGGCCGAGCGGTGATGACCTGTTACTGGTTTAGTGTAGTTTCCTTTTAGTATTTTCATTCCTGATGTGGGCCCGCATTATGAGACGTACATTCTAGTTATTATTGTATTGGATCTTTTTTCTTCCACACTATTATATTCTTGACTCGTTATTTTGGCTCATGGACATGTATTAGATAGTTGTTTATTATTGTTCTTGATATCTCTACAGCCGTAATGTGACCGTGGAGGGATATTTCCTATCCAAAGGTTGCATGGTTGGCTCTGTCACGTGCCTATCTTAGCGTACTCTGGGAAGCGGGGCGTGACCGGGTTTGTTTGGTATCAGAGCCATAATATTTAGGTTAATCGGGTTTGATTCTTTTGTAGTTGGGTATTGGACCCAATACATGAATCGGAAAATCCGTGATTAGGAACATGTCCTGCCACATTGTTACCATGATTCTTGAATCATGTCTTTCTCTTTATCCTTTGCCTTGACGATATGCAAACCACTTTGCATCTCGACTTGAAATCTTTTGGTTCCCTATTGTTTCTCCCTGTTCCTTGATTCTGATACTAGGATTTGAGCGACTTGAGTGGAGTTATGTGATTATAACTATGAACCGCAGCATGGTTACAATGCGGTACTCTATTTAAGTAACTTGGAGTCCTGGTCTTGTTTCATTTCCTTGTTTCAAGGTCGTGAAATTTCCTAGGTTCTCTCAGTTTCATTTCTTACCGGTTCATGTTTTGCAGATTTCTTGGTGATTGATACCGGCAGTTATGAAGTTGTCTTGGGAATGGATTTTCTCGGCACTTTCCACGCTCACATTGATTGTAGGGCAAAGAAAGTGATTTTCCAGATTCCCGGACATCCGGAGTTTGTTTTGCTGGAGGAAGCAGTTCTGTCGGGCCAGTCGAGTTTAGGGCTAGGACGACAAACAATGTTCTTTCGTCGATGGAAGATGATAAAGAAGAAGCGCCAGCGGTAGTTTGAGATTTCATGGACGCGTTCGAGGACATCTCGGGTTTACCACCAAAATGAGATGTGGAGTCGCAATCGATCTTATTCCTAGTGCAGCGCCAATCTCTAAGGCGTACTATCCAATGGCACCGGTGGAGTTGGAAGAAGTCAAGAAGCAGGTTACCGAATTATTTGAGAAGGGTTGGATTCGCAGCAGCAATTCACCTTGGGGAGCTCCAGTTCTTCTAGTCAAGATGAAAGATGGCACAAGGAGGATGTGCATCGATTATCGAGAATTCAACCGGGTGACTATTAAGAACAAGTACCCGAACCCTCGCATTGGCGAATTATTCGAGCAGCTTAGTGGCGCGAGGGTATTCTCGAAGCTGGATTTGCGATCCGGATATCATCAGGTCCGAGTTAAATCAGAAGATATTTGCAAGACGGCGTTTCGAACTCGGTATGGACATTACGAGTATTTAGTGATGCCCTTTGGAGTAACGAATGCACCGGCGATATTTATGGACTTGATGAACCGAATCTTTTCACCATTCTTGGACCAGTTTATAGTGGTGTTCATTGATGATATTCTGGTCTACTCAAAGAGTATCGAAGAGCATGCAGAACACTTGAAGATCGCATTGTAGACATTGAGGCATGAAAGATTGTATGCCAAGATGAGCAAGTGCGAGTTTTGGCTTAAAGAAGTGAAGATTTTGGGGCATGTCGTGTCCGGAGTTGGAATCGTTGTTGATACCGAAAGGATTGCAGCAGTTCGAGATTGGCCGATTCCGAAGAACATTTCAGAGATCAGAAACTTTCTTGGACTTGCCGGGTATTACAGAAGGTTCGTGGAGAATTTTGCTCGTTTGGCTGAGCCTTTGACCAAGCTTGCGTAAGGAAGTACCGTTCGTATGGACGGATAAGTGTACGTGAGCTTTGAGGCGTTGAAGCAGAGATTGATAACCGCTCCTATTTTAACCGTGCCAGACAGTTCCAGAGGATTGGTGATTCACAGCAACGCATCTGGGAAATGATTGGGATGTGTTTTGATTCAGCATGGGAAAGTTATAACTTACGCATCGAAACAATTGAAGACCCATGAGAAGAATTACCCAACTCATGATTTGGAGCTAGCAGCTGTGATTTTCGTTTTGAAGATTTGGAGACATTACTTATTGGGTGAAAGGGTCGAAGTATTCACCGATCACAAAAGCCTGAAGTATGTGTTCACACAGAAGGAGCTTAATATGAGGCAGCGTAGATGGTTGGAGCTGATGGCTGACTATGATCTTGATCTTAAGTACCATCCGGGGAAAGTTAATGTTGTGCTGGATGCGCTTAGTCGGTTGCCAGCAATTCGGATGTTGACCGCACAAAAGGAACTTATTGAAGACTTTCAGAGATTCGATTTGGAGGTTGTGCTACCGCATTCTTCGGGACAGTTGATGCAGCTGCAAGTACTGTTGGATATAGTGCCCTCAGAGTCAATTATTGGATCACAGGCACGTGATTGCAATGATTGAGGGAGGACCTATACCGGTAGGACAGTCTTACTCAAGATGGTAGTATGCTATCTGCTTTATCTTTATCATCGTGTACTAATTCAGGTGACCTTACAGGTCACTATTGCACGTTGATTGAGCCCTCAGGATTCTTGCTTGACGGCCAGCAGTATGATGGCGATCATATACGTGGGAGCTGGGGTCTATAAGCACATCCTTAAATGGTCCCTAGTCGTGGGAGTTTTCGAGACAGGGCATCGATACTCCAGAGTAGATTAGTGTATACAGTCGAGACCCCGACGAGGGGCGATGGCTGGTCTCACAAGCCACTGGTGTCAGTTGGTTCACCTAAGATGCATACAGGTGTTCATTGGGTTATGAGTACACCGGACAGGACTCGCCGGGAACATGCTAGTTGGTCTTATACCTGACGTCAGATAGCTGTTCCCTGGTGACATGTCTACAGGTTAGTTCATCGACCTGAGATCGTCATTTGTCTCGTGTGAGTTCCCACTGTACTTTGATTACTACCCTACCACGGCTCAAAGGAGTCGTGCAAACAGGTTTTAGTTGGGTACAGTCCCGAGCCACATGAAGGCAGTGAGCGGATCTGCAGGGGTTTGTCTCTCCCGGTATTGGGGGTGAGGTCGCGCTGTGTCTAGGAGAGCCATTACAGGAAGTCCTTGGCCAAGGAAGGAGATTTACTGGTAGGTATTCCAGTAGTATCTCAGGGTGTTCTGGGCTACACTCCGACATGACTTGTACCGCTTTTCGGGGTCTGACTTTTACTAACCCCCTAGGCCCGCCATGCGATGCTCATAGACGAACGGACCGGACTGTACTGATATTGTCACTGACAGGATCAGTAGGGTGTCAGGCTGAGTTCGCTCATCGACTTCCCTTTTGGTCAATACCTGGTAGCCCGTTACATACGGCTAATACCTCTGACGTGCTAGTAGTTAAATCCACAGCCAAAGTATTGACGAGTCTTTAGAGTCCCCCACAGACAGTATCTCAAGTTTCGGGCGAAATGATTTAGAGGCCGTATGATTATATGGCAGGGTTCGATCATATACGTGCGGTATTGCACGGATCATGATCGGACGGATAATACTAGCGGGCTTTGGTTTAAGCCGAATCCTAGTATTGTACAGTGTAGATTTTGTCTCATTGCATTTGTATTCGGTCGGAATACAAATGTGGGTATGTATATACAGTCGCGGGGTTTTCCTGTAATTTATTACGGGATCAGTTTTTTGAAGCTGCCAGTTTTTATTCCGTTTCGGCCAGTTTTCCTTTGTTCCTTCATGGCCGGATTTTTCTGATGGAGGGGCTAATTTGCAAATGTGCAAATCAGCAATGTGGAGGGTTCTTTGTGGCATATAGTTTATTGATGGTTCTAGCATCTTTGCTTTTTCCTTCATCATGGTTTTGCATTAATGGTGATGGGATTTGATTAGGAAATGAAAGGATTTTGTTGTGACAAAATTTCCTAATTTTCTACATCTTTTCTTATGCTCACCCATGCCTTTTTTAGTGGTCACCTTCCTTGGATTTTCCCACCCCCATTTTATGCATGGCCGGCCACATTTTTGTTGGGAGAGAGGATTCATTTTTGGTGTGGGAATTTTCTTCATCTCAGTTTGGCTTGCTACAAAAATTCCTCACCTCTCTCCAAAGTTCTTTTTCTCCTGCACATCTAAAATGGCAACTTCACATAACCCCTTGAGACAAACCATTCTACACTTAGCATTCTTGGACACGTTGGTTTGCCAACTTCGTGCCCGAGTTGCCTCGGTCTAGAGGTGTGGGCCCGTAAAAGGATTCGGCTATGTGGTGCCCTTTCCGACGAGGAGGTGAAGACCGGAGATTCCGCGAGGAGATCGGGATGGAGGCCGAAGGCCGAAGGACACGGATCGCTCGGTATAGCATTCTACCCATTCTCTAGTTTGCTAGCATAAGGTTAATGGCATGATCTGGGGTTTTATTACGCGGTAGCGCCGGTTTACAAGTTTAGAAAAAGTTTCGTTTCCTCATTTTGGCCTCGGAATGACGGCCCGGGCGCTGCCGTGCACTTACATTGGTATCAGAGCCACGCTATTAACCTAGTCTAGCTTGCTCTAATGTGTTTACAAGTTCGATCGAACGGATTTTCCAAAAACCCCATTTTCAAGTCCAGGTTTCTGTCGAATTTTTGCTGTGCTCAAAAAATTATTTGGTACATTGCAAAAATACGTGCAGGGTTTTATAAGAATTCTGTGAAAATTTGGTCAGCTGAAATTACTGTAGCGAGGCGGATCAGCGGCCAAAACTACGTTTTGGCCGCGGATCCGCCTCCGTACTGTGGCCAAACTGCACCAAATTTCTAAAGTGGGTTTCTGACATGGAAATAGGAATTCTGGTATATTCTTTTTGGGCCCAGATTTATTTTGAGTGCTACAGTAGTGCTTGGGGCCCACTTCGGGAAATTTAGTCGATTGAAAATTTTAAACATGTTAGTTCACAGTATTTACATTATATCCACGACCGTGAATGCCACTTGATCGGTAAATCCTGTCTAACTGCTATAGCCCTTTTTAGACGGATTTGCGAACGTGACATTCACGTTGATGTTCTGTGTTGTGTTGTGATGTTGCAGATTTTTCGTGGTGGATAGCCTGGATGCAATGTTAGTACAGTTTGGTTGTATATGTACATTTGATATTGCGGGGCGAGCGTCCGACATGTGGACTGCCGTCACTTCCTATTTGTATATTATTCTTTTGGGGCACGACCGGGCTGAGGTCGATGTACCCGTTGTATATTTTACTTTCTGTACTAGGATTACCCCACGGAGGGTGCACGAGTAGCCGGGTTCTAGAGGGCAACGGGCCCGCATCTCATGGTGTTGAGACGGAGGGGGCTTCACTCTAGAATTGGCGGGCTATTCGCCGCACTCGTAGGGGGTACAGGTTGACCCAAGGAGAGGTGCCCAAGTTGCCGGATTCCGTGAAGTGCTGGGTGGTTCATTCACGTTGCTGAAGGGGACTGCCTCGCTTCAGGTTTTGGCGGGTAACTTGCCGCGCCCGTAGGGGTCTAGGATTTCATTGCACAGGCTATCCACATGACTAGGGGAACGTCGGGTTTCGGTAGCGGCTCTATGAAACCCGGAGATCCCAGATATCTGTATTGTTCTGTAATGCTTATTACATTTATGTGATGTTGCATTTTATCACGCCTTGAGCGAATATTATATATTGATTTATATACTAGTAGATGTTGTATATGTTTTGCATCCGCGCTTGTCCAGTCCCTGCTCTGTCATTAGTTAAGTAACCTAATGGGTGATGACGGGACCCAGTGGCGAATGCGAATGGTATATACGTACATCATTATTTTCGTTCTTTATTGGTGTGATCAATGATGGGACTGCATTGATTCGGATCAATGCAAGCTAAACAAACCTATTCTGATGTTGTTGGAACAATTTTCAAAAAGCTGTTATTGCAAGGGAGTTCATTTTTGTTTTGCACAGTGGTATTCAGTTGGAATATCCTGCACCTCAGTCGACGAGGCAAGGGCCGAGATCCCTTCACCGGGAGTGACCTCTTGGACAGAAGTTGGCGTCAGGGTAATAACTTCACTATAGCCGATTGCCTTTTGCTTTGCATCGCGGTATTCATTTGGAATATCCTGCACCTCATTCTACGGGGAAAGAGCCGAGATCCCTTCACCTGGAGTGACCTTTTTAGCAAAGGTTTTCGTCACTATATTTTTATAAAAAGCTATCCGGTTCCTTCAATGATATCAAGTTCATTACGTTAAAGGTTTTTCGCCAAAAACCATTCGTAGCCCTCTGTCATTTCAGACGGGTAGCACTTAGTATTCATGCTATGTTTGTTGGCCAAAGTCAAGGCATAGTGTATGGTAGCTATTTGTTACTTTTTTGCAGCATAGATAGATGCGTTGGTTTGTGACAGTCGTACTGCCTTATTGGCCAAAGTCAAGGGTAGGTACGGGTGGGTTCAAATTAACCTGGAAAATGACGGGTAGAACTTGACATGTGACTTATGATTTGTTGGCCAAAGTCAAGGTCATAAAAGCATGGGGTAAAAATCACATCGGGAGTTTCTAAAGAAACTGAAACTTGCCAGATATGCGCATACCTTCTGGAGTGTGATAACGTGAGTGGATTCCATCACGTTATCATGCGATGATAGTTGGATCCCGATTCCCACTGATGAGTTAGTTTACTCCTCGGGTGATCCCGACTACTTCTTCTTTCAAGTTTGGAGAAGAATTTGAGGTTACAGTGGGAGGTTTCCTGATTAGATAAATTGATAACCATTCTGATCTAGGTTAGAGTGCACGCTGAGTGTTTCTTTTCTCTCTCTCTTTGGCAGTGACCATGACCCGACCCTAGGCTATGACTCAATGACCAAATTGACCGAACCTTCTTAAAACACTGGCTTTTGGATTGTCAGAGTTGCATACCTCATTGCCACTCCTTCTTTTACCCTTTTCTCCGGAACACCCCGTATTACTACGAACGTCCACTTCCATTGGATAAAACCATCGTATGGTTATATACAAACTCGAAGGAATTTATTCGAGGATGGTTTCCGGTTCTGGAGAAAACGAATATGACTATTCAGTTGTCTTTTCTTTTTTACCTTCTCTCAGGTTGCGAGTGTTCCTTGGATTAGGACGGTACACCTATTACGCTTATTGGATAGTCTTCTTCCAAACCATAGGCTGGTGCCGAACGGTAGGGAATGAAGAAAGCCATTTAGCCTAAAAGGTGTACAAAAGGTATTAAGTAAAGACAAATAAAGGGATTAGTAAGAGGGCAAGGTAAATTGCGACTGCTATTCACGACCAAACCAAGTATTTCTTCACCAATCCTAAATCACCTTTGTATTTCTCCAGAACACTCCGTATCACTACGAAGATCCACAGTTTATTGGATACTCCATCGTATGGTTATATACGAACTCGAAGGAACTTGTTCCAGTTCGGGGATGGATTCTGGTTCAGGAGAAATAGGAATAAGATTTATTCGGCTGTCTTTTATCTTCACCTTCTCTCGCATTGCGAGTGCTCCTAGGATTAGGACAGTACCCCCATTATGCTTATTGGATAATCTTCTTCCAAACCATAGGCTGGTGCCGAACGGTAGGGAAGGGAGAAAACCATTTAGCCTAAGAGGGCGTACATAAGGTAATGACTAAAGACATATACAGGGATTTGGAGAGATGACAAAGAAATATACGGTTACAGTTGTGAATCTGGATAATGGAAGAGGCATTACTAGGAATACTCGGATACCCCTACGAAACATTTACATATTTCAGTTTCACTGTGTACAGTTAAAAGAAAACTGATTTCCCAATTAGCCCTTGCTCCAGGGTATGTATTTACCAGGTATGATTCTCACATCTGTATGGTTTTACAGATGATGAGTGGGAGTAAGTTATTGGGAATTGGGTGATCATCCTCATTATATCGGGATTCGTTGTAATTGGTGATATTTGAGGAAATCGCCTGGGTTGTTTGCCGGACGGCAAATATTTGGTTTTGAATATCCGCTGTTATGCACTAATTTCAAATTGATATATCTGTACGTCTATTTTCATAGAGTGAGATATACCTTTTTGAAATTATGTCTATGACATTTACTTATATCAGTGGATGGTTAGGTAAGGAGCATTAAACAGTGGTGTAATTCTACATAACCATAAGTACTGTTTTTAACCTACGACACACAGGGAATGAGTTATCAGACTCAAGGGACTTAAACAGAGTATTGTATGTTGTCCAGTGTCCATTAGGACAGAGGGGTTGGTCTTCATACTATATTCGGTTTACTTATGACTTCTCCAGTTTTTAGACATGTGTTTCGTAGAAATGCAGGGTCTGAGTTTTGAGAAGTTATAGGTATAAGAATAAAGTAGAGAACCGGGCATCGCAAGTATCAGGATTCTTCAAGGTGATCGAAGATGTAGATACTTGTGTATGGTATTCAGTTGATAGTAATGATTAAGGGAACTTGCTTCTCTTTTAGGTTACTCATAATTGGAAGTACTCCTAAGTTGTGTAATGCTGATCGACCTCTCTCCATTTAGTTAACATGCACTGGAGACAGCTGCATGATTTGAATCTGGTTTCAATTAAATCAGTGCCTCTGTTTCTGTATTGGATATCGAACAGTTCATATCTTGACATTGTTAAGGTACGGGGAGTTTTCCGGCTTATGCTTAAAACCAGACTCCGGATAACTCAAGGCACGTTTCTATAATGGCTGTTTGTGGGTTGACCCAGGCTATGACGAGGGTTGACTTTCTACCATCTGGAAGATCAATAGTGATATTGTTCTAGACTCGCCACAGTTTTAAGTAAAATGGATTTTTTCAGAAAACAGAAGTGGGAGTATGGTAGAACTGGAAGTGATTCCAGAACCGCAAACGATTACTGAAAATTTGATAAGAACCTAAAGATTCAATCTGACTTGACATTCCATTGGCCACTCCGCAGATATGCTGGGTAACCTCACCTCAGGCACCCGAGAGGTACTCCGGTAGCCTCAAGGACGGTGACAGGGAGGTTCTTGCTTACCCAGACATGCCATTGCTGTTGTTCCAGATTATGAGACCCAGAAGGAGGATGAGTATAGCGTCGTTCTAAACAAGTTTTAGAAGTGTACGTGTATATGATTCTGCCAGAGGGTTGTCGTAGTCAGTGGAAGCAGCGGAAGCATAGTGGACATGTATCTTATGTCTATTTATGGACTAAAGCAGATATAGCGGAGATAGATCATCTATTTCTGATGTGACAGTCATAGGTTTGACTTCATCCGAATAGGGGATGGATCTGTTAAGAAGGTAGTAGGGTGTGATATCCTGGTATTTGGATGACATACACAGAGTAGGAAGTGAAGTTCCTATACTACGATCGGTTATGCTTTGGTTGTCACACAGTGGTTTCTCCACATAGGAATTGGATTTTATATCAGACATTCTGGTTACTAGATCTAGATCTGGGAAGTGTCCCAATCTGGTACTTAGACAGCATTCTAAAGGTGTTTTAGAATGGACGACTCCAGGCACGGCAGTGTACCTGCAGGTGATGGAGTCACCCTCTCTAAAGGTGTCTTACAGACTAAAAAGGAGAGGGATGTGCATGATTGGCAGATCACTTGCTTAGGCAATTGAGTCAATCATGAGATATCAAGTACCACACCAAATGTTGTTTTTGCAGTAGATGCAATAAGTTGATATTGATCCAATCCTGGAGAAACATTCGGATGCAGTTTTAGAACATAAGTGAATGTTCAAGGGATATGATAACGACAGCCTCATTCGGGAGACAATTATCATTCCAGGCTTCCAAGGTGACCTGGATGACAGAGTGGCTGACTAGTGGGAGCTGGATAGTCAATAGGCACATCCTTAGATGTCCCTGGTCGCAGGAGTATCGAGACTAGGCATCGATACTCCGGAGTAGACTGGTGTATACATATCTAGACCCTGAGGAGGGGTGATGGATTGGTCCTGCAGCCATTGGTGGAGTGCACCTAAGATTGTATATAGATGCTCACTATGTGTGAGTACACTGGACAGGACTCGCCGATAACTGACTGGATGGTATTTATACCTAACGTCAGATAGCAGTTCTCAGGTGACATGTGTGCAGATAGTCCGTTGACTTAAAGTTGACATTTGTCTCGTGTGAGTTCCCACTGTGCTTTGATTACTACCCTACCACGGTTCAAAGGAGTCGTGCAAACAGGTTTTAGTTGGGCACAGTCCCGATCCACGTGGAGGCAGTGAGTGACTGTTAGGGATTCGTCTCTCCCGGTATAGGGAGTTGATATCGCACAGTGATCGGTTGGTCATTACCATAAGTCCCTGGCCAGGGCTGATTGAGAATTACTGATAGATTGATCAGTAGATTCTCGGATGGTGATAGAGCTATACCGACACGACTTGTACGGTTATTAGGGGTCTGACGTTTACCACCTCCCTAGACCATACATGCGATACTCTTAGACGAACAGGCCGGATTGCACGGATATTATCACGCACATGCTCAGTAGGAGTTCGGATGGGTATCCTCACCGGCCTTCTTATCGACATCTACCTGGGGACCGTTACGTACAGCTGGTGCCGCTTGCGGTCTGTGGTTAAACCCACTGCCAGCGTAGTAGTCGAGTCTTTAGAGTCCCACACAGAGTTTTCCCAACTTCAGGCGAAATGATATAGAGGTCGTACGGTTTTACGACTGGGGTTCGGACGAATACATGTTTAAACGCACGTACGACATTCGGACAGTTTTTACTAGAAGGCTTTAGTTTAAGCCAGATTCTAGTATCAGGTTATTGGATTTATACAGTCTAAAGTTTTTCCGTGTTTTCACGGATGCGAGGGGCGTTCTCGTAATTTTCCGGGAAGCTTCTCGAAGGATGGTGACTAAGGAGGTTAAGGTGGCATTTTCATTAAATGCAAATTGTGACTCATTTGTGTGATTCACTATGTTATTAATGCATAATTTATTGCTTAATGACTCACATAGTGAATCACTCATATTGAATTAATGAAGCATGGTGAATAATCATTTATTTGATAATTCATTATGTTTCATATATTCAAGTGAGAAGCTTTTTCATTCTCATTATCATCTCTACCTTCTCTCTCCTCAAGTGCACTCCTTCTTCAAACCCTAATCCTACCACTCATGAGTTCAGACCAAGGATTAGGATAGACTAAACACTCCATAACCTAACTCTACATCATCTTAGTTACTTTGGTTAGCAACTAGAGAAACTCAGTTACCTCAAGTCTTGAGGTGTAGCTTGGATTAGGGTACTCGGGTGGATCATCTATTACGGAAAGGAGGCCGAGGAGGACGTAGAGATCACAAAGACGAAGGACTAGAATCATTAGGTATAATCTCTTTACATAGTAGCTAAGAACTCTATGGTTGTTGTTAATTATCGTTTAGAAAAGATCTTCGGTTAGTCGATGTTTACATACAAAACAAGATCGTTTTTCATATTTCCGCCTCCCCGCAACTCGTGGGGTGTTGCACATCGACTTACAGTGGTATCAGAGCCTCACTAAACAATAATTAACTCACTTACAAAGTCGTATGAATTTCGAACGCAAAACAAATCGGAAAATATACTGATTTTATATGGTTTCTGTCGATTTTTAAATGAGGTCCAAAATTTTTTCAGGTTCCTCCAGAAGACCCTACATGAAAATATAAGAACACAGAAGAAAAATGGGCTCCTGAATCGGCCACTGAGCCGCGGAACCGCGGCCGATCCCACCGATCCGACGCGGATCCGCGGCCGAGTTGGGGCCGATTCAGCCCAGTTTTCCTCTGTGCAACTTTTGTGATATTTTGTATTTTCTGGTATATTTTATTTTCTGCTCAAATTTCAGATTTACAGAAAAGATTTGGAGTAGAATTTAATGTGTTTAATCGATCGAAATTATACGATGTTTGCTTGTTTGATTATATCTGTGAACTGTATTATGTGTTCGTAAACCTCCCCTAACTGCTCGTATGTCGGTTGGCAGGGGGTTGCACATATCTGTAATGTTTTAACTGTTTGTGATTATGAACTCTATTGGACTGTTGTAATGATTAGCCGGGGTTTTGTGATGGGTTATTGTATTAATTCATTCGATATAATTGTTATAAGTTGTAATATTATTTTGCGGGGCACATCCAGGTTGCGGTTGTAGCCACCGTTGTATTATTTATTTTTACTGTTTTTTCTCCTAGGATAGACCCAAGGTGGGGTGCACAAACTACCTGGTATTTCGAAGTGTTTAGTGGCCTACTCACGTCGTTGAGGGAGACCGCTTCACTTCGGGTACTTGGCGGGTAGTTTGCCGTACCCGTAGGGGTCTAGGGTGGGGTAATGGCTATTCATCACAACTGTGTAATCTGTCTTTTCTTACAGGCTCAAAAGAAACGCGGATTGCTTGCATATCCAATAAAGTTTATCTGTGATCTGGAATGCCTATTATTGCGTCTGACGAATGTACAATATCTATATATGATAGCTATTTAGACGTCACTTATGTTTTACACCCGCGCTAGCCCAGCCCCCGCTCTGCCGTTAGTTAAGTAACCTAACGGGTGATGACGGGACCCCGTGGTGAATGCAGATGGCATAAGAGGACGTTGTATTTTCGTTGTTATCTGTAATGATAGGTTAAAGATGGGACGCATTATTTATTAATGCAAAGAAAAATAAAACCTAAACTGAATCGTTGGAACAATTTCTAAAGCCACTCGTTTTTTTTTTGAAAAAGCAAATTTTAAATGCGGAGCTTAAACCACTCCTTTTTATAAAAGCTATCTTAGTTCTTTCGATCAAATCAAGTTCACTACGTTAACGGTTTTTTTGCCAAAAACCAGCCGTAACCCTCCGTCGTTTCAAATAGACAGCACATCGTATTCATGCTATGCTTGTTGGCCTACGTCAAGGCATAGTGAATGGTAGTAGTGTGGCTTGCTTATTTGTTGCATAGATAGATGCATTTGTATAAGACAGACGTACAGCCTTGTTGGCCTACGTCAAGGGCATGTACGATGTACCTAAATTAATCATGACAACGACGGGTAGAACTTGACTTGCGTCTTATGACTTGTTGGCCTACGTCAAGGTCTATAAGAGCTTGGGGTATAAAAATCCCATCGGGAGTTTCAAACATAAAGGAAACTTGCAGATTTAGCATACCTTCTGGAGTGTGGTGACTAGAGTGGCTTCCATCTAGTGCATCATGCAATGATAGTTGGATCTCGATCCCACTGATGTGTAGGATTACTCTCGGGAAACATTCTCACTTAACAATCGATACTATAAACCAAGTAGGTGTCCAGGAAGGTGTTAGAGGGGCTACGCCTCCAGGGAAAAGAGATTATTTAATTAAGGAACTTCGCGAAAGCGTTAGAAAACCTCCCTCGAAGTACCAACACCAGCCTGGCTGAAAGGTTAAGCAAGTATTGTGACGTGTGATTAAATCCTGACTAGTTCTTCTTTTAGGTTTTGAAGAAGGATTTGAGGGAACAGTGGGAGCCATCCTGTTTAGATAAACTAATAACCAATCTAAACTTGCAAGAAGCATATGCTGACTGTTTTCTTTTCTCTTTCTCTAGCAGCTACCATGACAGGACTAAAACTATTACTTGAAAAAAATATACTGACCGGGCAGAACTATAAAGATTGGCTAAGGAACGTCAACATTGCACTGTCTTATGACAAAGTAGCATATGTTACCACCGCTGTTCCTCCCCTTATCCCTGGACCAGATTCCTCAATTGTGGACAAGGAAGTTCGCAAAACTTGGGATCTGGATTGTGAGCGAGCTAAGTGTATCGTGCTGGCGTCCATGAACAATGAACTCCAGAAACAGCACGAGAGTATGGATATTGTATCCATATTTCTCCATGTTAAGGAATTATATGGAGAGCACTCCCGTATCGCAAGGTACGAGACCTCAAGGAAACTTTTCCAGATGAGGTTAGCTCTAGGATCGCCTGTAGGAGAGCACGTCCTCAAAATGATTAGCCTCATTGAGGAACTCGCAAACCTGGTATGCGTGATAGAGAATGATTTGTATATCGACTTAATTTTGTAGTCCCTTTCCCACACCTTCTCTCAGTACGTGCTTAGCTTCAACATGCACGAAATGGAAGCTGATCTTCCAAAGCTCCTCAACATGTTGAGGGTAGCAGAGACCTCCTTGAAAAAAGAGAAGGACCCCGTTATGTATGCTGTCCAATCATCCTTTTCTAAATCTAAAGCGAAAGCTAAAGGGAAGAAGAAGATGAAAGCCATCAAACCGAAAGGCGGGGTCAAGAAGGTGCAGGGAAAGAACAAGGCATGAAGGGTGAAAGCGGATATAAACGAATGACATTATTTTCATAAGCAAGGGCACTGGAAGAAGGACTGTATGGCCTTCAAGGCAAAGGACACGAAGCAAGCGGTTGCTTCTGCTTCAGGTGTGTTCGTAATCGAAAATTGTCTTTCAGTAAACTCTACATCATGGGTACTTGATACCGATTCTGGTTCTCACATCTGTAATTCATTGCAGGATCTGAGAAATAGTAGAGTACTGGGGGCAGGTGATATGACTCTCCGGATAGGCAATGGAATGCATGTAGATGCTGTTGCAATAGGGGAGTATCACCTAGGGTTGACTAGTGGGCATGTTTTGGTGTTGTACAACTGTTTTTGTATTCCCAGTATGCTGTGTAATATTATATCAGTATCTTTGTTGTCTAATAAAGGATATAATTTTGTGCTTGAAAGTAATGTCATGAACATTCTCCTAAATCAAGAATTGATTGGGTATGGCACACTAGAAAACGGTATATACTTACTCAATCAACCTCGAATTTTCAATATTCAAAACACACTTAAAAGAAAGGCTCCAGATTCAAATCAAGCCTTCTTATGGCATTGTAGACTTGGTCATATAAACGAAACAAGGTTGACTAAGTTACATAAAGATGGATATCTAGATCCGTTTGAATATTCATCATATGCAACTTGTCAATCATGTATCAAAGGAAAAATGACCAAATCTCCGTTCTCCGGACACGGAACAAGAGCTACTGAACTCTTGGGACTTGTACTCATTGATGTATGTGGTCCAATGTCTACACATGCGCGAAGCGGTCACTCCTACTTCATCACTTTTACTGATGACTTCTCTAGGTATGGACATGTGTTCTTAATGAAACATAAATCAGAGGCCTTTGAGAAGTTTAAAGAGTATAAAAATGAAGTAGAGAAACAAACTGGTAAAAGCATCAAGACACTTCGATCTGATTGAGGTGGAGAATACTTAAGTACCAGTTTCCTTGAATACTTAAAAGAGAATGGAATTCTCTCTCAGCTTACTCCGCCTTATACACCTCAGCATAATGGTGTATCAGAAAGGAGGAATCGCACGCTATTAGATATGGTGCGTTCAATGATGAGTAGTGCTGAGTTGCCACTTTCGTTCTGGGGATTTGATCTAGAATCAGCAACGTACTTATTGAATAGAGTTCCAACTAAGTCTGTGCCTACCACTCCATATGAAATGTGGAGCGGGAAGAGACCATATCTCAAGTATATCAAGATATGGGGGTGTCCGGCATATGTTAAAAAGCATAAACCGGACAAGCTCGAGTCACGATCGGTTTTGTGCAAGTTTGTAGGATACCCCAAACATTCATGGGGGTACATGGTCAACCACACTGAAGAACAAAAGGTGTTTGTCGCTCGCCACATTGTCTTTTTAGAAAGCGAGTTTCTTGCAAAAGAAATTAGTGGGAGCGCGGTAGAGCTGGAAGAAATTCCAGAACCTCAAACTGCTACCGAGGACTTAGAAGAACCTCAGATTTCAATAGAACATGACGAACCAACGCCACTCCGCAGATCTAGTAGGCTTTCTCATCCTCCAGAGAGATACTATGGTTTTCTTCTAGATGGGGATCGAGAAGATTGCATCATCGATGATGATGAGCCTACTAGTTTTCAGCAGGCTATCACGAGTAATGACCCGATGAAATGGCTGGATGCTATGAGATCCGAAATGGAATCTATGTACACCAATAAAGTATGGACTTTAGAAGTTGCTCCTCCTGGGGTAAAACCAGTTGGATGCAAATGGATCTTCAAAAAAAAGATTGGTGCACTTAGACAAGTGGAAACCTACAAAGCTAGACTCGTTGCAAACGGTTTTCGTCAAAGACCAGGATTGGACTATGATGAAACCCTTTCACCTGTAGCTATGCTTAAATCCATTCGGATCCAGCTTGCCATTGTTGCCTTCCATGACTATGAAATCTGGCAGATGGACGTAAAAACAGCTTTTCTAAATGGACATTTAGAAGAGAGTGTTTACATGGATCAACCAGAAGGTTTCTTAGACAGTGGGAGCAGCGGAAGAGTGTGCAGGTTGCTTAAATCCATCTATGGATTAAAGCAAGCATCGCGAAGTTGGAACATCTGTTTTGATAAGACAATCAAAGAGTTGACTTTATCAAAAATGTAGATGAACCATGTATTTATAGGAAGATTGTAGAAGGAGCAGTAGTCTTCCTCGTTTTGTATGTCGACGACATACTACTGATAGGGAATGATGTCCCTATGCTACAATCAGTAAATCTCTTCTTGTCACAAAAATTCTCCATGAAAGACTTGGGTGATGCAACCTACATTTTGGGCATAAAGATCTATCGTGATAGATCTAATAGAATGTTGGGACTTTCACAGTCCAGGTATATTGACACTATACTAAAGAGGTTTAGTATGGAAGATTCCAAGCGCGGTAACATGCCCGCTTGTCACGGGATCACCCTCTCCAAAAAGATGTCTCCAAAGACTGATGAAGAGAGGGATCGCATGAGCATTTTACCCTACGCTTCGGCGGTAGGATCTATAATGTATGCGATGTTATGTACAAGACCGGATGTAGCTTGCACACTTGGTGTGGTAAGCAGGTATCAGTCTGACCCGGGAGAGAAACATTGGATAGCGGTAAAGAACATTCTCAAGTACCTGAGAAGGACTAAGGAGATGTTCTTGATTTACGGTAATGGGGACCTCCAGGTAGAGGCTTTTACTGACTCCGGCTTCCAAAGTGACAAAGATGATTCTAAATCTATTTCGGGTTTTGTGTTTACCCTCAATGGAGGGGCGGTATGTTGGAAGAGTTACAAACAGGATACAGTCGCACACTCAACTATGGAGGCTGAGTATATAGCTGCTAGTGAAGCCGCAAAAGAGGCTGTCTGGATGAGGAAGTTCATTTCTGAACTTCAGGTGGTTCCATCCATTTCCAATCCAATACCTTCGTATTGTGATAACAATGGGGCCGTAGTATTGGCGAAGGAACCGAGGTCCCATCAGAAATCCAGGCATATCTTAAGGCGGTTTCACCTGATCAGGGAGATCGTTGATTGTCGGGAGATCGAGGTACGGGGAGTGGACACAAAAGACAACACGGCAGATCCATTCACCAAAGCCATCCCTCAAGTGCAGTTCGAGAGGCTGTTTGAGATGTTGGGCATGCGGTACTCCAGCAACTGGATATAGGGAAGACAGTGGGTACTCATTGTGCCAATTATAGGCCTTAGTGAAAGTAGGAGATTGTTGGATATATATGCCCTAGAGGCCTTCATTGTATAGGATATTGGGGATATGTATGTATATAACAGTCTTGCTTAATATGATAGTACGCTATTTGGTTTGTCTTTATCTTAAACATATGATATATTTTGGGTAGTATTCATATATATATACATATTGATAAAGCCCTTAGGATGTCTGCCTGACTACTGGCGTTGTGATGGCAGTCATACTAGTGGGAGCTGGATAGTCAATAGGCACATCCTTAGATGTCCCTGGTCACAGGAGTATCGAGACTGGGCATCGATACTCCGGAGTAGACTGGTATATATATATCTAGACCCTGAGGAGGGGCGATGGATTGGTCCCGTAGCCATTGGTGGAGTGCACCTAAGATTGTATACAGATGCTCACTAGGTGTGAGTACACCGGACAGGACTCGCCGAGAACTGACTGGATGGTATTTATACCTAACGTCAGATAGCAGTTCTCAGGTGACATGTGTGCAGATAGTCCGTTGACTTAAAGTCGTCATTTGTCTCGTGTGAGTTCCCACTGTGCTTTGATTACTACCCTACCACGGTTCAAAGGAGTCTTGCAAACAGGTTTTAGTTGGGCACAGTCCCGAGCCACGTGGAGGCAGTGAGTGACTGTTAGGGATTCGTCTCTCCCGGTATAGGGAGTTGATATCGCACAGTGATCGGTTGGTCATTACCATAAGTCCCTGGCCAGGGCTGATTGAGAATTACTGATAGATTGATCAGTAGATTCTCGGATGGTGATAGAGCCATACCGACATGACTTATACGGTTATTAGGGGTCTGACGTTTACCACCTCCCTAGACCATACATGCGATACTCTTAGACGAACAGACCGGACTGCACGGATATTGTCACGCACATGCTCAGTAGGAGTTTGGATGGGTATCCTCACCGGCCTTTTTATCGACATCTACCTGGGGACCGTTACGTACAGCTATAGCCGCTTGCGGTCTGTGGTTAAACCCACTGCCAACGTAGTAGTCGAGTCTTTAGAGTCCCACACAGAGTTTTCCCAACCTCAGGCGAAATGATATAGAGGTCGTACGGTTTTACGACAGGGGTTCAGACGAATACGTGTTTAAACACACGTACGACATTCGGACAGTTTTTACTAGACGGCTTTGGTTTAAGCCAGATTCTAGTATCAGGTTATTGGATTTATACATTCTAAAGTTTTTCCGTGTTTTCACGGATGCGAGGGGCGTTCTCGTAATTTTCCGGGAAGCTTCTAAAAGGATGGTGACTAAGGAGGTTAAGGTGGCATTTTCATTAAATGCAAATTGTGACTCATTTGTGTGATTCACTTTGTCATTAATGCATAATTTATTGCTTAATGACTCACATAGTGAATCACTCATATTGAATTAATGAAGCATGGTGAATAATCATTTATATTCATTTATTTGATAATTCATTATGTTTCATATATTCAAGTGAGAAGCTTTTTCATTCTCATTATCATCTCCACCTTCTCTCTCCTCAAGTGCACTCCTTCTTCAAACCCTAATCCTACCACTCATGAGTTGAGACCAAGGATTAGGATAGACTAAACACTCCATAACCTAACTCTACATCATCTTAGTTACTTTGGTTAGCAACTAGAGAAACTTAGTTACCTCAAGTCTTGAGGTGTAGCTTGGATTAGGGTACTCGGGTGGATCATCTATTACGGAAAGGAGGCCGAGGAGGACGTAGAGATCACAAAGACGGAGGACTAGAATCATTAGGTATAATCTCTTTACATAGTAGCTAAGAACTCTATGGTTGTTGTTAATTATCGTTTAGAAAAGATCTTCGGTTAGTCGATGTTTACATACAAAACAAGATCGTTTTTCATATTTCCGCCTCCCCGCAACTCGTGGGGTGTTGCACATCGACTTACACATTCGGCTATGTGGTGCCCTTTCCGACGAGGAGGTGAAGACCGGAGATTCCACGAGGTGATCGGGATGGAGCCCGAAGACCGAAGGACACGGATCCCTCAGTATAGCATTCTATCCATTCTCTAGTTTGCTAGCATAAGGTTAATGGCACGATCCGGGGTTTTAGTACGCGGTAGCGCCGGTTTACAAGTTTAGAAAAAGTTTCGTTTCCGCATTTTGGCCTCGGAATGACGGCCGGGGCGCTGCCGTGCACTTACAAGTACAATCGTCGTTGATCGTGAATATTAAAGCAGCGCAATTACAGGACCCAAGATTGCAGAAGTTTCAAGAACAGGTTGAAGCTGGACTTCGAACGGACTTGTTGATTCATGAAGATGGTTCGTTGCGTTTTGGTAGTCGTTTGTGTGTGCCAAAAGGAGATATTCGCGAAGAAGTTATGAAGGAGGCGCACAGTTCCGCATATTCCGTACATCCAGGAGGCACGAAGATGTACCGAGATCTATGACAGCATTTCTGGTGGGAAGGTATAAAACGGGAGATTGCCCGCTTTGTAGCAAAGTGCTTGGTGTGTCATCAAGTTAAGGATGAATATCAAAGGGTTGCCGGTTTATTGCAACCACTTCCAATTCCTCAATGGAAGTGGGAACATATAACCATGGATTTCATGACGGTTTTACCATGGAGTCCAAAGGGCAACAATGCAGTTTAGGTGATTGTTGATCGATTGACCAAGGCAGCTCATTTCATCCCATTTCGAATTGGTCAATCAACGGAAGCTTTGGCAGAACGGTACATGCAGGAGATTGTAACATTGCATGGAGTACCGGTGAGCATCGTGTCCGACCGTGACACCCGTTTCTTATCACACTTCTGGAGAAGCTTACAGGAAAGTTTGGGGACTCGATTGAAGTTTAGCACAGCTTATCATCCTCAGACAGATGGCCAGTCGGAGTGACCGATCCAAACTCTTGAAGACATGTTGAGAGCTTGCATTTTAGACTTCAAGGGTTCATGGGAGGATCATCTACACTTAGTGGAGTTTTCTTACAATAACAGTTTTTAGGAGACTATTCAGATGGCTCCATTCGAGGCATTATATGGTCGCAGGTGTCGTTCACCCGTTTGTTGGGATGATATTGGAGAACGAAGATTGTTGGGACCGGATTTGATCGTGCAAACAGTAGAGAAAGTTTACACTATCCGGAATCATATGAAGGCAGCACAAGATCGACAGAAGAGTTGGGCCGATCCATCGAGAAGACCTCTAGAGTTCGCTGTTGTGATTTGGTATTCTTGAAGATATCACCGACTAGAGGGGTGATTCGTTTTGGGAGTCGAGGAAAGCTTAGTCCTCGATTCGTTGGGCCTTTCGAAATTTTGGAGCGTGTTGGAGAAGTGTCTTATCGATTGGCGTTACCATAATCTTTGGCGAATGTTCATGACGTGTTTCATGTATCTCAACTCCGTAAATATGTTCGAGATGAAACACACGTGCTGGATCATTCAGAGCTGACTGTACGAGAAGATTTAACCTTTGAGGAACGACCGATGTCGATTGTGGATCGAAGGGAAAAGGTTCTTAAGAACAAGATTATCCCCCTCGTACTTGTTTCTTGGGGAAATCGCTCGCATGGAGAATCAACTTGGGAACGAGAAGATGAAATCCGACAGAAGTTTCCACATCTATTCTTGTAGTTTCTTGATTGTTTATCCTTTCTTGTTCTTGGAATTTTGAAGACGAAATTCTTTTTGTTGTTGGGTATAATGTAACAACCTAGTTCATTTATACCAATTCCAGTTCCCGTATTTCCTTATTTGTGGTATTTTCTTGATTTATCGTGTTTTGGGTGCGAATGGTATTTTACATTTTGCATTGCATTCGACCCGACCCGCTTGCTTGAAACCCGTTCGATTCATGTTTATAGTTTAAATTGACTTGTTACATAGACATGTGCACTTTCATGTTTAGTACATACTGGAATTTTATCTGGCATTGTATCTTTACCATATAACATTTTAAGTCACGTAAAATAATTTAAAATTACATAATATGGCATGCATGATACCCCTAACCCCGTGGTAGCATCCACGCATCTTGTTCTCGTCCCGTTCAGTGAAACGGACGTGTTTGGATGGCTACATGCACGTACGTGCATCCGTTCTTGGAGGTATGCATTTTTGTTACCTAAACATTCATTTTGAATTTTGAAAGTCGCAAATATTTTTCATATTTTAAATCGGAATTTTAGACCCGACACGGGCGCGTTTTGGAATATTTTTGTATCCCGCCAAAATTCAAATTTAATTAATTAATATAATATTTATTTTTAATTCGACAGTATATATTATCTTAACTTACTGAATAAAATATGAAATTAAAATCCTAACTCCTAAACTAACTGCTCTCTCTCTCTCTCACTTGGGCCCACACTCACACCGCAGTCTCTCTCTTTCTCTTTCTTTCATCTCTCCTCTCACGCATATCTCCCCCTTTATCACTAACCGGTCTCTCTCTTTCTCTCTCCCTGCTACAGACAAATTTATCTCTCCTCCCCCTCTCTCTTTCCTCTCGGAAATTCTGTAGCGATCTTGGATCGCGTCACCTCCCTCCTCTTATCATCACCCCCCTTTACTGATATTCCTCCTTCTTCCCTCGTCTCTTCCTCCATTTAAATCCCAAGCCCTCGGCGAGAACCTATCAACCCTTCTGCCTTCAAACCCTAACCCTATAAACCTCATTGCCTCCTCACCGTCACCTCAACCGAGCCCTCATCTCTTCCTCCTCCACCTTCTCCCTTCAATCACGAGCACCCTGCACCTATCGAAACCACTACCACCTCACCTCATCGCCGCCAACCACCTCGTCGTCGCCTCCACTCCCTCGCAACCACCTCGTTCTCCTCTCTCCTTTCCCAAAAGAACCCGAGCATCCCCAAGCAAGAACCTGCACCCCCTTCAACCCTAGAAACCCACTGCCTTGCCGGAAAAACCCTCGCTTGCATCGTTTACATCGATGGCCCATCGACGACGTCACCCCCTTTCCTTCACCTCTGACCCCAGAGCATCAAACAACAGAGAACAACCACAGTTCTTCTCTTCCTTCTTCTCATTTCTCTTCTCTTTCTCTTTGGATTCTTGTTTTCCGGTGATTGCCGGAGCCGTGTCGCTGCCGACGATCCGAGCAACCCTGTGGACGTTCCTAACTAGCATAGTCACTCTTTTGCATTGCCTGGTCCTGTTCTGTACGCGCGAGCGTGCATCGAGACTTTTACCGACATTGGACGTTACCGTGCGTATCCGTCGCGCGATTCATCGAGGCAAGTTAATCTTGCTACATGCTATATAATTCATTATAAACCTATTTAAATAAATATCTTACCTGTAGTTTAAATCTAGTACCCCATGTTTAGTTTTATAACTTTTCGATGTTCCGTTTGCATCCGTTTATATCATTTCCGATCTAGGTCATGAAAACTTATCTTGTGACATACTAGATTACATTATACTGCATCCATATCAATATTTACATCACATATTGCTTAGTCGTACATCCCACATTACCATTGTACAGCTTTACTGCTTTTCGGATACCCGTTTGCATCCATCTCATTTAGAATGTATATAACTGCATCCATAGATCATGTCAATACATAACACTGTGATATTAACACCCCATGTTTAATAAAGTGCATCCTAATCAGTATTGGAACTATAAATGTAACCCTAATCGATAACTGTGCATCCATATCTTTGAATTTATATCTATTTGCATACCATATCACACTATTCCATTTTATTGTTATATTGGTACCCCATACTTGTTTTTGTGTACCCATGCTTATTACAGTTTGATTATGAGCACCCACTTGATACTTGTGCACTACCTGACATGACCAGATACACTACTACTGACATGACTTGATACCTGTGCACTACTTGACATGACTCGATACATGTACACTAGCTGACATGACCTGATGTACCACAGCTTGACATGTTACCTGATCTTGTTACTAATGCCGACAATCTTGACCTGTTGTCCCTACGGACATTTCCTGTTGTCTATACAGACAAACCTGTACCTGCTTGATCTTGTGTTGGCATTAGTATCAGATTTATCAATACCTGACTTACACACATAACCTTGGGGGTATGGGGAAATCAAGAATGTATCCGAACGTAACTCAAAGGGCTATTACATCTTGTTACCGTGGTCCCGTGGGGTTGAACGGGACATAGACTCACAGTCTATTACATCGTGTTACCGTGGTCCCGTGTGGTTGAACGGGACATAGTCTTACAGTCTATCATATCTTGTTACCGTGGTCCCGTGGGGTTGAACGGGGAATAGACCGATGGGTTACGATGAGGATTACATTAATTGGTTTCAAATAACTTTAGAGTAGATAACCCTATAGCACAGTTTAGAGTACTCACTGCACTTCACCTGTTTATATCCTGTTCACTGATCTATATTCATGTTACTGATGACTTGTTACTGTCCATACTTTATGCCTGCATATTTCATTATATCCTGCTTGCCTTGAATTATTGATATTATGACGCACTGACGTCTGGGTTTTGCATGGCCCAGATCCCTTGTCCTTATCACAGGCTGTCCAGGAGTACTTTGATCAACAGGTCGTGCGGTGATGACGTGTTACTGGTTAGTGTAGTTTCCTTTCAGTATTTTCATTCCTGATGTGAGCCCGCATTATGGGACGTACATTCTAGTTATTATTGTATTGGATCTTTTTGCTTCCGCAATATTATATTCTTGACTCGTTATTTTGTCTCATGGACATGTATTAGATAGTTGTTTATTATTGTTCTTGATATCTCTACAGCCGTAATGTGACTGTGGAGGATATTTCCTATCCACAGGTAGCATGGTTGGCTCTGTCACGTGCCTATCTTAGCTTACTCTGGGAAGCAGGGCGTGACACTCAGCCTCTCCGCCGATCTAGTAGGGTTCCTCATCCACCTAAGAGATACTATGGTTTTCTTATTGATGGTGGGAGCGAGGATTATATCATGGAAGATGATGACCCAACTAGCTTCGAGCAGGCCATCACTAGTGGGGACTCTGTGAAATGGCTGGATGCAATGCGATCTTAGATGGAATCCATATACACCAACTAAGTATGGACTTTGGAAGTTTCTCCCGAAGGGGCAAAACCCATTGGGAGCAAATGGATCTTTACGAAGAAACTTGGTGTAGATGGAAAAGTTGAGACTTTAAAAGCTAGACTTGTTGCAAAAGGTTTTCGTCAACGACCAGGTATGGATTATGATGAAACCTTTTCTCCAGTGGCTATGCTTAAGTCCATCCGGATCCTACTTGCCATCGCTGCATACCATGACTACGAAATCTGGCAAATGTATGCTAAGACCGCCTTTCTAAATGGTGATTGAGAAGAGAGCGTATACATGACTCAGCCAGAGGGCTTCATAGACAGCGGGAGCAGCGGAAAGGTGTGCAAGCTGGTTAAATCTATCTACGGGTTAAAGCAGGCATTGCGGAGTTGGAACATCTGTTTTGATGTGGTAGTCAAAGAGTTTGGCTTCATAAAAAACATAGATGAACCTTGTATATACAAGAAGGTAGAAGAGAGTAAGGTCATCTTCCTCGTATTGTACGTGGATGACATACTCTTGATAGGAAATGATGTTCCTATACTGCACTCGGTCAAGCTATTCTTATCACAAAGATTCTCAATGAAAGATCTAGGTGATGCCTCCTACATCTTGGGGATTAAGATCTATAGAGATAGATCTAAACGGATACTGGGATTATCCCAACCCAGGTACATTGACACCATACTAAAGAGGTTTAGTATGGAAGATTCCAAGCGTGGAAATTTACCCACGATCTCAGGACTCACTCTCTTCAAAGAGATGTCTCCCAAGATTGATTTGGAGAGAGCTCTCATGCAAGAGATAGCCTATGCTTCGGAAGTAGGCTCTATCATGTATGCGATGTTATGTACCAGACCCGATGTAGTATACTCACTATGTATAGTGAGTAGGTATCAAGCAGATCCAGAAGAGAATCACTGGACAACTGTGAAGAATATTCTCAAGTACTTGAGAAGGACTAAAGAGATATTCTAGATGTATGGTAACGGTGAACTTCAAGTGGAGTCCTTTACCGATTCGAGCTTCCAGAGTGATAAGGACGACTCTAAGTCGGTCTCGGGATTTGTCTTTATCCTCAATGGACGGAAGGTTTGTTGGAAGAGTTCCAAGCAAGAAACCGTGATAGACTCGATGATGGAGGCTGAATACATCGCTGCCAACGATACTGCCAAAGAGGCTGTCTGGATGAAGAAGTTCATAACCGAACTTGGAGTGGTTCCATCCATCGAGCATCCAATACTTTTGTATTGTGATAATAGTGGAGCTGTGGCTTTAGCCAAGAAACCCAGGTCCCATCAGCGATCCAGGCATATTCTGTGGCGGTATCACCTGATCCGGGAGATAGTTGATCGCCGGGAGATCGAGGTCAGGAGAGTTGACATGAAGAACAACACGGCGGATCCACTCACAAAGGCCATCCCCCAGATACAATTTGAGAGACTCTTCGGGATGTTGGGTATGAGATACTACAACAACTGGCCTTGGTGCAAGTGGGAGATTGATAGTTATATGTATGTCCTAGAGGCCATTATTGTACATATGATGTATATTATAGTGGATGCTTGGACATATATAGAGAGTACTTTCTTGCCCGACATGATAGTATGCTATCTGGTTGCTCTTTGTCTTAACATGTAGACTTGTATTGTGATGCGGTCTTGCTCTCACATTTTGATAAAGACTTTAGGAGGTGTACTTGACTACCAGGACTATGATGGAGATCATATTAGTGGGGCCAGGGTAGTCCACAAGTTCATCCTTTAATAGTTCCTAGTCGAGGGTGTATCGAGACAGGGCATCGATATTCTAGAGTAGACTAGCATATACGCTTCTTGACCCATATGACAGGGCATCGATATCCTTTAATAGTTCCCACATACATTGGTGTTTGACATCGAAGATGGTATACGGGTGCTCAGTGGAGGCTGGGTACACTGAACAGGACTCACCGAGAACTCCTAGTTGGTATTATACCTATCGTCAGATAGCAGTTCTCTGGTGACACTGGTACAGGTTAGTCTGTAGACCCGAGATCATCATAGAGTCTTGTGTGATTCCCACTGTGCTTTGATTTCCACCTTACAACGTTCAAGAGAACGTGCAAAACAGTGGTTTTTGGGTACAATCCCGAGTCACATGGAGGCAATGAGCGATAGGAGGGGATTCTTCTCTCCCGGTATTGGGGGTTGATGTTGCGCTGTTCTCGATTGGCCATAACAGGAAGTCCCTGGCCAGGGCTGATACGGAGATTTACTGGTAAGTGTTATCAGTGGTTTCTCGACCCTTTATGAGCCTCACATCGGGATGACTTATCAAGTTACCGGGGTCTGGCGTTTACTACCCTTAGACTAGATACGCAGCATATTAGATGAAGAGACCGGACTGTACGGTAGTGTTACTGACAGGCTTTGCGGGAGTTTAGACAAGCTTGCTTGTTGATTTTCTGATCGCTCAATACCCAGGTAGCCGTTACGTCCAGCTAGTATCGCTGACGGCTTGTGAGTGACTAATATGATCATCGCCTACTGCCGGCGTATTGATGAGCCTTTAGAGTCCTACACAGAGGTTTCCTGGCTCAGGCAAAACGAAGTAGGAGCACATATGTGATATGTGCGGAATCGAGATTAATACGTGTATGTGATACCGTATTCTATTCTCGCGATATGTGATATTGGACGGTTATATGTGATATAGCCAGGTTATCGAATCAAGTGTTGATTCGATAAGTTGATACATATGATATTAGTCGGTTATATGCGATATAGCCGGATTATTAAATCAAGTGTTGATTTAATAATTTAATGTATAATTGTATATTTGATATACTAATTTACAATAACTAATATTAGCTCACTTATGCATTTCTTTTTCTCACTTGTGCACACTTAATATATATGTGATATATATTATTGTGTCATGCTTGTTGATACATGCTACATGGGTGTATGAGACTCACACCATGCTCATGATAATGTAGGGTTTATTTATTTAAAGTAAATCAAAAATTAATTGGAAATTAGCATATGGTTGAAGCTTGTGGAACCATTGACTTAGTCCACTAATTTAGTTTTACTTAAGATATTTATTAACCCAACCATTGTAATTAGCCATGGTTAAGTCTCTACAAGAGTTAGTATATGATATTTTCTCACCCATGGTTGCAAGATTCACCCATTCTATTTTTCTCTTCATCTTCATCAAGAGAGAGCTCTCTAGGTTTTGGAAAGGTGAAGAAAATTAGTGAGAAAATTAATACTAAACTAAGCAAAAATCCTACTTCATCATCCTCTACTAGACTAGCCATTTAGTTTATGGTGTTAGCTTCACTAATTCCAAATTAGTGAAGAGGTAGCTTGAGTTGGTGTCTCCTCGACGTAGATCATCATCGTCTTCGAAGATTTCAAGTAAGCTTGTTCCTTTCACCTTGTGGAGCCTTACTAGAGTCCGGAAGATCACCACTTGGAGTGAAGGGACTACTACACGGAGCTATTGAAGTAAATGATCGGTCTACAAAGGTTGTATTCCTTGTTCACTTAGATGTAAAGTTGTTTACATGCATGTATTGTCTAATTCTCTAGTTAAGATTCTAGGATTAGGGTTGTTAGCATGACAAATTTTTGAAAACGGCATGGATGATGCCTCTCGAAACCTTGCTGTCGTGCTAGGTAACCCTACAGCTTATAGGCTTTATGGGAGTTTGGACAACTTTGCTTGTTGATCTTCTATTCGTTCAATACCTGGATAGCAGTTACGTCCAGTTAGTACCGCTGACGGCTTGTGGGTATCTGATATGATCATTACCTACCGCTGGCGTATTGATAAGTCTTTAGAGTCCCATATAGAGGTTTCCTAGCTCAAGCGAAACGAAGTAGGGCACATATGTAGATATGTGCGGGAGCTTGATTAAATACAAGTATGTGATACCGTATTCTAATCTAGCAATATTTGTATCAGTCAGGCTATATGTGATATAACCGGATTATTGAATCAAGTGTTGATTCAATGATTATATATATATATATATATATATATATATGTTTATATATTTGATATTGGCCGGTTATATATGATATAACCGGATTATTGAATCAAGTGTTGATTTAACAACTAATATTGAATATTAGCCGATTATATGTGATATAACCGGATTATTGAATCAAGTGTTGATTTAATAATTTGATATACATATATACATATATATATATTTGATATTATCCGGGTTATATATTATATAACCGGATTATTGAATCAAGTGTTGATTTAATAATTTGATATATATATATATATATTTGATATATATACATATGTTAACAAATATTAAGCTCACTTAAGAATTTCTTCTCTTTATATATATATATATATATATATATATATATATATATATGTATGTATGTATTTGTAATTTTATCATGGTTTATGATACATAGAACTAGGATGCATGAGAATGTATTTGTAATTGTATCATGGTTGATGATACATAGAACTAGGATGTATGAGAATCACACATGAGGTTATAGATGAGAAGATAATGGTTGGATTAATGAATTAAAAAGAAAAGAGAATATGTCATTATTCTTTAGTTGCTTGTAGAAGCCTTGAGTAGCCATGACTCATCTCTTCTCTTTTGGATTTATTCATTAATATTTATCACTATCAATCTGATCTTATCTCATGGTTCAAAAATCATCCAATTCATCTCCCTCTTCATCTCACTCTTTAGATTTTCTTGAGTTGAGAAAAGAAAAAGAGAAAAATATTTCTAGTGAGCAAATCTCCTACTTTATCAACCTACACTATTCTAGCCTATTAGTTTAGATTGTTTACTTCACTAATATCTTGACTAGTGAAGTGTGAGCTTGAGTGAGAGTTCAAGGTGGATCATCTTCGGCGACGAAGACTACAAGCAAGCTCGATCTTTTCTTCAAGTGGAGCCTTAAGACGTGTTCTACGGACTACTATTTGGAGCTTTAGAAGTGAAGGACCGTTCTACAAAGGTTGTAAAATCTCTTCATTTAGTTTAGAACTTGTTTGCTTGCTTTGAAACCCTAATTCTCTAGTTCGATTCTAGATTAGTATGATTATCACTCTAAATTTTTTAAAATTGCATACTTGATGCTCATATAAACCTAGTAGAGGTTCTAAGACATACTTTCATAGTATAGAATCCAAGCTAGAGATTTAGGCGAAGTCTAGACGACGTTAAAGTATTCGATCAAAGTTTTAAACACCTAACTTGGCTAGTTTCTGTCCATTTTTTCAAACGTTGAAATTTTCACAATTAAAAATTCTCAGAAAATCATGCAGTGTTTTTTATGGAGCCTCAAGAAATACGAGAACTTAACTCCACAAAGTGGCCGCGGAACCACCGCCTAGACCATGTCTTGGTCGCGGTTCCACCGCCGACTTGAGGTGTTATTGCCACGTTTTTCTTCTCATGTTTCATATTGATATTTTGGACTTTCTGGGTATTTTTGGTGATGCTCAAGTTGTTGAGGTCTTTGTGAATTGGTATTATTTAAAATATCGATCAAAATATTTAACATCGTCTAGATAGCTTTAGATATGTGATACAATTTTTGGAATCCACATTGATTAGTTTTGTTAAAACTAGTTAACGATATGTAAATCTCACATTTTAGAATCAAATGATGGATTGCCACGGAGTTTCGATTCGGATCTAAATTCCGTCGCAATTTCGTATCGTACGCGAATACTCGCCGGGAGACACTACTAGACAACCACGCCCCATATCCCCGACCGAGTGACTATAGAAGAATCCCATGGCCAAAAGCATCCACTCGGGTGCTCACGGCCACGGTGTTCCACCCAAGTGCACTTCGTTGACGGCCCTATGGGTGTGGCCATCTACTAAAGTTCCCGATGAGCATTCGATCATTTAATCGGGAATCTTGTTGAATTACCCGACTTTATTTTTGAAAAGTGTTTTCAATTCGAGACTTAAATGCAAGGTTTATAGGGTTAGGCATAAAATTCGGAATATGTGATAATTCGGGTTTATGATGTCTAAAGATGATGCAGATTCTAATTATTGTAGTTTTCATTTCTTTTTTTCGACCGTAAGTGTAATATGTGGCAGTATCCCCGATCTCTTTGCTATACGTCAACGATATTAGGGATACACATATTTACTTATGTTGATGACATGTGATGTTATTGTGTTGCTATTGTTATGTTATATTGGATCATCGTAATTGAATAGCCGGTTTTTTTTACGTGAGATGAGAGTTTTTCAATTTTCATTCATGTAAATATTTGTATGTAATATTCTTTTATTAGGACACTTCTGGGTTAAGGTTTTTGTCTCCATTTGATGTATATTATTTACTTTTCCGTATTAGAATAGACCCAAGGCGGGGAGCACAATTAACCGGGTTCTAGAGTCAGTCGGAGTCCATCTCGAGGAGTCGAGACCGGTTGCCTAACTCTAGAATTAGCAGGGTTGCTTGCCGCTCTCGTAGGGGTCTAGGGGTGTGGGCTTGGCTATTCATGACGACCGTGGAATCTATATTTTTCATTACTGGCTTAATCTAAAACACGGACCTCCTAGTATATCCTATATTTCATATATTTGCTTCTGCTGTTTCTGTGATGTGATGTGATCATATGACTGCATGAGACGAATGCTACTTATATATATGATATACTAATAGTCATATATGTTTTGCATCCACGCTAGTCCTGACCCCGTCCTGCTATAAGTTAAGTAACCTTACAGTGAAAACCCAGGTCCCTGTGGTGAATGCGGATGGCATATATGTGTGTTTTATTTTTGTTTCTTCTATGATGTTTAGGAAACATAAATGATGGGACGTCATTAATAAGATTAATGAAAAAAAGAAACCTAAAAGATGTTGTAAAATCAAATTTTTCAAAAAGGCGGCTCTAGTTCTTGCTTTGCATAGCGGTATTGCATTATGAATATCCAGTATCTCATTTGATGAGGAAAGAGCCTAGATCCCTTCACCGGGAATGACCTCTTTTGCAAAACTAGCATATGCTACAACCTACTCGGTTTGTTTTGAAAACTACTCGATTTTAAAGCAGAGCTTAAACCACTCCTTTTCAAATCACTAGATTCTACAACGATATCAAGTTCATTACGCTAAACGTTTTCTTCAAAACCAGTCATAGCCTTCCATCATTTCAGATAAGTACTATTTAGTATTCGTGCTGCGTTTGTTGACCTTATCAAGGCATAGTGTTCGGTAGCTGATTAGTGTTTATCTGCTGCATGTTGATGCGATTGGATTAGGATAGTCGTACGACCTTGTTGACCTTGTCAACGGCCGTGCGGGTGGGTTTAATTCAATCACGAAATGACGGGTTGAACTTGACTTGCGGTTGTTTACCGCCGAAAATAGAGACGAACCGAGATGGATTGTCTTGCCTGAATTTGGGAGCAGATGCTATTTTGATTTATCCGTCTACCTCTCCGAAAATACCAAGTTGATTTATGGCACTATATATCAGAGGTTTGGACGGATGCGGCCATTCTAGCGGAGTTCGTCAGATTCCCCCTCATTTTATGAGGTGTTTTTGATTGCAGGGACGCTCTTCCCTGCAGGTGGAAGCCCCTGCAGTTAATTACGTTACTGCATTGCGATAACCACTTTCTTCTACTCCGGCAGTTCACTTCGTGTCGTGTGTATGTTTTGTTTTGGTTTTGGTTTCCGTGGCTTGTATACGGAGACTAGTTTATGTCGTCGCCCGTAGGGCGTGGATTAGTCCAAATCCGTATATTTTTAGATTTGGGCTTGGTTTTATTTAAGGGCCGTTAATCTAGTTTAAGATTAAGATAAACTTAAATATATATGAGCATTTGGGGATTTGTTTGTTTTTACTAAGGATACGTTAGTCCAATTTAAGACTAAGATCAACTCAGCAAGATTTTGAGGATCGTTTTTATTTCAGATTCAATAACAGAGTATTTAGGCTCGGCTGCAGGAAAGACTTCAGAGACCTAGCCAATTTGGGGGCTTGGTCTGCTTAGTCTTTTATTTTATTTTAAAAGTGCTAGGCACTTATTTGGGCTCTGTTTGTTCAGCCCCCCTTTCCTTTCATTCCGAAGTGCTAAGCACTTATTTGACCTTTGACGCTCACATATATGACATGTGAAGCATTCAGTCATGAGTGCCGCCCAATGAGCGCTGAGCACTCAGCCCTTTTGGCTGTTTGCGGAGTGCTATGCACTTTTGTTCAGCGCCCACATGATGAGCACGTGCGGTGCTGGCCTTCTGTTTTAGACGCCCACATGTCTTTCACGTGAGGCACTGGGCGCTGTTAAAAGGAGGGCCCACGTGGGAAGCACGTGAGGCGCTAGTCTTTTTCCTTTTTAGAGATTAAATCTCTGTTAATATTTTCATGGAGGTTAAACCTCTATCAACGGTGCTTTGACCATTAATGCTCGCTAAAATCATTATATTTGAGGATTTTAGGTAGAGTTTTTAAAGAACTAAGTTCTCGATTTAAAAGAACTAAGTTCCTGGAGTATTATGGACTCCATGTTCTTCATGTCCAACCCTGTTCTTCCCTGAATCTTTGATTCTCAAGAACAAAATCTTCCCGATGAGAATTAAATTCTCAACTTGTGGGAGACTTGTCTTATGGATCTCGGATCCAGAGAAAGAACTAAGTTCTTTGAGAAGGGTTAAACCCTTAGATATGTTAGGTAAATGAGGTGTTTTTGATCTCTTTTTTTTTCTTTACCTAGGGTTTTTAGGAGGAGGAAAGTATTCTTCTTTTTTTGAGAATTGAATTCTCTGTTGTTTTTGAAGATTTCTGTGGTCTTTGTATGTCTCTCCCTCTCTGTGTCATTCTATCTCTCCGTTTTTTGAGACTTGAAGTCTCAGGTCCTTTATATAGGTAAGGCAAATTGTTGAATAGTTTTGAGAAAATCTTTCATTGAGAGATTCCAATTGATTTAATTGGTCTCAAAATCAATCTTGGGAATTTTATCCACCGTTGGATCTTTGATCCAAGAACTTCTGTTTTTACAGAATATGATTTTTGGTTTTTAACGAGAATGGGGAAATATTTTCCCTGTATAGAGTTTATTCTGTAAGATGGTGATTTTTTAATCACCATTAGATTTTTAATCCAAGGGTACTCTGTTTTACAGAGAGCAATTTTTCTTATTTAGAAATATTGAGGGAATAGAATTTTATTCTACCATTGGACTTTTGATCCAATCGAAAGTATCTTCCTTATTTTAGAAAGATTTGGGCAATGTTTTCTCCCAACAGAATTTAATTCTGTATTTTGTTGATTTATCTTCCCCATGGATCTTTGATCCGACGGGTTTGTTTAACAGATAGTAGAATTTAATTCTACTTGGGTGTTGGCGCTCACGTGTTGTACACATGGGTGTTTCCCCAATAAAAGAGAAGTGCTAATTTGAAAGGTAGCGCCAAGAGTTAAAAACTCTGAGGCAATGCCTTACGTGCCTTGCGCGAGGGCGCCAGTGCCAAGAGTTAAAACTATGAGGCAGCGCCTCACGTGCCTCGCGCGACGGCGCCAGCGCTAAGAGTTAAAAACTATGAGGAAACGCCTCACGTGCCTCGCACGAGGGCGCCAACGCCAGAACTAAAAACTCTCTGTTAAACAGAGACATTGGATCAAAGATCCAATGGAGATGATAAATCATCAAAATACAGAATTAAATCCTGTTGAGAAAATATTTCTCAAATCTTTCAAAACAAGAAAGATTACTCTTTGTTAAACAGAGCATCGTTGGATTAAAAAATCCAATGGTCATTAAAAAATCACCCATACAGAAAAATTCTGTATAGGAAAATATTTCCCTAATCTTGTTAAGAAAAAGAAAAATATCTTCTGTAAACAGGAGTCCTTAGATCGTAGATCCAACGATAGATAAAATCCCCAAACCAATCAGGATCTCTCAACGGGAGATTTCCTTAACTAAATCAACAAGCTCGCCTCTGCTATATAAAGGACCCAAGACTCCAAGTCTTATACAGAAATCCCCCATAAGTTTTGAGAAAAACAAAGCAGAATGCTTCAAAAAGGGAGAAAGAAGAACACCTCTCTTCGAGGTAAATAAAAATAATAGAGATCAGAGTGTCTCATCTGCACATCCAAGGGTTTAACCCTTATAAAAGAACTTAGTTCTTTATCTGGATCTGAGATCCATGAGACAAGTCTCCCACAAATGAGAATTTAATTCTCACAGGGATGAATTCGTTCTTGGGGGATCAAAGATCCAGAAAAGAACAGAGAATTGAACTCCTTAGAACAAAATACATAAAGAAAACACAGCGCCAAGCGCCTCACGTGTCCCTCATGTGGGCGCCCCTCAGTAAAGAGTGTTTAGCACTCAATGGTTGGTGCTCAGTGCCTAGCGCCTCATGTGTCCCTCATGTGGCACTGCTTAATAAAGAGAGCCTAGCACTCAATGGTTGGCGCTGAGCGCCAACCACCTCACGTGTCCCTCACGTGGGCGCTGCTCAATAAAGAGTGCTTAGCACTCAATGGTTGGCACTCAGCGCCATGTGCCTCACGTACTGCGCACGTGGGCACCATAAAGAGTGTTTAACACTTCATAAAAAACAAAAAAGAGGGGGATAATAAAGCAAAGTAGAGGATGAGCGTCAGAACCCATATCAATGCACAGCATTGTTTGCACAGAAAAGGGACTGAGCCCCAACAAGTGTTTAACACTTTATTCAAAGACTGAGTGTGCTGAGTCCAAGTTGACCAAAAATCCCTAATTCAGATCAACCGAGCCCATGTGATCATCACTTTACAGATTGGTCATAGTCCCAAATACGACTACTGATCTTCCCACGGACATTGGTTCAAGGGTATATCTCCTCACACCTCTAATACATGTCATTGTAATTCTTCAGTGTGTTCAGAGAGGTGATGGGTCCCGATAACCAATAACTCTTTGGTGCATTCCCAAATTGACGGGCACATCCCAACGGACCGAAACGTCCTTAAACTAGCTATGGACCGAAACGTCTTTAAACTACATCGGACCACAACGTCCTTAAACTAGATATCGACCGAAACGTCCTTATACTACAATGGACCGCAACGTCCTTAAACTAAAACAATAGAGCCCAAATGCTCTTTTGTTGGATCAAAATGATCCTAAACTCTCGTTTCGTAGATCTTAGTCGAAGATCGGACTAACGTATCTTTAACAAATATTTAAGTTGATCTTAATCTCAAACGAGATTAACGATCCTTAAATAAAGATCTAAATCTAAAATATACGGATTTGGACTAATCCACACCCTACGGGAGACAATATAAATTAGTCTTCGTATACAATTCACAGGCAACCAAAAATAAAACAAACACACACAACACGGAGTGACCTTTTGGAGTAGGAGAAAGTGGTTACCGCGATGTGGTAACATAATTAACTACAGGGGCTTGCGCTTGCAGGGAAGAGCATCCCCACAATCCAAACCCCTTTGCAAACGAGGGGGAATCTGATTAAGTATACTACAACGGTCGCATCAGTTCAGACCTCCATTACACGATGCCATAAATCAACTTGGCATCTTCTGAGAGGTGGATGGATAAAACCAAATAGCAACTTCCCTCAAATTCAGGCAAGACGACCTACGCGGTCTCGTCTCCCGTTTTCGGCGATAAGAAGATTCTGGCACACCCGGTGGGACCTTTTCCTCTTTCCACTCCAGACTTCGTGTGTCGTGTTCGCGAAAAAATCACGGTTTACTTTGGTTTCCCTTGTATTTGAGATACTATGATTTGGTGTCTTGCTCCTATGCAGAAAAGAAGATAACATCGATGGCCTCGAGCTACACTAACTGCAATAGCAACTCTCGCTCCGCCCTGACTGGAGGAGTAACTTACGGGCCCCAAACGACCTCCATCTTTGCAATGCCAATGGAGCAGGTGACTCAGGCCACCAATGGATTGTTCTTCCGGACCATACTCCCGTCAATGAGCTTCAATGCTTCAGTGACGTCAAAGGAGGCTCCGAAGAAGTCGGTCTTTGATCGACTTACAACCACCATGGCCCCCCTAAACGGGTCGTCTATGTCTGCCACCTCGGTCTTTAATAGACTGAGCCAAAGCTCCAGCGTGCCTGCCAAGAGTCCCACGATACCCGAAGGGTTTATCCTGAAGCGGATAGCCATTCCAGTTCCGGCAGGTGAAGTCGTCAAGGGGGCTTCTCATACTAAAGGATCAATCTTCGCAAGACTGGCCGTTCCAACTCCTGCTGCAGGCGAGGTCGTTAAAAATGTTTCCCCTGCCAGAAAGTCTGCCTTCGACAGATTGACCTTTCTCTCTCAGTGGACGTCAGTCTTCGGCAGGCTGACATTGACAGCAACCTCTCATTAGAGTAGGGGCATGGAGAAGCCACTCCCACAACTGAGGCAATCCCATCTGTAAGGCATGCTTGACGTTTCCACTGGTGTCGAGTGAGGAAAGCTGGGGGCAACTCCCCCTCTGGACTTACCCCACCAGCTCCAATGATGGAAATTGACGCTGCTGTTCCAACTGGGAACAGCTTCAAGCTGCTCAGGAAGGTGCACAAGAACTCTCCAACCGCTGTATTAAAGAAGTCTCCTCCGCCTATTGAAAACACAACACAGGAAAAACCGGAACAGCTTCCTCAGTGGCAGTCCTCCAAAATCCACAGGGTTTGGCGGAGAGTCCAAGACTCTGTATTGACAAAGACTACTCTCGCCGGCTGAAGAAAACGAATACTCGGCAAGAGAAGGACCATCCCTCTGTCATACCACGGAAGGTACCGTCTGCACCGGTGCCTGCTGCAACGGCCCCCTCAACTTCGACCTCCTACAAGAGGAGAAGGCCAGAGAAGATCCCCATGCTTGCGGTAAACTCCAAAGGCAGTGGACCCAAACGCCCCAAGTCTGGGGGTATGGTTGTGCATACCATCTACATGGCATCCAGAAAAGAGAATAGTCATGCTTCCGTGAGTCATCGACCACTTACACGGTCGGTGACGAAAGCTCAGGAGCAACAATAAAAGCTCCAGGAGATGTTGACAAAGATGGCCGCACTCACTGGGCAGAAAGAAAGCCCGAAAGCATCGTCCGAACAGCGCCAAGATCAGGAGACCGACACCGAGTTCCTACGGAGTGTGCTAGAAAGAAAAGATAAGAAGGCCGCGGAACAGGCCGCTAATATAAAGCATATGGTGCTCCTTTTCCAAGACATGGTCAGGATAATGATCCAATCGGAACCTCCAGCCGAAAACCCTCCGATAATCATCGAAGACTACAGATGGGAAACGTCAAACCCTCCTCCAGCTGTCTCAGTAGCCCAAGAAGAGAAAATTTCCAAGGATGCCTTGATGACTACATAGCTCAATAAATACGAGCTCATCAAGCGAGTGAAGCGGCTGGCCGAGTCGTCAGAACTAGGCGACCTTATCCAGGATGGTACGATCAAATCAAGTACCCGCTGGATATACAATCACTAAGTTCCACGTGTATAAGGGGACAGGCAATCCCCATTAGCACGTCGCTCAGTTCAGAGCTCTATGTGACAATACTGGGGGCGACGACGAACTACTGCTTCTTTAGTTCGTAGGAAGCTTGGCAGAGACAACATTTGAATGGTACTTGGAGCTTCCGAATGATTCTATCAAAAAATTTACAGAAATGGAGCTACTATTCACCCAGCGTTTCACAAGCGCATGTGAACGCACCCCAATTACGGCATTAATCAATACCAGGGTAAATCCAGGAGAGACCTGGGTTCAATACGCCATTCGGTGGCGGAACCTATGGTCAAAATGCGAATAACGCATAGAAGAATCTCCTGCTGTGGGTATGTTCGTCGGGACCCTTGATCCTCAGGCGACTATATCCCAATTTATGATGTTCTTCAAGCCGACTTCTGTCCAGGCCTTGATCGACAAGCTCGCCCAAATGGACCAAATGGGCCATAGGCCGTCCATTTAAAAAACGGATCTCCGGAATGAAAAGGGCAAAGGTAAAGCGACCTTCGTTGCCAATGCTCAACAACAACTGAGTGACCCAAAACCGGTTTCTCGCCATAGAAACAAACCACGATCCCTCGAAGAGAAGTTGAGATGTTATTCCTCATTTCCCCAGGATAAAACGAGGAGACTGTTCGAACTGGCAGTGCGCAATAGGCTCATCACTCTGCCAGATCCGAGATGCCCACTGCAGCCTGGTGACGTCAATAGTCCGAACTACTGCCCCTACCACAGAGTAATGGGCCACCCAATTGAAGATTGCTATGTCTTCAAAAACTGGGTTGAGGATCAGTACCAACTAGGAAAGTTCGCGCTGTCCGAAAACTAGAAGGTAAACCCACTACAGCAGCACGCTCCGAAAAAGGTGGACACGCCGGGGGCATCATGCTCATTTATAGAAGAAGCTCCGTGGGAAGTTGTCCTTTCAGCCAAAACTAAAAGGATGCCAAAGGATCTTCAGGAATACCCGGCGATCAAGTGGAAAAGCCCGCTGGAGCCCGAGATCATTGAAGGGATGCTCAAACCCCGCTCGGCACCGAACACCGGTAATAATGGGAAAAACACCCAGGTCAGGCCTTCAAAGTCTTTGAAGGAAAAAAAGAAGTCCAAGAAGCCCGTGCAGCTCGACGACAAGCGCACGGATCTGCAAAAATATATTGACGCGCTGGAAGAATACAATCAGAAGGTGCGAACCCAAGTCACTCTAGAAGAGTTTCTCAACCACATACTTGAGAACGGAAACGGTGACAATAACGAGGGAGACAGTTCGTCAGGAGAACCCGAGGATTATGTAGCGAGTTTCCATATGGTCTCTCACTTGTCGGCGTCGGAAAGCAACGCAGAGGAATTGGGGGTAGGACCAGTGTCAAAATCCCTGGAACCGTCAGACGACCTGATCGAAAAACTACTGAACGAAGCCCTTTAAAAGAGAGAAGCTGACTGAGAGCGTGAAACGGCCATATACGAAAAGGTCAAGCGTCGACCTCAGGATGAAGAAGCTGCGGTGAGGAAGAGTCACAAAGTACTCCAACTGGATCGAAGCACACCCGTGGCAGACAAAGGCAAGTTTAAGATGGGGAAACGGTTCGCCAAAGCCCTGTCAATGGGAATGAGGCTGCCACCTTTCGAAGGAAATACTCCCTGGAGTACGTGCCTTGACGAAGAGGATATACATCCAAAATACTGTTTATACCATCGGAAGGTCATGCACCCTACCGAAGAGTGCAATTCCTTCAAGAAGTGGTGGCAGGGATATGTTGCTCACCAACAAAATTTCAAGAGAATGAAGCGCGAAGCTCGTCGATAGCGAAAAAATGTGACAGATGAGTGCGGAAAAACAGCCGGTAACTGTCATATGGTTGATTCCATTTCAACAAAAGGGAAATCTCAAGTTCTTACCTTCCAGAGCAATTCTGATGAAGAAATAGCCCTCGGCCCTCTATTCGAGGAATCCATTTCTGGAAAAGAAGAAGAAGTGAAGAAATGCGAGAACATCCAGCTGCGTAACCGTACGTTACGTGAAAAGAATCTCGGACCCTCAAACAAAGGTTTGGGTAAGAGAGACAAGGGGAAGGAAAAAGTCCCTGAGGAAATTGCCCTCGATGATAGAGTCGTCGAAGAGCTCACAACTAAAGACCCGCCTAAGAAAAACAAGGTGGATTACATTGTCCTGGTACACCCGAGGAAGATACCTTCACAACTGAGCATACTGGATGCTCTCCTCCTATCCAAAGAGGCACGAGATTCTCTGATCAAGGCATTACAAGAGCCCGATCAGTTTCAAGCCTTCCTTGCAAAAGAAAGATGAAGGACGAGCTGGAAGAAGTTCACACAGCTGACATTACATTCGGCGATGAAGATCTCCTCCACGGAACGTGCGAGCACAACTGTCCTCTATATGTCACCGGGTACTGCCATGACATTAAGATAGAAAAGATCCTGATTGACAACGGGTCCTCCGCCAACCTTCTCAATATGAGAGTGTTGAAGGAGATTTGCATGAACGTTCAGCACCTGGCTCGGGATAAAATTACCATCTCCGGGTTCGACTCGTAGTCATCACGGATGCTTAGGTCCGTAATACTGACATTACGCTTCGGGATGCTAGTCACTGACATCAAGTTTCATGTCATCGAGGCCAAGACTTGATATAACGCTCTGCTCGGCCAGCCTTGGTTACACGAGTACAACATCATCCCTTCTACACAACATCAATATATGAAGTACTTTAAAGACGGCCTCGAGTACACAGTTACAGGGAGCTAAATCCATTTTCCGTAAATGAAGTCTGCAAATACGAAGACGCTAAGTACTTCCTACCAGATTTCGAAGACACGGAAAGATGTCGTTAATCGGAGAATAAACAAAAAGCCATCGCCACCATCGCGATCTTTGGGAGCGATACCGAGGATGATGAAGAGATAGTCTTCTCGGGGCAACCCCAAGGTAGCAGGCCAGGACCATCTACTCCTATTTTGGTCTTTGGCAGTGACTCTGAAGACGAGGTCAACGCAGTGTTCTCTGTTCGTCCATCAATACAAACCCTCACTAGAGCTGATCAGAGTCTACAGATTACCATGGTTCCGCAACAACATTACAGGAAACTTGATGCACTCGATACATACGGCGTGTAAGAGGTGCAGACCTTCTACGTTCCTCCTAGATGAAGAGGTGAAAATGCGATCCTCTTCTACCAATCCACGGAGACTAAAGTGGAAAAAGAAGTCTGGCGTGGTGCCGATTCTGTACTCGATAGCCTCCAATCAATCCATCTACCCAGATATTACGCAGAGGGATTGAAAAGGCTATTAAGATTCCAAGGCGTACCCTTCAAACAATCCGTTCATCAAGCCTAGTTATACAACAAGATTAGGGACATTCTCGGGACTCGGCGAAAAATGCCCAATAGGAGGATAGAGACGACTAGGCTCGGGTACTTTCGGTCCAAGAAACGGGAGCGATTCCATGGTTCCCATGTCATAAGTAACTCTGGTGGAGAAGCGAATGCATTTCCAGATAGCGTTGATATCGAACCAGAGCGAGATTCCGCAGCGAGAATACCAAGCCCGTCATTCGAAGAACAGATTGACAAGCTAATAAGGGAAGCGGGTCAAAAGGTTTGGGATGACCACAGCCGCGAAATGGCCATTTACGAGAAATCCAAGACGCAACGTATCATTCAGCAGGCTACGGAAAGAGAACACGACGATGCCCTTCACCCTCAGTCCGCTTTGTGCTCTCGTGGCAAGGGAAATGTCCGACGCAGAGGAGAAAAAAGGGTGAAGAATGGGAATGACGTTGAAAAACAGCGAAGCAGATCCGAGAAGCCACGCGATCAAGGAAAAGTCAGCTGGACCCCGTCTTTTATGAAGAAGATGGGTCGGGAATATTCTTTCCCTTAAGATAAGACAAGAAATATATTCAACCTTGTCATGAAGCATCAAATGATGACATTACCGGAGTCTAGGCACCCTGAACAAATAAACGAGATCTATCATCCGGCTTATTGCTCCTACCATCGAGTAATAGGACATCCTCTTGAAGACTGCTTCACCTTCAAAGACTGGGTTGAAGACCAGTATCAGCAAGACATGTTTGCTCTATCCAAAAGTTGGAGGGTGACCCCACCACGAAAGCATGAGCCAAAAGCAGCCTACACTGCGAGGGAAAGTTTAGATCAACATCGAGCTTGGAAATGAACTCGTACCTGTTACGTGATAACATTCTCAAAGGAGGAGGAGCACGGGGATATGGACGACCTCTCCCACTGCTTCGTGGACGAGGTAATCTTGGAATTTCCACCGGCGCCAAAAGAGCTAGAGGATGGGATACACACCACAGCGGACAACCTGAGAAAAATTGACTTGGGGACAAAAAACGAGCCAAGACCAACATTCGTCAGTGAGCTACCGACTTAAAAGCAGGTGGCCACGCTAAAGGACGTGTTTATGCAATATAAAGACTGTTTCGCCTGAAATTATTTCGAGATGCCGGGATTAGATCCAGAAATAGCGGTGCATAAACTGGCTATATCGCCGGACATTATGCTAGTCAAGTAAGCGCCAAGAAGAATGCGGCTCGAACTCGAGATGAGCATCAATGCCAAAGTCAAGAAATTAATCGACTCCATCTTCATCCAAGAAATTCAATATCCTGACTGGATCACCAACATTGTCCCAGTGATGAAGAAAAATGGAACAATATGCATCTGTGTGGACTTCCGGGACCTCAATAAAGCTTGCCCGAAAGATGACTTCCCAGTACCGGTTATCGAGCTGATGATCGATAACAAGTCCACTCATGAGGTCTTCTCCTTCATGGATGGATCTTCAGGGTATAATCAAATAAAGATGCATCCTGAAGATCAAAAGCATGCCTCCTTCCGGACCCCGCTAGGTATATTCTGCTATAAGGTGACGTCCTTCGACTTGAAGAATGCTGGCGCTACCTACCAGAGGGCCATGACGAAAATCTTTGACGACTTCATACACGAGATTGTCGAATGTTATATCGACGACCTCGTGGTTAAAAGCAAATCGTATGAGGAGCACTGGGAGCATCTAAAGATAGTGTTCCAGCGTCTTCGGAAATATAACCTGAAGGTGAACCCTTTGGAATGCGCGTTTGGAGTTTTCTCAGTCATATTCCTGGGATTCATCGTATGACACCGAGGCATCGAAGTAGACCAATCAAAGATCAAGGCGATTATGGAAATGCCTTCGCCAAGAACTCTCAAACAACTATGGTCTCTCTAAGGGAAGCTCGCGTATATCCGGCGGTTCATAGCTAACATCTCCGGCAAATGCCGTCCCTACAGCTATCTAATGAAGAAGGGGACCCCATTTGATCGTAAATGCCAAAGTGCATTGGACGAAATCAAGCAATATCTGCAGAATCCGCCAGTACTGACCGCTCCGGTCAAGGCAAAGCCCCTTATCCTGTACAAAACATCCTTTGAAGGTTCTTTAGGTGCACTATAGGCATAGGAGAACGACTAAGGGAAGGTGAGAGCTTTCTACTATTTGAGTCGAGTTCTCTTGGGGGCAGAGAACAACTACTCCCCCATCGAAAAGCATTGTCTAGCATTGATCTTCGCGATAACAAAGCTTCGACATTATGTCTTGGCATATGAGGTTCATCTCATATCAAAGGTGGGTTCTCTCAAGTATTTGATGTCAAGAGCCTTACTAACGGGAAGGCTTGCCAAATGGGCTCTTCTCTTGATGGAGTTCTCGATAATGTATCGACCCCTCAAGGCAGTGAAAGGCTAGGTCATCGCCGACTTTCTCGCTGAGCATCCAATACCAGCTGATTCCCCATTAAATTGCGAATTGCCAGATGAACACGCGTTCAATGCAATCGATAGGGAGAAGGAAAGACTAATGCCCGATGGGAACTCTATTTCGACGGAGCATCTTCCATGAAAAAGCGAAAGCAAAGCACCCCTGTAATCAAAGGTGGGGTGGGCCTTATCTTCGTAACTCCGCAAGGAGAGATAATGCGTTTCGCCCTTTCCTTAATAGAGCCAAGAACAAACAATGAGGCTAAGTACGAAGCATTGATAGCATGTCTTGAGATTGCTGTTGACATGGGCATCGAAAACCTCCTCATATACGGAGACTCCCAGCTAGTCATCAGCCAATTAAATGGCGACTATCAGACGTGTAAACCTGCGTTGGTAAAATATGGCGAGAGAGTGCAGTAATTACTGACAAAAATCCCCTCCTACATCCTGGAAAGCATACCGCTTATGGAAAATAGCAAGGCGGATGCGTTAGCCAAACTTGCTAAGGAACTGGACGACGAAAACCTCGATGATGTAAGGATCATTGTGCAAAGCTGCCAGATTCTCGCACCAGCAGAAATATCTTCGGACTCTTCTGAAGAAAAGGAAGAGGCCAAACAAGCGCCTGCCAGATAGAAGACGAAGAAAAGACTACGGATTGGAGAGAAGTCTTCATAGACTACTTCAAATCCCATCGAACACCTAAAGACGCGCCGTCAAGACATCAACTCATGAAGCGAGCCTTGTCTTTCGCCTTCATCAATGATACTCTTTATAAGAGATCATTTGACATTCTGTGGCTGAGATGCCTGGGACCAGAAGAAGCAAATAGGGTCGTCCAAGAAACTCACGACGGACTCTGCGGTTCCTATCAAGCTGGGCCAAAAATGAAGGTAAAGATCAAGAGAATGGGTTACTACTGACCCACGATGATCTAAAACTGCCTCGAATATGCTAAGCAGTGTCTTTCGTGCCAGATTCACAGGGAGTTCATCCACCAACATCCGAATCCGCTACACCCAACATTGGCTAGCTGGCCGTTCGAAATGTGGGGAACCGATATAATCAGGCCCATCGAACCAGCGTCATCTAAAGGACATCGATTCATATTGGCAATAGTCGATTACTTCTCTAAGTGGGCAGAGGCAGTACCGCTAAGAGAGGTGAAGACGGAGAACATCCTCTATTTCTTCTGGACACACGTCATCTACCGTTTCGGCACTCCGCGATGAATCATCTCGGATAACGGGCCATCCTACAGAAGCCATAAGATCAGCCGCTTTGCACAACAACATAATATAGATTGGAGATACTTTTCAGTCTATAATCCCCGCGCTAACGGTTTAGCTGAGGCTTTCAACAAGACATTGACAAAGATCATAAAGAAACGGTGTCCAGAAATAAAAAGGACTGGCACGAAAGACTACATGAAGCTCTCTAGGCGTATCGAACCACGTTCAAAACGGCCACGAATACAACGCCATTCGCGTTGGTATTCGGCATGGAAGCGGTACTTCCCTTAGAAATAGAGCTACCCTCTCTACGAGTAGAAGTTCGATACGAGCTGATAGATGAAGAAAATGCCCATCTTTGGCTTGAGGAGCTTGATGCCCTCGATGAAACTCATCTAATGGCGCAAAAAAACTTGTAAGCTTACAAAGCTAGGATGACGCGCTCATACGAAAGACTCACCAGGCCGAGAACATTCCGCCAAGACGAACTCGTGCTAGTCGTAAAAAGACCTATGATCCCAATTGTGCCAAACATGGGAAATTCAAGCCGAACAAAGAGGGCCTGTACATCATAGACAAGGTCTACAAAGATTGGGCCTACTTGCTCGTGGATATGCATGGCGAAAGACCATTCCGGCCAATAAACGGCTGGTTCCTTAAGAAATACTATGCTTGACAAGTCACGGCTCAGGTTAATGATAGATGACGACGCTCGTGTCCACTCCCTGTCTTCCTGAGTCCAAACTCTATAAGTAGTATCCGGCAAAACTATGGCTCGACACTAACAATGGACCGTAACGTCCTTAAACAAGCAATAGACCGTAACGTCCTTAAACTAACATGGACCGAAATGTTCCTAAACTATTACTCCGCCACAAACACGGCGATATCTTTTCCTAGGATCTGTGTTGCGATCAAAGCTCCCATGGCGAAAAAATGGTACGTCCATAAGCAAAATGGGCACGGATGAATACCCGAAAGGGTGCCGTTTGTAATAACAGCAGGACTATAGGAGAGTTTGTGAAAACCCGAAAGGGTGCAATCTCGTTAAGATAATGACACCTGCAAGGTCCTCCCGACCTTGTGAGAAGAAAACACCCGCATGAGATCCTTACGACTCAAAAGGGAGCAACACACTTAGGGATTCTCGCGATTCCTAAGGAGAAATTACACTTACGAGATCCTCACGACTCGTAAGGAGAATTCTCCCCTACGAGACCCTCATGGCTTTTGGGATTCAAAAGCCTTAAGATACAGGGACCTGAACCTATTCTTAAGCCAGCATACTCCCCAAGTTGCCCTACAAATGGTTCAATATTGACCCTTGTATACAATCCACGGGCATAAACAAACGTTCCCTCACCAAGTCCCACCAATGACAAAGAATGTCCTCATGTGGTGAACGACACTTATAAGTCCTCTCGACTTGTAAGGAGAAAACACTCTTGTAAGATCCTTACGACTTGCAAGAGAAAATATCACTTAGGAGTCCTCACGACTTCTAAGGAGAACCTATACCTACGAGATTCTCACGACTCGTGGGGAGAAACACCTTTATGAGATCCTTACGGCTCGTAAAGTTAAAAAGCCTTAGTCAACGGGATCCTAACCCTGTTTGCTAAGCCACCTTTGTTCAAATCGACAAAAGGAAAGTGATGATTCGCTCCTGGAAACATTCCAGTTGAAGCGATGCTAATGCCTAAATTGGTAGCAAATTCCAAGTCTTCTTAAAGCTAATGATGATTCGCTCCTGGCCATATTCCAGTTGTAGCGATGCTGATGCTAAGATTGGTATCAGATCTCAAGTTCTATACTCACAACAAAAATCAGGGAGCAAAAAAGATGCATGAGAAATAGCCGAAATGATGAGGCAATTCGCAATAAAAACCAGCGAGCAAAATATATGCATACAAAAATAGCTGAAATGTCTGAGCAACTCGCAATAAAAAGCAACAAGTAAAAAAAAATAGCCGAAATGATTGGGCACCGCGAAAAATAGCCGAAATGATTGGGCAATCGCGACTTTCGCGACATAAAAAGCTGAAATGATAAATCACTGTGGAAAGAAACAAAAAAATGAAACTTCTGCCCTGCAAGTAAGTCCACATTGACCCCTGTATATAATCCATGGGCGTAAACAAAAAAGGGAACCGCATTTTCCCACTAGGCTCCATCAGAAGGAGAGCCAAATCTCGACGGCAACATCTACAGCCTAAAGATCAACAACGGCGTTTCTTCTCCACTCCAGTAGGATGCAGACACAACCTCAACAACTGACCCCAGGGTGAAAACAACGGAGCCATGGCAAAGTCCCTAATTCCAAGCCTCGATTGTTCACTGACAACTTAGAGACAACCTCCACATCTATCGCAATATCGCAGACACAATGTCAACAAACGAAGTAAAGGAAGATCCCTAGCTTTAGGGTCTTGACGGCAACTTAAATAAAACCTGAAAGACTATCAGAGGTCATCCCACACCAGCGCGGAGTGGTCGTGACTCATCGAGGCTCCCAAATTGAGCCTAAGCTTAAGTAAAAAGGGGCATGGAAAATCCCTAACGCTTTCTCTTCCGACGGTAGTATGACCTGGGAGATTACTTGAAGATGTCTTGTCCAGCCCCCAAAAGGATCAGAGTCACGACAGTTGTGGGGCTACCCAAATATATCGGGGATACATCGGCCAACACGACGGTACGACGGACAAAAACCCTAGTACCACAGACCCTAACGGACTTCTATCAGCAGAGGTTAACTGTGACGTTAGGAAATTCTTGCGAGAACTTCTCGATTTGTCTCGACTCGTAGGGAAAATAATGTTCCTGCGAGAACTTCTCGACTCGTCTCGACTCGTAGGGAAGAAGCCTTAGGCAACGGGGATACCAACCTGTTTTCTAAGCACTGGGGCCCTGCAAGTAAGTCCAAGATGGACTATTGTGTACTATCCATGGGCCGCACTCTCCAAAGTCGGATATCGACAAGGAGGGAAAAATTACTTATGAGCCCTTTCGACTTGTAAAGAGGGAAAATTCTCTTATGAGATCCTCACGACTCTCAAGAGAAAACACACTTAGGGGTCCTCACGACTCCTAAGGAGAAAATACACATACGGGGTCCTCTCGACTCGTAGGGAGAAAAGTCTTTATGAGACCTTGACGGCTCATAAAATTGAAAAGCCTTAGATGGCAGATTTGAACATGTTTCCTAAGCCATCGCTGCACTATAAGGAAGTCAAGATGGACTTTCTACGGTCCACATTCGCCAGAGTTACATGCTTATATGAAATAAAATATGTCTTTTATTCATGAATTCAAGTGAATACAAGATACATTTCATAAAAGAATCAAAATGAATACATGTTATTCATGAATCACAAGTTTACAGTTGGTATAAAGACGGTTATTAAGGAGGAGGCATCTTCAGCAAATCAGCAAGCCGCTCACGCCCTCCTCTCAATCCTTTCTCATGGTCAGCTACCGTGGCCAACTCCACTTCAACTTGAGTCCGTTGCTACAAACATGACGAAGGCTTTTCATCGGTTTATATCATGGAAGCTTCGCAGTCCTGCATGACCCGCTCGGTGAAGTCAAGCGTCCGCCTAAGCATCAACCCATCCGAGATACATCGCTGAAGGTTGTCAAAAACAGCCTTTAACTGCGCAGCATTTGTTTCGACTTGGGCACGTAATCGGACAAATTTGATGGAAGCCACCTCATGTTCCTTTCGTCTCAGGGTCGCCTCTTGTTCAAAATGGTGAATGAAGGAAACACAATGCTTGACCCATGCAGCCCTTTGGGAGTTCGAAGCCAACACCTCAGGAGTGAGAAGCTTGAGCTCAATCTCGTGCAGGAAAGCGTCGATCTTTCTACAGTAATCAACCCAAGAACCGACGAGATCTTCATCATGGAAGTTCACGAGTGTCGCTAGCATTGGATTGACTTCAACGACAAAATCCGTAGCAGAACTGAGGTCCTCGGCATCGAGATCTTCGATAAATTCGCTCAACACTCGCTGGCTATTTGTGCCGTCCCTGGATAATTTGATTGTACCACGACCCCCATAGGTGAAGAGATTTCTGCTCCGGGTCATGATCTTTGATAAGCACGAAGACTTCCCGATCCACGGGCGTGTCAGCAAAGGAACTCTCGGAACGTACAAAAGGAAATAAATAGTCGGAAGCCATAGTACCTTCACAAAGAGAGACGAGGGTTAGTTATCAACTTTGACACTTGGTACTTAAAAATTGTACCGCACTGCAATGCAGAATAAAGGGACAAAAGAGGGACCCACAAAATCAAGACGACGTCCCATCATTGATGGGGCATTCACTCATTGAGGATGAAATCCTGAGAGGATTTTCATTTAATGAGAAACCTCATTGGGCTAAGGAGTTAAACTCCCCTCGAAGCTGTGCTCTGCAAACAGATTTCATATCTGTCAACTCTAATTAAGAGGGAATAAAATTCCCCAAATTTTTTTTCTAAAGAGCTATGCTCTGTAAAGACGATGGGGGTAATCTAACAGAACCCTCAAAAGCAAAGCTTTTTCAGCAGGGTAAGACCCCAAGATCTGTAAGATCTGCAAAACAAACTCTAAGAGTTCTTCATGGATAATGAGCAAAGCTCTGATTAATGGGTTAAGAAACCCTAAAATACATCTTGAGATCTACGATCTAAGAAAAGCAAAGCTCTGTTAAGGGGTTCGATTATGATTCTTACTAAATTTTTGGGCATAGTTCTAACTATATGAGGGATTTCTTTAGGCAGAGATCTAAGCTCTGAAAGGAGAATTAAATTCTCAGAAAAAAAGAAGAAAAGAGAAAATGAACAGCAGTCATCTCAAGAGCCAAAGGCCCTACTTATAGGCACAGGAAGTCGATCCAACTTCCAAGAAAATCCAACAGTGGAAAGGCTGCCACCGCTGCACTCACGTGTGAGCCACGTGAGTGCAACGGTGGGGGGGCATTTGTTTCCCCAATAAAAGAGCACCAAGAGTTAAAAACTCTGAGGGAGCGCCTCACATGCCTTGGGCGATCTGAGATCCCTGGATTTTCTTGGAAATCCTGAGAGGTGCTCCCTCAGAGCATTTATTGGGGGCTTAACCCTTATAAAAGAACTTAGTTCTATCCCTGGATCTGAGATCCATGAGACAAGACTCCTAGAAATGAGAATTTAATTCTCATGGGGATGAACTCGTTCTTGGGGATCAAAGATCCAGAAAAGAACAAAGAATTGAACTCCTCAGAACAAAATACATAATGAAAACCCAGCGCCACACGCCTCAAGTGTCCCTCACATGGGCGCCCTTCAATAAAGAGTGCCTAGCACTCAATGGTTGGCGCTCAGCGCCAAGTGCCTCACGTGTCCCTCACGTGGACGCTGCTCTAGCACTCAATGGTTGGCGCTCAGTGCCAAGCGCCTCACGTGTCCCTCACGTGGGCGTTGCTCAATAAAGACTGCTTAGCACTCAATGGTTGGCATTCAGCGCCAAGCGCTTCACGTGCACCGCACGTGGGCTCCATAAAGCGTGTTTAACACTTTATAAAAAACAAAAAAGAGGGGGGAAATAAAGAAAAGTAGAGGGTGAGCATCAGAACCCATATCAATGCCCATCATTGTTTGCACAGAAAAGGGACTGAGCCCAAACAAGTATTTAACACTTTATTCAAAGACTGAGTAGGCTGAGTCCAAGTTGACCAAAAATCCCTAATTCAAATCAACCGAGCCCATGTGCTCATCACTTTATAAATTTGTCTTAGTCCCAAACACGACTACTGATCTTCCTTCGGATATTGGTTCAAGGGTACTTCTCTTCACACCTCTGATACATGTCGTTGTAATTCTTCAGCGTCTTCAGAGAGGTGATGGGTCCCGATAACCAATAACTCTTTGGTGCACTCCCAAATTGACGGGCATATCCCAACGGACCGAAACGTCCTTAAACTAGCTATGGACCGAAACATCCTTAAACTACAACGGACCGCAACGTCCTTAAACTAGCTATGGACCGAAACTTCCTTAAACTACAATGGACCGCAACGTCCTTAAACTAAAGAAATAGAGCCCAAATGCTCTTTTGTTGGATCGAAATGATCCTAAACCCTCTTTAAGTAGATCTTAGTCCAAGATCGGACTAACGTATCCTTAACAAACATTTAAGTTGATCTTAATCTCAAACGAGATTAACGATCCTTAAATAAAGACCTAAATCTAAAATATACGGATTTGGACTAATCCACTCCCTACGGGAGACAACATAAATTAGCCTCCGTATACAATCTACGGGCAACCAAAAATAAAACAAAAACAACACGAAGTGACCTTCTGGAGCAGAAGAAAATGGTTACCGCGATGCGGTAATGTAATTAACTGCAGGGGCTTGCGCCTGCTGGGAAGAGCGTCCCCATAATAAAAAAACCCCTCGCAAATGAAGGGGAATCTAACAAAGTCTGCTACAACGGCTGCATCCGTTCAGACCTCCGATACACAGTGCCATAAATCAACTTGGCATCTTCGGAGAGGTGGACAGATAAAACCAAATAGCATCTGCCCCCAAATTCAGGCAAGACGACCTACGTGGTCTCGTCTCCCATTTTCGGCAGTAAACAGTAGGAACTATTTAAGACTTTAATTCTAAAGATGGGTATTCCTATGCTTTGCACATTGGCGCCCGTGTGAGGAGCACGTGCGGCCCTATTTAAGAGTTTAACTCTTATTTAATAGATTCTTTGGTTTTTTGCATATTGGCGCCCTCGTGAGGAGCACGTGCGGCGCCACCATAGGATTTAATCCTGGCGCGTGGAGAGCACATGAGGTGCTGCCTCATTTAATTCAAACAGTGCTTTGCTCTTTTATTAGGTTAAATATTGAGGAAACAAATGCCCCCACCGTTGCTCTCACATGGCTTACGCGTGGGTGCAATGGTGTCACCTTTTCTACCTTTCGATCTTCTGAGGATTTGAACCGTCCTTTCATGTCTTATAAATAGGTCATTTAGCCCTTGATATGACTGTCATTTCATCACCTTCCTTCTTCTTTCTTGAGAATTTAATTCTCTTTTCAGAGCTTAGATTTCTGTCCTAAGAAACTCTTAGAGTTTAAACTCTGTTTAAGAAAATTGGTAAGGATTATGACCATTTTTCTCTTAAAAGAGACTCTTTTGTGTCTTGGATTTTTAACCCATTAGAGCTTTGCTCTTCTCTTTGAACGATCTCTTAGAGATCTAAAAACTTTGTTTAGGTAGACTATGGGTCTCGGAGATCTTAGGGTTTTACCCTATTACTGACTCTGATCTTTGAAGGTTATTTGGAATTTAATTCCATTTCCTGAGCGGATTTCTGGGATTTTATCCCGTTATCAGAGGAATTTAATTCCGGGTTGTTCTAGAGAGCTTAGTTATGAGAAAATTTCTTTTTTCAAGAAGTTCTTTTGGGAATTTTTATTCCTTTTCTTTTTTTTAGGGTTCGTTTTTGCAGATTTGAAATCTGTTGTAGAACACTTTTTTCAAGGGAGTTTAACTCCATAGTTCACTGAAAGTTTTCATTAAATGAGAATCCTTTTGGATTCTCACAATGAATGCCTTCCTCATCATTGATAGGGGCGTTAACTTGATTTTGTGAGGGCCACTATAATGATTTTGGTATTTTGATTGCTAACTTTTTAATGGTTTTTCTTTTCAGATACCATGGCTTCTCATCTTTATGATCTTGAAGAGATCATCTCATATGAGGACATTCGCGTTCAATGTCGCTGTCAGGGCCAGGATTTTACTGAGGTGATGCGTCGCTTCGACGATTACAACGGTCGATTGCTCCCCTGCCGTTCTGCCCTTTTGAAGAATATCGTGGGGTCGATTTAGCAAGCAATTCCTGAGCTTGACGAGGCTATGCCACTCGAGGCGCTTGATGATACTGAAAACAAGGTGCATTCAGTATATCTGATGAGCCTGATGTTAAAGAAGCGAAGAGATGATCTTGTCGATGTTTTGCATCGCATCTTCCAACAGAAGGCGATAATATCCGCCTACCAGAGGTCGGACGACATTAGTAGGGATCTCGACGCTTGCATTCCTAAGAAAATGCATAAGAAAATGGCCAAAGAGGCCGAAAGCACTTTACTCAGACTGGCTTCTAAGTTTCTGAATCTGTGTCCGGAATTCAGTGTTTTGCAGTTGTAAACACTTTATTTTTCATCGCCAATGTATAAATTTCTTCGATGTATGAATGACAAAATTCTCTTTTCTCTTTATGCCAATGCTCATATGTATCTTACACGAAGTGTTGTTACACATATATAGAAACTATTGCTGGCGCGCATGTGTCATGCGTGTGAGGCTCTGCTGAGGATTTTAATCCTGAATTAGCGTCGGCGCTCACACGTTATGCACGTGAGGCGCCGCTCTAATCCTAGAAAGAATCAATGCGGGTGCTCATGTGTCATGCATGTGAGGCGCTACTGATGGAGTCGTTTCACCTCCTTGCTCTGATTTCCATGAGTCAATCTTTTCTTTTCCCATGCCCTTCTTTCAAGCCTTGGAAATAGCTCCACCATGCATAACCTTTTTTATGCCTAGACTTAAATGCTTCCCTTTATAATCTTAATCTCTGCTTCCCTCTTCTTTCATAAGGAGAGAATCACATTTTAACAAACCAAGAGTTATGGCTTGCAACCGTCCGCATGCTCGTCGGCAACTGTGGGAGGTATCTATCGAGGGAATTGTCCCTCGTTTTGCTGCGCGTTTAGCGGATCCCGTTCTCACTAATGACCAGTGTGATACGGTGATGTATGAGCTTCTGGCTCGTAGGGGCTCTCCTCTTCCTACCGGCTCCATTTGATTTCATACGATCTTCTCGCCTGTACTTGCTGACATCCCTCCTCATCCAGCGGAGATGACTCTGGAGATGCTCGATGCGGCGGAGGACAAGATCGAGTGCTTCTATGAGGCTTATTTGATTACCCAGCCTCTGAGGGATTTCTGTTCGTCTGCTAAGCCAGATACGGGCTCAGCGGGCCATCATGTCTGCCTTTGCTAATGAGCATGGCGCTAACCGTTGGGGAGCGACTCCTCGCAAAGATCGCCACTTCGACATGGTGGAGAAGGCAGAGAGGGAATTAGAGAATCTTGTATATCGTTTTGTTAATCTTTGTATCTCTGATCCCATATTCGGCAATATTTTCTCTGTGTAATAAATAATAATAATAAAAATAATGTCGACCACTGAACGTTTCATCCTCGACACATAATCATATGGGCATCCTGCCTCTGTACATACATTTTGTATTTTAATCTTTAGAAGTTTTTGATGCATGCATCTAGACATAGGTGAACATTGAACAGAAGAGATGCATAACATCTCGTCGGTTTTAAGCTAGCATACACGACTTTCATTAGAATTTTGATCCAAGAAGATAGCGAGCGGATACAAGCATCATCTCAACTTTCAATCTTTAAAAAATGTATTTCTGAACCCTGAGGCCCATGAGTTGCTCCTTTTTGTTTCTTGATGTCTTGATTTAGCGCCCATTAGTCTACTTACTCGTTTCAGAGTCTCTAGTTTATTCAATCGTTTTGGAGTCTCTAGTTTATGCACTCATGTCGGAGTCTGTAGTTTATTTAATCATTTCGGAGTTTCTAGTTTATGTACTCATTTCGGAGTTTATTTGGTTTGCCTCCCTTGGGTTTACAGGCAAACTTGTCCTAACGTTGTATGTAGATAACCTCCATTTTTTTACGATAGAGGTCCGTTAGGTTTGTGGTACTAGGGTTTTAGCCCATATTACCGTCGTGTTGGCCGATGTATTCCTCGATGTGCAGTCCTTAACCTGTTATTCGAGTAGCCCCGCGACTGTCGTGTCTCTGATCCTTTCGGGGGATGGACAAGACGTCTTCAAGTGATCTCCTTAGGCTATATTACTGTCTAAAGAGCAAACGTTAGGAATTTGCCATGACATTTTTTTACTTGAGGTTAGGCTCATTTTGGAGCCGCGATGAGTCATAACCACTCCGCACTGGTGCTGGACGATCTTCGATAGTCTTTTAGGCTTTATATAAGTTTCCGTCAAGACCCGAAGCTGGGAATATGTTGTCGCTTCATTTTTGTTTTGACGATGCCGTGCCATTTCTTTGCTGAAATAGGGTAGACATCTGTAGGACCCTATGCTGTATGTATCGCAGTTGAAGGCCGGAGCTCGTAATATGCCATTGCTCCATTTTTGTTTCGACACTTGGGTCTTTGTTGACATCGTGTCTGCACCCTGCACGACTGGAATGTTGCCAGGAGCGAATCGCCATTTGCCATTTTCGATTTGAACAAAGATGGCTTAGTAAACGGGGTTAGGATCCTGTCGACTAAGAATTTTTGACTTTATGAGCCGTAAGGGTCTTATAGGTTATTTCTCCTTACGGATGTGAAGATCTCGTAGGTGTATTTTCTCCTTAGGAATCATGGGGATTCCTAAGTGTGTGTTCTCTTATAATTCGTAAGGATCTTATAAGAGTATTTTCTCCTTATAAGTCGAGAGGACTTACAAGTGTCGTTCACCACATAGTGACATTTCTCGCCATTGGAAAAACTTGGTGGGGGAATGTTTATTTGTGCCCGTGGATTGTATACAAGGGTCAATATTGGACCGTCTGTAGGAAAACTTGGGGGATATAACGGCTTAAGAACATATTTAGATCCCTGTAGCTTAAGGCTTTCGAATGTTATGAGCCGTGAGGGCCTCACAAGGGGAATTCTCTTTATGAGTCGTGAGGATCTCGCAAGTGTAATTTCTCCTTAGAAATCATAAGGATTCCTAAGTGTGTTGCTCTTTTGTGAGTCGTAAGGATCTCACGCATGTATTTTCTCCTCACAAGGTCGAGAGGACTTTGCAAGTGCATATGAAATTTTTATTTCACGAGTTTGCGCCCTTTCTGGGTTTTCACAAACTCGCCGGCAATCCTGCTGTTTTTACTCACGGTGCCCTTTCGGGTTTTCATCCATGCCCATTTTGCTTATGGACATACCTTTTTTTTAACGAGAACGTGCCCTTCTGGGTTTTCACAAGCTCGCTGGTAGCCCTGCTGTTTTTACTCACGACGCCCTTTCGGGTTTTCATCCATGCCCATTTCGGTTGTGAACATACCCAATTTTTTTTGCAAAACTCTCGGAAGTAGTTTTGTCGCAGGTGACCCAACTGTTTGCCGGTGGGATTTGAGAGGCTTCATCGTTGGAGTAGCTGTGTAGCCGGTAGGGTTTGAGTTGCAATCCTCATCGTCGAGATTTCGATTGCAATATAGATCTCAAAGGAGCGTATTGCCGTATTTGGGGCGATGTGCTAGTTTAGGGATGTTTTGGTTCTATATCGCCATGTTCGAGGCGAAATTTTAATTTAGGGACATCTCGGTCCTGTATCGCCATGTTTGAGGCGATTAATTAGTGTAAGGACTTTTAGGTCCAGTATCGCCATGTTTGAGACGAGTAATTTATTTAAGGACTTTTCGGTCCAGCAACGCCATATTTGAGGTGAGTAATTAGTTTAAAGACTTTTCGTTCCGGTATCTCCGTTTTTGAGGCGAAGTTTTAGTTTAAGGACATTTTAGTCCATTGTTAGTTTAGGGACTTCTCGGTCCGTATTGCCATATTTGAGGTGAGGTTCTAGTTTAAGGACATCTCGGTCCGTTATCGCCACGTTTGAGGCGAATTTTTAGTTTAAGGACATCTCGGTCCGTTGTCTCCATGTTTGAGACAAATTTCTAGTTTAAGGACACCTCGATCCTTTCTCGCCATGTTTGAGGCGAATTTCTAGTTTAAGGATATCTTGGTCCTTTGTCGCCATGTTTGAGGCAACGAGGTTATTTTGTATACCACTCTCAGAGTTTTTGACTCAGGAAGATATAGAGCGGACATGAGCGTCGTCATGACCTAGGTCATGACTCGTTAGGCGTAGTATTTTTGAGGAATCGACCGTTTATTGGCTGGAAGGGTCATTCGCCATGCATATCCATGAGCAGGTAGGCTCCACCTTGGTAGACTTTGTCTAGACATATGAGCCTTCATAGTTCGGCTCGAATTTCCCCCGTTTTGCACGATTGGGGATCATTGGTCTTTTGACGACTAGCATGAGTTCTCCTCGGCGAAACATTCTCGACCTGGTCAGTTTTTCATATGACCGTGTCATCCTTTCCTTATAAATCTCCAGGTTTTGCTGTGCTATAAGGCGAGTTTCATCAAGGGCATCGAGCTCCTCAAGCCGAAGATGAGCATTTTCTTTATCAGTCAACTCGTATTGAACCGCTACTCATAGAGAAGGGAGCTCTATTTCCAGGGGAAGCACTGCTTCTGTGTCGTATAATAACGCATATAGTGTTGTATTCGTAGCCGTTTTGAACGTTGTTCGGTACGCCCATAGTGCTTCATGCAGCCTTTCATGCCAGTCTCTTTTATTCCTGGACACCATTTTCTTTATAATCTTGGTCAAGGTCTTGTTGAAAGCTTCAGCTAGACCGTTGGCATGAGGATTATAGACTGAAGTCTTCAGTCTATTTTATGTTGTTGTGCAAAGCGGCTGAGTTTATGGCTCCTGTAGGCCAGCCCATTATCCGAGATAATTCATCGTAGAGTACCGAACCGGTAGATGACATGGGTTCTGAAGAAATAGAGAATATTCTCCGTCTTCACCTCCTTTAGTGGTACTGCTTCTGCCCACTTAGAAAAGTAATCGTTCTTTGCCAGTATGCACCGATGTCCTTTGGACGATGCTGGTTCAATGGGGCCGATTATATCGGTTCCCCACATTTCGAACGGCCAGCTAGCTACTGTTGGGTGTAGCGGATTTAGATGCTGGTGGATGAAGTCCTCGTGAATTTTGCACGAGTGACACTGCTTCATATATTCGAGGCAGTTCTGAATCATTGTGGGCTAATAATAACCCATTCTTTTGATCTTCAACTTCATTTTTGGCCCAGTTTGGTGAGAACTGCAGAGTCCGTCATGAGTTTCTTGGACGACTTTCTTTGCTTCCTCCGGCCCCCGGAATTTTAGCCATAGACAGTCGAACGATCTCTTATATAGAGTATCTTTGACGAAGGCAAAGGAGAGAGCTCGTTTTATAAGCTGATGTCTAGACGACGCATTTTTGGGCGTTCATTAGGATTTGAAGTAGTCTATGAAGATCTCCCTTCAATCCTTGACCTTTTCTTCGTCCTCTATTTGAAGGGATACTTGTTCGGTCATTTCATTTCCTTCGGATGGCTCTGTTAAGTCTCTCAAAGATATTTTTGTTGGCGTGAGGATCCTGAGGCTTTGCACGATGATCTTTACGTCATCGAGGTCCTCGTCGGCTAATTCCTTAGCCAATTTGGCCAACGCATCCACCTTGCTGTTTTCCGCACGCGGTATACTCTTCAGGATGTAGGAGAGGATTTATGTCAGCAGTTGCTACACTCTTTCTTCGTACTTTATCAGCTCTGGTTTGCACGTCTAATAGTATCCATTTACTTGGCTAACGATCAGCTGGGAGTCTCCAAATATGAGGAGGTCTTTGATTCCCATATCGGCAGCGATCTCGAGACATGCTATCAAAGCTTCATATTCAGCTTCGTTATTAGTCCTCTTCCCCGTTAAGGAAAGGGCGTAACGCAATATCCCTCCTTGCGGGGTCACGAAGATAAGGCTCACCCCGGCTTTGATTATGGGGGTATTATGCTTTTGCTGCTTTATGGAAGATGCTCCATCGAAGTAGGGTTCCTATTGGGAATCATTTTCTTCTTTCTCTCCTTCGATTGTCTCGAACGCATGTTCATCTGTCAACTCACAATTTAAGAAGGAGTCGACTGGTATCGGATGCTCGATGAGAAAGTCGGTAATGGCCTGGCCTTTTCACTGCTTTGAGAGGTCGATACGTTATCGAGACCTCCATGAGGGCCCATTTTGCAAGCCTTCCTGTTAATATGGCCTTTGACATCAGATATTTGAGAGGATCCACCTTTGATATGAAATGGACCTCATGTGCCAAGGCGTAATGTCTGAGCTTCGTTATCGCGAAGATCAGTGCCGGGCAATGCTTTTCAATGGGGATGTAGTTGTTTTCTGCCCCCAGGAGAACTCGACTCAAATAGTACAAAGCTCTCTCCTTTTCCTGATCGTTCTCTTATGCCTATAGCGCGCCTAGAGAACCCTCAAGGGCTATTGTATATAGGATAAGGGGTTTTCCCTTAACCGGAGCGGTCAATACCGGCGGATTTTGCAGGTATTACTTGATTTCGTCTAGTGCATTTTGGCACTTTTGATCCCAAACGAACGGGGTCCCCTTGTTCATTAGATGACTGTAAGGACGACATTTTCCGGAGAGGTTGGCTATGAACCGCCGGATATACGTGAGCTTTCCTTGAAGAGATCGCAACTGTTTGAAAGTTCTTGGCATGGGCATTTTCGTAATCTCCTTGACCTTTGAGAGATCGATTTCGATACCCCGGTGCAGTATGATGAATCCTAGGAATTTTCCTAAGGAGACTTTAAACGCGCATTTCAGAGGATTCATCTGCAGATTGTACTTCCGAAGACGTTGGAACACTATGTTTAGATGTTCCCAATGTTCCTCGTAAGACTTGCTCTTCACCACCAGATCGTCGATGCAGCATTCAATAATTTCATGGATTAGGTCATCGAAGATCTTCGTTATGGCCCTCTGGTAGGTAGCGCCAGCGTTCTTTAAACCGAAAGACATCACCTTGTAGTAGAATATGCCCAACGGAGTCCGGAAGGCGGTATGTTTTTGGTCTTCAGGATGCATTTTATTTGGTTGTATTCTGAAGATCCATCCATAAAGGAGAAGACCTCATGGGTAGACGTATTATCGATCATCAACTAGGTAACAGGTACCGGGAAGTTATCCTTCGGGCAAGCTTAGTTGAGGTCCCGAAAGTCTACGCAGATGCATACTGTCCCATTTTTCTTCATCACTGGAATGATGTTAGCGATCCAGTCGAGATATTGAACTTCTTGGATGAAGCCGGAGTCAATTAGTTTCTTAACCTCAGCATTTATACTCATCTCAAGTTCGATCCGCATTTTTCTTGGCGCCTGTTTGCCTGGTTTTATATCCAGCGATACGACCAGTTTATGTACTGCTACCTTTGGATCTAGACTCGGCATTTCGGAATAGTTCCATGCGAAAAAGTCTTTATAGTGTATGAGCACGTCTTTTAACGTGGCTACATATTTTTTAGATAGTAGCTCACTGACGAACGTTGGGTTCGGATCGTTTTCCGTCCCTAAATCAATTTTCCATAGGTTGTCCGCCTTAATGTGTATCCAGTCTTCCAGCTCTTTTGGTATTGGTGGAAACTCTGAGATTACCTTTTCATCGTCTTCATTTGCGAAGCACTTGAAGGCGTCATCTATAGTCTCATGCCCTCCCTCCTTTGAGGGTGTTATCACATGGCATGTACGGGTTTTCTTCCATCCTTGATGTTGAGCTGGTCTTATCCTCGCGGTATAGGTCCTCTTTGGGTCTTGCTTCTGCGGTGGGGTTACCTTCCAGCTGTCGGATAAAGCGAACTTGCCTTGTTGATACGGGTCTTCGACCTAGTCTTTGAAGGTGAAGCCGTCTTCAAGGGGATGACCTATTGATCGGTGATAGGAGCAATAATTCTGGTGATGGACCTTGTTTATTTGTTCGGGGTGCCGTGACTCCGGGAGCATCATCATTTGGTGCTTCATGACTATCACGACTCGAAATATGAGCTCGTGACCAGCACTTAAATCACGCAACGTCTAAAGGCGTAACGCAATTCAAGTAAGCTGAAACCCAGAAATCTAAACCTTTTTAATGAAAATAAAAGAGGTGAAGTTTTGAAATAAGGTATAATGAAATCAAGTTTCCTTACATGCATAGAAAAGGAACATGAATAATGCAAGTGAAATTTACCAGTTTGAAAACATGTTTCGTTTTTTTAAAAATTTGGGCAGCACCTCCTTTGTATTTTTTGATCCAAAACCACAATACATGATAATATAAAAGGCATCCTCAAGCGGGAGCTAGCTCTTCGCCAATCGGCGGATCCACAACAACGCAAAGCATAAATATAAGTATACAACGCCCAACGGCGAAGATCAACACAAAAGATAAAGAATAAAGTAAGATATCAAAACCACAAGTAGCGGAATACCCCTCGCTCTAAGTCTCGCAACCACAATTCTCACTAAGTCTTAATATTTATACAATTACTAATTGTGATTGATCGAGTTGACTAGATACAATATGAATAATAAATACAAGAGGGGTACGATTCAATATGTACCACCTACCAAAGCAATCACCCGAATGAAGCAATATGCCAGCGATGCCGCAACGGGTCCATGCGGTCAACCTGCAAGAACTGCGGCACAACGGGGGTGAGTTGCCAACTCGTGAATAGAAAAAGATCTACAGATAGAAATTGAATAAATAACGACTCCTAGGTCAACTATATCATAAAGGTAATACTATGATATCTAGGGTGACCGGGTCTGTATATGTGCCCACACTAAAAAAATAAATGCCTATCAGCATGTGGATATCATCCAAAAATATAATCAATGTATGCATGCGTGTGGATCTTGTCCAACCATATCATCAATGTATGTATGCATGTGGATCCCTTCCACGTGTCAACCAATGACACAACATGATTGCAACTGACTTTTGATCGCATCAAAATCCCGTGGCAACCGATCATTTGAGACTAAACTTCTATGTTTATAACATTCAAATTAGTTATCTCATAACTACATGTGGATTCCAAATATTGTATCGCATTCCAAATAAATAGACAATGTTAAACTTTCCGATCGAATGATCAAACACCCAAGTTTTCCCAAAAAGTTCTCAACACTTGAGGGGAGTTTAAAAAACATCCATCACATGCCACAGTACCAATGGTCCAGCCGTAGAAGGGTCAAGCCAACGCCTCACATGTGGCAACGCCGTACTGCCCCAAACCCTAAGGTTCAAAAGGCAGTTCAAGACGGTCACATAATCGAGTTAAGGTTTGTTGTCTTCTAGAGGGTCCATTGCGTAACTTGCACGATTTAGACTTTCTTAAACAAATGGAAAAATCCAACACTTGGAAATTTTCCGGGTCGGGAAAAAGTGAGTTATTGATATCCGTTCGAACTTTTTAATACTTTCTTAGTTATTCGGAAAACACAACGAAATTAAATTTTCCGATCGAATCAACGAATACAAGATAAACCCCAGAACACTCAACACATAAGTCAGATAAAAAATACCCAGAAATTAGAAGGAATAGCATAGGATATTACTGCATAAAGAACAGTCCCCAATACACTTTTACTGCCGCGGAACCGCCGCGACAAGTGACTTAGTGCCGCGGTTCCGCGGCCATGTGGAGGATTTGGGGTCTCGTTTTTCATGGTAAACCATAGAATTCCCTGCTGATTTTTTAAAGCATTTTTAATACAGAAAAATCCCAGTTTTGAAAAATTTTCCAGAGAGGTGTTTACTTTGTCGTATCGGGGTTCGATCGGAGTTTTAACTTCATAAACACGTCGCCTAATGCTCTAGCTAGGCTCTGATACCATTGTAGGGTTACTAGGCACTCTAAGAAGGTTCTACAAGGCATCAACCATGCCCGATTAAATTTTTAGCCGTGCCGAATAACTCTAAACAAGATCTTTAAACTAGAGATTGGGCGAAAACTAGCAAGTCAAAATCTTTAACACTAAGTGAATACGAAATACAACCTTTGTAGATCAGTCCTTCACTTCTTAAGCTCCTTGTAGTAGTCCCTTCGCTGCGATCATGGTGCTTCCGACTCTCGGACGGCTCTTTGAGATGATAGCAACGGTATTGCTTGAAGTCTTCGAGGCCGAAGATGATCTATGTCGAGGGAATACGAACTCAAGCTTCTACTTCACTAACTGGAGAACTAGTGAAGCAAACACCCTAAACTAAAGTGCTAGTCTAGTAGAGGATGATGAAATAGGAAATGAGTACACTTTAGAATTTCTTTTCTCACTTTATATCTCTCTCTTTATCAAACCCTAGAAAGAAATTGAAGGAGGAAGAAGATGAGCTCAAAATGAGAATCAAAACTAATCAAGAGAGAGTTAGCTAATCATGGGTGAGTGGGTATCATATACTAACTCATGTAGAGACATAACCATGGCTAAATATAGTGGTTAGGTTAATTAATATCTTAAGTAAAACAAAACTAGTGGACTAAGTCAATGCAAACATAAGCTTCATGAAGCTTCATGCATGTGAGCTCATTATCCATTTGTTTTTAGAATTACATTAAATATAAAAACCTAACCAATATAATTATAATGGTGTATGTCTCATACACCCATGTAGTGTGTATCAACAACCATGATACAAAATGAATACAAATTAATATATATTAATTTGTGCACAAGTGAGAAAAACAAATGCTTAAGTGAACCAATGTTAGTTAATATAAATTAGTATATCAAATATACAATTATACACTAAATTATTAAATCAACACTTGACTTAATAATCCGGTTATATCTCATATAACCGACTAACACAAAATGTACCATCTTATCGAATCAACACATGATTCGATAACCCGGCTATATCTTATGTAACCGGCCGATACAATAGTCGCGAGAATAGAATACGGTATCACATACACGCATTATTCACGGTCCCGCACATATCACATATGCGCTCCTATTTCGTTATGCCTGAGCCAGTATAACCTCTATGTAGGACTCTAAAGACTCGTCAATACGCCGGCAGTAGGTGATGATCAAATCAAGCACCCACAAGCCGTCAGCGGTACTAGCTGGACGTAATGGCTACCCGGGTATTGAGCGATCAGAAGATCAGCAAGCAAGCCTGCTCTAACTCCTGCAAAAATCCTGACAGTGACACTACCGTACAGTCCGGTCTCCTCGTCTGATATGTCGCATATCAAGTCTAGGGGTGGTAAAACGTCAGACCCCAATAACCGATAAGTCATGCCGATATGAGGCTCATAACGGGTCGAGAAACTACTGGTAACACTTACCAGTAAATCTCTAAATCTGCCCTGGCCAGGGACTTCCCTGTTATGGCCAATCGAGCATAGCGCAACATCAACCCCTAATACTGGGAGAGACGAAACCCCTCCTATCGCTCATTGCCTCCATGTGACTCGGGACTGTACCCAAAAACCACCGTTTTGCACGCCCTCTTAGACGTGGTAAGGTGGAAATCAAAGCACAGTGGGAATCACACAAGACTCTATGACGATCTCGGGTCTACAGACTAACCTGTACCAGTGTCACCAGAGAACTGCCATCTGACGTAAGGTATAATACCATCTGGGAGTTCTCGGCGAGTCCGTCCAGTGTACCCAGTCTCCACTGAGCACCCGTATATCATCTCTGATGTCAAACACCAATGGATATGGGATCATCCATCGCCCATCTACATGGGTCGAGAAGGTATACGCTAGTCTTCTCTGGTATATCGATGCCCCGTCTCGATACACCCACGACTAGGGACCTTGAAGGATGTACTTATGGACTACCATGTCCCCACTAGTATGATTCGCATCATAGACCAGGTAGTCAAGTACATATCCTAATGGCTTTACCAACATGTAACAAAGAGACAATCAGTTTACACGTTAAGGTCAAGAGTAACCAGATAGCATACTATTATGTCGAGCAAGAAAGTCCTCCCTATATATGTCCAAGCATCCACTACAATATACATGTCATGTATAGTGATGGCCTCTAGGGCATACATATAACTAACAATCTCCCATTTGCACTAGGGCCATCTGATAACAGTGGTTGTAGTATCTCATACTCAACCATCCCATAATAGTCTCTCTCTGGGAAAAGGCCTTTGTGAGTGGATCCGCCGTGTTGTCCTCTGAGTCTACTCTCCTAACCTCGATCCCCTGGAGATCAACCATCTCCATGATCAGGTGACACTGCCTTATAATATGTCTGGATTACTGATGGGACGGGCGTTTCTAGGCATAAGCCACAACTCCATTGTCACACAATGGTAGGAATGAAGTTCATCTCATGAACTAATATACACCCAGACATCCTCCTTGGTAGCATCTTTGGTAGCGATGTATCTAGCCTTTATCATCTAGTATGCCACGGTATCTTGCTTGGAACTCTTCCAACATACCGTCCCTCTACTAAGAGTAAAGACAATGCTTGTGACTGACTTTCAGTCATCCTTATCACTCTGGAACCTTTCCAGTGATTCTCCCCAGGATCGATTGATACCATCTCACTACAACTAGTGAGAATCCTAAGGTCCAATTACATCTATCTCATAGATCAAAACTCAGGATTTAGGAGGTATCATTTATATCCTATATGGAGAATCATTGTGATAAGCGGAGATTGACCGAGCGTAGCATAGGAAACTCCTTCCCTATCAAGAGTATGTCATCCACGTACTCTACGAGGATCACCCACATACTCCCTACTACCTTTTTGTATATACAAGGTTCATCTACCATTTTGATGAAGTCAAACTCTTTGACTAACACATCAAAACAGAAGTTCTTACTCCGCGATGCCATCTTTATCACATAAAACATCTTGCATACGTTTCCGCTACTCCCACTGTTTACGAGGCCCTCTGGCTGTGTACTTATAGACGCTCTCTTCCAAATCTACATTTAGAAAAGCAGTCATGACACCCAACCGCCAGATATCGTAGTCATGGTATGTAGCCGTGGCAAGTAGGATCTGGATGGATTTAAGCATAGCTACTTAGAAAAGGTTTCATCATAATCCATACCTGGTCAATGATGCAAACCTTTAACAAGTCTAGCTTTGAAAGTCTCAACTTTTCCATGTACACCAAGTAATCTTCTCAAGATATACTTGCTCCTGATGGGGATTTAACCCTTCAGATAAAGCAACCAAAGTCCATACTTTGTTGGTGTATAAGGATTCCATCTCAGATCGCTAAGCATCCAGCCATTCTTATAGAGTCCCACTCCTGATGGCCAGCTCGAAACTAGTTGGGTCATCATCTTATGATGCATTCCTCGCTCCCACTGTCATAGAGAAACTGAAGTATCTCTCAGGTGGGTGAGGAACCCTACTAGATCGGCGGAGAGGCTGAGGTTCATTGGTTACTATTGAATCCTTTGGTTCTACCAAATCATCAGTTGCAGTTTGTATAGCTGGAACTCTTTCCAGTTCTACCTTATGACCATTAATTTCTTCATAAGAAATTCCTTTTCACAAAAGTGGCATATTGAGAAACAAAACATCTTTTTTTCTTCGGTTAGGTAGAAGATATTCCCTTGCAAATACTTGGGATATCCAACAAACTTCCACAGAACTGACTTTGCCTCGAGCTTGTCCGGATTTCGCTTTTAGACATAGGCCGGACAACCCCAAATCTTAACAAACTTAAGATATGGGCTCTTCCCTTTCCATATCTCATATGAAGTGGTAGGCAACTGATTTGATCGGAACCCTATTCAATAGGTATGCAACTTCTCCAGTGCATAACTCCCAAAAGGAAATAGGTAACTCAGTAGTACTCATCATAGAGCACACCTTATCACATAGGGTGTGATTGCTCCGCCCTAATACACCGACGTGCTGTGGTGTATGCGGAGGAATAATGCTGAGAGAGAATCTCATTCTCCTTTAGAATAATCCAGGAATTCCGTGCTCAAGTATTCTCCTCCTTGATCACATCAAAGGACATAATACTTATACCCGTTTTGGTTCTCTACTTTATAACTTAATTATGTGAATATCTCAAAAGCTTCGGACTTGTGTTTCAACAGGAACATATGTCTGAATCTTGAGAGATCAACAGAGAATGTAATGAAGTACAAAGAACCGGTCTTGGCATGTGTAGACAGGGGACCTTCATACATCAACATGTATCATCCCAAGAGTTCACTAACTCTTTCTCTTGTGTGTGTTCTGTATACTAAGAACTGTAGTTTGATTTAGAACGTCAATGTTTTTAAATAACGTGCCTGAACCGATCAACTCTTGATATAGGAAATGTTCAAAACATTATCCAACAATAAAAAATTATATCCTTTCTTTACTAATAAAGAGACTGATATGATGTTGTATATCAGGTTCGGTATCTAAAAACATTCGTTCAGAATCAATGTATTCTGGTAATACAGGGTGATAGTGACCAACAGACTTGGCTGCAACACTTTCACCGTTTTCTATCTCATGAAACTTATCACCCGTTCTCAGTTCTCTACCTATCTGTAGCCCATGTAACAAATTGCATATGCGGGATCCTGATCCGGTATCTCATACCCAGGACGTAAAGGATACTGAGAAACAGTTCTCTGTAAAGAACACACCCGAAGAAGATGCATCAGCATGCACTTTCTTCGTTTGGGAGGCATGGGAATACTGGTAATCCCCAATTTCCTGCTCTGTCTTATAACAATTATAAGTTGGAGCGGGACCAACGTTCTCCAGCTCAGTATAACAAGCGGGTTCAGTTAATACATCCGTATTATTATCTTAATTAAGGCGTGATATGGTCGCTACCTAGAGAGAAAGAGAAGAAAACACTCTGTGTGCGCTCTGGCAAGATCAGATTGGTTATTATTTTATCTAATCAGGATGGCTCCCACTGTTTTTATCAAATCTTTCTTCAAACCCTAAAAGGAAAGACTAGCCGGGATTAATTACACCCTAGAACTTCGCCAATCTTTCAGCCAGGCCATTATTGGTACTTTGAGGGAGGTTCTCCGTGCTTTCGCACGGACCTAATTAAAGTAAACCTCGTTTTCCCATAGGCGTAACTCCGTTGACACCTTTCTAGACACCTACTTGATCGGCTAATTGTAATGTGTAAAACTCTCCCAGGAGTAACTCTTACTCGCAGCGGGTATCGGGATCCAACTATCTCATAGAAGGTATGCAATCTCATTGCAAATTTCAACACTTGAAATTCCCAATAATTTTCCCCCTAACGTGCTATGACCTTGACGAAAGCCAACAAACCATAGCCCGCTAGTCAAGTTCAACCCGTACATTTCTTGACTGAATTAAACCCACCCGCACGACCCTTGACGAAAGCTAACAAAGCCGTACGACTACCCTAATCCAATCACATCGTATACAGCAGATAAGCAGCATATAGCTACCGCACACTATACTTTGACGAAAGCCAACAAATGTAGCACGAATACTATATACAACTTATCTGAATGACGGAGGGCTACGACATATTTTTCAGAAAACCTATTGCGTAATGAACTTGATATCGTTGTAGAATCAAATGATTTTTTAAATGGAGTGTTTTTGAGGCTTTTACTAGTTTCGCTAAAGAGGTCACTCCTGGTGATGGGATCTCGGCTCTTTCCTCGTCGAATGAGGTGCAGGATATATCATATATATCACTGTGCAAAGCATGAACTAGAAAAGCAATCAAAAAGACAAAACCGAGGGGTGTAGCATCTACCAGTCTTTGCTAAAGGGGTCACTCCCGGTGAAGGGATCTCGGCCCTTTCCTTATCGAACAAGGTGCAGGATGTTCTACAAGGAACACCGCCATGCAAAGCAAGAACTGTAGCTACCTGTTTTTGAAAATTCGATTCCACAACATCTTTTAGGTTTCTTTTCTTTCATTAATCATATTAATGAAATCCCATCATTTAAGTCACCTCAACATCACAAATAAATACGACGTACACTTATGCCATCCGCATTCGCCTCGATGTCCCTTCGTGCACCGTTAGGTTAGGTGACTAACGGCAGAGCGGGGCAGGGCTAGCGCGGGTGTAAAACATAAGTAACGTTTATATAATATATCATATATACTATATACAATATCAATCACAATATATCAAATGATCACATCACATATATCGCAGCAGAAGAAACATATGAAACATTGGATATACTAGGACGTCCGTGTTTTATTTTGAGCCTCTATAAAACACGGATTCCACGGTCGCGATGAATAGCCAAACCCACACCCTATACCCCTACGAGAGCAGCAAGCAACCCTTCCAATTCTAGAGTTAGAAGACCCGGACTCGACTCTTCGAGTTGGTCTCCCACTGGACTCTAGAACCCGGTTACTTGTGCTCACCTCCTTGGGTCTACCTAATGCGGAAAAGTAAATAATATACAAATGGTGACATCAACCTCATCCCGGAAGTGCCCCAATAAAAGAATATTACATACATTAAATTTTACATGAATGAAAATTAAAACCCTCATCTCACATAAAACCCCCGGCTATTCAGAACGTGAAGATCCAATATAACATATCCAGCAACACATAACATCACATGTCATCAACGTAAGTAAATATGCGCATCCCAATTGTCGTTGACATATAGCAACGAAACCGGCGATAACACATATTACACTTACGGTCGCAGAAAAGAAAGTGTAAAACTGCAACAGTTGGAATCCGCAATCTCCTTAGACATCGCATGCCTAACAATTATAAACCCCGCATTTTAGTCTCTATATCGAAAACACTTTTTAATATCTAGTCGGGCAATTCAACAAGATTCCCGATATATGATCGAATGCTCGTCGCAAACTTTAGTAGACGGACGCACCCCCGGATGCCGTCGACGAAGTGCACAAAGGCGGAACACCGCTGCCACGAGCACCCAAACAGATGCTTTTGGCGACGGGGTTCTCCTACAGTCACCTGGTCGGGGCTATGGGGCATGACTGTTTATTAAGTTTACACGGCGAGTATCCGCGTACGCTACGTGATTGCAACGGACTTTTGATCGCATCAAAATCCCGTGGCAACCGATCATTTGAGACTAAACTGCTATGTTTATAACATTCAAATTAGTTATCTCATAACTACTTGTGGATTCCAAATATTGTATCACATTCCAGATAAATAGACAATGTTAAACTTTCCGATCGAATGATCAAACACCCAAGTTTTCCTAAATAGTTCTCAACACTTGAGGGGCGTTTAAAAAACATCCATCACATGCCACAGTACCAATGGTCCAGCCGTAGAATGGTCAAGCCAACACCTCACATGTGGCAACGCCGTACTGCCCCAAACCCTAAGGTTCAAAATGCAGTTCAAGACGTTCACATAATCGAGTTAAGGTTTGTTGTCTTCTAAAGGGTCCATTGCGAAACTTGCACGATTTTGACGTTCTTAAACAAACGGAAAAATCAAACACTTGGAAATTTTCCGGGTCGGGAAAAAGTGAGTTATTGATATCCGTTCGAACTTTTTAATACTTTCTAAATTATCCGGAAAACACAATGAAATTAAATTTTCCGATCGAATCAACGAATACAAGATAAACCCCAGAACACTCAACACTTGAGTCAGATAAAAAATACCCAGAAATTAGAAGGAATAGCATAGGATATTACTGCATATAGAACCGTCCCCAATACACTTTTACTGCCGCGGAACCGCCGCGACAAGTGGCTTAGTGCCGCGATTCCGCGGCCATGTGGAGGATTTGGGGTCTCGTTTTACATGGTAACTCTTAGAATCCCCTGCTGATTTTTTAAGCATTTTTAATACAGAAAAATCCCAGTTTTTAAAAATTTTCCAGAGAGGGGTTTACTTTGTCGTATCGGGGTTTTAACTTCGTAAACACGTCGCCTAATACTCTAGCTAGGCTCTGATACCACTATAGGGTTAATAGGCACTCTAAGAAGGTTCTACAAGGTATCAACCATACCCGATTAAAATTTTAGCCGTGCCGAATAACTCTAAACAAGATCTTTAAACTAGAGATTAGGCAAAAACTAGCAAGTTAAAATCTTTAACACTAAGTGAATACGAAATACAACCTTTGTAGATCGGTCCTTCACTTCTTAAGCTCCTTATAGTAGTCCCTTCGCTGCGATCATGGTACTTCCGATTCTCGGACGGCTCTTTGAGAAGATAGCAACGGTATTGCTTGAAGTCTTCGAGGCCGAAGATGATCTACGTCGAGGAAATACGAACTCAAGCTTCTACTTCACTAACTAGAGAACTAGTGAAGCAAACACCCTAAACTAAAGTGCTAGTCTAGTAGAGGATGATGAAATAGGAAATGGGTACACTTTAGAATTTCTTTTCTCACTTTATATCTCTCTCTTTATCAAAACCTAGAAAGAAATTGAAGGAGGAAGAAGATGAGCTCAAAATGAGAATCAAAACTAATCAAGAGAGAGTTAGCTAACCATGGGTGAGTGGGTATTATATACTAACTCATGTAGAGACAAAACCATGGCTAATTATAGTGGTTAGGTTAATTAATATCTTAAGTAAAACAAAACTAGTGAACTAAGTCAATGCAAACATAAGCTTCATGAAGCTTCATGCATGTGAGCTCATTATCCATTTGTTTTTAGAATTACTTTAAATATAAAAACCTAACCAATATAATTATAATGGTTTATGTCTCATACACCCATGTAGTGTGTATCAACTACCATGATACAAAATGAATACAAATTAATATATATTAAGTTGTGCACAAGTGAGAAAAACAAATGCTTAAGTGAACCAATGTTAGTTAATGTAAATTAGTATATCACATATACAATTATACACTAAATTATTAAATCAACACTTGACTTAATAATCCGGTTATATCTCATATAACCGACTAACACAAAATGTACCATCTTATCGAATCAACACTTGATTCGATAACCCGGCTATATCTCATATAACCGGCCGATACAATAGTTGTGAGAATAGAATACGGTATCACATACACGCATTATTCTCGGTCCCGCACATATGACATATGCGCTCCTATTTCGTTTTGCCTGAGCCAGTATAACCTCTATATAGGACTCTAAAGACTCGTCAATACGCCGGCAGTAGGTGATGATCATATCAAGCACCCACAAGCCGTCAGCGGTACTAGCTAGACGTAACGGCTACCCGGGTATTGAGCGATCAGAAGATCAGCAAGCAAGCCCACTCCAACTCCTGCAAAATGCCTGCCAGTGATACTACCGTACAGTCTGGTATCCTCGTCTGATATGTCACACATCAAGTCTAGGGATGGTAAAATGTCAGACCCCAATAACCGATAAGTCATGCCGATATGAGGCTCATAACGGGTCAAGAAACTACTGGTAACACTTACCAGTAAATCTCTAAACCAGCCCTGGCCAGGGACTTCCCTGTTATGGCCAATCGAGCATAGCGCAACCTCAACCCCCAATACCGGGAGAGACGAAACCCCTCCTATCGCTCATTGCCTCCATGTGACTCGGGACTGTACCCAAAAACCACCGTTTTGCACGCCCTCTTTGACGTGGTAAGGTGGAAATCAAAGCACAGTGAGAATCACACAAGACTCTATGACGATCTCAGGTCTACAGACTAACCTGTACCAGTGTCACCAGAGAACTGCCATCTGACGTAAAGTATAATACCATCTGGGAGTTCTCGGCGAGTCCGTCTAGTGTACCCAGTCTCCACTGAGCACCCGTATATCATCTCTGATGTCAAACACCAATGGATATGGGATCATCCATCGCCCATCTACATGGGTCGAGAAGGTATACGCTAGTCTACTCTGGTATATCGATGCCCCATCTCGATACACCCACGACTAGGGACCTTGAAGGATGTACTTATGGACTACCATGTCCCCACTAGTATGATCCGCATCATAGTCCAGGTAGTTAAGTACACATCCTAAGGGCTTTACTAACATGTAACAGAGAGACAATCAGTGTACACGTTAAGGTAAAGAGTAACCAGATAGCATACTATCATGTCGAGCAAGAAAGTCCTCCCTATATATGTCCAAGCATCCACTACAATATACATCTCATGTATAGTAATGGCCTCTAGGGCATACATATAACTAACACAAATGACATTGAGGTACACCTTCTACAATGTCGAAAAATATCGGTGCACCCAAAACTGGCAGAGTAAGAACATCCGCTTGCCTCCTACTTACGGTCTGGCGTCTTCTGTCTTCGGGTCCTCATTTCTCTGTGGATTACCAATCTCGTAATCACTCGGCTTATCGGCCCGGTCAGGTATGCTAACGGAAATGATTCCGCTCTGGCACTTCTCTGGTCATCTCTCGGCTAATTATCACGACCACTCGTAAAGCAGCACGTCACTGGCATCGGCCTCTGGCCCTCTGAATACACGTGACACATCTGATCCTCGGTGCAAATCTCGGTGCAGCAGTGTCCTGGAAGGAACCTTCTCAAGGTCTCTTCCGATCTTGCCTATGCCGAACTGTACGGAGGCTGGTACTCTCGTCTAATCTTTTCTCACTTTCTGGACGTCTGCGTTCTCAGCACAGTATTTCCACGGGAACTGGTCGTATCCCAAGCCTCTGTATACACATCAGATCTCTAATCTCGACGAAGAGTAAAAACAGCTCGTTAACATCTCCCATGATCTCTAATCTTCCACTTGACGTCACGTCACACTATCTGTGTACTGCAATAGTTCTCGGGTACAGTCAATCCGGAATCTCTCACACGGACTCGAAGTCACGAACTCGGTATCTTCATCATTCTATAGAAGATATCTAGCCGAACACGTCCTCGGGAGCTCGTCCCAACCATCGGAGGAATACTCTATACTCGTCCGTTCCTGATCAACTCACAACGCATATGGGTGAGGTCCTCTATCCGAAGCTGGTCAGCTTACTGATCTCCTATCACTTGGTATTCGGACGACGCTAAACTTTTTGATCGAGTCATCAAAGTCCCATAACTTTTCGAAAGCCCAACACCTAAGCACAGTCTAATAATATCCAATACACGCCACAGTACCTATGGACCAACCGTAGAAGGGAAAACCCAAGCCTCACTGATGGCACCGCTAACTGCCTCAAACCCTAAGGTTCAAAAGCGGTTCCATGGTCATCATGTCGAGTTAGGGTTTCATTCTTCTAGAGGGTCCACAAAATTACTTGCATGTTCCTTCGAATACTTTAAACTTGGAAAAATGGGTTTCTGACATTCGTCGAACTTTTTAACTTCGCCTGGACGACATGTGAATACCCTTCGTCTGTATGCTAAGCAATGCGTAAATCCTCCAGGAAAGATGATATATCAACGGTCATCTCTGGATCGGTCTACACTAGATCTGAGTAAGACTCTCCACACTGGAAATCATCAACTCAACCGGGCCTATGTCGTCGTATTAATCTGACGAATCACATTCGTCTCTCAACTCGGGATAGACTAGCTATCATCTGTCGCATCTCTACCTGGAAGCTCCAGCGATCTCAGCTCGCAAAGTATGGAGGCGACATCCTATCAATCTCAGCAATAGCTGGGTCATCTGTCCACACGGTAGACGACATCACAATCTTTGAGGTAGGTTGTACATCAACAGTCCTCTCGCAACTGGAAGCTCTAACAATGGCCCGATCATCCGGTGTAAAACCAAACACTCGCCTCCACAAGTGGTAACAACAGAAACACTACATCGAGACATTCCCATGTCACCAAAAAACACAATGGTCAGTCCTCGTCCATGAAGAGCTCGCCATGACCACATCACTAGCAGCAACTCAATCTGCACTCAAACCATAGTGACAGGAACCTTAAGAGTGTAGAGATGAAAACAGATCAATGGCATGAAAGGAAGCGACAAATCCAGAATGGATACATGATCATAAGAAGAAACAACATCAATGAAAGTATGAACATAGAACGAACAGGATCAAGGATCTCAAATGGATGTATAATCATGGGTACAAAGAGAATCACAGATATCAAAATACGTACATCCTAAGGTTTCTTAAGTGGAGTATCGGATCATAAATATGCCGCGGAACATACGTACGGTATGTAAATCTACTCAAGCTACCTAGTCCATCAATCAGGGTCAGCCTATGAAACGAAAGTTGGGGTCTAATACCCCTCCGTTCAAGTCTAAGTTCCGTAAGGTCAAGCCTAGGTTCCGAAATAATTTACGCCCCAGACTCTATATAGTCAAACCTAAACTCGAACCAATGTTAAACCTAGCACTCTGATACCAACTTTGTCACGACCCGAAATATTAGCTCGTGACCAGCACTTAAATCACGCAACGTCTAAAGGAGTAACGTAATTTAAGTAAGCCGAAACTCAGAAATCTAAACCTTTTTAATGAAAATAAAAGATGTGAAGTTTTGAAATAAAGGTATAATGAAATCAAGTTTTCTTACATGCATAGAAAAGGAACATGAATAATGCAAGTGAAATTTACTAGTTTGAAAACATGTTTCGTCTTTTTAAAAATTTGGGCAGCACCTCCTTTGTATTTTTTGATCCAAAACCACAATACATGATAATATAAAAGGCATGCCCAAGCGGGAGCTAGCTCTTCGCCAATTGGCGGATCCACAACCACACAAAGCATAAATATAAGTATACGATACCCAACGGCGAAGATCAACACAAAAGATAAAGAATAAAACGAGATATAAAAACCACAAGTAGCGGAATACCCCTCGCTCTAAGTCTCTCAACCACAAGTCTCAATACTTATACAATTACTAATTTTGATTGATCGAGTTGACTAGATACAATATGAATAATAAATACAAGAGGGGTACGTCCAATATGTACCACCTACCAAAGCAATCACTCGAATGAAGCTACGTGCCAGCGATGCCGCTACGGATCCATGCGGTCAACCTGCAAGAACTGTGGCACAACGGGGTGAGTTGCCAACTCGTGAATAGAAAAAGATCTACAGATTGAAATCGAATAAACAATGACTCCTAGGTCTACTATATCATAAAGGTAATACTATGATATTTAGGGTGACCGGGTCTGTATATGTGCCAACACTAAAAAAATAAATGCTTATCAGCATGTGGATATCAACTAACAATATAATCAATGTATGTATGCGTGTGGATCTCGTCCAACCATATCATCCATAACAATCTCATATCAGGGGACCGGCAAGGTATCAATCATCTCAATCGACTCGCATCCGTATACCAACATATCATCAAATCATCATATCACATCGTATATTCTATTAACCACATTTATACCCCACCTAAAGTCATTTCCATATATACATTCACACATGAACCATACGATCAGTTTATAAATGATGCGAATCGTAGTTTTGAAAGTAGGGGCTATGGTGTTTTTAAGAAAAATATATCATTTGAAAATCCGTAACTTCTCTCAAGGTATCTGTTTAAAAGATGCATACGATTCTTCAGTTTGGAAAAAGGTATGGTTCGCATAACACATTTACGTCGGCTATCTAGTCTTATAGTATCCAATACAGCAATATCATCGAACATCATCCTTAAATCTCGTTATAACGCATTAATCGTATGATATCACTTCTAACTATCCTTTAGTTTATAATATGGTTTCTCTAACTATCTTTTAACTCTATCCACAGTTTTCTATTAAAGGTTCCCTTAACCATATTCTATATATAAATCGGTTTCCATCAAAGTTTGCGGGAGTGCTATACGCCATCCACCCGACTTCCCCCGTAGATATAGATCTACCCACCTTAATCCTTGCTTGCCGAAATCGATGACGCCATGCTCTGTCTCCTCGGAATCCACGTGAAGGTACCTACAATAATACACAATCGCAATCGCTATTAAAATCGAATCCGGAAAATCAATACGGCGCACGGATCGCCTATAGGTTAGAACCTATAGCCCGCGTATGAAAAACCGACCAATCATCCCTTGTTGTTGATGTAAAAACATCCAACAACCAAATACAAATCCAAATATCACAACCTTGCATTCAAAATACGGAAAACATAACTAAAAATCACACCAATGTGCTCCCAGATTTTGACTCAGGTCATACTAGCCAATTTTGCATATGGGGTTGCTCTAAATATAGGATAACAATGCCTCGGACCAAAAATCACAAGGTTTCACTCCGACTTGGATGCAAATTGAGGGGAGGGGCTCAGGTTTCAGGTGATGCTTCTAGGTTGTCTGCTCGACTCATGGTCATGGGAACTTATTTTATAAAGGTCTTGGGTCGCCCCAGATCTCTAAATACCATCACAAACTGTCACAATTCCGACGTCGGGAATTTCTAAATCCATGTATTGGTTTCTAATCCGGGTCTAGGCCAGTAAAAACACCTCTCAAGTCTTGTTAACAGCCACTACACATCATCAATTCCATACAATTACCCAAACCCTTCTCTTTAGATTTCCAAACATCACTAATCTAACAAGTTTAACTCTAAACTAAACTAGGATGCTAGTAAACTACAAACTAAACTAAAAGGAAGGAATTATAGCTCATTTGGGCAACTCAAGTAAAACCCTAGATGCCTAAGGTCATCAAAATCCAAGTTTGCTTGGTCCATTGTGTAGAGGATGAAGAGGGGAACAACTTTAATGAAAGGGGTTTAGGGTTTGGATGAATATTTTGAGATGATATCATGGGGTGGAGGTGGAGGGAAGTGAGGTAGAAGAAGGAGAAGAAAATGATGGAGAAAACAAATGGGGGGTGATGTTAGATGGCAGCCCTCTCTCTCTCACTCTCTTATTCTCACCATCTTATTCTCACCCACTCTCACACTCTTTTACCCTTTTTACCCTTTCTCTTTTCTTTTAAAACCAAACCAAAAAATACTCCAAAACAACACAAGAAAACAACATGTAACCAAAATACAACATGCCATGGTGCACTAGCCACGGAAAACTGTAGAAACACGGATTTGGCTTAATCGCGATTAGCAGTGCACTAATCGGGTTTTTATCCAAACTGTATATAATAAATTTTAAAAATGCCAAATCCGATAAATATATTTTTAAATGAATAAATCATTTTAATTTCCAATTATTTCACAAATATTAGTATATATCTATACTCTTTTTCGAAAACCCTAATTTTGGAAATCGGGCAGTTTTCGGGAAATGTATTATTTTAATATTAAATTCCAAAAAATAATATTTTATATTTTCTGAAATCTTACAATGACAAGGTTGAATATTTTTCTTGTCTTGTCTTGAGAGAAAGAGTATTCCCGACCCATCTTCTTTATAAAGGACGGGTTCCAACCGAGTTTTTCTTGATAGCGCATCTTCTTAGATCTGCCATGTTGTTTACGAATGTTGTTTGCGCTTTTTGTCTAGTTTTGGCCTCTATTTCGGGATTTTTCCTTTTTGCGAGGACACACAGCGAGCTGGGGATAATGGGCATTGTAGTCTTGTTTCTCCGCAGGTTGCTGATTGAGACGCTGCGTCCTGGCTTTTTTATAGATAGCCATTTCGCGGCTGTGGTTGTCTCGACTCTTTTGACAAGCCTCCTCTATTAGGTTGTCTATTTGTTTTTCGAGTGATAGACTTAACGTTATTAAAGCGGGATTTCGCTCTGTTTCAACGTCACGGCCATTTGGAAGAGCATTTTTCTCTTCTCTGGAGCTGTTTATGATGCGGTGGCTGTGGAACTGCTCCTGTTTCTTGGACCGAACGTATCCGAGTCCGATTGTCTCTATTTTCCCATTGGGTATCTTTCGCTGGGTCCCAGGGATATCCCAAATCTTTTTATAGAATCGGGCATGCCGAACAGTTTGTTCGAGGGGTACACTTTGGTATCTTAACAATCTTTTCAATCCCTCCGTGTAGTATCTTGGCAGACGGATTGGTTGAATCCCATCGAGTGCAAAATCGGCACCATGCCAGACATCTTTCTCAACTCTGGTCTCCGTAGATTGGTAAAAGAGGATCGCTTTTTCACCTCTTCGTCTGGGAGGGACGTAGAAAGTCTGTAGTTCCTGTACGCTATATGTATCGAGCGCATCAAGTTCCTTGTAATGCCGAGGCGGAACCATTGTGATTTGCAGGCTTTGATCTGCTTAATCGAGGGTTCGCACTGGCGGACGGATGGAGAACACTGCATTGGCTTCGTCCTCAGAGTCGCCGCCAAAGATCAAAATGGGGGTAGATGGTTTGGGCTTGTTGTCTTGGGGTTGCCCCGAGTAGACCATTTCTTCATCTTCCTCGGTATCACTCCCAAAGATCGGGATGGTGGCGATGAACTTTTGTTTATCCTCCGGTTTGTTAAGAATATGTATGCCCTAGAGGCCATTATTGTACATGTGATATATATTATAGTGGATGCTTTGACATATATATATAGATGACTTTCTTGCTCGACATGATAGTATGCTATCTGGTTACTCTTTATCTTAACATGTTGACTGGTATTCTTTATTGTCTTGCTCTCACATGTTGATAAAGCCCTTAAGATATGTACTTGACTACCAGGATTATGATGAGATCATACTAGTGGGGCCAGGGTGGTCCAAAAGTACATCCTTTAATCGGTTCCTAGTCGAGGGAATATCGAGACTAGGGCATTGATATTCCAGAGTAGACGAGTATGTACGTTTCTTATCCCTTAGAGGGCGATGATTGATCCCACAACCATTAGTTTGTGACATCAAAGATTTTACACAGGTGCTCATTGGAGAATAGGTACACCGAACATGACTCGCCGAGAATTCCTATATGGTAGTATACCTATCGTAAGATAGCAGTTCTCAGATGACACTGGTATAGGTTAGTTTGTAGACCCGAGATCGTTATAGAGTCTTGTGCGGCTTCCACTGTGCTTTGATTTTCTCCCTACCACGCTCAAAGGAGACGTGCAAACAGGTGTATTTTGGGTACAGTCCCGAGTGGCATGGAGGCAATGAGCGATATGAGTGGTTTTGTCTCTCCCGGTATTGGTGGTTGATATTGCACTATGCTCGATTGGCTATAAATGGAAGTCCCTGGTTAGGGCTGCTTTTGAGATTTATTGATAAGTGTTATCAGTAGTTTCTCGAACCGTTATAGGCTAGACATCAGCATGACTTATCACGTTACTGGGGTCTGACGATTACCACCCCTAGACATGATATGCGACATATCTGACGAAGAAATCGGACTGTATGGTAGTATTACTGATAGGATTCATGGAGACTATGGACAAGCTTGCTTGTTGATCTTCATATCGCTCAATACCCGGGTAGCCGTTACGTCCAGTTAGTACTGCTGATGGATTGTAGGTGACTGAAATGATCATTACCTACTGCTGGCATATTGATGAGTCTTTAGAGCCCACACAGAAGTTCCCTGGTTCAAGCGAAACGAAGTTAGATACATATGTGATATGTGTGTGGGCCCGATTAAATACGTGTATGTGATACCGTATTGTAATCTGGCAGTTATCTGTTATCGGTTCGGTTATATGTGATATAACCAGATTGTCGAATCATGTGTTGATTTGATAATATGATATACAGATAAATGATATTAGTCGGTTATATGTGATATAACCGGATTATTAAATCAATTGTTGATATAATAATGTGATATACATTATATGGGATATAATTATATCTTAACTAATATCAATAGCTCACTAATTATTCTTCATTATATATATATTAATATATATGATATATATAATAATAATAATAATAATAATAATAATAATAATAATAATAATAATAATAATAATAATAATGAAGCATGGCATATGAATTTCTTTTTTGTGAAAATAGAAATGAGGTGGAAAATGAGAGCATGGCTGCAAACATGGGCTTTATTCATAGTTTATTCATCTTGACTCACTATTCAAGCATGGTTGCAATTTTATATTGAAAAATTCCATACTTGAATGAGTGGGGGTCAAGAGTTGCCATTCATTTTTGCTCATTCTCAACACGTAGCCATTTTTTTATGCTTTGCTCCCATGGTTGCTCTCTAGCTTCTTCTTCTTCCTCAATTTCTATAGTTCAAGTTTCAACCCTCACATGTGATATAAACCATGAAGCTTGAACAGAAACTTATGAGATTTTAACATCCCCTACTTCACCATCCTACACTTGACTAGTGATCGAGTGTAGCGTGTTTACAACGTTAGAGAGTTTAGTATAGAGGTAGGTTGAGGTGGGGGGACTTCGCATGGATCATCTTCGGCACGATGGTTATCGGAGAAAGCTCGTCCAATTCCTCAAGTGGAGCCTAGTAGAGTCGCGGTACTACTACACGGAGCATATGAAGAGAAGGACTCGAACTACAAAGGTTGTAATCTCTTTTCATCTTTTTAGTTCATCACATCACAAAGGCAAACCCTAATAATCTAGTAAAGATCTTGTTAGTCTAACTTAGCACCTAATAAAAATTAAAATTTGGCATACTTGATGTCTCTAAAACCTCATGATGGTGCTAAGGTCGACTTTCATGGTATCAGAGACAAGCTAGAACATTAGGGTAACATGTAGCGACGTTAGAAATCAGCCGTTTTTTCGCGCAAAAACTGCCGATAAAAACAGTTTTCCAAAATGATGTTTTGAGTTGTTTGCACACCCCGCGGGCTCACGGTTTGAACCGGGAAGCCGTAGGGTAGAGCGTGCGCACCCTGGGGACACCCCGGGGGAATTGAATGGCTGGTCCCACTCCCCAAGTCCACCACAAGGTGGTCTTGGCGGGGGGGGACCCGAAACTGCCCCACCTTAGGCAGTTTCGGGTCTACCTCACCCCGTGGCCACATCGTGGTGGCCTCGGAGGTTGGGTACCCCCTCTAGGCCCCCCATTCGATATTTAATTTTGGGATCTTCGCCCCCATGAAGATTTGGGCGGGTTTCGAGTCCGTTTCGACTCCCGGATTGGCTTAAAACGATCGGTTTTGGAACTTTAGCTCACTGGATTTTTCATGTCTTGGAAAAATTGGTTTAGTTTGCTAATTGCGTGCGGAATTCTAATGTCGCGGTTACTTTACAAGCTTTATGATGTGTGATACAATTATTAAAATCCGGATTAATTAGTTTTATGAAAACTAGTTAGTATATTGTAAACCTAGCCATTAAGTCTCAATTGATCGATTGCCACGAAGTTTTGATTCAGATCAAAACTCCGTCGCAATTGCGTATTGTACGCAATCACTAAGCTGGGAATCTTGTTGAATTATCCGACAACAAATTGAAGAGAGTTTTCAATTAGAGTCTAAAATGCATGTTTTATAAGTTAGGCATGAAATCTGGAATATGAGATATTCCGGGTTTATGATGTCTAAGGATATTGCGGATTCTAATTATTGTAGTTTTCTATTTTCTTTTCTGCGTCCGTAAGTGTAAAATGTGGGGTATCCCAATCTCGTTGCTATATATCAACAAGTTTTAGGGATACGCATATTTGCTTACGTTGATGATATGTGATATCATGTGTTGCTGTTGATATGATTTATTGGATCGTCGTGAAAGAATAGCCGGGGGATTTTATGTGAGATGAGGGTTTTTATTTTCATTCATGTAAAATCTGTATGTAATATTCTTTTATTGGGGCACTTCCAGGATGAGGATGATGTCACCACTATTGTATATTATTTAATTTTCCGCATTAGGATAGACCCAAGGCGGTGTCACGACCCGAAAAGTACGGAGCGTGACTGGCACTTAAATTACGGAACGTTTCGAGGCGTATGTAATCTAAGTAAACCAAAACCCAGAAATCAAAACCAAAAAGAGCAGTAGAGTGAAGGAAAATTAAATTATTGAAAGCGATTGTAAATCAATTAAGTCACATAAAGCTTTTTAAAAGCAACATCATTTTCTGAAAATTTCGGCAGAGTCTCCTTTCTAAATACTGGCCCCAAATGGGTACAAAACAAGAATATATATATATATATATATATATATATATATATATATATATATATATATATATAAGATGAAATAAGGCATTCCCAAGCGGGAGCTAGCTCTTCGCCCAAGGAGGACTCAAAATCACACGCAATATAAATCATCACTGTGCAAAATAAGCATGTAAAGGCACAAAGTAATAAAGCATTATGTCGGCTCAAGTGAGCTCGACCCAATGATACAACATAAAAAGTACAAGTCTCACTGTCTCCTCTCTAAGTCGCTAATACAATAATACAAGTGGTAGATACGGTAGATGGAATACACTAGATACAATAATGATACAAGGTGGCAACAAAATAACCCCGCAACCCACTTATGAACAATGCCGCGAGTCTAAGAAAAAGGAGCAAAAGAGGAGGTGCGCCCGCCGCTACTGTACTGATGGGTCAGACCTGCAAAACACTGTGGCATGACGGGGGTGAGTTGCCAACTCGTGAGTAATAAGTAACATCTAATAAGGCTATCGTAAGCATGTGCATAATGATGTTACAGCCTACAATATACTAATATGATGCGGTGTAATAATATGTATGCAACATGAATGCAATAAATAACACGAGATTTGAATATAATTAACATGGGAAATCTGTGTTCTTATCATATTAAACTTTTGTAATTTAGCTGTAGTTTCATCAATGAAATCAGTTAAGTCCGTGTCAAGTATCGACACTAAATATGAATCTCTCAATTATCCCGGGCTCCGGCAGTCCGGACTGGCCCAAATATCTGATCTAGGGCTCCGGCAATCCAGATTGGCCAATATCATCGTAACTCAAGACTACGTCGGTATCCTACGGATATCCGCCGCGTCATAAATAACCGGTTAGTAGTGCTCCCCTGTCGGGCTCAACGCCATCATTTGTGACCATTTTGCCCCGGGGTACCGCACCGGGTCCACCATGCACCCACAAACAGTTCCTCTTCCTCCTCGAATCGGGTGTATGATACTGCTCAGGCACCGAGAAATCTCATGGTGGACGATAGATGCATCATATGACGAGAAAATCACAACTTATATTTTTAAAATAGTAATATGTTTTCAAATCCTTGCGGTTTCTCCAAATCGATAAATCTCAAAAATACGGAAATCCTCGAGAAGAATCATAATACATGAATGTCTATGATATTAACAATATGCAATGCAATGCGGAAACTAGAAAGCTATGCATGAACAATGATGCAATAAGATATGTGCATGCGATTAGCAATCCTACATATCTATATTGATGAATTAAATATATCAATTGCAGGTTTATTAATCAATAATGAGCGCAAGTGATAAGATGCGGATTTAAACAAGTTATAAAGTGTTCGTGGCATAGCAATTACAAGGCGTGTGTGTCCCCATGAATAGTGCCCGTGCAGCATAAACCAATGGTAACAATGCAGGTGTTCTATGAGATACTAGCACAGTATATATATATATATATATATATATATATATATATATATATATATATATATATATATGATCCAATGCAACGGGATGATTAATTAGGAACTACGCATATAATTATAGGTATTAAACTAAATTCTATCTATCGGGCCTCTTACGCCATCCAAACGATTCCCCCGTAGATGTGTACATCTACTCACCGGAAAGCCTCAGCTAGCCTAGTCCAATCACCGCCTTTCCTTTCCGTGCCGCGTCCGAAGTCTCCGCGACCGATCCTGAAATTTGCACAAATGCAAAACATCAAGCTAAAACTCTGAGAAGGTACGAGGAAAACGATACGAAGAATAAACGTCCTCAAGCTATACTTGTGTGCACAAAAAAAATGTACGACATTGCCACAACCTCAACTAGGATTGCTATACGAAACAACCACTAAACCTAGAACCTGATCATACCTATCGCTCATTCACAATACCCTAATTATCATAGGAGATGTTATATATATAGTCACAACATCAAATTAAATCAACACCAAATTATAACAAAAACCCAGTAAGTATTCAAATGGGATTTCGGTGCAAACATTCATGGATTAACGACCTAATGGCCACATTCACAAGTAAACATCTAAATTAAGCCATGCTCCATTACTTAAAATAGTCTCCCACAAAACACACAAAATTCATGCAATTTGCTTGCATAATCACTTGATTAGAATAAAATGAAGCCCACTTAAGCAAGGTAACCACTTAGATTAGGTTTGTATAGTCACTAGATAGCAAACTAATCTTAGTTAACAAAGTAATGATGGTTGAAACCCTAGTTCTAACTCAAACCCTCATCTTAAAAAACCCAAACTTGAAATTAGCACTAATTTAACACTTAAACAATTTTTTTTAAGGAAATTAACCAACAAGTATCAATTGGGTGAAGATTTATACCTCAATTTTTAGAGATCTAACATGTGACTTAGCCTCCCCAAAATGGTCTCATTGCTCCAAGATTCAAGCAATATTTGGCTAAGGAGATTGGATGGAGAATTGGCTTGAATTTGTGAGGTTTAAATTGGATTTTTGATGTATTTTGGGAATTTTTTTGCAGATGGAAAAATATGGAAAACAAGTAGGGGGAGTGTTGGAGATTTTTTCGGCCAGCAGGGGGAAGAGGAGGTAGTGAGTGGGTGTTGTAGATTTTTCCAAGACAAAACCCCTCCTATACCTCATTAATACACCATACTTCAATTAATATATTTTATTCTTCTCACATTATTTCTTTTATTTTGATGAGAAGGATTTGAGTTGATTGGAGAGAGAGGGCTACCAAGGTGGGCTTGGCCACATGGTGAAAGGAGAGTGTGTGAGGTTTGAGTAGAAAATTCTAATGAAAAAAACCCATCCAAACTCATTAATTGCATTTCACATCATTTTAAATTTTATTTTATTAATTCTTTGACCTTAGAACTAACTAGGACTTGGAGGTAACTTGAATAAAAATCATGTTACAAACTAGGTTTTAGTTTGTCATGGTTCACTTATTGAAGGATTAACCTATTCTCATTTTGTAATTTACTCCAATTTAATGTATAAATGGAAGCTTATAATAATATTTAAATTAATTAATTTAGGAAAAATATTTAAGTAAACTAATAATTTACGAGTGACTAAATAAATTGCCAAATACTAGCAATTACATATCTAAATTAGGTATAATTAGGCCTATATTGAAAAATAATTATAATTGCATTTTACGGAAAATACCAGTTATTTACCGATTATCGGGAAATTACCTAAACGATTTTTTTTCAAGGCATTACAGGCGGGGAGCACAAGTAACCGGGTTCTACATTCCAGTGGGAGACCATCTCAAGGAGTTGAGACCGGGTCTCCTAACTCTAGAATTGACAGGGTTACTTGCCGCTCTCGTAGGAGTCTAGGGATATGGGTTTGGCTATTCATCACGACCGTGGAATCTGTGATTTACATTACTGGCTAAATTTAAAGCACAGACATCCTAGTATATCCAATATTTCATATGTTGCTTCTACTGCTTGATTCTTTGATGTTGATCATATAACCGCATGAGACGAATGTACTATTATATATATGATATATAATAAACGTTGCTTATGTTTTTCACCCGCGCTAGTCCAACCCCCGCTCTGCCAGTAGTTAAGTAACCTAACAGTGCATGACGGGCCCCATGGCGAACGCGGATGGCATAAGAGTACGTTCTATTTTCGTTTCATTTTTCTGTGATGTTTAGGAAACATTAAATGATGGTACTTCATTAATGAGATTAATGAAAAGAAAAAAAGCAGAAGATGTTGTAGAATCAAATTTTCAAAAAGGGTAGCTCTAGTTTTTGGTTTGCATAGTGGTATTCCTTGATGGATATCCAGAACCTCATTCGATGAGGAAAGAGCCGAGATCCCTTCACTGGGAGTGACCTCTTTAGCGGAACTAGCAAATGCTAAAACCTACTCGGTTTTGTTTTTGATTGCTTCTCTAGTTCTTGCTTTGCATAGTGGTATTATTGAATATCCAGCACCTCACTCGATAGGGAAAGAGCCGAGATCTCTTCACTTAGAGTGACCTCTTTAGCGAAACTAGCAAAAGCCTCAAAAACACTCCTTTTCAAAATCATTAGATTCTACAACAATATCAAGTTCATTACGCTCATGGTTTTCGTAAAAACCTGCGTAGCCCTCTGTTATTTCAGATAAATACTATTTTAGTATTCGTGCTACGTTTATTGGCTTTCGTCAAGGTGTAGTGTGTGGTAGCTGATTAGTGCTTATCTACTAGCATGTGATGTGATTGGATTAGGGTAGTCGTGCGACTTTGTTGGCCTTCTGTTGGATATATGTATGCCCTGTAGGCCATTATGTTATAGTGGATGTATCGGTATGTGTATATATATATTCAGGGGACATTCTTGCTCGACATAATAGTAGTTATCTGGTTGTACTTTTTCTTGACATGTTCATTTGATCTTGCATGTTACTCATTTGGTACAAGTTGATAAAGCCCTTAGGATATTTGCTTAACTACTGGGATTATGATGTGGATCATACTAGTGGGACATGTGTAGTTTATAAGCATATCCTTGAAATGTTCCTAGTCGTGGATGTATCGAAACAGGGCATCGATATTCTAGAGTAGACTAGCGTATACCATTCTTGTCCCATATGATGGGCGAGGGATGATCCCATATCCATCTGGTGTGATGACACCAAAGATTGTATACGGGTGCTTAGTGGAGACTGGGTACACTGAACGGACTCGCCGAGAACTCCTGTATGGTATTATATCTATCGTTGGATAGCAGTTCTCAGGTGACACTGGTACAGGTTAGTCTGTAGACCCGAGATCGTCATAGAGCCTTGTGTGTCCTCTCACTGTACTTTGATCTCCATCCTACCACGGCTCTACTGAGTCGTGCAAACAGGTGGATTTTGGGTATAGTCCCGAGGCACATGGAGGCAATGAGCGATAGGAGGAGTTTCGTCTCTCCCGGTATTGGGGGTTCATGTAGCGCTATACTCGGTTGGCTATAACAGGAAGTCCCTGGCCAGGGCTGCTGAGATTTTCTGATAAGTGTTATCAGTAGTTTCTCGATCTGTTATGAGCCATACACCGACATGACTTATTGAGTTATTGGGGTCGATGATACCATCCCTAGAATTGATATGCAGCATATCTGACGAAAAGACCAGACTGTACGGTAAGTGTTGCCAGTTGGCTCGATGGGGATTTTGACAGGTTCACTTGTTTTTCTTCTGATCGCTCAATACCTGGGAGCCGTTACGTACAGCTAATGCCGCTGACGGTTTGTGGGTATGTGATATGATCACTTCCTACTGCTAGCGTATTGACGAGTCTTATAATCCCACAGAGGGGTTTCCTAGCTCAGGCGAAATGATGCGGGGTGCATATGGGATATGCGCGGAAGCTCGATTAAATGCATGTATATGATACCGTATTTTAAATCGGACGTTTACTATTGGTCGGGTTGTATTTGATATGACCGGGTTATTAAATCAAGTGTTGATTTAATATTGACTTTTAGCTCATTTATTCAAAACCTTTTCTTATTGGATGTATGCATGAATGTATGTACGTACATATATAATGATGTGAATGCACACATACATGTATCATGGTTGTTGATACATTAGAGATGACAATGCAAAACTCACATGGTAGATAAATATGTATATATATTTTCATTATTGAGAAAAAGAAATGATTAAATCATGGTTGAATTTTCTTCATCACTATTCTTTACTTGACCAAAGTATGACCATGGTTTAATTTCCTTTGTTCTTTAACTCACAAATGAAAATATCTAGATATTTATCAACCATGGTTTTATGTGAATGTGACCCATATACATATATCTTCTTTTCTCATTTTATGAGTGATTATCATTATCACAAAAGAGCTTAAGCTAGCCATCTCCTTCTTCTTCCTCCTTCATGCTTTCTTGAGTTTTCTAGTGAGTGAAAAAAAGAAAAAGAAAGGGTTTTAAAGTGAGAAAACAAACCACATCACCAATCTATACTACTCTAGCCCATTAGTGTAGGTTGTTTGCTCCACTTCTTCATAGATCACGTGAAGCTAGGAGCTTGAGCAAAGGGACTCCGGGTGGATCGTCATGGACTTGGAAGGATTCAAGCAAGCTGGTTCAAACTCTAGGAGATCCAAGGAGTCACTAAAGGAGGTCTACAAAGGTTGTATTTCTCCCCACTTAGTGTTAGATACTAGTTAGTATGTGATACTACAAGTTGTTACCCTAACTTTCTAGTTCGATTCATGGTTGGAATTGTTTAGCACCCCCTAAATTTTTGTTATAGCATGTGTGATGCAACCCTAATCCTAGGCATGGTGCTAAGAATCCCTACACCATCGTCAAGGGTCGTGCGGGTGGGTTTAATTCAATCAAGAAATGAAAGGGTTGAACTTGACTAGCGGTATATGGTTTGTTGGCCTTCGTCAAGGTCATAGGAAGATGGGGGTAAAAACCATTATCAGGAATTTCAAGTGTTGAAATTTGCAATGAGATTGCATACCTTCTATATGATAGTTGGATCCCGATACCCACTGCGAGTACGAGTTACTCCTGCGAGAGTTTTGCACTTTACAATTAGCTAATCAAGTATGTGTCAACAGGGTTATGCCTATAGGGAAACGAGATTTATTTAATTAGGTCCGTGCGAAAGCACGGGAAACCTCCCTCGGATTACTGATACCTGCCTGGCCGAACGATTGACGAACCTGTAGAGTGTAACTAATCCCGGCTAATCTTACCTTTTATGGTTTGAAGGAAGATTTGATAAAAATAGTAGGAGCCATCCTGATTAGATAAGATAATAACCAATCTAATCTTGCAAAGAGCGCATGCAAAGTGATTATCCTTCTCTCTCCTGGTAGCGACCAATGAAATGCCTTAATCAAGATAATAATATGGATGTTTTGACCGAACCTACTTATTATACTGGGCTAGGTTTCGCTCTATCTTATGATTGTCATAAGTCTGAGCAAGGAATATAGGAATATTAAGATTCCAATGCTACCCAAACAAAGAAAAAGCATGTTGATGCATTGTCTTCGGGTGTGTTCGTGACCAAGAACTGTTTCTTAGTTACCTCTACGTCCTGGGTATTGGATACCAGATCAGGATTCCACACATGTAATTTATTACATGGGCTATAGATAGGTGGAGAACTAGGAAAGGGTGATATGTCTCTAGTAGTAGAGAATGGTACAATTGTTGCAGCCAAAGCAGTTAGTAGATTTCACCTGGTGTTACCAACTGGTAATGCATTGATTTTTAGAGAATGTTATTTCGTACTAATAATATTGTGAATATTTTCCTAAATCAAGTGTTGATTGGGTAAGGTATGTTGTATAACAGTGTACACGTTCTGAATCAAACTACAGTTCTAAACGTACAGAACACACATAAGAGGAACAATTCATATTTGAACGAAGTCTTCTTGTGGCATTGTAGACTGGGTCATATCGATGAAACAAGACTAGCTGAACTTCCATAAGCATGCATATTTGAATCCGTTCGAATTTACATCTTATGTAACTTTCCAGTCATGTCTCAAAGACCAGGGTGACCAAATCACCGTTTACTGGAAATAGAGAAAGAGCTACTGAACTCTTGGACATATACATGGTGATGTATGCGGTCCTATGTCTACATATGCCAGGGATGGTTCTACGTATTTTATATTCACCGATGTTCTCTCAAGATACGGACATGTATTCTTGTTGAAACACAAAACTGAGTCTTTTGAGAACATCAAGGAATATAAGTAAGAAGTCGAGAACCAGATGGGTAAAGGTATTCAAATCCTTCGATATGATCGGGGAGTTGAATACTTGAGCATGGAATTCCGAAACTATTTAAAAGAGAATAAGATTCTCTCTCAGCTTACTCCTCCGTATACACCACAACACAACGGTATATCGGGGTGGAGGAATCACACCCTATGAGATATGGTGTGCTCTATGATGAGTACTGCTGAGTTGCCTATTTCCTTTCAGAGACATGCACTTGAGAAGATGCATACCTATTGAATAGAGTTCCGATCAAACCTGTTGCCGACCATTCCATATGAGATATGGAATGGGAAGAGACCATCTCATAAACGAGTTATGATATGGGGTTGTTCGGCCTATATTGAAAAGCAAAATCCGGACAAGTTTGATACAAGGTCAGTTCTGTGCAAGTTTGTAGGATATCCCAAACATTCGCGAGAATAAAAGATGTTTCGTTTCACGACATGCCACCTTTTTAGAAAAGGAATTTCTTATGGAAGAAATTAGTGGCGATAAGGTAGGACTGGAAGAAGTTCCAACAAAGTAAACTATAACTGACGATTTGTTGGAACCGGAGGATTCAATAGTCCCCGACGAACTTCAGCCACTCCGCAGATCTAGTTGGGTTCCTCATCCACCTGAGAGATACTACGGTTTTCTCATAGACGGTAGGGAGCGAGTATTGCATCATGTAGATGATGACCTAACTAGTTTCGAGCAGACCATCACAAGTGGAGACTGTGTGAAATGGCTAGATGCTATACGATCTGAGATGGAATCCATGTACACCAACAAAGTATTAACTTTGGATGTTGCTCCTGAATGGGTAAATCCATCGAGAGCAAAAGGATCTTTGAGAAAGATAATTTGGTGTGGATGGAAAAGATAGACTTTCAAAGCTAGACTTGTTGCTAAGCTTAAGTCTATCAGGATCCTACTTGCCATTGATGCATACCATGACTACGATATCAAGCAGACTGCACGTCAAAATAGCTTTTCTAAATAGAGATTTAGAAGAGAGCGTGTATATGACTCAGCCAGAGGGCTTCGTAGACAGTGGGAGCAGCGGAAGCATGTGCAAGCTTCTTAAATCCATTTATGTGTTAAAGCGGGCATTGCGGAGATGGAACGTTTGTTTTAATGAAACTTTCAAAGAGTTTGACTTCATCAAAAAGGTAGATGAACCATGTATAAATAAGAAGGTTGTAGAAAGTATGGTTGTCTTTCTCGTATTGTTCGTGGATGACTTACTCTTAATAGGAAAGGGTGTTCCTATGCTACACTCGATCAAGCACCTCTTATCACACAGGTTCTCCATGAAAGATCTAACTGATGTCTCCTACATCCTGGGGATATAGATCTATAGAGATAGATCTAAATGGATTTGGGATTGTCCCAATCCAGGTACATAAACACCATGTTAAACGAGTTTAGTATGGATGATTCTAACTATGGTAATGTACCCGTTTGTTCAGGAATCACTCTCTCCAAAGAGATGTCTCTCAAGACTGATTTGTAGAGGGCTCGCATATAAGGGATACCCTATGCTTTCACAGACGGATCAATCATTCATGCGATGTTATGTACCAGACCATATGTAGCTTACTCACTAGGTGTAGTGAATAAGTATCGAAAAGATCTTTGGGAAAACCACTAGAAAGCTGAAGAACATTCTTAAGTGCTTGAGAAGGACTAAAGAGATGATCTTGGTGTATGGTAACGGTGAACTCCAGATTGAGTCCTTTACCAATTCAAGCTTCCAGAGTGATAAGGACGACTGAAAGTCAGTCTCGGGTTTTGTCTTCACCCTCAGTGGAGGGACGGTATGTTGGAAGGGTTCCAAGCTATATACTGTAGCAGACTCGTTGATAGAGACTAATTACATAGCTACCAATGATGCTGCCAAAAAGGTTGCCTAGATAAATAGAGTTCATGAGTTGAACTAGGTTCCTACCATTGGGCATCCAATACCTGTGTATTGTGATGACAATGGAGCTGTTGCTTTGACCTAGGAACCCCAGTCCCGTCAGCAATCTAGACATATTCTTAGACAGTATCACATGATCAGGGAAATAGTTGATCTCCGGGAGATCGAGATCAGGAGAGTTGACACAGAGGATAACACAGCGGATCCACTCACCGAGTCCATCCCCCAGATGCTATTCGAGAGACTTTTGGGACATTGGGTATGGGATACTACAACAACTGGCCTTAGTGCAAGTGGGAGATTGTTAGGAATATGTGTGCCCTAGAGGCCATTATTGTACATGCGATGTATATTACAGTGGATGCTTGGACATATATATAGAGGACTTTCTTGCTCGACATGATAGTATGTTATCTAGTTACTCTTTATCTTAACATGTTGACTGGTATTCTTTACTGTCTTGCTCTCACATGCTGATAAAGCTCTTAGGATATGTACTTGACTAACAGGATTATGATGAGATCATACTAGTGGGGCTATGGTGGTCCAAAAGTACATCCTTTAATCAGTTCCTAGTCGAGGGAATATCGAGACTAGGGCATCGATATTCCAGAGTAGACTAGTGTGTACGTTTCTTTTCCCTTAAAGGGCGATGGTTGATCCCACAACCATTGGTGAGTGACATCAAAGATTGTACACAGATGATCATTGGAGAATGGGTACACCGAACAGGACTCGCCAAGGACTCCTATGTGGTTGTATACCTAACGTCAGATAGCAGTCCTCTGGTGACACTGGTACAGGTTAGTCTGTAGATTCGAGATCATCATAGAGTCTTGTGTGGCTCCCACCGTGCTTTGATTTCCTCCCTACCACACTCAAAGGAGACGTGAAAACAGGTGGATTTTGGGTACATTCCCGAGTCGCATGGAAGCAATGAGCGATAGGAGGGGTTTTGTCTATCACAGTATTGGGGGTTAATGTTGCGCTATGCTAGATTGGCTATAACTGGAAGTCCCTGGCCAGTGCTGCTTATGAGATTTACTGATAAGTGTTATCAGTAGTTTCTCGAACCATTATAGGCCAGACATCGGCATAAATTATCACGTTACTGGGGTCTGACGATTACCACCCATAGACATGATATGCGACATATGAGACGAAGAGACCGGACTGTACGGTAGTGTTACTGATAGGCTTCATGGAGACTATGGACAAGCTTGCTTGTTGATCTTCATATCGCTCAATACTCGGGTAGCCGTTACGTCCAGCTAGTACCGCTGACAGCTTGTAGGTGATTGATATGATCATCACCTACTGCTAGCGTATTGACGAGCCATTAGAGTCCCACACAGAAGTTCCCTGGTTCAAGCGAAACGAAGTAGGGCACATTTATGATATGTGTGTGGGCCTGATTAAATACGTGTATACGATACCTTATTGTAATCTGGTAGTTATCTGTTATCTGTTCAGTTATCTGTGATATAACCAGATTGTCGAGTCAAGTGTTGATTTGATAATGTGATATACAGATAAATGATATTAGTCGGTCATATGTGATATAACTGGATTATTAAATCAAGTGTTGATTTAATAATGTGATATATATTATATGTGATATAATTATATCTGAACAAATATCATTAGCAAACTAATTATTCTTCATTATATATATATAATAATAATGAAGCATGGCATATGAATTTCTATTTTCTGAAAATAGAAATGAGGTGGAAAATGAGAGCATGGTTGCAAACATGGGCTTTATTCATAATTTATTCATCTTGACTCACTATTCAAGCATGGTTGCAATTTTATATTGCAAAATTCCATGTTTGAATGAGTGGGGGTCAAGAGTTGCCATTCATTCTTTGCTCATTCTCAACACTTAGCCATTTTTTTATGCTTTGCTCCTATGGTTGCTCTCTAGCTTCTTCTTCTTCCTCAATTTCTATAGTTCAAGCTTCAACCCTCACATGTGATGTGAACCATGAAGCTTGAACAAAAACTTATGAGATTTTAACATCCCCTACTTCACCAGCGTGATTACTACGCTAAAGAGTTTACTGTAGAGGTAGCTTGAGGTGGGGGGACTTCGCGTGGATATTCTTCGGCACGAAGGTCATCTGAGGAAGCTCATCCAAAGCCTCAAGTGGAGCTGAGCGGAGTCGCGGGACTACTACACGGAGCATGTGAAGAGAAGGACTCGAACTATAAAGGTTGTATTCTCTTTTCTTCTCTATAGTTCATCTCATCACAAAGGCAAACCCTAATAATCTAGTAAAGATCTTGTTAGTCTAACTAAGCACCTAATAAAAATAAAAATTTGGCATGCTTGATGTCTCTAGAACCTCATGGTGGTGCTAAGGTCGACTTTCACGGTTTACGACATCTTTCCGCGTCTTCGAAGTCTGGTAGGAAGTACTTTTCATCTTCATATTTCCGAACCTCATTTACGGAGAAGGGTTTAGCTCTCTCGTGACAGTGTATTCCGAGCCGTCTTTGAAATACTTCATACACTGATGTTGTGTAGAAGGGATGACGTTGTACTCATACAACTAGGACCTGCCGAGCAAAGCATTGTAGCTAGTTTTAGCGTCAATGACATGAAATTTGATGGCAGTGACGAGCAACCCAAAGTGTAACGTCGGTATTACGGACCCAAGCGTCCGTGATGACTGTGAGTCGAACCCGGAGATAGTAATTTTGTCTCGGGCAAAGTGCCGAACATTCATGCAAATCTCCTTCAGTACATTCATATTGATAAGGTTGACGGAGGATCCGTTGTCGACAAGGATTTCCCTATTTTGATGTCGTGGCAATAGCCGGTGACGTATAATGGACGTTTATGCTCGCACGTACCAAGGAGGAGGTCTTCATCGCTGAATGTATTGTCTCCTGTGTGAACCTCCGCCAGCTCATCTTTAATCTTCTCTTCTGCGAGGAAAGCTTAGAATTGATCGGGCTCTTGTAATGCCTTGATCAGAGAATCTCGTACCTCTTTGGATAGGAAGAGAGCATCCAATATGCTCAGTTGTGAGGGTATTTTCCTCAGATGTGCCAGGACATTGTAATCCACCTTATTTTTCTTAGGCGAGTCCCTTGCTGTGAGTTTTTTGACAACTCCACCGTCGAGGGCAATCTCCTCAGGGATATTTTCTTTTCCTTTGTCTTTTTTGCTCGAACCCTTATTTGTAGGTCCGAAGTTCTTTTCAGGCAGCGTGCGGCTCCGCAGCTGAATATTCTCGCAGTTCTTCTCCTCTTCTTATTTTTTGGAGGTGGAGTCCTTGAAGAGAGGGCTGCGGGTTATTTCATCCTCAGAATCACTCCCGAAATTAAGAACTTAGAGCTTTTCCCCTTCCAGACTAGTATTAACTGTATGACAGTTGCCAGTCATTTTTCACACGCATCTGTCGCACTCTTTTGCTGTTGACAAGCTTCGCGCTTCATCCTGTTGAAGTGTTTTTGATGGGCAACATATCCTTACCACCACTTCTTGAAGGTACTGCATTCTTCGGTAGGGTGGATAACCCTGCGATGATATAGGCAGTAGTTTGGATGTGGATCCTTTCCGTCGAGGCATAGACTCCGGGAGTGTTTCCTATGAGAGGTGGCAGCTTCATTCCCATGGACGGGGCTTTGGCGAACCGCTTCTCTACCTTAATCCTGCTCTTATTTGTGGCAGGTGTGCTTCGATTTGGTTGGAGTACTTTACGACTCGTCCTTTTCGCAGCTTCTTCATCCCAACGCTGACGCTTAGCCTTTTCATATATGGTTGTTTCGCATTCTCGGTTAGCTTTGCTTTTTCGAAAGGCTTCGTTTAACAGCCTATCGATCGGGTTTTCTGGCAGTTCCGGGAATTTTAGTGCCGATCAAGCCCCTAATTCCTCTGCACTGTTTTCTGACGCCGAGGGAGCTTCTTCTCCATTTAACGACGAATAGGAGACCATGTGGCATCTTGGTATATAGTCCTTGGTTTCTTCTGATGAGTCATTTTCCTCATTGTTGTCACTATCTGCATTCTTAAGAATATGCTTGAGGAACTCTTCGAGGGTGACTGGTGTCCGCGCATTCTGGTTGTACTCCTCCAACGCGTCGATATACTTTCGTAGGTTTGTGCGCTTGTCTTCATACTTGGCAGGCTGCACAGGCTTCTTGGTCTTCTTCTTTTTCTTCGAAGATTTTGAATGCTTGACTTGGGGATTTTGCCCTTTGTCAACAAATTTCGGTACGGGACTCGGTTTCAGCATCCTTTCGATGATTTCGGGTTCAAGCAGGCTTTTCTACCTGACTGCCGGACATGCCTGTAGATCTTTCGGTATTCTTTTGGTTTTAGCGGAAAGAACGACTTCCCATGGAGTTTCTTCGACGAGCGAGCATGATGCTCCCGGTGCATCCACTTTTTGGGAGTGTGCTTCTGTAGTGGGTCCTTCCAGTTCTCAGATAGTGCGAACATCCCTTGTTGATACTGGTCCTTGACCCAGTTCTTGAAGACGTAGCAATCCCCAATCGGGTGGCTCACCATTCTGTGATAAGAGCAGTAGTTGGGGTTGTTGACGTCGTCGGGTTGCGGTGGACGCCGTGGGTCTGGCAATGTGATGAGTTTGTTATGCATTGCTAATTCAAATAGTCTCATCGTCTTATCGCGGGGAAGCGAGTAAGCGCGTCCTAGCCTTTCTTCCAGGGATAGGCGTGAACATGCATTTTTTTGGAGAGCAGCCGATTTTGGGCCACTCAGTTGTTATTGAGCGTTGGTGAAGAAGTACGCTTTCCTTTTACCCTTGGCGTTTCGATGGTCCTTACTTGAGGAGGAAGGCCCATGGCCCATCTGGTCCATTTGGGCCAGTTTATCTATCAGAGACTGGAAAGTAGTTGGTTTGAAGAACGTCATGAACTGGGACACAGTCATTTGCGGATCTAGGGTCCCGATGAACATGCCCATGGCGGGGGATTATTCGATGCGATGTTCTCACTTTGACTACCGGTTCCGCCACCGGATCGCATATTGGACCCAGGTTTCTCCCGGCCTTACCCTGTCATTGATTAAAGCCGTGATCGGGGTGTGCTCCCTTGCGCTGGTGAACCGCTATGTGAACAGCAGCTCCATCTTTGTGAATTTCTTTACAGAGTCATTTAGGAGCTCCGAGTATCATTCAAAAGCCGTCTTCGACTGGCTGCCAACGAACTGGCGAGGCAACAGTTTGTCGTCGCCTCCAGTGTTGCCGCATAGAGCTTTGAACTGCGCGAAGTGCTGATGTGGGTTGCCTGTCCCCTTGTACACATGGAACTTAGGGATTTTATATCCCGGTGGGTACTTGATTTGGTCATACCATCATGGATACAGTCATCCAGTTCTGACAATTTGGCCGGCCGCTTTATTTTCTTGATGAGCATGCATTTGTTGAGCGATGTAATCATCAAGAGCAGTCTTGGAGATCATTTCCTCCTTGGACACTGATAGGTCCGGAAGAGGGTTTGATGATTTCCCTCTATCATCCTCGATGATTATCGGTGGATCTTCGGCTGAGGGTTCTAGCTGGATCATCATTCCAACCATATCATGGAACAAGAGAGCCATTTGGTTTTTGTTAGCAGCCTTCTTTGCGGCTTTCTTATCTTTTCTTTCAAGCACCCTTCACAGGAACTCTGTATCGGTCTCCTGCTCTTGGCACTGTTCGGCTGCTAGTTCCGGACTTTCTTTCTGCCCGGTGAGTGCTGCCATTTTGGTCAGCATCTCCTGGAGCTTTTGTTATTGCTCCTGAGCTTTTGTCAGCGACCGGGTTTACAGTCGATGACCCATGGAAGCACGGCTTTCTTCTTTTCCAGAAGCCATGTAAACCGTATGTACGATCATACCCCCAGACTTGGGGCGTTTGGGTCCATCGCCTTTGGAATTTTCCATCGGCGGTGGGATTTTCTCTGGCCTCATCCTTTTGTGGGAGGTTGGAGTTGAAGGAGTCATTGTAACAGGCACATGTGCAGAAGAAGTCCTTCGTTGTATGACGGAGGGAAAATCTTTCTCTTGCCGAGCCTTCGATTTCTTAGGTCGACAAGAGTGGTTTTCATCAAGAACCGAGTCTTGGACTTTCCGCCTGACGACCCTGTAAATTTGGGAGGAGAGCCGCTGATGGTGCTGCTCCGTCTTTGCCTGCACTGTGGCTTCTGCAGGCGGGGGAAATTTCTTAAGCACCGCCATTAGAGAGTTCTTTACGTACCCTCCTGAGCAGATCAAAGCTGTTTCCGGTTGGAACAACAGCGTTAATTTTCACCATTGAAGCTGGTGGGGTAAGTCCAGAGGGGGAGTTGCCCCCAGCTTTTCTTACTCGGCGCCAGTGGCGACATCGAGCGTGTCTTGCAGACGGGGCCACCTCAGTTTCAGAAACGACTTCTTCATGCCCCCGACTTTGCTGAGGGGCTGTTGTTGGTGTTAGCCTGTTGAAGAATGACATCCTTAGCAGAGCTTGAGGAGGAACAACCAATTTTTCAAAGACCGACTTTCTGGTAGGGAAAGCATCTTTGACGACTTCACCTGTAGGAGGAGTTGGGAGGGCTATCCGTTTTGGGGCAGCCCCTTCAGATATCACGAGCCTTTTTACGGGCCCGTTTAAGTTTTGGCTTAGCCTGTTGAAGTCCGAGACACCGGATTTGGACGGCTCATTGAGAGGGGCCGTTCTGGTTTTAAGTCGATCGAAGACCGAATTCTTGAGAGCTTCTTCCTGCAGCACTGAGGCACCAACACCCACTGGTAGGAACATGGTTCCGCAGAATAGTCCAGTAGTGGTTTATGTAATTTACCCCACCGGCATTGAGAAAATGGAGACGCGTTGGGCCCATAAGTCACTCCTCCAGTTAGGGCGGAGCAGGAGTTGCTGTTGCAAGTTGTGCAGTTGGAAGCCATCGAGTTTTTCTTCTTCTGCACAGGAGCAAGACACAAAATTTTAGTACCTCGAATCCACGGGCAACCATAGCGAACCGTGATTTTGCTCGCGAAACACGATACACGAAATATGGAGTAGAAAGAGGAAAAGGTCGTACCAGGCTTGCTAGAATCTGTTTATCGCTGAAAACAGAGACGAACTGGGATGGATCTTCTTTCCTGAATTTGGGGGCAAATGCTATTTGGATTTATCCGTCCACCTCTCCGAAGATATCAAATTGATTTATGGCACCATATATAAGAGGTTTGGACGGATGCGGCCGTTGTACCAGACTTCGTCAGATTCCCCCTCGTTTTATGAGAGGTTTTTGATTGTGGGAATGCTCTTCCCTGCAGGCGCAAGCCCCTGCAGTTAATTACGTTACCGCATTGTGATAACCACTTTCTCCTACTCCGGCAGTTCACTCGTGTCGTGTGTATGTTTTTTTTTGTTTTGGTTGCCCGTGGATTGTATACGGAGAATAGTTTATGTCGCCGTCCGTAGGGCACGGATTAGTCCAAATCCGTATATTTTTAGATTTGGGCTTGGTTTTATTTAAGGACCGTTAATCTAGTTTGAGATTATGATCAACTTAAATATATATGAGCATTTGGGGCTTAGTTTGTTTTTGACTAAGGATACGTTAGTCCAATTTTAGACTAAGATCAATTTAGCAAGATTTTGAGGATCATTTTTATTCAGATCCAGTAACAGAGCATTTGGGCTCGGCTGCAGGAAAGACTTCAGAGACCTAGCCAATTTGGGGGCTTGGTCTGCTTAGTCTTTTATTTTATTTTAAAAATGGTAGGCACTTATTTGGGCTCTGTTTGTTAAGCCCCCTTTCCTTTCATGCCGAAGTTCTAAGCACTTATTTGACTTCTGACGCTCATATATATGACATGTGAAGCATTCAGTCATGGGCGCTGCCCAATGAGCGCTGAGCACTCAGCCCTTTTGGCTGTTTGCGGAGTGCTATGCACTTTTTTTTAGCGTCTGCGTGATGAGCACGTGCGGCGCTGGCCTTCTGTTTTAGGCGCCCGCGTGTCTTTCACGTGAGGCGCTGGGCGCTGTTAAAAGGGGCGTCCACATAGGAAGCACGTGAGGCTCTAGTCTTTTACCTTTTTAGAGATTAAATCTCTTTTAATATTTTCAGGGAGATTAACCTTTATCAATGGTGCTTTGAACATTAACGCTCGCTAAAATCACTATATTTGAGGATTTTAGGTTGAGTTTTTAAAGAACTAAGTTCTCGATTTAAGTGAACTAAGTTCCTGGAGTATTATGGACTCCGTGTTCTTCATGTCCAACCTTGTTCTTCGGTGAATCTTTTATTCTCAAGAACAAAATTTTCCCGATGAGAATTACATTCTCAACTTGTGGGAGACTTTTCTTGTGGATCTCAGATCCAGAGAAAGAACTAAGTTCTTTGAAAATGATTAAACCCTTAGATATGTTAGGTAAAGGAGATGTTTTTGTTCTCTTCTTTTTTTTCTTTACCTAGGGATTTTAGGAGGAGGAAAGTATTCTTCTTTTTTCGAGTATTGAATTCTCTGTTGTTTTTGAAGCTTTCTGTGGTTTCTATATGTCTCTCCCTCTCTGTGCGTCCTTCTCTCTCTCTTTTTTTTGAGACTTGAAGTCTCAGGTCCTTTATATAGGTAAGGCAAATTGTTGATTAGTTTTGAGAAAATCTCTCATTGAGAGATTCCAATTGATTTAATTGGTCTCAAAATCAATCTGGGGAATTTTATCCACCATTGGATTTTTGATCCAAGAACTTCTGTTTTTACAGAATATGATTTTGGTTTTTAACGAGATTGGGAGAATATTTTCCCTATACAGAGTTTATTCTGTAAGATGGTGATTTTTTAATCACCCGTGAATTTTTAATCCAAGAGTTCTCTATTTTACAGAGAGCTATCTTTCTTGTTTAGAAATATTGAGGGAATAAAATTTAATTCTACCATTTGACCTTTGATCCAATCGAAAGTATCTTCCTTATTTTTGAAAGATTTGGGCAATGTTTTGTTCCAACAGAATTTAATTCTGTATTTTGATGATTTATCTTCCCCATTGGATCTTTGATCCGACGGCTCTGTTTAACAGAGAGTACAATTTAATTCTACTTGGGCGCCGGCACTCATGTGTTGTACACGTGGGCGCCATTTAAGACTTTAATTCTAAATATGGGTATTCCTGTGCTTTGCACATTGGTGCCCGCGTGAGGAGCATATGCGGCACAATTTAAGAGTTTAACTCTTATTTAATAGATTCTTTGGTGCTTTGCACATTGATGCCCGCGTGAGGAGCACGTGCGGCGCCACCATAGGATTTAATCCTGGTGTTGGTGCCTTCATGGAGAGCACGTGAGGTGCTGCCTTATTTAATTCAAACAGAGATTTACTCTTTTATTAGGTTAAATATTGGGGAAACAATGGTTTATGGTTTGTTGACCTTGTCAAGGTCATAAACCGCTTGGGGTAAAAATAGATATTAAGAATTTCAAATGTTGAAATTTGGAATGAGATTGCATACCTTCTATATGTGATAGTTGGATCCCGATACCTACTGCGAGTAAGTGTTACTCCTGGGAGAGTTTTCCACTTTACAATTAGCTAATCCAGTAGGTGTCTAAGAAAGGTGTTAACAGGGTTATGTCCCCGCGGAAACGAGATTATTTAATTAGTTCATTGCGAAAGCACGGGGAGACTCCCTAAGAGTACCAACATTTGCCTGGCTGACCGATTGGCAAACTTGTAAGGTGTAATTAATCTCGGATAATCTTATCTTTTAGGGTTTGAAGGAAGATTTAATAAAAACAGTAGGAGCCATCCTGATTTGATAAGATAATAACCAATCTAATCTTGTAAGAGCACACGCTAAAATGTTTTCTTCTCTCTCTCTCTCTCTAGGTAGCGACCATGTCATTCCTTAATCAAGATAATAATATGGATGTATTGACCGAACCCGCTTATTATACTGGGGTGGGGAACTTTGGTTCCGACCTATCTTATGACAACAGTCATAAGTCTGGGCAAGAGATAGGGGAATGCATGGATTTCCACGCAACCCGAATGAAGAAAGAGCATTCTGATGCATTTTCTTCGGGTGTGTTAGTTATTGATAACTGTTACTCAGTCTGCTCTACATCCTGGATATTAGATACCGGATCAGGATCCCACATTTTTAATCTGTTACAAGGGTTAAAGAGAAATAGAGAACCGGGAAAGGGTTATATGTCTCTCAGAGTAGGGAACGGAGCAATTGTTGCTGCTGAAGCGGTCAGTGAATATCACCTAGTATTACCAAATGGCAATAAATTGATTTTGAATGACTGCTATTTCGTACCATCGATAATGTGCAATATAATATCCATTTCTTTATTAGATAAAGAAGGATATAACTTTGCATTAGAGAAAAATGTTATGAACATTTTTCTAAGTCAAGTGTTTATTGGGTTTGGTACATTGTATAATGGTATATATTTTCTAAATCAAAATACAGATCTAAATATACAGAACACACATAAGAGGAAAAGTTCAAAAATGAACAAAAGCTTCTTGTGGCATTGTAGACTTGGTCATATCAATGCGACCAGACTAGCCAAGTTGCTTAAAGATATATATTTTAATCCGTTCGAATTTACATCTAATGAAACTTTTAAGTCATATCTCAAAGGAAAGATGACCAATACTCCGTTTACAGGACACGGAGAAAGAGCTACTGAACTCTTGGGACTGATACATAGTGATGAATGCGGTCCTATGTCTACACATGACAGGAATGGTTTCTCGTACTTCATTACATTCACCGATGATCTCTCAAGATTCGAACATGTGTTCCTGTTGAAACACAAATATGAAGCTTTTGAGAAATTCAAGGAATATAAGAGAGAAGTAGAGAACCAGACGGGTAAAAATATTAAAATCTTTCGATCTGATCGAGGAGGTGAATACTTAAGCACGGAATTTCGAGATTATTTAAAAGAGAATGGGATTCTCTCTTAGCCTACTCCTCCGTATACTCCACAGCATAATAGAGTATCGGAGCGGAGGAATCACACCTTATTAGATATGGTGCTCTCTATGATGAGTGTTGCTGAGTTACTTATTTCCTTTTAGAGTTATACACTTGAGACAGCTGCATAGCTATTGAATCAAGTTCCATCAAAATCTGTGCCTGAAACACTATATGAGATATGGAGGGGAAAAAGACCATATCTTAAACGAGTTAAGATATGGGTTTGTCCGGCCTATGTTAAAAAACAGAATCCGGACAAACTTGAAGCACGATCAGTTCTTTGCAAGTTTGTGGGATATCCAAAGAATTCACATGGATATCTATTTTACCACAGTGATGAACAAAAGGTGTTTGTTGCTCAACATGCCACATTTTAAGAAAAGGAATTTCTTGTAAAAGAAATTAGTAGGCAATAAGGTAGAGCTGGAAGAAGTTCCAGATACACAAACTACAACTAAAGATTTGGTAGAACTGGAGAATTCAATAGTCCCAGACAAACCTCAGCCACTCCGTAGATCTAGTAGGGTTCCTCATCCACCTGAGAGATACTATGGTTTTCTTAGAGACGGAGGAAGCGAGGATTGCATTATGGAAGATGATGACCTAACTAGTTTCGTGAAGGCCATCACAAGTGGGGACTCTGTGAAATGGCTAGATACTATGCGATCTGATATGGAATCCATGTACACCAATAAAGTATGGACTTTGGAAGTTGCTCCTAAAGGGGTAAAACCCATTGGGAGTAAGTGGATCTTTAAGAAGAAAATTGGTGTAGATGGTAAGGTTAAGAACTTCAAAGTTAGACTTATAGCATGGTTCCTGATTTAAAATCAGGAAAGTTTCGGAAGAGGCATCACGTGCTACCACGTGACCAGCAGTCACGTGTTGGCACGTGACAATTAAAAGCAGTGGCAAAGGCAGATTCAGCTCCTTGATTAAATCAAAGAAAAAGGCTCCAGAAAAGGGTCACGTGCTCACACGTGACCAGGGGTCACGTGTTGACACGTGACGGTCGTACAATGGCTAGAAGATAGAGCACAGAAGGGAGAAGAAAGTTCGCTCCAGGGGGTCACGTGTCCACACGTGACCAGGGGTCACGTGGCCACACGCGACCGGCTTTCAAAGCCTATCTATTTAACAGAATTAAATTCTGAACAGTATTCTAGTCTTTCCAATGGGGAATGATTATTTGAAACCGATTGGATTAAAGATTTAAAGGTGATTAAATATCACCTATCTTTGGAAAAATCTTGAACTTGGAAAGATTTCCCCTCAAAATCTAACCGAAACAACAAAAGAATATCTTTGGATTTAAAATCCAATGGTGAATAAAGTTCACCTAATAATCCAAAGGTCCAAATAAATGATGAATGCAAATCAAATCTCTAATGAATACAAATCATATCCCTCAATGAATGATTCATCGAAACTAATCGATTCTGCTCCTTCTCCTATAAATAGGAGCCAAGGGGGGAGAGATCGAGAGATACAAAGATCCATATACAGAGATCCATATAGAGAGATCCATATACAGAGATCAATATTCAGAGAAAAAAAAGAGAGAGAGAGAAAGAGAGCCCTGAGACTTTGGAAGAATTTGATCTTCTGCAAAAGAAAACCCTAGGTAAGAAAGGGAAAGCTTTTAAAGAAAAAAAGAGAATTTAATTCTCGAAAGAGTTTAACTCTTATATTAAAAAGAAGAACTTAGTTCTCTCTTTAGTGGAGGATCTGCAAAGTGCACATCTCCCCTTGAACTGAGAATTTAATTCTTATTGGGTTGAGATCCTTCCATGCAGATCCGAAGCATAGGGAGGGAATGGAAGTTTGAGAATTTAATTCTCGTAGGAATTTAATTCCTTTAAAATAAAATTAGGGTTTAACCCTATGTCACAGTAATTTAATTCCTTCAAATGAACAGAACCAGGGTTTAACCCTAGTTAAGAACTCAAATATATTAAAATAACAGGAACCTAATTCCTCACATGTATGGGAATTCAATTCTCACAGAAGACAAGTTAGAGTTCAACTCTATCTAAGAATATGATCCTTCAGAAGAAAACATGAAGTTTATTGCTAGGGTTTAACCCCATGAAGAATAGAATTCTTAAAAGGATAAACGCATCCTCAAACAAGCAAAGAAATAGGGTCACGTGCTACCACGTGACCCTAGAAAAGGTCCACAGAGAAAGGTTTTGAGACAACTCCTCACGTGCCCCACGTGACCCCTAGCAGAAGCTCTGACAGATGAACACTTAAATGTCCATCACGTGACAGCACGTGACGCTCCAAAATACTCAATACTCTCGGCAGAACAAATAAAGAGAGGGTGCTCTCACGTGCTACCACGTGACCCCTCTTGCCTTAGTATTTAACACTAAATCGAAACCTCTGTATCCAGTGTTTAACACTGATTTGCTTTAGTGTCTAACACTAATTAAAAAACTCTCTTTGCAGTGTTTAACACTAAATTTCTTAGTGCTTAACACTAAATTAAATTTCGGTTACCATTAATTTGGAATCTCTCTTTCCAGTGTTTTAACACTGATTTGCTTTAGTGTTTAAACACTAACTTGAAACCTCTCTGGCCAGTGTTTAACACTGACCTGCTTTAGTGTTTAACACCAATTTGAAAGCCCTGTTGCTAGTATATGACACTGATTATCTTTTGGCGTTTAACGTCAGTTTGTCAATCTCATTCCCAGTGTTCAACACTGTTGGCCTCTATTGTTTAACACTAGTTTTAGCCCAATTAGCTAAGTTTCCAGAGGCAAAGCCTCTCCTTCAATGGACCAACAGAGGGCCCGTATCCTAAGCATGATTGGACTTAGCCCAAGCTGTCCATAAGTCCTCAATTCAGACTTAACTGAGCCAATGGGCTCATAATATGACTAATTGGTCTTGGTTCTAAATTGGGCTAAAGACTATTTAATCTACCTCGGTTTAAGGGTACATCTCTTCACTCCTTTGATACTTGGCATTGTAATTCTTCAACGTCTTCAAAGAGGTGACGGGTCCCGATGACCACATATTGATACGAACTGTGGAGTCCTTAAACTCATGGACTATGAGGTCCTTAACCTTGACCGTGATGTCTTAAAACTAACATCGGACTGTGGGGTCCTTAAACTCATAGACTATGAGGTCCTTAACCTTGACCGTGATGTCTTAAAACTAACATCGGACTATGGAGCCTTTAAATCCACGGACTACGACGTCCTTAACCTTGACCGTGATGTCTTAAAACTAACATTGGACTGTGGAGTCCTTAAATCCACGGACTACGACGTCCTTAACCTTAACCGCAACGTCTTAAAACTAACATTGGTCCGTAATGTCCTTAAACTATCTATGGACCGAAATGTCCTTAAACTACCTATTGACCGCAATGTCATTAAACTAAACAACAGGGCCTCCCCTTAAACTGCTCTCTTATTGGATCTAAAACGATCCCGTTAAGTTGATCTTAGTCTAAATTTAGATTAACGTATCCTTAACAAACGTTTAAGTCGATCTTAGTCTCAAATGAGGCTAACGTATCCTTAAACCCAACCCCCAAACCCAAATCTAAGATAATACGGATTTGGACTAGTCCACGCCCTACGGGCGACGACATAACTCAGTCTCTGTATACAATCCACGGGCAACCAAACACAAAACAAACACCCACGACACGAAGTGACCATCTCGAGAAGGAGAAAGTTGTTACCGCGATGCAGTAGCGTAATTAACTGCAGGGGCTTGCGCCTGCAGGGACGAGCGTCCCCACAATCAAAAAACCCTTCAAGCGAGGGGGAATCTGACGAAGTCTGCTACATCGGACGCATCCGTTTAAACCTTCGATACATGGTGCCATAAATCAACTTGGCATCTTCGGAGAGGTAGATGGATAGCACCAATTAGCATCTGCCCTGAATCTCAGGCAAGACGTCCCTTCGTCGCGCCGTCTTTCGGAGGGGAACAGATTCTGGCACGCCCGGTGGGAGTTTTTCCTCTTTCCACTCCACACTTCGTGTGTCGTGATTCGCGAACCAATCACGGTTCGCTAATGGTTGCCCTTGGGTTTCGAAGTAATAAGATTTGGCGTTTCGTTTGATGCAGAAAGCAAAAGGATCAATGGCTGGCAACTGCTCGAACTGCTCCAACTGCAAATGCAACCGACGCTCCGCCTCACCTGGAGGTGTAGCATATGGACCGCAGGCTTCTTCCCTATTCACTATGCCTGTGGAGCAAGTGACTCAAGCTACCACCGGTCTATTCTTTGGGACCATGCTCCCGCCGGTGAACATTAACATCCTAATGCCCGTACCGGTAGCGTCAAAGAAGTCGGTCTTTGATCGACTTGCTACTCCCACGGCCCCTCTCAGTGGGTCGTCCAGCTCATCGGTCTTCGCTAGACTAGGCCAAAATTCCTCTGGGCCCACAATGAAGCTTGTAATTCCAGAGAGATTATTCCGAAGAGGATAACCATCCCTTCTCCTGAAGTCGTCAAGGCGGCTTCTCCTACCAAAGAGTCGGTCTTTACAAGATTGGTTGTTCCAGCTCCTGCTCCTGCTACCCAAAGGACATCGGTCTTTAACAGGCTGACACCAGCAGCGACCCCCCACCTACACAGGGGGCAAGACGAGGCTATCACCCTCACCGAGCTGACTCCATCAGCACGACGCGCTCGACGTCGTTACTGGCGCCGAGTGAGGAAGGCCGGAGGCAACTCCCCTCCTGGGCTAACTCCTCCAGCCCCGATGGCAGAAGTTAATGCTGCTGTTCCAACTGGGAACAGCTTTGAGATGCTAAATAAGGTGCGTAGGAATTCTCCTACCGTGGTGTTAAAAAATTCTCCCCCTCAGCTGAAAAAGGCCGCGGAAATAAAGCCAGAACAGCCCCAATCTCCTCAACGGCTGTCTTCCAAAATCTATAAAGTCTGGCGGCAGACCCGAGACTCGGTGATCGATCCAAATTTCTCCCGCCAGCACAAGAAGCTGAAAATCCAACAGGAAGTCAGTCACCAGGCTAAGCCACGAAAAGCTGTCTGGGTGCCTACTTCAACGGCCCCTTCAACTTCCACTGCTCATAAAAGGAAGAGGCCAGAGAAGATCCCCGGGCCTGCAACGAAAGCTAAAAGCGCTGAGCCCAGACGCCCTAAAGCTGGGGGCAGGATGGTCCACACTGTATACATGGCGTCGGGGAAAGAAGACAGCCGCGCGTCCACAGGTCATAGACCGCTTACACGGTCAGTGACTAAAGCTCTGGAGCAACAGCAAAAGCTCCAGGAAATGATGATCGCAATGGCCGCGCTTACTGGGCCGAAAGAAAGCCCCGAGGCGTCCTCGGATCAGCAACAAGAACAGGAAACCGACGCCGAGTTCCTCCGGAAGATACTGGAAAAGAAAGATAGAGAGGCTGCAGAACAAGCGGCCAATATAAAGCAAATAGCCCATTTATTCCAGGACATGGTGGGAATGATGATCCAACAAGACCCATCCGCTGAGGATCCTCCGATCGTCCTTGAAGACGACAAGGGAGAAACGTCAAACCCGCCACCGGCTCTGTCAACGGCCAAGGAGGAGACAATCTCTAAGGCTGACTTGGACGACTATATAGCCCAGCAAATCCGGGTTCATCAGGCGACTGAGGCAGCTGGTCAAGTCGTAAAAACGGGGCGACCATATCCGAGCTGGTACGACCAAATTAAATATCCGCCGGGTTATACAATACCAAAATTTCACGTGTATAAGGGGATCGGAAATCCCCACCAACATGTTGCCCAGTTCAGGGCCCTTTGCGGTAACACCGGCGGTGACGATAAACTGTTGCTTCGCCAGTTCGTGGGCAGCTTATCAGAAACAGCGTTCGAATGGTATTCGGAACTCCCGAACGATTCCATCAAGACGTTCGCTGAAATGGAGTTCCTATTCACTCAGCGATTCGCAAGCGCCAGCGAACGCACTCCAATAACAGCATTGATTAATGCCAGGGTGAAACCAGGCAAAACGTGGGTCCAATACGCTATACGCTGGCGAAATTTGTGGTCAAAATGCGAGCAACACATTGAGGAAGCGCCCGCTGTGGGCATGTTTGTGGGAACCTTAGACCCTCATACAACTATCTCCCAGTTTTTGATGTTTTTTAAGCCAACCACGTTCCAGTCTTTAATCGACAAGTTGGCCCAGATGGACCAGATGGGTCACAGACCATCTCCCTCGAAGCCGGAGCGTCGGAGTGACAAGGGTAAAGGGAAGGAAACCTTCGTTGCGAATGCTCAGCAGCAACTTAGTGCCCCAAAGCTGGCGGATCAATTGGAAGAGAGACGCTGGTATTATAATGAGAAGATGAAGCGCCCCTACTCGTTCCCACGGGATAAGACAAAACGGTTATTCGAGCTGGCAGTACGCAACAGACTTATAAACTTGCCAAATCCAAGGCGACCGCCACAACCCACTGAGGTGAATAACCCTAATTATTGCCCTTACCATCAAATGGTAAGCCACCCGATCGAGGATTGCTTCGTCTTCAAAGGACGGATTGAGGATCAATACCTCCAGGGAAAGTTTGCGCTGTCCGAAAAGTGGAAGGTGAATCCGCCACAACCGCATACTCCTAAGAAAGCAGACACACCGGGGGCAACCTGTTCTTTCATTGAGGAAACTCCATGGGAAGTCATGCTATCGGCTAAAACCAGAAAAATGCTGAGTGATCTTCATGCGTGCCCAGCAGTCGAATGGAAGAACCCGCTTGAACCCAAATCATCAAAGAGATGCTGAAGCCGCGTCCAACTACGAGGAGCGGTGGTGATGGCCCAAGTGCTCACACCCAGCCGTCAAAATCTTCGAAGAAAAAGAAGGAGAAATCTAAGAAGCCCGTGGAGCCTGGAGACAAGCGCACTGATTTACAGAAACAGATTGACGCGCTGGAGGAGTACAATCAAAAGGCGCGGACTCTCGTCATGCTACAAGAGTTCTTTAACCACGTCTTCCAAGAGGAAGATGATGGAGAGAGCTCATCGGATGAATCCGAGGGTTATGTGGCAAGTTGTCATCTGATTTCCTACTCGGAAGATGAGAAAACTCCTGGCACTGAGAAACTGGGGGCACAGCCTGAGCCAGAACTTGTATGGCCAACAGAGGGAATGATCGACGCCTTTCTAGACGGGATTTGTTTGAAGAGTAAAGCCGTTCAGGAGCGTGAGATGGCTGCATCGGAAGGAGCCAAGCGCAGGCGACTAAACGAAAGAATCGAAGCACTCCCACCAGATCAAAAGACATCCGATGCGAATAAAAACAAGTACTAGACGAGGAAGAGGTTCGCCAAAGCCATGTCAGTAGGGATGAAGCTACCACCCTCGGAAGAGAACGCGTTCGATGGGGCGGAGAGGCACCCTAATTATTGCTCATATCATCGGAAAATTTCACACCCTACGGAGGAGTGCGACGCCTTTAGGATATGATGGCAGGGATATGTTGCTCACCGGCAACATTTTAAGCGCATGAAATGCAGAACTCGTCGGGAGCAAAGAAGTACAACCGACAGGCACAAAAGAACTACCGGCAGCTGTTACATGGTCGACGCTGGAGGATCACAAGTTCTCACTTTTGGGAGCGACTCTAATGAGGAAATGGCGTTGGGCCCTCTCTTTAAAGAGTCCGTCTTACGGAAAGAGGAAGAACCAGAGGCCTGCGAGAACATTCAGCTGCGCAATCGCACGCTCCCGGAAAAGAATCTCGGGACCGCAAATAGAAAAGATAAGGGAAAGGAAAAGGTCACTGGGGATATCGCCTTAGATGACCAAGTCATGAAAGAGCTGACTGCCAAGGACCCTCCCAGGAAGGGTAAGGTGGACTACAACGTCCTAGCGAACCTAAGGAAACTACCTTTTCAGCTCAGCATTCTCGATGCCTTCTTATTATCCAAAGAAGCGCGAGATTCATTAATCAAGGCGTTACACGGACCCGAGCAGTTCCAAGCCTTCCTCGCCGCAGAAAGGATGAAGGATGAATCGGAAGAAGTGCACACGGCCGACATCACGTTCAGTGACGAAGACCTTCTCCTCGGGACGAGCGACCACAACCGTCCCCTATATATCTCTGGATACTGCCATGATATCAGGATAAGCAAGATCCTGGTGGATAATGGATCCTCCGTCAATCTCCTTAATGTTCGGGTGTTGAAGGAAATCTGCTTGAGCGTACAGCATCTCGCTCGTGACAAAATTACCATGTCCGGTTTCGACTCCCAGTCATCACGGACTCTCGGATCTGTAATACTAACATTACGCTTCGGACTGCTCGTCCCAGACATCAAGTTTCACGTCATTGACGCCAAGACCTGCTACAACGCCTTGCTCGGCCGTCCTTGGTTACACGAGTACAACATCATCCCTTCTACACAGCATCGGTGTATGAAGTACTTCAAGGATGGTTTTGAGTATACCGTAACAGGTGAGCTGAACCCATTCTCCATGAACGAAGTCCGCAAGTACGAAGATGCAAAGTACTTTTTGCCAGACTTCGAGGATACAGAAAAGTGTCGCAAGCCGGAGAACAAAGCCGTTGCCACCATCCCTATTTTCGGGAGCGATACCGAAGAAGAAGAAGAAATAGTTTACGCTGGGCCATCTCGACGCAACAACCCAGGACCGTCCGCCCCCTTGTTGATCTTCGGATGTGACTCGGAAGATGAGGTAAATGCCGTGTTCTCCAGTCGGCCGTCAATACAAGCATCCCCTAGCGTTGATCAGAGTTTGCAAATCACCATGGTGCCACGGGAACACTACAAGGATCTCGTCGCACTTCAAGCTTACAATGTGCAGGACCTGCAGACGTTTTACGTCCCTCCCGGGCGAAAGGGTGAAAAGGCGATCCTGTTCTACCAGTCCACGGAAGCAAGAGTGGAGAAAGAAATCTGGCATGGCGCGGATTCTACACTCGACAGGCTCCAACCCATCCGTTTGCCCAGATATTACACAAATGGACTAAAGAGGCTATTGAAGCGCCAAGGGGTACCCTTAAAACAGACCGTTCGACAAGCTCGATTCTACAACAGGATTTGGGAGGTCCCTGGGACTCAGCGCAAATTGCCCAACGGGAGAATGGAAACACTTGGGCTTGGATATGTGAGATCCGAGAAACGGGAGCGAGTCCACGGCAGCTACGCCATATATAACTTCGATGAAGAGGAGGACACCCTGTCGGGAGATGCTAACCCCTCGTCAAAACTGGATCTCGCGAGCGAAGTGCCGAGTCCGTCATTTGAAGAACAAGTGGACAAGCTTATCAGGAAAGCTGGTCAAAAAGCTCGGGAAGACCACAACCGCGAGATGGCCATCTACGAGAAGGCCAGGATGCAACGTCTGTTTCAACAGGCCGCAAAAGACAAGGACGCTCCTCCCTGTCAATCCGTTGTACAAAAGGCCCGACGCAGAGGCAGAAGTAAGTCAAGAAGCGGAAAGAGGAGCCAACAACAACGACGCAGGATTAGAGAGTCACGTGATCGGGTATTGCGCGTCCCGGATTTGTCCCTCATAAGGAAGATGAGTCGAGCGTATTCCTTCCCCCGAGACAAGACGAAGAAGTTACTCGAGCTCGCTATAAAACATCAAATGATCGCGCTTCCGGAGTCTAAGCACCCTGAGCAAGCTAACAAAGTCTCTCATTCGGGCTATTGCTCTTATTACCGAGCCATAGGACACCCTATCGAAGACTGCTTCACCTTCAAGAACTGGGTCGAAGACCAGTACCAGCAAGGCAGGTTTGCTTTATCCAGCAGCTAGAGGGTAACGCCGCCACAAAAGCACAAACCCAAAGCTGCAAGAGCAGAACCAGATCCACATCGATCATGGAAGCAGATTCGCACCTGTCACATGATTACAATATTAAAAGAAGAGCTCGAGGACATAGACGAGTTCCTTTGGTGCTTCGAAAACAATGACAATGAGGTAATCTCAGAATTGCCACCGGCTCCGAAAGAACTGGAAGATGGCATACATACTACTGCAGATAACCTCAAGAAGATTGAGTTGGGATCGGCAGACGATCCGCGACCGACATTCGTCAGCGAGCTACTATCTGAAGAAAGGGTGGCTGCGTTAAAGGACGTGCTTCTACAGCATAGAGATTGCTTCGCGTGGAACTATTCCGAGATGTCGGGATTAGACCCAGAGAATGCTGTGCATAAATTAGCAATATCCCCGGATATCAAGCCAGTCAAGCAGGCGCAGAGAAGGATACGGCTCGAGCTTGAGATGAGCATTAACGCCGAAGTCAAGAAGCTGATCGATTCTGGGTTTATCTAGGAGGTACAGTATCCTGACTGGGTCGCCAACATCTTCCCTGTGATGAAGAAAAATGGGACGGTGCGCATATGCGTGGACTTCGGGGATCTCAATAAAGCTTGCCCGAAGGACGATTTCCCAGTACCGGTAATCGAGCAGATGATAGATAACACGTCCACTCACGAGGTTTTCTCTTTCATAGACGGTTCATCAGGGTACAATCAGATAAAGATGCATCCCGAAGACCAGAAGCACACCGCTTTCCGGACTCCTCTGGGTGTATTCTGCTACAAAGTCATGCCCTTCGGATTAAAAAATGCCGGTGCCACCTATCAGAGGGCCATGACGAAGATCTTTGATGATCTCATACATGAAATCGTCGAGTGCTACATCGACGACCTCGTAGTAAAAAGCATGTCATATGAAGAGCATTTAGAGCATCTTAAGACCGTATTTCAACGCCTTCGGCAATATAATTTGAAGATGAATCCCCTCAAATGCGCGTTCGATGTCTCCTCGGGTAATTCCTGGGATTCATCATCCGACACCGAGGTATCGAAATAGATCCATCTAAGATCAAGGCGATCATGGCACCGCCAAGGACTCTCAAACAGCTGCGGTCTCTCCAAGGGAAGCTCGCGTACATCCGGCGATTTATCGCCAACCTGTCAGGCAAGTGCCGTCCTTACAGTCACCTGATGAAGAAGGGAACTCCGTTCGTCTGGGACCGAAAATTCCAGAGCGCGCTAGATGAAAACAAGCAATACCTGTAGAACCCGCCGGTGCTGGCCGCTCCGGTTAAGGGAAAGCCCTTTATCTTATATAAAACAGCCCTCGAAGGGTCCTTAGGCGCATTATGGGCGCAAGAAAACGACCAAGGGAAGGAGAGAGCGCTCTACTATCTGAGTCGAGTCCTACTGGGGGCAGAAAGCAACTACTCCCCTATTGAAAAACATTGCTTGGCGTTAATCTTCGCGACAACAAAGCTCAGGCATTATGCATTGGCGCAGGAAGTCCGTCTCATCTCGAAGGTGGACCCCCTTAAATATCTAATGTCAAAGGCCATATTGACAGGGAGACTCGCTAAATGGGCCCTTCTCCTGATGGAGTTTTCAATAAATTATCAGCCTCTTAAGGCAGTGAAAGGCCAAGCTATCTCCGACTTCCTTGCTGAGAATCCAGTACCTGCCGGTTCTTCTCTGAATTGCGATTTGCCAGACGAATGTGTGTTTGATGCGATCGACGGTGGTAATACCCGATGGGAGCTTTATTTCGATGGAGCATCTTCCGTGAAGAAGCGCAAACAAAGTACCCCTATAATTAAATCGGGAGTAGGACTCGTCTTTTTAACTCCACAGGGAGGGATGATGCGCTTCGCTTTCTCCTTAACAGAACCAAGAACGAACAATGAAGCCGAATATGAAGCTTTGATAGCAGGCCTCGAGATAGCCATCGGCATGGGAATTGAAAATCTCCTCATACACGGGGATTCTCAATTAGACGTTAGCCAAGTAAACGGCGACTACCAAACGTGCAAACTGGAGTTGGTGAAATATGATGAAAAGGTGGGACAACTGTTGACCCAAATTCCCTCCTATACTCTGGAAAGTATACCACGCGCGGAAAACAGCAAAGCAGATGCGTTGGCCAAGCTCGCTAAAGAACTGGCTGACGAGAACCTTGATGACGTTAAAATCGTGGTGCCAAGCCGTCGGGTGCTTGCCTCAGCAGAAATATCTCCGGAATCGTCCGAAGAGAAGGGAGCAATTGAGCAGACAACCCTACAAATAAAAGACCATGAGAAGGCTGAGGACTGGAGGGAGGTCTTCATAGACTACTTTAAGTCCCACCGAATGCCCGAAGAAGCGTCTTCAAGACATCAGCTCATGAAACGAGCTCTGTCTTTCGCCTTCGTCAACGATACTCTGTATAAAAGGTCGTTCGACTCTTTGTGGTTGAGATGCCTGGGACCTGTCCAAGCGAAAATGGTCGTTCAGGAAGTTCACGACGGACTCTGCGGCTCTCACCAAGCAGGCCCGAAGATGAAATTGAAGATCAAACGAATGGGTTATTATTGGCCCACGATGATCCAGGACTGCCTCGAGTATGCGAAGCAATGCCACTCGTGTCAGATTCATGGGGACTTTATCCACCAACATCCGAATCCACTACATCCGATGGTGTCTAGCTGGCCATTCGAAATGTGGGGAACTGACGTAATCGGCCCCATCGAACCAGCGTCATCCAGGGGACATCGTTTTATCCTGGCGATGACTGATTACTTCTCTAAATGGGCAGAAGCAGTACCGTTGAGGGAAGTGAAGATGGAGAATATCCTCCATTTCTTCAAGACACACGTCATATATCGGTTTGGAATGCCAAGACGGATCATCTCCGATAACGGGCCAGCCTACAGAAGCCACAAGATCAGTCGCTTCACGCAACAACATAATATAGACTGGAGATACTCCTCAATTTATAATCCACGAGCTAACGGTCTCGCCGAGGCCTTCAACAAGACCTTGACGAAGATCATGAAGAAAACGGTGTCCCGAAATAAAAAGGACTGGCACGAGAAACTGCAGGAGGCTCTCTGGGCATACCGAACTACGTTCAAAACGGCCACGAACACAACGCTGTACGCATTGGTATTTGGTACAGAAGCAGTACTCCCCCTCCAAATAGAGTTACCCTCTCTACGAGTGGCGGTCCACTACGAGCTGACGGACGAAGAAAATGCTCACCTCCGGCTTGAGGAGCTTGATGCCCTTGATGAGACCCGGCTCATAGCACAACAAAATCTGGAGGCTTACAAAGCAAAGATGACGCGCTCATACGAAAGATTGACCAGGCCGAGGACGTTCCGCCAAGGCGAACTTGTGCTGATTGTCAGAAGACCTATGATCCCCAATCGCGCCAAGCGAGGAAAATTCGAGCCAAACTATGAAGGCCCGTACATCATAGACAAGGTCTACCAGGGTGGAGCTTATCTACTCATGGATATGCACGGTGAAAGGCCTTTCAGGCCAGTGAACAGCCGCTTCCTGAAGAAATACTACGCTTGACGGGTCAAGGTTCAGGTCAATGATAGATGACGACGATTATGTCCACTCGCTATCTTCCTAAGCCCGAACTCTAGGTGGTAACCAGCATTCTTAACAACGGACCGAAACGTCCTTAAATTAATGGCGGACCGAAACGTCCTTAAACTAATGGCGGATCGAAATGTCCTTAAACTAATAATGGACCGAAATGTCCTTAAACTAACAACGGACCGAAACGTCCTTAAACTAATAATGGACCACTATGTCCTAAAACTAGCTATTGACCGAGATGTCGATAAACTACGGTGGATCGCAGCATCCCAAAACTGATACTACAAAAAGAAAAAAAAAAAGAAAAAAAAAGAAAACGGTATGTCCATAAGCAAAATGGGCACGGATGAAAACCCGAAAGGGCTCCGTGAGTAAAAACAGCAGGGCTACCGGCGAGTCTTGTGAAAACCCGAAAGGGCGCAACCTCGTTAGAAAATAAAAAGAATAAAAAAAAGAAAAGAAAACGGTATGTCCATAAGCAGAATGGGCACGGATGAAAACCCGAATGGGCTCCGTGAGTAAAAAAAGCAGGGCTATCGGCGAGTGTTTGTGAAAACCCGAAAGGGCGCAACCTCCTTAAAAGACACTTACAGACCCCTCACGACCTTGTAAGGAGAAACCACCCGCGTGAGATCCCTACGACTCGCAAGGGAGCAGCACACTTAGGAGTCTTCATGATTCCTAAGGAGAAATTACACTTGCGAGATCCTCACGACTCGTAAGGAGAACTCTCTTATGGGACCCTCACGGCTCATAAGATTTGAAAGCCTTAAGTTACAGAGACCTGAACCTGTGCTTAAGCAACCCCCATAACCTTCGATATTGCCCTACAGGCGGCTCAATACTGACTCTTGTATACAATTCACGGGCGCGAATAAACATTTCCCCAACTAAGTCCCATCCGTGGCTAGGGATATGTTCATACGGCAAACAACCATTGTAAGTCCTCTCGACTTATAAGGAGAAAACCTTTTTGTAAGATCCTTACGACTTGAAAGTGGACACGCACTTAGGAATCCTCACGATTCCCAAGGAGAAAATACACCTACAAGATCCTCACGACTTGTAGGGAGAAATACCTTTGTGAGATCCTTACGGCTCATGAAGTCAAAAGCCTTAGTCGACAGGATCCTTAACCCTGTTTGCTAAGACACCTTTGTTCAACATCGACAGAGGCAAATAATGATTCGCTCCTAGAAATGTCCCAGTTGTAGTGATGCTGATGCCGAAAGAGGTGTCAAAAATCCAAGCTTGCAGCGAAAAGGCTAGCAAGCCACACATGCATACGAAATAGCCGAAACGATGGAGCAACTTGCAATAAAAAGCAGCAAGTAAAAATGTATGCATGAAAAATAGCCGAAATGATGGGGCAACTCGCAATAAAAAGCAGCGAGTATAAAATAAATAAATAGACGAAATGATTGGGCACCGCGAAAAATAGACGAAATGATGGGGCAATCGCGACCTTCGCGATATAAAAGCTGAAATGATAGAGCATCGCGGAAAAAGAAATAAAATAAAAATGAAATTTATGCCCTGCAGGCGATGTTCCATCACACCCTGTATACAATCCAAGGGCATAAACAAAGAAGTGAACATATCTCCCCCCAGGTTTCATCAAAGAAAGAAGCTAAATCTCGACGGGCCACAAGCGACCTAGAGATCATCCCAACACTCGTCTCGTAACGACGAACACAACTTCAAGCAAAGCGGAGCGGCGGCAACCCCTAGTTCCATGGCTCGGCGATATACATATCACCAACAGTCAAACCTCCATTCCGTGAAATGCGGATACAATCAGCAAAATTCCTGGTTACGTGGAACACGGATAATGTCACTCTTTGACCCCGTGGAAAACGTCCAGAGCGGATCCTGGTCCTCGCAGAGCACGGCAGTGAACCCGTGTGAAGCATCCAGAGCGGAGCCTAGTCCTCGCCGAGCACGGCAGTGAACCCGTATGAAGCATCTAGTGCAAAATTCCTGGTTACGTGGAACGCGGATAACGTCACTCTTTGACCCCGTGGAAAATGTCTAGAGCGGATCCTGGTCCTTACAGAGCACGGCAGTGAACTCGTGTGAAGCATCCAGAGCGGAGCCTAGTCCTCGCCGAGCACGGCAGTGAACCCGTGTGAAGCATCTAGTGCAAAATTCCTGGTTATGTGGAACGCGGATAACGTCACTCTTTGACACCGTGGAAAACGTCCAGAGCGGATCCTGGTCCTTGCAGAGCACGGCAGTGAACCCGTGTGAAGCATCCAGAGCGGAGCCTAGTCCTCGCCGAGCACGGCAGTGAACCCGTATGAAGCATCTTGTGCAAAATTCCTGGTTATGTGGAACGTGGATAACGTCACTCTTTGACCCCGTGGAAAATGTCCAGAGCGGATCCTGGTCCTTACAGAGCACGGCAGTGAACTCGTGTGAAGCATCCAGAGCGGAGCCTAGTCCTCGCCGAGCACGGCAGTGAACCCATGTGAAGCATCTAGTGCAAAATTCCTGGTTACGTGGAACGCGGATAACGTCACTCTTTGACACCGTGGAAAACGTCCAGAGCGGATCCTGGTCCTTGCAGAGCACGGCAGTGAACCCGTGTGAAGCATCCAGAGCGGAGCCTAGTCCTCGCCGAGCACGGCAGTGACCCCGTGTGAAGCATCTAGTGCAAAATTCCTGGTCACGTGGAACACGGATAACGTCACTCTTTGACCCCGTGGAAAACGTCCAGAGCGGAGCCTAGTCCTCGCCGAGCACGGCAGTGAACCCGTGTGAAGCATCTAGTGCAAATTCCTGGTTACGTGGAACGCGGATAACGACACTCTTTGACCCCGTGGAAAACGTCCAGAGCGGAGCCTGGTCCTCGCCAAGCACGGCAGTGAACCCGTGTAAAGCATCCAGAGAAAACACCAGACTGTGGAGTCCTTAAAATCCACGGACTATGATGTCCTTAACCTCGACCGTAATGTCTTAAAACTAGCGATCAACCATCCTGAGTCTATATTGATTCCACCTTGGTTTAGGGGTACATCTATTCACTCCTTTTAAACCTGGCGTTGTAATTCCTCAATGTCTTCAAAGAGATGACGGGTCCCCGCAACCAAACATTGGACTGTGGAGTCCTTAAATCCACGGACTATGAGGTCCTTAACCTTGACCGTGATGTCTTAAAACTAATATCGGACTGTGGAGTCCTTAAATCCACGGACTATGAGGTCCTTAACCTTGACCGCGATGTCTTAAAACTAACATTGGACTGTGGAGTCCTTAAATCCACGGACTATGAGGTCCTTAACCTTGACCGTGATGTCTTAAAACTAACATCGGACTTTGGAGTCCTTAAATCCACGGACTATGAGGTCCTTAACCTTGACCGCGATGTCTTAAAACTAACATTGGACCGTGGAGTCCTTAAATCCACGGACTATGAGGTCTTTAACCTTGACCGTGATGTTTTAAAACTAACATCGGACTGTGGAGTCCTTAAATCCACGGACTATGAGGTCCTTAACCTTGACCGTGATGTCTTAAAACTAACATCAGACTGTGGAGTCCTTAAATTCACGGACTATGAGGTCTTTAACCTTGACCGCGATGTCTTAAAACTAACATCGGACTGTGGAGTCCTTAAATCCACGGACTATGAGGTCCTTAACCTTGACCGCGATGTCTTTAAACTACGACACTCTGGGAAACATCCCGTACCAACCCCTGACCCCGCAAAATACGGATAAGGGTGACCGCATCCAACACTTGCGGGTCCTCACGACCTGCAAGGAAGAAAACTCTCTCGTGAGATCCTTACGACTCCCAAGAGAAAACCTGCTTAAGAATCCTCACGAATCTTAAGAGGAACTTACACCTACGGGATCCTCTCGACCTGTAGGGAGAAAAACTCTTAATGAGACCCTCACGGCTCATAAAGCCCAAAAGTCTTAGGAAGCAGATCTTAACCCTGAATCCTAAGCTATCGCTGCACTGCAAAGAGATCAAGATAGACTATCCGCAGAATACATTCAATAAAAGAGACACACCATTGAGAAGAAAAATGTATCTTTTATTCATAAACCAAAATGGATACAAAGTACAATTCCTGAAAGAACAAAAAGAAAATACTCTCATCTATGAGTATATACAAAAAAAGGAAGGAAAAGATACAAATGTTTCAATCCGGCGGGCGATGTAACAATTTGGCTAGCTCATCCTGCTTTTGCTGAGTCACGGTTTCATGATTCAAGATCGCCTGAAGACGAGCCTCCGCCTGAGCCTGCTGGGCCTGATATGAAGCAAGCCAAACTTCAAGCTTTTTCTCGGTGGCCTTATGGGCTTCGGCCCTTGCACGAGTGAACGTGGCAGCTTTATCGAGAGCTACCATCTCTTTGATGGACTCCTGAGGCACCCGCCAGAGTTCATATGCTTTGTTGGCCTTGGCGGTAAGATTAGCGTGAAGCTCACTCAGCGCCTTGGAAGCTAGCTCCCTCTCCGGGAATTCGTGGCCGAGCCCTTTTCTCGCGCAACAATGTGTTCGCCACGTGTCGCCCTGTCAGGCCACTTACGTTCACTTTCGCGACCGCAACTTTGGAAATGGGACATACACGCTCAAGACCGTATAAGTGGGCTCCCAGTCGACAGCAATGATCAATTTAAAACGCACTCAAATTACCTGGTATGAAAAGCGACTAGAAAATTTCCGACGTTTATCCTAGCGAGCATGTGTTCGCAATTGTATGAACATCCAGAAAAGAAATAATATTCGAAGCTTTAATGTGCCTGCGACATGATGATAGTGTTGATAATTAAAGAAAGCTCTTATAAGGAGAACACAAAGTTTATTTATGCAAGCGAAAACATACATACGAGTACCGAGCCCACATGGAAGTTCAGCATAAAGCATACAAAAAAAGGGACTAATTTAAATATGCTATGCTAGCGGGAAAAGGTCACCAAACACGGGATCAACAGCACAAGGGTTAACAAAGCAGAGAACAAAATTCTCCATCTCCCTCTCTGCTTTCTCCAGCACATCAAAGTTACGGTTCTCGCGAGGAGTTGCTCCCCATCGATTGGCGCCATGTTCGTCCGCGAAAGCAGACATAATAGCTCGCCGGGCCTTTATCTGGCTCAGAAGGTGAATTGAGCAATCCTTCAAAGCCTGAGTAATCAGGCACGCTTCGTGAAAGCCCTCGAGCTTTTCTTCATCCGCGTCAAGCATCGCCAGGGTCATCTCCGACGGGTGAGGAGGGATGTCGGCAAGCACGGCCGCGAGAATCATCCGGAGCCAGAGGGACCCCATCGAGAGGGGGGACCCCCTACGGATCGAGAGTTCATACGTTGCCGAGTCGCATTCGTCATCGGTAAGGAGTGGATCCACCAATCGGGCAGCAAAGCGGGGGATCATCTCCTCGATAGGAACTTCCCATGGCTGTCGACGAGCATGAGGGCGATTGCAGGCCATGACGCTCGGTTGTTTCTCAAGACAAATTACACCAAAATAAAAAAAATAAATCTCTCTGTGAAGGGAAAAGAAGGCTATGGCCTCAGATATAAAGAGGTGCATTAAGTGTTGAGCGCGGAAAATCTTGCATGATGAAGCTATTTCCAAGGCCCAAAAAAGGAAATGCATCGAAAATCAGGGGGATGGAACTATTTCCAAGGCTCCTTTTCTGCATCTGATATTGCGCACTAAAAATATGGCATGGAAAAATTTGAAACAGTCCCATCAAAGGACCCCATGTGCAGAACACGTGAGCCCCAAACTTGACGTGCACTAAAAAATGGAATAGCACCATGCATATTAAAAGCATCAACAACAACAATAGCAAAATGATAAAATCCCACAGAAAGGCATGCAAACATATAAAGACATAATAGAACTTATCATTCATACTTCAAGAAGGTCATACAAAATAAAGAGAACACGTTTACAATGGTAAGACCTCGGACGCAGGGCATGGATTGAGAAACTCAAACTTGACTTTGTCCATGATCTTCCAAGCGCTTCGAACCATCCTGATATGCTTCCTCTCGCGGTCGCAAGCGTCGGGGTCCTCACGGATGTCCTCCACCCTCCGATAGGCAGTAAGTATGGCTGACTGCTGAAAGGCCTGGTGCTAGAGATCCTGAGGCGATCTCGCCTCCTCTTTGAGATCAAGCTCATCAGGTACACCGAATGTACCTTATCCTCAGCAGTGTCCAAGGCCCTGAGCGGTACGCCGGTATAAAAGAGAGGGAGTGCCTCCCAGATCGCCAGCACGATCAGTCTCAGAAGAGAAGAGCGACGGGGGAGTAGCCGATGGTTGTACTCGCCGAAGCGGCTCATGATCTCGGCGCATTGAGCATTGGTGAACTCCTGGTTCTGACTGCGACCCAATGCACGAATGTTCCCGTAGGAAATGATTTCGTCAAGACCATACAAATGGGCATCCATGATACCTAAAATAAAGGTCATGAGAATTGTTACAAAACTTCTGTTCCATTAATTACAGAAGGACAACCTAGGGCAAAGAGACCTTGGGAAGCCTCCATGCGAAGAAACTGAGTTCTTCATAGGAATTAAATTCCTTATTAAGAAAAGGGAATTAAAATTCCCAGAAACACGTTTTCTGAGAACGGGGTTAAACTCCATGGATTATCACCATCATTCCCTAAAAGATCATCTAAACCCTAAGAGATCTATTGTTGGAGGTTAAGTGGTCTCATGTTTCGGTTAAAATGCTTGAAGAAAAATGGGTTCTTTATTAAAAAAGGGTAAAAACCCTTGTTTTGGATTTAAAATCCAGAGGAATGTGAAAGTTCATCGTTTGTTCAAGGACATTACCTGAGGAAAAGAGTCTTTTTGAACAGAGTTAAACTCTGAAAAGGTTTCAAGGCAGAGAACTAAGCTCTGGAAGAAGAGAATTAAATTCTCAGAAAAGTTTGCAAGAGAAGAAGATGAGCAAAGTAGAGGCTCTTCTGAAAGGACATGGGTATTTATAGGATGTGATGGAGACGCTTCATCTCCCCAAATCCCTAGAGGAATCCAACGGTCACAAAAGTGACAGCGTTGCACTTACGTGCAGACACGTGAGAACAACGCTGTGGGGGCATTTGTTTCCTGATTTAAAATCAGGAAAGTTTCGGAAGAGGCATCACGTGCTACCACGTGACCAGTAGTCACGTGTTGGCACGTGACAATTAAAAGCAGCGGCAAAGGCAGATTCAGCTCCTTAATTAAATCAAAGAAAAAGGCTCCAGAAAAGGGTCATGTGCTCACACGTGACCAGGGGTCACGTGTTGACACGTGACGGTCGTACAGCGACTAGAAGATAGAGCACAGAAGGGAGAAGAAAGTTCGCTCCAGGGGGTCACGTGGCCACACGTGACCAGGGGTCACGTGGCCACACGTGACCGGCTTTCAAAGCCTATCTATTAAACAGAACTAAATTCTGAACAGCATTCTAATCTTTCCATTGGGGAATGATTATTTGAAACCGATTGGATTAAAGATTTAAAGGTGATTAAATATCACCTATCTATGGAAAAATCTTGAACTTAGAAAGATTTCCCCTCAAAATCTAACCGAAACAACAAAAGAATATCTTTGGATTTAAAATCGAATGGTGAATAAAGTTCACCTAATAATCCAAAGGTCCAAATAAATGATGAATGCAAATCAAATCTCTAATGAATTCAAATCAGATCCCTCAATGAATGATTCATCGAAACTAATCGATTCTGCTCCTTCTCCTATAAATAGGAGCCAAGGGGGGAGAGATCGAGAGATACAGAGATCCATATACAGAGATCCATATACAGAGATCCATATAGAGAGATCCATATACAGAGATCAATATTCAGAGAAAAAAAAGAGAGAAAAAGAAAGAGAGCCCTGAGACTTTGGAAGAATTTGATCTTCTGCAAAAGAAAACCCTAGGTAAGAAAGGGAAAGTTTTTAAAGAAAAAAAAGAGAATTTAATTCTCGAAAGAGTTTAACTCTTATATTAAAAAGAAGAACTTAGTTCTCTCTTTAGTGGAGGATTTTCAAAGTGCACATCTCCCCTTGAACTGAGAATTTAATTCTCATTGGATTGAGATCCTGCCATGCAGATCCGAAGCATAGGGAGGGAATGGAAGTTTGAGAATTTAATTCTCGATTGAATTTAATTCCTTTAAAATAAAATTAGGGTTTAACCCTATGTCACAGGAATTTAATTCCTTCAAATGAACAGAACCAGGGTTTAACCCTAGTTAAGAACTCAAATCTGTTAAAATAACAGGAACCTAATTCCTCACATGTATGGGAATTCAATTCTCACAGAAGACAAGTTAGAGTTCAACTCTATCTAAGAATATGATCCTTCAGAAGAAAACATGAAGTTTATTGCTAAGGTTTAACCCCATGAAGAATAGAATTCTTAAAAGGATAAACGCATCCTCAAACAGGCAAAGAAATAGGGTCACGTGCTACCACGTGACCCCTAAAAAGGTCCACAGAGAAAGGTTTTGAGACAACTCCTCACGTACCCCACGTGACCCCTAGCAGAAGCTGTGACAGATGAACACTTAAATGTCCATCACGTGACAGTCCAAAATACTCGATACTCTCGGCAGAACAAATAAAGAGAGAGCGCTCTCACGTGCTACCACGTGACCCCTCTTGCCTTAGTATTTAACACTAAATTGAAACCTCTGTATCCAGTGTTTAACACTGATTTGCTTTAGTATTTAACACTAATTAAAAAACTCTCTATGCAGTGTTTAACACTAAATTTCTTAGTGCTTAACACTAAATTAAATTTCGGTTACCATTAATTTGGAATCACTCTTTCCAGTGTTTTAACACTGATTTGCTTTTGTGTTTAAACACTAACTTGAAACCTCTCTGGCCAGTGTTTAACACTGACCTGCTTTAGTGTTTAACACCAATTTGATAGCCCTGTTGCTAGTATATGACACTGATTATCTTTTGGCGTTTAAAGTCAGTTTGTCAATCTCATTCCCAGCGTTCAACACTGTTGGCCTCTAGTGTTTAACACTAGTTTTAGCCCAATTAGCTAAGTTTCCAGAGGCAAAGCCTCTCCTTCAATGGACCAACAGAGGGCCCGTATGCTAAGAATGATTTGACTTAGCCCAAGCTGGCCATAAGTCCTCAATTCAGACTTAACTGAGCCAATGGGCTCATAATATGACTAATTTGTCTTGGTTCTAAATTGGGCCAAAGACTATTTAATCTACCTCGGTTTAAGGGTACATCTCTTCACTCCTTTGATACTTGGCGTTGTAATTCCTCAACGTCTTCAAAGAGGTGACGGGTCCCGATGACCACATATTGATACGGACTGTAGGGTCCTTAAACTCATGGACTATGAGGTCCTTAACCTTGACCGTGATGTCTTAAAACTAACATCGGACTGTGGGGTCCTTAAACTCATGGACTATGAGGTCCTTAACCTTGACCGTGATGTCTTAAAACTAACATCGGACTGTGGAGTCCTTAAATCCACGGACCACGACGTCCTTAACCTTGACCGTGATGTCTTAAAACTAACATTGGACTGTGGAGTCCTTAAATCCACGGACTACGACGTCCTTAACCTTGACCGCAACGTCTTAAAACTAACATTGGACCGTAATGTCCTTAAACTATCTATGGACCGAAATGTCCTTAAACTACCTATTGACCGCAATGTCATTAAACTAAACAACAGGGCCTCCCCTTAAACTGCTCTCTTGTTGGATCTAAAATGATCCCGTTAAGTTGATCTTAGTCTAAATTTAGATTAACGTATCCTTAACAAACGTTTAAGTCGATCTTAGTCTCAAATGAGGCTAACGTATCCTTAAACCCAACCCCCAAACCCAAATCTAAGATAATACGGATTTGGACTAGTCCACGCCCTACGGGCGACGACATAACTCAGTCTCCGTATACAATCCACGGGCAACCAAACACAAAACAAACACCCACGACACGAAGTGACCATCTGGAGAAGGAGAAAGTTGTTACCGTGATGCGGTAGCGTAATTAACTGCAGGGGCTTGCGCCTGCAGGGAAGAGCGTCCCCATAATCAAAAAACCCCTCAAGCGAGGGGGAATCTGACGAAGTCTGCTACATCGGACGCATCCGTTTAAACCTTCGATACATGGTGCCATAAATCAACTTGGCATCTTTGGAGAGGTAGACGGATAGCACCAATTAGCATCTGCCCCGAATCTCAGGCAAGACGTCCCTGCGTCGCGCCGTCTTTCGGAGGGGAACATAGCAAAAGGTTATCGTCAACGACCAGGTGTCGACTATGATGAGACCTTTTCTCCAGTGGTTATGCTTAAGTCAATTAGGCTCCTACTTGCCATTACTGCAAACCATGACTATGAAATCTGGCATATGGAAATCAAGACCGCTTTTCTTAATGGTGATTTAGAAGAGAGCTTGTATATGATACAGCCAGAGGGCTTCATAGACAGTGAGAGCAGTGGAAAGGTGTGCAAGCTGTTTAAATCAATTTACGGATTAAAGCAGGCATCGCAGAGCTGGAACATTTGTTTTGATGTAGCAGTCAAAGAGTTTGACTTCATAAAAAACGTAGATGAACCGTGTATATATAAAAAGGTTGTAGAGAGTTAGGTTGTCTTCCTCGTATTGTACGTAGATGACATACTTTTGATAGGAAATGATGTTCCTATGCTGCACTTGGTCAAACTCTTCCTATCACAAAGTTCTCCATGAAAGATCTGGGTGATGCCTCCTACATCCTGGGGATAAAGATCTATAGAGATAGATCTAAAAGGATGTTGGGATTGTCCCAGTCCAGGTATATGACACTATACTAAAGCGCTTTAGTATGGATGATTCTAAGCATGGTAATTTACCAGCTTGTTCAGGAATCACTCTCTCTAATGAGATGTCTCCCAAGACTAATTTAGAGAGGGCTCACCCCTATGCTTCTGCAGTTGGGTTTATCATGTACGTGATGTTATGCACCAGACTGGATGTAGCTTACGCACTCGGTATGATAAGTAGGTATCAATCAGACCAAGGGGAGAATCACTGGATAGCTGTGAAAAACATTCTTAAGTACTTGAGAAGGACTAAAGAGATGTTCTTGGTGTATGGTAACGGAGAACTCCAAGTGGAGTCCTTTACCGATTCGAGCTTCCAGAGTGATAAGGAAGACAACAAGTCTATCTCTGGCTTTGTCTTCACCCTCAATGGAGGGGCGGTATGTTGGAAAAGTTCCAAGAAAGATACCGTGGCAGAATCGACGATGGAGGCTGAATACATCGCTGCTAATGATTCTTCCAAAGAGGCTGCCTGGATGAAGAAGTTCATTGCTAAACTTGGTGTGGTTCCATCTATTAAGGATCCAATACCTTTGTATTGTGATAACAATGGAGCTGTGGCTCTGGCCAAGGAACCCAGGTCCCATCAGCGATTCGGACATATTCTGAGGTGGTATCACCTGATCCGGGAGATAGTTGATCGCCACGAGATCAAGGTCAGGAGAGTATATATGAAGGACAATATGGCGGATCCACTCACGAAGGCCCTCCCCCAGATGCAGTTCGAGAGAATTTTTGGTTTATTGGGTATGCGATACTACAACAACTAGCCTTTGTGCAAGTGGGAGATAGTTAGGAATTTGTGTTGGCTATAGTGCCCTCAAGTCAATTATTGAATCGCAGGCATGCGATTGTGATGATTGAGAGAGGACCTATACCGGTAGAACAGTCTTACTCTAGATGATAGTATGCTATCTGGTTTTTCTTTATCGTCATTACATGTTGATAGAGCCCATAGAATTCTTGCTTGACTACCAGCATTATGATGGCGATCATATACGTGGGAGCTGGATGGTCTATAAGCACATCCTTAAATGTCCCTAATCGTGGGAGTATCAAGACTGGGCATCAGTACTCTAGAGTAGACTAGTGTATACTTATCGAGACCCCAAAGAGGGGCAGTGGCCGGTTTCACAAGCCATTGGTGTCAGTTAGTCACCTAAGATAGTATACAGGTGCTCATTGGGTTATGGGTACACTGGACGGACTCGCCGGGAACCCGCAAGATGGTATTATACCTATTGTCAGATTGCAGTTCCCAAGTGACATGAGTACAGCTTAGTCTGTCGACCTGAGATCGTCATTTGTCTCGTGTGAGTTCCCACCGTACTTTGATTACTACCCTACCACATCTCAAAGGAGTCGTGCAAACAGGTTTTAGTTGGGTACAGTCTCGAGCCACATGGAGGCAGTGAGTGGATCGTCGGGGATTCGTCTCTCCCAGTATTGGGGGTTGATGTCGCGTAGTGCACGGGTGGCCATCACTAGAAATCCTTGGCCAAGGTTGTTTAGAATTACCGATCTAGAATCAGTTGTTTCTCATTTGGTGATGGGTTACATACTGACACGAATTATCGCGTTATTAGAGGTCTGACTTTATCCACCCCATAGACTTAATATGCGATACTCTTAAGAGAACAAACCGGACTGTACGGAGATTGTCACTATCAGTCTCAGTAAGGGTTTTGGTGAGTTTGCTCGTCGGCCTTCGTTTCGCTCAATAGTTGGGTAGCCGTTACGTACAGCTACTGCCGCTGACGTGCTTGTGGTTAAACCCACTGCTAGCGTATTGACGAGTCTTTAGAGTCCCAAACAAAGGATTTTCACGGTTCAGGCTATATGGTGTAGATGACGTATGTTGGTACATACAGGTGTCCGATTAAATATGTATACAGGCTGCACAGACTTTAGTCGGACGGTTGATAATACTAGAGGCTTAGGACTGAGCCGGATTATTAAATCAGGTTTTGATTTAATAATTTATATATGTATTTATATATATGTATTCTAGTATTATTGTTCATTATTCATTTTCTCTCTTGGTTATTCATATTTTTGTATGATTACGCGTATATGTATTTCGATATGTGTTCCGGGAAGTATTCCGTATTTATACGGAATAGCTATTAGAAGTGTACACCTCATTTGTATGATTTTCCTTTTTGGAAATTCATTTTTTTTACAAATGAGGTGGAGGAGTGAGGTGGCATGAACATTGTTAAGCATGTAGAGAGGTATGTCTTGGTTTTGTTTATTGCAAAAATTAGTGGAGATATTTTTGTGTGCATGATTGAGAGGGGGGCAGCCACTTTCTTTGGATAGGTTTGCTCATTTTCTTTACTTCATCTCATGCTCACTATCATTCTCACTTGGAGAAAACACTTAGCCATCATTCTTGAGTTGCTCATGCCATTGTTTCCTCACCTCCTTCATCTTCTTGAGTTGCTCCTTGAGCTTTTGATGAGAAAAAATAGATAGTGAGACATTCCTACACCTCTACTCTCCATTGCTAGCAACCTTGGAGCGTCGGTTGCCTCGCTTGGCGAGGCTGGAGCTTGTGTCATTTCCCTCAGGTGGATCATCGTAGATGGAGGAAGACCGGCAACCAAACTCGATCCGCAACCACTAGGTGCTTGGGATGAAGGTTGAAGACCGAAGGACACGGATCAACTCGGTATAACTATTCCTAACTCTTTATATTGCTTGCTAGTATAGGGTTTAGGGTAGATCCGGGCATCGGGTTTTGATAGCGCCAGTTTAGAAAATTTTTGTTCCGTATTTGGCCACTGATTGATGGTCGGGGCACTGCCATAACCCAACATAGTATCAGAGCCAACCCTTAAACCCGTAGCTAGCTAGTTTAGACGATGTTAAAGTGTCGAAACCGAAACAACTCCGAAACAATACCATGAATGTTTTAGTTTCTGTCGATTTTTCAAAGTCTTCAAAAAAATTTAAGCAACTGCAGAAGACTACTTGAGTGACTACTTGAACACACCACAAATACGAGCCCAAACCGACGGATTTGACCCGGCGACATTCGCGAGAAAACGGGTGAGGCCGGTCTAAATTAGGGGTTTGGACTTGAAATTTTTGGTGTTTTTTAGTCTCTGGAATATTGGTGCAGTGGTATTGCTTGTTTTACCCATTTTGGATATTAAGTTATCTTTTTTTCGGGGGAAATTCGGGGTGTTTTGAAGTTGATAATTTAACACTGTTTAAATGCTTAAAGTTCATGCATTACTATCTGCGACCATGAATGTCATTCGAGCGGTACAACTTGTTTAATTGCTATATGTTCTTTTAGATGGGTTTGCGAACGTGGCATTCACGTTGATGTTCTGTGTTGTGCTGTGTTGTGGTTGGATCATCGTGGTGGATGGCTATGGTGCAATGTTAGTACAGTTTAGTTTTATTTGTACATTTGATATTGCGGGGTAAGTGTCCGACATGTGGACAGCCGTCACTGCCCGTTTGTATATTATTTTTTTGGGGCACGACCGGGTTAAGGTCAATGTCACCCTTGTATATATATTTTTTTCTTTTCTATACTAGGATTACCCCACGGTGGAGTGCACGAATAGACGGTTTCTAGAGGGCAACGGGTCCGCATTTCATGGCGTTGAGACGGAGGGGACCTTACTCTCTAATTGGCGGGCTATTCGCCACACTCGTAGGGGGTATAGGTTGACCCATGGAGGGGTGCTCAAGTTACCGGATTCCGTGAAGTGCTGGGTGACCCATTCACGTTGTTGATTAGGGCTGCCTCGCTTCTGGGATTGGCGGATAAGTTGCCGCACTCGTAGGGGTCTAGGTTTTCATTGCACATGCTATCCACACGACAGGGAACGTCGGGTCTCATTTGCGGCCCAAAGGAAACCCGGGGCTCCAGGATTATCCACCACTCTGTGTTGCTTGGCTGTGATTCCGAGATGTTGCTTTATATCATGCCTGGGACGATTGTTATACATATTTATATATACTAGTAGATGTTGTATATGTTTTACACCTGCGCTAGTCCAGCCCCCGCTCTGTCGTTAGTTAAGTAACCTAACGGGTGATGACGGGGCCCAGTGATGATTGCGGATGGCATATACATACATTTTATTTTCGTTCTTTTCTGGTGTGATTAATTGATGGGACTGCATTGATTCTGATCAATGCAAGGAAAATAAACCTATTTGATATTGTTGGAACCAATTTTAAAAATGATATTACAGACGTTTTCTTTTGCTTTGCACAGCGGTATTCGGTTATGAATATACAGCACCTCATTCGACGAGGCAAGAGCCGAGATCCCTTTACCAGGAGTGACCTCTGGAGCAAAAGTTTGCATAAGCGTAATAACTTCACTATTGTTATTTATTTTTCTTTGCATCGTGGTATTCAGTTCGGAATATCCTGCACCTCATTCGACAAGGAAAGAGCCGAGATCCTTTCACAGGGAGTGACCTCTTTAGAAAAGTTTGCGCCACTATATATTTGAAAAGCTATCCGGTTCCTTCAATGATATCAAGTTCATTATGTTAAAGGTTTTTCGCCAAAAACTAGTCGTAGCCCTCCGTCATTTCAGATAGGTATCTACTAGTATTCATGTGTTTTGACCTTCGCCAAGGCATAGTCTTTGGTAGCTAGTGGGTGCTTATCTGTAGCATAGATAGATGCATTAGTCTACGACAGGCGTACAACTGTTTTGGCCTTCATCAAGGGCTTGTACGAATGGATCTAGATTAATCTGGATAATGTCGGGTTAAACTTGACTTGCAACTTATGATGTTTTGGCCTTCGTCAAGGTCATAAGCCGCTTGGGGCAAAAACTACATCGGGAGTTTCAAACATACAGGAAACTTGCCAGGCATGCGCATACCTTCTGGAGTGGGGTGACTTGAGTGGCTTCCATCAAGTTATCATGCGACGATAGTTGGATCCCGATTCCCACTGATGAGTAGGTGCTACTCCTCGGGTGATTTTAGATGATCCCGACTAATTCTCCTTTTGGGTTTAGAGGAGAATTCGAAGAAACAGTGAGAGCCACCCGGATTAGATAAAGTGATTAACCATTATGATCTAAGTTAGAGTACACGCTGAGTGTTTCTTTTCTCTCTCTCTCTCTCTTTGGCAGCGACCATGACCTGACCCTAAACTAAAACTCATGAACCAAGCTAACCGAACCTTCTTAAAACAATTTGGCTTTTGGATTGTCATGATGTCGCATATATCATTGCCACTTCTATATCAACTTTGCATTTCTCCAGAACACCTCGTATCACTACGAACATCCACTCCTATTGGATATATCCATCATATAGTTACATATGAATTCGAAGGAACTTGTTCCAGATTCGAGGATGGATTCTTGTTCTGGAGAGATAGAATAGGATTATTCAGTTGTCTTTTCCCTTTACCTTCTCTCAGGTTGTGAGGGCTCCTAGGATTAGGAGAGGGTACACCTATTGAGCTTATTGGATAGTCTTCCTCTAGACCATAGGTAGGTGGCGAAAGGTGGGGAAGGAAGAAAACCAATTAGCCTAAAAGTAGTGTACAGAAGTTAATAAATAAGACATATAAAGGGATTAGAATAAGGGCAAAAAGATATTGTGACTACTATCATTCACGACAAAAACGCGTATACCCTTGCCACTCCCACGTCCACTTTGGTTTTCTCCACAACACTTCGTATCACTACGAACGTTCACAATGCTTGGATATGTCATCGTATAGTTACATACGAACTCGAAGGAACTTGTTCCATATTCGAGGAAAGTTTCCGGTTCAGGAGAAATAGAATAAGATTATTCAGTTGTTTTTTCCCTTTACCTTCTCTCAGGGTGCGAGGGCTCCTGATATTAGGAGAGTACACCTATTATTCTTATTGGATAGTCTTCTTCCAAATCTTAGGCTGGTGCCGAAGGGTAGGGAAGGAAGAAAACCAATTAGCCTAAAGAAGGTGTACAGAAGGTAATAAGTAAAGACATAATTGTAAGTCTACGGTAGCGCCCCGGCCGTCAAACTGACGCCAAATGCGGAACAAAAACTTTTATAACTGGCTCTATCACATACTATAACCCGGATCTGCCATTAACGCTAAACTAACAAACTATAAAGAGGGGAGAAAGGTTATACCGAACGTTCCGAGTCCTTCGTTCTTTAACCATCATCCCACGCTCCTGTTGCAACTGCTCCGATCTCTTCGATCTCCGATCTTCTCGTCCAGGTGGCACCACTTCATCGGATCTTTAAACGGGCTCCCGCCTCTGACCCGAGGCAACTTGGTCATCAAGTTTGCTAAAAGAGATGACCAAGATTGATGTAGAGAATGAGTAGAACATTTTGTCTCACTTCATCCAAAGCTATGGACGAACGGTTAATGAAGTTGCCTTTTGGTATGATATGAAATGAGAAATGAGCTATGAAATTTCCATACACCAAATCACATAAACTTTTTAATCAACAACCATATCTTTTTTCTACCAAGTGAGAGTCAGAAGAGGAGGGGAGAGGCTGGCCATATATAGAGGTGGGGGATGAGTGTAGGAGCAAGGGGGTGACCACAAGCAAAGCTTCTCACAAAAGATCTTAGCAAGAATAAGAATCATTAATGCAAAAGAATGAGTCACTAATACACCTCATCAACTCATTAAAGCAAATAATGAGTCACTAACCTAGTCACCTCTTCTAGAACCTTCCAAACTCATGACTCACCTCATGACTCACCCAAAAGAAGAAAAGATAAATCTGCATTAAACCGAATGTTTAATACGGGTGATAGAAAACTGGAAACTGGCAACTTCCAAAATCGATCCCGAAACGAATTTCAGGATAACCCCGTAACTGTATAAATATACCCGCATTTGTATTACGACCGAATACAAATGCAACTGAGACAAAGATATTATATCTACAAAGTATAATACTTGGATCCGGCTTAAACCAAAGCCCACCAGTATTATCTGCCCGAAATATGACACGTGCGTAAACGCACGTGCATTTTCCGTACTCTGCTATAAAACCATACGGCCTCTACAACGTTTCGCCCGAACTTGTGAAACTATCTGTGGGGAACTCTAATGACTCTTCAGTACCCTGGCAGTGGGTTTAACCACAAGCCGTTAGCGGCACTAGCTGTGCGTAACGGCTGCCCATGTACTGACCTCAAGGGAGGCCGATGAGAGAACTCATCCTGAAACCCTATTGAGCCTAATAGTGACAATGTATATACAGTCCGGTCCGTTCGTCTATGAGTATCGCATATCCGGCCTAGGGGGCTAGTAACGGCAGACCCCCAATAGAAGTATAAGTCGTGTCGGAGAAAAGCCCTGAACACCCTGAGAAACTACCGGAGTACCTACCAGTAATTCTCACCTGCCTTGGCCAAGGACTTGGTGTAATGGCTTTCCTAGACACAGTGCGATCTTCATCCCCAATACCGGGAGAGACGAATCCCCTGCCGATCCGCTCACGTGCCTCCATGTGCCTCGGGACTGTACCCAAAAACTACCTGTTTGCACGACTCCTTTGAGCCGTGGTAGGGTAGAAATCAAAGCACAGTGGGAACTCACACGAGACAAATGACGACCTCAGGTCGATGAACTAACCTGTACACATGTCACCAGGGAACTGCTATCTGACGATATGTATAATACCAACTAGCAGATTCCCGGCGAGTCCTGTCCGGTGTACTCATAACCCAATGAGCACCTGTATACATCTTAGGTGATCCTACTGACACCAGTGGCTTGTAAGACCGGCCACCGCCCCTCGTCTGGGTCTAGACTGTATACACTAGTCTACTCTGGAGTATCGATGCCCTATCTCGAAACTCCCACGACTAGGGACCACTATTAAGGATGTGCTTATGGACTAACCAACTCTCACGTATATGATCGCCCTCATACTGTTGGTAGTCAAGAAAGATCCTAAGGGCTCTGTCAACGTGTAACATGTAATCAGTCAACTGAACATGTACACGACTGATAAAGGAAAACCAGATAGCATACTATCATCTCGAGTAAGACTGTCCTACCGGCATAGGTCCTCCTCAATCATTGCAATCACATACCTGCGATCCAATAATTGACTTTGAGGGCACTATATCCAACAATCTCCCAATTGCACTTAAGGCTAATTATTGCGATGTCGCATACTCACAGCCCGTGTGATATTGAACATCCAACTTCTCTACTAATCAGTTTCACAAAGCCCGTTCGTAAAACTATTGTGTTCGAGAAATAGCCTCAGTGAGTGGATCCGTCCTGATGTTTCTTTCTATGTCTCTCTTAATCTCAAGTTCGCGGAGAAAGCCATCTCCCGAATTGAGTAATACCTGTCTTAGAATATGTTTGGATATCTGATGGGACCTAGTTCATAAATGAACTCCAAATCCAAACTTCTTAGACTGTAGCGATAACTGAACTTAATCAGTATCCTGCACCATGCCTCCCACAGTATCCTCTTGGTCCACCTGTCCATAATACTGTCCCTCGTCAGAGGGAAAACTATAACTCTGACGATCACTCTGTCATCCATGTCACCTTTGAAGCATGGAATGATAACCGTCTCCCGAAGGAGGCTGCCGTCATCAAATCCGTAGAACATGCACTTATTTTCTAAAACTGCTTCCTTATGTTTATCCAGGATTGGATAAATATAAACTTATCGCATCTAGTGCAAAAACAACATCTGGTGTGGTACTTGCCATCTCACGATTGACTCAATTTCCTAAGCAAGTGATCTGCCAATCATGCACATCCATCTCCCCTTTAGTCTGTAAGACACCTTTAGAGAGGGTGACTCCATCACCTGTAGGTACACCACCATGCCAAGAGTCATCTATTCTAAAAACCATTAGAATACTGTCAAAGTACCCACATTGGGAAACTACCCAAATTCAGATCTAAAACCACAGATCTAGAAACCAGAATGTCTGATATTATATCCATATCCAGTCTGGAGAAACAAATGTGTGACGACCACAGTACAACCGATCGTAGTATATGAATTTTACTTCCTACTCTGTGTATGACATCCATAATACTGGGACATCACACCCTACTACCTCCTTAACAGATCTATCCCCTATTCTGATGAAATCAAACCCATGACTGTCACATCAAAATTAGATGATCTATCTCCGCTATAACTGCTCAAGTCTATAAATAGACATAAGCTACTTGCCCACTATGCTTCCGCTGCTCCCACTGACCACAACAACCCTCTGACAGAATAATATACACGTGCACTTCTAAAGCTAGTTTAGAACGACGCTATACTTAACCTCCTGCCGGGTCTCATAGTCTGGAACAATAGTAGTGTCAAGTCTGGCTAAGCAAGAACCTCCCTATCACCGTCCTTGAGGCTACCGGAGTACCTCTCGGGTGTCTGAGGTTACCCACCATATCTGCGGAGTGGCTATTGGAATGTCAAACCTGATTGAATCTTTAGGTCCTATTAAATTTTCCGTAATCGTTTGCGGTTCTGGAATCACTTCCAGTTCTACCATACTCCCACTACTGTTTTCTGAAAAAATCCATTTTACTAAAACTGTAGCGAGTTAAGAATAATATCACTATTGATCTTCCAGATGGTAGAAAATCAACCCTCGTCATAGCCTGGGCCAACCCACAAACAACCATTACAGAAACGTGCCCTGAGTTATCCAGAGTCTGGCTTTAAGCATAAGCCGGACAACTCCCCGTACCTTAACATCGTCAAGATATGATCCATTCTATATCCAATATAGAAACTTTGGCACTTATTTAATTGGAACCATATTTTAATCTTGCAGCTGTCTCCAGTGCATATCAACTTAATGGAGAGAGGCTAATCAGCATTACTCAACTTAGGAATCCATCCAATTATGAGTAACCCGAAAGAGAAACAAGTTTCTCAAAACCATTACTATCATCTGAATACTAATCTTAAGTATCTACATCTTCGATCTCTATGAAGAATCCCGATACTTGCGACATCTGGTTCTCTACTTTATTCTTATACCCACAACTTCTCAAAACTTAGACCTTGTATTTCTACGAAATACTTTTCTAAAAACTAGAGAAGTCATAAGTAAACAGAATATAGTACGAGGACCTACCCTTTTGTCCTGATGGACACTGGACAACATACAATACTCTGTATAAGTCCGCTGAGTTGAATAACTTAAAACCTGTGCGTCGTAGGTTGAAAACTGTACCCAGGCGATTTCCTCAAATATCACCAATTACAACGAATTCCGATATAATGTGGATGATCACCTAATTTCCAATAACTTACTCCCACTCATCATCTGTAAAACCATACAGATGTGAGAATGAAACCTAGTAAATACATACCCTGGAGTAAGTATCTAATCGGGAAAACAGTTTTCTATTAACAATGCACTGCAACATGAAAATGTTTCGTAGGGGTATCCTGGTATTCATAGTAATGCCTCTTCCATAATCCAATTCATGACTTTAACGTATATTTCTTTGCCATCTCTCCAAATCCCTTTATTTGTCTTTAGTCGTTACCTTCTGTACACCATCGTTAGGCTAAATGGTTTTCTTCCTTCTCTACCGTTCGGCACCAGCCTATGGTTTGGAAGAAGTCTATCCAGTAAGCATATTAGGTGTACCCTCTTCAACCTAGGAGTACTAACATCTTGAGAGAAGGTGATGATAAAAGACAACTGAATAATACCTTATTCTTTTAAAGGTGAAATAGGAGTGGCGATGAAGTACGCGGTTTGGTCGTGAATGATAGCAGTCGCAATTTACTTTGCCCTCTTTCTAATCCCTTTATTTTGTCTTTACATATTACCTTCTGTACACCCTACTTAGGCTAATTGGTTTTCTTCATTCCGTACCTTTCGGCACCTGCCTATGGTTTGGAAGAAGACTATCCAATAAGCGTAATAGGTGTACTCTCCTAAACTAAGGAGCCCTCGCAACCTAAGAGAAGGTGATAATAAAAGACAACTGAATAAACCAATTCTATTTCTCCTGAACCTGGATCCATCCTCGAAGAAGTCCCTTCGAGTTCGTATATAACCATACGATGGATCTATCCAATGGAAGTGGATGTCCGTAGTAATACGGGATGTTCTGAGAAATGCAAAGGGTAGAAGAAGGAGTGGCAATGACTTATGCAACCCAGACAATCAAAAAGCCAGTATTTTAAGAAGGTTCGGTCAACTTGGTCACCGAGTCATAGTCTAGGGTCGGTCAAAGGTTGCTGCCAAAGAAGGAGAGAAAAGAAACACTCTGCGTGCACTCTAACCTAGATCAGAATGGTTATCACTTTATCTAATCAGGAAACCTCCCACTGTATTGTCAAATTCTCCTCCAAACCTGAAAGAAGAATCAATCGGGATCACCCGAAGAGTAATCCAACTCATCAGCGGGAATCGGGATCCAACTCTCATCGCATGATAACGTGAAGGAATCCACTCATGTTATCACACTTCAGAAGGTATGCGCATACTTGGCAAGTTTCAGTTTCTTTAGAAACTCCCGATATGATTTTTGCCCCATGCTCTTATGACCTTGACTTTGGCCAAAATGCCATAACTCACATGCCAAGTTCTTCCCGTCATTATCTTGTCAATTTGAACCCACCCGCACATGCCCCTGACTTTGGCCAATCGGCAGAACGACTGTCCCAAACCAACTCATCTATCTATGCAACAAATGAATACCCAGCAGCTACCAAACACTATGCCTTGACTTTGGCCAAAATGCATAGCTTGAATATTACTGAATACCCAAAAGAAATAACGGAGGGCTACGGCTGGTTTTTGGCGAAAAACCTTTAACGTAATGAACTTGATATCGTTGAAGGAACCTGATAGCATTTTATAAAAATATAGTGGCGAAAACCTTTGCTAAAGAGGTCACTACCGGTGAAGGGATCTCGGCTCTTTCCTCGTGGAATGAGGTGCAGGATATTCCAACTGAATACCGCGATGCAAAGCAACAAGTAATCGACTATAGTGAAGTTATTACCGTGACGCAATCTTCTGCCCAAGGTGTCACTCCCGGTGAAGGGATATCGGCCCTTGCCTCGTCGAATGAGGTGCAGGATATTCCAACTGAATATCACTATGCAAAACAAAAGAAAAACGTCTTTCTAATAACACTTTTTAAAACTGTTCCAACAACATCCAAACAGGTTTATTTTTCTTTGCATTGAT